>CM030013.1:27014647-27699647 GCA_017639485.1 Pluvialis apricaria | reverse complement strand
ATTTTTTGCTTTAGGTAAATCTTCCATTGCATGTACTTCAGTTGGTTTGTATCATGAATGTAGAGCACATTCAATGGAAAAATCGAAATGCCAATGGAAAATTAACATTTACAGTAAAGACTTATTTTTTTGTTGAAGTACGAATACCATTGCAGAGTGGTCTGAGGTAGCCTACTAGCTTTTATTGAACATTATTTAGCCAATTTTTATTGCTTGACATCCTTCAAACATGTTCTGCAAGTACTAGGTCTTCTTTCTCTCTAAAAAGATTCTTTTCCATTTCTGAGAGGAAAAAAATGTGTTTCCACATGACATATATTTGACAGTTAAAATGTCTTTCAAGCATTCCATACCGTAATCATGTTATAAAGCCATTAAAAATTAATTAGAGGGAGTTACAATATGTATTTTACATGGGTTTGGAGAAAAATTATAAAACTTTTTTTTTTTTTACTCTGTGTTATTAATTCAGACTGCTTTGCTTTCTAACTGCGAATTTCATGGCTTTTCTATCATTAAATATTGAAAACTGGAACAACCCAAACACTATCAAATGAAAAGATAGCACAAGCATTGTATTTGAGTAATTTGGCAGCTACTGTAAAGTAAAAAAATAGGCAAAAGAAGTGAGACAATATGAATTCATTAGTTCCGTGTATAATCTGAACATAATTAAAGATTACTGGTGGAGCACAAAGAAGCAAAGACCAAAAAAGTATTCATAAACAACACTTCAGGCACCAGGGTCTCAAGCAATGCATTTAAGATCTCAAACCAGAGAGTTTAATTACATGCTGCCTCTTTTACACAGATGCAACTGTCATTGAAGGAGAATGATGTTTATAAGCTTATGAGATTCTCAAAACATGGGTTACTGCCCATGAAATACGTAAGGCCCATTCATAAATGCATTCAATTAAAAAAAAAAACTGGGGATTGGGACATTTGCAAATACAAACCAAACAAATTATTTCTTCAGTATTGTTTATGGGATGGTCAAAACCAGAATTTGAGTCACCACCAAAAGAAACTTGTGAACTACGGCTCTGTGACAATAGCATGTATTGCTGCTTGGAGGATTGTATTACTGGATGACTACTTCTCTGCCAAAGATTAGGCTCAAAAGGTTTAACTAATTTGTCTACAAAACCTGTTAAAAAACCCAAAAACCAGTACATTTTTTTAGCTCTTATATCAGAATTATTTAATTAAATAGACTGCATCTGACTTAGATATGAAGAATTATTTCACCAAGTTAGAACAGCTTAAAGAAGCTTCATTCTGCAGTCTATTTGACATTAAACAGTCACACTTAGCTTATGCCTGAAATCCAAAGCTTTTCCTCTCCACACAAGAAACCAACAGTTCAAAGCACTTACACAAATAGTTAGCTAAGAAATATGAAATATCAGATGACGTGAAAAAGAAATAGGAACTTCTATAAACACAGATAAATAGAATCAAATAATGATTTCCTATTTACTTAGAGTTTTAAACAGTTTATATAACTGTGCTCACACCTTGGAAAAGATGACTGCCTTACCAAGGAGTGATCGTGAGCACTCTATATTTATCTTCCACAAACTTGTCTGCAGTTTTAATTCTGAATGCAACAGACAGACAATACATTACTCATAAGTCAAGTATTGTGATGCTGATTTTAAGCCAAGTGACTTAAAGATGTCCAAAAAGTGAGACACGAAACACGTGCTATACTTCTTACTTTTGTAGAATATTTCCTTGCTACAGACAAAACGGAAAGGAGATATTACCTTCTGCAAATAGCCATTTAGAACTAGAAAGTTATCTTAATTTACAATCTACAGATTACTTTCTTGCACTACCCCTTTCCTTAGAAAACTCAGCTAGAGTGACAATAGGTGTGAAGAGCTCTGTAAAGATTTCCCCTTGACACATTTCCCAGGGTTTAAACAGTGATAGTGCCTTTTCCTTATCTGCTATCTTCACTTGCTAAAACTGCAATAGTGTGAAAATAAAGATAACGTTATAGAGCTACTCACCAAGCTGATCCGCAAGGCTAAAATCGTTTGTCTTCTATGAACCATCATGCATCTTTTTTCATCTAAACCATACACAGCAGCCCTAAAATACTCAGGCTACTCTTACTGAAATTACTGTTCTTAGCAGGCTTTAGGTAAAGTTTTAGTTCTATTTTACTTAGACTAAATATTTAAAATTGAACATTGCCTTCTTATACATTAGTCTCTTGAGAGTAAATCAACTCTCCTCTCTTCTATCTACTAATGCCTCCATAGCTAAACAAAGCAACATGGCATTTAAGTGAATATTATTAATTCAGATCTCCTGAGGACAACTGCACTATTTTACTGCTCCAGTTTAATCAGAGGTCAACTTACATAGTCAATTATGAATGAAAATATATTAGAACAAAATATATTTAGTATAGCAAACAATTTTAATCAAAATTGCCAAAACTTCTGCACTTATTCATTCTTATGTATTAAAATTCAATTTAGGACATTTTCACCTGCTTTTTCTTTCCAGGTCTAGGCTTATGGCAGAGTCACACATGAAACTTCAGGTTCACAAAACAGTATTTGACCGGAAATTTTCAAATGCTTATTTATTTTCCAAGTAGTACCAAACACAAGATTTCAAACAAACTCAAGCAATATCCTTCCACAGGCAACTGTATCTTTTATACAGGAATGTACATGAGTTCCAACAGCTCTAACAAATTCTTCTAAAGAATCAGTGGAGCTAATGACACCAGGGTAAAAAGAGCAGACAAAATCCAGCCTATCAGTGCTTCAGCTTAGATATTAAGTAAGTGGTCAAAATGTATTCCTATGACTGTTAAGTTACAGATGTAAAAGATATCCACTCTAGCAAGCAGCATGATACATTAGTATCATTATGATGACTTCAAATTGCAATATCCAACTGCAGGAATTATTTAGAACAATGTGCTGTAAGGCCACAGAAACTAGGAAATATAAGTTCTCCTTGCTCTGCCCTGATTTTGTTTTCAGGTCAGACTAATTAAAGTATTTTACAGGATTAGAAAATAAGTTATTATGTTAGTGTACGAAAAAAGTACTTCTAAACAGTGACTAATTGTTAGTTCATATTTTAGCATTAAATGGAGTTAAGGCTGTACTATCATTAAATGATATAATTGGCCCAGTCTTATTAAATCACTATTTTAAAAGTACATTTGTTTCTACCCGCTGTAGAAGACATCAAGGCAAAAACAAGCTCTCCTGTAACTCACATAGATACACTACAGGTAAGGTTATTTTAAATCCAGAAACAAAAGCTTAACTTAAATGAAGCAACATCATCAGTTTATTGGACTTGAAGAAATACTGTTATCAGAAGTCCACTATCATTAGTCAGAGATGAGTTTGTATTGGCCACTATTGCAAATATAAGTATATATAAATAATTAATGTAGTTATAATTTTCAGAAGATAATGCATTTGGGTAACGCTGTTGACCATGATTATGGCTAGCAGCTTCCACAACATTTCTTCTCTGAACCTAAAGAGAGAGCAGAATAGGCTTTTTAACCAAGCACCATTTAGTTGCTGAGTTGGGAAACTTGTCTGCAGACTTTAGATGAAATACAAATATTTGATTTTCCAAATTCCTCTAAGAATCTTCTATACACAATGCTTCCAACATCTTAGATTCAGGGTAATAAATGAGATATTATAAATGAGCAGAATATTCCAATTAAAACTATGAAGCATGAATGCAATTCACAACAAGACAAATACAAAAGATTCTCTAATAATTTGCCAATTTCTATTAAGATATGTATACACTATATATTCTCTATATATACACATAGCATACCCTATATCTTACATAGTATACCACCACATATATCCTACCGCTATAGAATCTGTTCCTGCAGAAGACTTAAATGAGTATATTTGTACAGATGGTACCCCTAATTATCATAATGATGGCCAAAAGGCCATGAATTTCTTGGACGAGTATCCTCTAGTGAAGGGCTCAGAGATGACACCAACTAAACACCAGGAAAATGTCTTTCTGCAATATGTGTTCTTATATTAGTGTACAATATTCTTACTAGCAAAACGCTGGCAAATTTTACTGAAATATAGTCCCAGCACTTTATTTCATTTGGTTAACTTCAGAAGGTATCTGCGTTTTAATTAGTTATGTGCATCTGTATGACAAAGATTCTCAATCAGGAACTTAAGCACGAAAGAGCCACAGAACACATTAGGCATTTCAAAGGTCTGTTTTCACACCATCTGAACACTAACTTTGGGAAATCAGAAAGCAGCTTAAAGCTGATGAAAGTCTTCACATGGTTACTTAAAATGACTACAGTTTAACACTTAGTTATACTGATTTACCCTAAAGCTATGTTTACCATGTGACATTTGATACAACAGGGCAATGTGACACACAATAGAGTAACATGATATAATAATGTAATTCATTTCTAAAGCAAAATGATTACAATTAACACTAGGAGCCTAAGATTTTTCAGGGGACTTAACCTTACCAAATCAAGAACAGTTTCAACCTCTCAATCTTTCTCAGAAAGAAACAGAGAAAGAAAAGGAGTAGTTTAAGATCTAACTGCCAAAGTTTCAAAGTTGAAAACAGTCCCCAATGCTAATATTATGCTTCTTCAGTGGCTTTCAGCCCCTGAAGCCCATTCAGTAATTCTAAATAATCCATGAAAGGCAACTTAAAAGATTGGAAAAAAGTCTATCATCAGCAACCTCGAAATTCTCTTTATAAGGGCCATCACCTGATACTGAAGTACTGCAAGGGTCTATAAGTTGAAGAAGGATGGAAACCTACACCATTACTCATTAGCCAAGAGCAAAAAGAAAAAAGCCTAAAAGTGGCCTCTTTGAAGAGGCTGAAAAGGGCTAGAATGTAAAGTCCTATACAGCCATAAACCTTTGCCATCAGCAGTCTGCAGTTACATAGCTCCTCTGATCACAAGAGAGACTTGCAACAGCAGTAGAAACACTCAGAGTACTTCTAAATATTACTTAGAAATTAGTGAACACAAAGGTATGAATTGTCAGAGCTTATACTTGCTTGGGAAGAAGGGGAATGGATCACAAGTTTGAATCACATACAAAACTACTTATCACTAGACATAGCTGGGCTTCATAATACTGTCACAATCATTTAAGAGTTGATTTTGAGTTTTTATTTAAATACTTGATACTTTCTCCAGAAGAGAAGTTACACAACTAAACCAAATACTTCTCTACGTGAAGTTAGACGGGTCCAATCTAACCTATGTTTTATCAGAAGTCCAAAGTATACAAAGCCTTGTTTATCTGGCAATTCCATTTTATCATATATCTGCCAAAAACTCTGTCACACACTGACTCCTAGGATCTTAACCAAAGGCAAATGTAGTTTTGGCAAATATAACTGACATGTTTTGGGGTTTTTTTGTAAAAAAACAAAACAAGAACCCGACCACACAATAAATTAAAACCCCCAAACCCCCCACGCTTACATTACTTAAAGACCAATTCTTCAAATGTTGAAAGTTCTGTTCCAGTTTATAGTTTTGATTCCAAAATTTGAGAAGGTATCGAATTCATGCAGGTTCTCATTTGAGGTGTACATCCAAGACAGAACACCCTAACACACCCTTGCTTTCAAAACAGTTTCTTGCCAAGCATGCTCAGATGCAGGAAGACAAGTACAGTTGGTGTCTGTGTGCAATCCTTGTTCTCAAAATAGATGGAAACAAAACGATTGCTGCTGCATACATGCAGTAGGAGACCTTTTTTAAAAATGGGAACTTTTTTCCAGGAATACTAGTACCTGTTAATTTTCACATGTGCTACATTCACCAAGTTTACTGAATGTAACTTCATGTGTAATTCTGACTCCTACAATTTTTTTAATAGGGTTTAATTTTGAAAAATTCAGTTTCAACAGTTAACACTGTCATTTCACATTCAGAAATAAATCTCAAAGTGAAAAATCATACCCAAATGGGAAAAACTCTCTTCTTGTACACAACGTACACCGAAACGCAGAATTTACCAGGTGCCTGGCTTAGACACCTTCCTCTGCGGACTACTGCTAATACAGACATGCTTACAGATAAATAAGATGTGAGAAGAGGTTTGAGACCGGGAGGGGAAATGCGTGTGGGGGAGGAGGAGAACACATGCGGTATTGTGCCTTTGAGGCCTCCCCAGTCGTAACTATGGGACAGAGCATTATATTCACAAAAAGGGAATCAAAACTCCACTATGAAGTTTAAAGCAAAACTTTAATTACAAATTCTGTTAGAGACAACATTATGCTTTTATAGCCACCAAGCTTTATGACACAACTGCAAGACACATTTCCCAGTCATCTTAATAAAAACAAAAAAAAACCAACACAAAAATACCTCTCATCTTCCACACTGACATACATGAGAACCACCATCTAGACTATGTATTAAATCAAAATCAAAATAAACTAGATGCTCTTAAAATAGAACACTGACAAATTGCTAGGGGGGGAAAAAAAAACCACCTAGCATTCTGAACTAACCGTGGCACTTTTGCTCAAATTTACAAACAGGTAAGATCACAGTACAATAAAATCTAAAATAGTTTCTACCAAAAATAGCACAGGTTTCATGAGTACCCAGATTCATAAATTCTCAAATGCCGTACTCTAAATATAAATGTTTCTTGACGAAATCAGCTTTTAGAAATACTGTAAATGCTATTCTTTCTCATACTACTTTTCTAGTCTCAAGAACCTGCTCCAGAGTCTCAATTCATGTCAGTTCCCCAATTCTCTCATGCTTACCCTCCATGATGGTTTTTTTTCCACACTATCCCTAAACAAAACTTGGAGCATTAATGTCCTTTCAGAAAGAGGAAAAGTAGCTAAAGATTTGCCTGAAAGCTAGTCTTGTCAAGAGTCAGCAGCATTATATCTATGTCACTGTACTCTGCTTGATAAATTCTAGATAAGCATCCTTAAAAACACTATCTGTACTAATATACTTAAAGATTTAAAGATCAAACAACTGAGAGACGTTAGGAGACCCAACAGAGGAATTCTGCCACGTAAAGACAGAACTATTTAATTCAACTCCACATGGAACAAGATAGGAGAATGCCCATGAAAGGCGATGTGAGCTCGGCCCTATAAACTTCACACAAGGCACACAAGCCAATTCTGTTCATGGGCTCCCTTCCATACAGAAACTTTAAAAAAAAATAATAATCAAAAGTATGAACATCGCACCTAAGAAAATTACATTTTTTTTTGTAAGACCAGAAGCCATACTGTCCACGAGTTCAAAAAACCAAAATACAGAAGCGAGCGATTCAGCCACGGGCAGGGTGGAGCAGAAGGCGGGACAATGACCTAATAGGTCTTTTCTATCTTTAGTTTCATGAGCCTCTGTGGCCAAGCGGCGCCCGGATCACACGCTCAGCGCCCCGGCCGGCACACGGCGGCGACTGGGGACAGGTCCCTTCTGGCAGGGGACCAGGCGGGCGCAGCGCTTACCTGCCCCACGCAGTTCCCCCGAAACTCCATGCTCACCACAGGTATGCCAAGGTGACAGAGCCTTAGAGAGCACTGAACTCAGGAGCAATCCCACAAGCCATTTTTTAGCTACGGGCAATACTACAAGCGCTGTGGAGTTGCCCGCTTGCCCTTACCTTGAACACTTTTCCGAAAGCCCCATCTCCCAGCTCGCCTATAATTTCCCAGAACTCCTCAGGGTTCAAATCCCTTTTGACGTGCTCGTATTGTTTCTTCTTCTTCTCACCACCCAGCTTGAAGATCTTACGAAAGTTGAAGAAGGACATTTTTCCTCCTGCCGAGGGAGGCCAGCCTCCAGGCGACCAAGCGGCGGGCGGCGTCTGGCGGTGCCCCCCTCAGCCCGCCGTGACCATCCGGGGGCGGGCGGTGCTGCCGGGCGCGATCCCCACGAGGGCCGAGAAGAAGTCCTCTCACGCCGCCTGTGGAACCGTCACCACCGGGCGCTGAGGGGAAACAACACCCCGAGATCCGCCCCCGGAGGTCGTGTCGTGCCTCCCCTCCCCACACCAGGGGCCGGGCTCTCGACTCCAGCCGCAGCGGTCCTCTCCCGCGACGGGCTCGGCGGTCTCTGCCTACTCGGCCGGGCCGGTGACCATCGCGTCAGCAACAAGTGCCGGGCTCCCTCCTCCGGGACGGGCGGCGCGGCGGGCGGGGCGGAGGACGGAGCCTGAGGAGAAGAGGGGCGGCGAAGAGATCGCGGCTGCCGCTGGAAGGAGGCGGCGGAGGGTGGGGGGGGAAGCAGGGGGGGAGCGGTCACCCCGCCGCCCGCCTCAGAGGACGGAGCGGATGTAGGGAGGGGAAGGGGCTGCCCCGCTCCTGACTCCCGGCCGGTGCCCTCACGGAGCGGCGTCCCGGGGTGGCAGAGCGGAGGAAGAAGACGACGCTCCCCTTTGCCGGTGTCTCTGCCGCTCGCTCCCCCCACCCTCTCGCGGAGCGGGGCCCGGGCGGCACCGTTTCCTGCGGGGGCGGAGCGGAGCGGGGCGGAACCTCCTCCTCCACCTCCTCCTCCGCCCGCCGCCGGCGCGTGCGCGTGCGCGCGCCCCGTGACCCCGCCCCTCTTCCCGCGCTCCCGGAACCGCCTCGCGGCCCAGCGGCCGCCGCCACCGCCTCCGGCGCATGCGCACGCGCCATACCGGCAGCCCTCCCCACCCCCCAGCACCACCAACGGTTCGTCGCCGGCAAAGGTGGGGGGGAAGAGGCGGGGCTTTCCCCTTCCCACGTGACGCGGCGGCGGCGGCGGGAGCCAATCGGAGCGCGCCGAGGCCTCCGGCGGGTAAGTTGGTGTCTGGCCCCAAGATGGAGGGGGGGACACTCCCTTCCCCCTCACCCTCCCTTTCCTCGGCGCCTGGGACGCAGCGTTTGGGGTGGGCGAGTTCTCGTCCTTTCCTCTCGTTTTTCCTTGGCCATAGGCTGCGTACTCGCAGCTGGGGGGAGAGGGGAGTGACTTTTCCCCGGTAGCCTGTCCTCTGGCAGCCGTTATGGGCGGGGCTGTGAGGAAAAGGGATCCTTTACCTTCTGCTCCGTTCCTTATGCTGAAGGGCGCCCTTCTCCTCTCTTATTTCTCCTCAACTGTCCCATGCAGGGAAGGTCTCCCCAGCCCTGTGGCCGAGGGTGATGTTTCCTAGGTAGGGGGACAGCTTCCTGTCAGGGCTGGCCGGGCGCCTTGGGTTCCTCTTTCCAGCAGAGGTAGACTCCCTCCTCCCCCTCCACATCGCTCCCGGGTCTGATTGTGGGAGCTGAGGCCCTCCTCGTCTGCCAGGAGCGTTGTGACGGCTGGTGGTGCCTCCTGGAGGGTTTGAGCTTGGGAGTGGTTCTTTGAGGAAGGTGTTGGTAGAAAAAGGCAATGTTGGAAGACTTTCTTTAGTTTGTGGGCCAGTGTTGTTCCTAGACCTGCTTCTCGTTTGTCGCAGCATTCACTCATAGCAGGATGTGATGTTCATGTGCTGCGCATGTTTGGTGTCTTGTGAGAGATTTAATCAGTGGGATAGCCTTGAATTTCCTTATCTCACAGCCTTCCCTTCCCAGAAGTGATCCCTTCATCAGCCTGAAGTATGATTGTATTTTAATAGTTGTGTTGTTTATATGCCACCAAATGTGTGGTATTTCTTCACATGTACTTTCACGCACATTGCCTGGATAAGGAGCAATTAGCAGACATCTTGGAGATAAAGTTTTAGGCTGTGACAGGAGGCAGGAAGTTGATTTTGCAGTTAAGGCAACGATGTGAGACCTAAGAGATCTGACAATGAGACAAACACCCAGTGAAAATCATGTAACGTCTTAGCCTCGTGTGAATCTGTGTGCCTGGAGTTACCATTCATTTAATCTGCATTGTAAGCTTCTAAACATCAAGCCTCTGGTGTGTATCGTTCTTCAGAACATTTTATTAGCATGTTAGTTTGCTATCTGAGGAAGGTAGTCCCTGTGTAAACTCAGTAATAGTAATGAGGCATTGAGATGCACCGATTATGGGGATCATATGGCAACCTTGAGAGTCTCCTTGAAAGAAGCATGACTTTAAGGAATTGAAAGTGCTGGGCTGAGTCAAGAAAGGGATTTTAGTAAAGGAGTTTTCTAATAGCACCGGTGTTTGTAGTAATGAAGATTAGAAAGGTGGTTCAGAAGGAAGTAAGGGCATAGAAGTAGCGTGAAACTGAACTTTGCATCATGTGTTAATGCTGTTTTATTAGCTGAAGCACGCTGAGGTAGAAGCCTTTCAAGAATACGTTGGCGTTGTATGTTGAGTAATTAGTGGTGCTAATAGTATTTATAGTGTACAGGGACACGCTGTGCTAAACACTGTCCTGCCACAGAACAAGGAGATGGCCCCTGCCACAAAGAGTTTATGCACCAAACAATGTTGTGTCATCAGTTAATATCTTCAATCTGTATAAAATCAGTTTCAAGGCTAGTAGTACTCTATGAATAGAGAGCCTTTCATATACTCTTGCTAACCTGATAGCAGTCCTGATTTGTTGTACTAATCAGCATTTGTTGTTCAAAAATGATCTTGGGCTTTGTGGTTCCTTTGTACCGTCAGCTTGGCCACAAAATGTAGAACTGTTAAGGAGGGTGTTAAAGCTGAGACTGTTTGTGTGTGTAAGTATAATACCAAGAAACAATTGCAATCCAAATAAACTGTTTTTGTTTCTTCTCTGTGTTCTGGTTGGCAGGCTGCACCTATTAACTTAATCTGCAAGATTCATGCAGATAGTTTGGATTAAATACAATAACAAAGGAAGTGATTGATAAGGTTTCTCCAGTGTTACCAGCAGCAATTTAGCTTCAGAAATCTTAATTTTTTTAAATTAAATTTCTTTTTCTTCTCTGTACTACCTTTTTTTGGTGCCCCTTCAGGTGGGATGATAGCTTTGATTTCTATGTTAAAATACAGTGATGGCTTTAATAATAATTTTCTTTTTTTAATAGAATATTTTGATTTTAACTTGTTTTGTCTTGGATAAAAATTGCTTTGGGACTAATTTCCATCTGTTTCTTTGAACTGACTAATTGATAGAGAATGAGGGGGAAAAAGAAATCCAAAGCCATAGCACAAAATTGTATCTAGGCAGAATTAGCTTTCTTTTAGCCTCAGGGTTAATGTCATAGGGCAGCAGGGGGCAGGGAGGTGTATGTGTGTACGTCAGAGTTTGTAATAATAACTGGAAATCAATGCAAAACTAAAAGAAAATTTCTTGAGCTATATGTGAACAAATGTAGTTGAGTTGGCTGCCTTAATAAGGCTGGCAGTTATGGGACTGGGATACCAGGGCCCGGCTCTTTCGCAGCTCTGCTGATAAATGGACTTTTGACTGTAGGTAGTTCACATACAGCATCTATATAATGTGTCACTTTGTTTTGAACATGTGTGTGATAAAACAGGTTCACTCAGAACAGGGACAGTAGTGTCATCCTGCCAATGACTAAATGTTAGAAGGTACTACAGATGTGTTGCTTTAGACTTTTATAAAGATAGTCTTCCTGTTCCAGAGAGCTTTTAATTAATATAATATTGAATATACAAGATGAAAGACTGGCACAAGAAAGGAGCAGTTAATCTAGTGATAAAGTTTTGCTTTTAACTTCTATTGTTTTTGCTTACTCTTTAACAAGTAATTAAAGATAAAAAACATTATATCTGTAAAGGAAAACCGTGTCTCAGTCTCAATTTTTCTTTCACTTTACAGTTACAGCTTGTCACTCAATCCTAAAAATAAACTCTGTAAGGTGAAGGTTAAGTGCTAGTAGCAAATCCTTCCCAATTTGCACTGACTTCCTGGTATGGAGGAGGCTGTATGAAGCCTATTTTTTTTTGTGTGGCTTTTTTTTTTCCCCTCTGGTAGCAGGAGTTTTTAGCAACTGTAAATGTTTCCAGATGGTAAGGATAAAAAGGTAAAAGTGAGTTAAAAGTATATTAAAATTTCTTCTTCAGGAATTTAATGCAATGCTTTTTGAAAATTCAATGCTTCCTTAAAATATCAGAGTAAAGATTTTAAAGAACTATCTTGGTTGTGCATCAAATACACTGTCTTAAAAATAGCTGTAACTTTTTATTGCACTTTTTCATCTCTTTGAGAATTAGAAGTCTCCTTTGTACTTTCTGTTGTTTAATACCGCCATCCTTTCCCATTGACTTCGTCACTTGCACATGCTACCGTTCCTAACTCCCTCTTTAAGTTCTACTTCTGTTTTATTTAAATTGCTCTGCTTCAGTTTCTCTTCATTGAAAATAAACACTTGCTTCAGAAATTTGAAATGTGTTCTTCACAGCATATATTGCCCTTTTACTGTAGTCCTACATCCTGTCTTCAGTTCTTTCAAAATATTTAATGGTATATTTTTATATTGTCTTGACTTTCTGTCCACCCACGCTTTCACTGATCTCCTCCAATCTTCTTTCTGATGTTTGAGTTCATTGAACTGCTGTAAGGTCACAGGTGGCTTGTTCGTGGTTAAATCTGATGCATAATTCTTGTTTCATCCGTCTTAATCTGTCTGTCACCTTTGGCACTCAACATGTCCTGTCTGTTTTCTTTACTTGATGTATGTGGTATTTTCATTGATATTTTCCAAATATATGGTGATGTTTTTCCACAGTATCATTTCTACTCTATTCTGTTCCCGAAGTTAATGTTTTCTGCTGTGTTGGACTCACTTCAGTTCTAAGTGCCACTGTAACTTCTAGATCCTTGTAGTTAACCCACTACCTTCCTTTTTAACCTCCTCCTCTTTGCATTCTTGGTTTTTGCCAAGACCTCATGTGTCCAGCCTCTGTATCTGAGGTTATTTCCAAAAGCTGTCTTGCTTCCCTCTGAACCTGACTTCTTTTTCCTTGGAGTTTGGGACTTTATGGAATTAAGTTCTGACGCTTCACCTTGTACCACCATAGCTGTACTAACTTTTCTCAGTCTTTCAGGCTTTATGAGAAATATTTGGTGACTTTCCAGTACCTGACCTTTTTCTCCCTTCTCTTGTTCATCATCAGTCATTTTTCCTTTCCTACTGTTCTGAATGTGTTGCCTTCTCATAGGAGCACCTCAGTTCAGTGGATTTTAAGTACCATGATGTTTTCATTCTCTTCCCACCTTGTATATTGACCTTATTCTTTTTCTTCCCTCTGTGACATTTCCGTCTTCTTTGTGTACATGCCAAGTTTTTAACTTTTTGTCCTTTTTCTGTGACCCCTCTACACTCGCTGTGCTGTACCTGACCCCGTGTCCTAATGCTCTAATTAATGGTGGCAAGTACAGAGGAGCTAGTAGTATCATTAGTTAATAACCCATGTTTATGACAAGGTTAAGAAGGAAATACAAAAGAGGGCTAAAAAAATCTTTTTATTTCTTTATGATGCAAGAGGATGGTCTAAAAGGCTGTACTTTTGTCCTCCAAGGCACATCAAGTCATGTTACCCATTTATTGGAAGCCTTGAGAGGGGAGACTGTATTGTATATAGCACTCTTAAAGCCCTTCTATTAAATGTACAATTTATAGATCTGTAGCTTAGAGACTTGTATTTCTGTTCTGCATTTGAAATTTAAATCTGTCTTCATAAAAGAACAAAAAAGAGACTCAGTTTTGTACTCAGTATTTCTGATTCTGAGCCTTTCTGATACGAATATCAGGAATAGTTCATTTATATATAATACAAACAGGAAAAAATTATAATACCAGAGGTTAGGCGCTCAAGAGTTTATCCATATCTCATTAGACAGAATCAATGCTCAGGCTTCTATCAATAACCTGGAAACTATACATTACATGATTTATTTATTTTTTTTATGCATTACTGTAGGACCAGTTAGTCTAAGAATTGCCATAGAAACATGTAGCATTTGGAAGCTTCAACATATAAGGGTATTACTTGACGTTTGCAGTAAAAAAATTGAGTGTGAAAATTTTAGGAATAGTATTGGTCTAATTTTGGCTTCAGAAAAATCTGTGTTTAGTCTAAATTGGTCTAGCTTTTTTAGTAGTCAATGAGGAAAGGTATCTTCAGAGGGCAATTCACCCTTTCCCATTGTAGATACTTATCTGTATCAAACAGTGTTTAACTGTGTGAGGTGAGTTGTCCTGGAAATGTGCGATGGGGGTTCTTCTTCCTACCTATGGAGATACCACTGCCAGGAGAACTCTTCAAGTGCAGTTCTCTTGGTATCAGGCAACACCTCTGGGAATGATGACAGAGCAAATATAAAAGTTGCCAAATTACCTGAATGTTTCCAAGTAAATCAATTATGTTTATTGACTAGGCTTTATTTGAAATCAAATGTCAGAAGAAAAAGCAGTAATATAAACATAGGAATCTTGAATAAGCATCAGATAGTTCAATAAACAGTGCAAGAATATTTCTTGGAAATGTGTAAGGTCAAAGGTGTTCAAGTTTTAATGTGTTAACTTCATTGAAGTTATTGCAAAAAATAAGTATGTTTTTCTTATTGCTTCTAGTCAGTCTGCAAGAAAACCACCTTCAAGACTGATATTCAGAAACGTAGTCATATATAATTGGAGCAGTAAGTTGGGCTTTTATATTTAACTTGAGTGAGAAGCAAACCTCAGATTTAACAGGAAGTGTCAACGACTTGAAACTTACATAGCTGATTCTCTTATTGATAAACTGACTAATCCAATTAAAAACTTTAGGTCCTCTTTCATGATAAAATTTTTCAAGAAGGCTGGACACTTTGGTGTGTATTTAACCGAGAAAACTTCTTCTATAGGAATTTTCAAGTAATATTAAAATATTGAGCTGTTGGTGGATAGCTGTGGTTTTTAATACAGTAGTTAGTCTAATACAAATTCTTTCCCTCCATGTCTTGATGACTATGACAATCTTTCACTGAACCTCACATGAATAAGTCTATCTAGAGTATTGATTTTTTTTAATAATATGCAATTAAAATACTACTACTCTTAGCTATAATGCTGTATTCTTTTTAACCATTTTAATAATTTGAGATTATATTTCATTTAAAGCAAAATCTATTTGATCAAAACTGTACATGAACACAGGGCAAAGTATTTAAAACCTGCAGAGCCCCCTCTATCTGATGGGTATTAGAAGCTTTAGTTAAGTCACATGAAAGCATGTATTACAAATGCTTCACCATGTTTGTCTTTCCTCCAGATGGTAATTAGACCTTTTCCTCTTGCATAGAAGTCACAAGCTGATTTGCTCTTTTTGTTTGTGGCTTTCAAATTTGCATTAGTTCACATAGCAGCTAGGATTAGAAATTTATTAAGGGATAAAGATAGCTTTGCATCTCAGTATTGCTTTCAGTCAATACTGGCACAAAAAATGTCTGAACAAAAACCCCACAAGTATTGCTGCTTTTCTTTCTGCAAATCCTGAATTTCTTCCTCTGTTTCCCAGGAATCTTTTTTTCCAGAATGGACATTGTGTTCTCTTGTGATCCTGATCAGCTCTGGAATCTTGGGACTGAATAACTTGTTCTGTAATATGAAAATGAGTTATTTTAAAATCTGCTTTTTATTATGGCTGGCCAGCCAGCCCACAAACCCAGTCCTAGTTATGTGGTAAGCATAAGCAGGAAGATTATTATGCCTTCTACAACTATTATTAAAAATATACCGTACTGGAAGGTAGGGAACTTTCACACACACACAAAAAAAAGGACAATCTGACCAAAAGATAGCACTGAAAACTGGTGATTCTCTAGTAATATCCTAAAGAGAGACATTGCAGTGGGATAATGTTTGAGACATGTCTATTAGCAAAAAGGGGAAATAATATTTAGAATGTGAGATACTAACTGTTTATTAATGCAGAGTTAGACTTTAAAATGTAATCTGATTTTACTGAGAAAACAGCATAGTTTTTCATTGAAAAATGTTTTTATATTACAATCATGTTTAAAATAGTTTCTGTATGTGTAATGTGCTTCTCTTTTTACCTAGATTTTCATAAGCTCTTGTGTAATTCTCATTTTTGAGGCAAAAAATAGTTTACTATGTGTAGTAAAGTAGAATTTGGTTTTATGTAGGATCTCTTCTTGGTACAGCAGCAATGTGTGGAGCTGTAATAATGTGTCAATTGTTAAGGCAAACAGCAGCTATTGTGTGTTCAACAATAGTATATGCAAACTTTGGGCATTAGGACCTGCTTATGAGAAAACAGTATTGTGATGTGATGCACTTTTTATCTCGAGTGCACCGGAATCTTTATTGTTTTGACAGAAGGGACCTTTAATCTAATATCTAATCCACAAAATTATGTTTTATAGTGCACCACATGATATTTATGGATTAAGCCAAAAAAGCCCATTACATTAAGTGTACTGAATTTTCTGTAGCTGAAAATAAAATTACCTATAGGAAAAATAATTCCTGTGGCTTCTGGCTGAGCTCTAATATATGTTCTGGATGCAGTATACAGGAGTGACGTACTTGCAGAAGCATGAGATAGGGAGTGGCATCTATTCAAATTCAAATGCAATTGAGGAGACACTTAAATCTGTTTATAAAAGGTTGTTTGTTTTTTTTACATACCAAGAAGTCGGAAATAGTAGTGACTTTATCGTGTTAGCTGTGACAGTGATTCATGTAGGGAATGTAAGACGTTGCAGCCACAGTCATTGGTGAGGTATTTTCTTTCAAGAATCTTAATAGTGTGATGTCCATTTGGTGCCTTCCTGTTGAATTCAGAAAAAAATTTTAAAGGTGGGCAAAAATCATCACTAGCTATTAAGAAGATGCTCATGTTGCAGAACACGTGTTCCTGAACAGTTTTTGTTTGTTCCGTATGAGTCCTATATCAGCTCTCAGTGATGAGATTTGGACAGACCTCAGAGGGAGCATCTGTAAGATATTCATTATTTCAGAACTTCCTCAGAGAATTACAAAAATTGCTAACCCAACAGTTATAATAGAGGACAAAGTCTCTGGATTTTTAACGGGTCCTAATAGAGTTTAGAAGCTGAAGATAAGGGATGATGAGCCAGCTTCCTTAGCTGAGAAGAAACTACTCTTCAGATGATTCAAAGTTCATAGAATGCAGTGTCAGAGATTGTGCAGAACAATTTGTCTTAAGGAATCAAGAAACATCTACACACCTTTGGCATTTCTAGAACTTTTGGCTTTGTAGGTCAGAGCAGCCTGGGTGTGAAATCCTGTGCTTGATTTCAGGTATAAAAGTTCCAGTCCTCTGAAAGAAGGTACAGTTACAAAAGAAATTCAGAGAATAGCAGGCTGGGAATTGTACCATTTTTGATACAAAACCCCACCCTTTTGATACTTTTCCTAGATGTTGGCTGAGAGGACCTGTGTGAGGAGCACTAGAAAAGCATAACAAAAGCTTTGTTGTTACGTGGGATGATAGTTCAAACTTCCCACAGTAAAAGAGAGAATACTGTAATAATATATGTAGTCTCAAGGCTTTTTTTGTCCCGCTGCCTTTCATTTTGCACAGGTTTTTTCTTTTGGGATGTCTAAACATTTTTTTTTACAAGAAGTGCCTTCAGACAGGAAATATTTAGTCTTTAACTGGAGGAGGAAATGAATAATTTTGTGGAATAGCATAAAAAAGAACGAAAGAACAAATGCAGCCATCTAGAAACAGAGATCAGTGTCGAGCTAACTGTATTAATCTTTATAAGAAGAGTAACAGTTAGATCTCAATCTTCCAAAAGAGCTCCAAATGAGTAATCTTAGTCTCTAGTTACGCTCACAAAATGTATGATGGTCCTAGTTGAATCTGAGACCTCAGAATTATTCTGATTTGAATTATTTGGTGTATACCAACAGCGATGCTACTTGGGCACCATGATTCAAGCACAGCCTCACAGTGTTCTGGTATAGTTAAAAAGTTCACTTGTATAGCAAAGAAAAACTTAAAATAGTTTTCAGAACATTAAGCAGGTCTGTCATAATCTAATGCTTTGGTATGTGCTGGGAATATTTTGGAAACTTGATCACAGCTGTGCACCTAGACCCAGTGGTAGGTTAATTATTTTGAAGTCTCTGGTTGTGATGGAGTGCTCTGTTGTGCTATGAATGTTTGTATAAATTCTGATCTTATTCCAGAGGCTGTTTTAATTTACACCAGATGCCTAAACTAATTTAAAGAGCAGGGAGGGGAAACAGGCAGGAAAACTTACCTCTAGAAATCAAGTCAATCTTGTCACGGAGTTCACAGGCCCAATAGCTTCAGAAAGCTATTAACCGATGCTTGCCACTTCTACACAAATTTCTGAAATTTGAAAATGTTCATTCAAGAAGTGGCACTAGATTTATTTTGCACTGCTATACCAAAGTTAGAAAGCTAACTGTGTTGCCTTAAGCTGGGGTGAATTAGGTTTTATTCTCTTTGCTCTGTTGGTTAACTTGAATGAGTTAATATTGCTTTATGTTGGATCAGTAAATTGCATGTGCCTGACAAAAAAAATTTTCTTTTGCCAAGAGCCTGTTTGGAATCCTCTTGCTATCAAAACTTCCATATTGCTGTTTTTCCAAGCAGCAAACTTATTATTTATAAGTAGTAATTTATTTTTAGTTTTGTTTGTTTTTATTTCGCACTAATAACTGAGAACCTTCTATCCCAGTGAAAGAATGTCTTTTCATGCGCTCTGCTCATTCTGCTAGCACTGTGGGTGATTAAGAGCTTTCAGAGAGAATTAATCATCTTCATAGATTTCCTCCTGCCCTCACTTGAGACAGGTTAGAGAATTAGTTGAAGAAGGTGCTTCACAGTGTGATTATCCAATAGCTTTAAAATACTAATAGCAAGTGAAGCTTTCTGACTATCAGTAGTGCCTACTACTACCTTAGTTATGGTAAGCTTACAGCTGTCCATGACAAATAAACATATAGAGCTAGTTTACTGGTCTGTTTCGTGGTTTGCTGATTTCTTGATACATAGGAAAATATCTTGTGACTAATGCATGGGACAAGGATCAGAAGGAGCTACTTCTACTGTTTATTTTATTGCACACTTCCTTGTTAGTTTTCCAGAATCATGCTTTTGGAAAACTGGGTGCCAAAACCTTGTTACAAGGTTTAACTTGCATATAAAACAAGTTCTAATGCCAAAGAAGGCAATCTAGAACTGCAAGCTTTGTCCCCTTTCCTTCCAAGACTGTTGATGTTGGAGGAGCCAGTCTGTCTGGTCTCCTGGAGCCACATGCGCTTGTCCAGAAGGGTTTCTAGGCAGGGCTGTGGAAAGGAAAAAACAGAGAAAGGGAAATACATTACAAGTTACGACATAGAGACTGGAAGACTGTTACACAGTAGCAGTGTCAGTTTATTGATAAAACAAGGGGGTTTTTGCTCCTATCTGTATCCTGATTGTTGTAGGCATTGTGGGCAATACCTTCCTATGTTGTTGATAGACTTCCTGCTGGCTGAAGTTTGTGGTGATGGGTCTTTTGTCTTGCACCATCTTCCCTTGCCAGGGAAGTATATTGTAATATAATCTAATGTAATTAAAAGACATACTGTGTTTAAAATGTCAAGCAGTATCTTTAAGAAAAATTCTGTAATTCTTTCTTTTTGGTAAATATGTTATCTCAGGAGGTTAGACAGATGTTAACACTTGTACAGTAGCATTTCAGGAAGTGCTAAACTTGTGGAAGTTCAGAGAAGTTCTAGCTCTCTTAATTTTGTTTCAAAACCATTTTTTAAAATTGCAATTGTACTTGCCTTATATATAAGACCTACAGGATATGTAGTGCTTTTGCTGACGTTTGTTGCAGCATGGTTGGACTCGATGATCCCAAGGGTCTCTTCCAACCTAGACAATTCTATGATTCTATGTAGCATCTGAATTTACAGGACTTCACAGGAACAGTGGCAGAAAGTAGTTTATTAGGAAAGACTGAAAGTGCTTATCTTACTTTGATTTTTCATAGAAACACCAGGTAGGAAGTGGATCCAAACTGACCTTATGTTACTGTTCGATAGTTTTCTAACAGCTGTAAAGTTGATATCAATACACATTTTTTCTGGATCCTTTTTTGTCTTTCAGTGATGTGTTTTGGTCTCGGTGATGGTTTTCGTCTTGTTACTGGTGTTGAAAACTGTCTTTTAATTACGTATTTTTAAAATATCTATGGGTGAGTTTCATTTTTAGAATCTTTACTCCATATTATCTGTAACCAAGGGCTTTACTTTCCAGCTCACTAAGATCTACTTGTATAATAAGAGGTTGTGTTTGTTTTTAATTTAAAATGTTGTATGTGGCCTTGGGTAATTAAAAACACTTCTTGAAATATGGTGGTTTTAACTGTATCATGCTAGAATTACTTCTGCTGATCATGAAGAACTGGATAACACTCATTTGTCATGTAGGGTGTTGACTCAAACACAGATGAGTTCAATTCAGATGACAGAGGTTGTTACAAAACTCAGCTGTTGACTCTGCTCCTCTTTCCACAAGTTGCTTTTTCTGCCGCAGGGATGGCTGACCCATGAAGCAATTCTTTAACAGCCACAATTTGTAGCCTGATTTATTCAAGTAAACCAGTGGTGACTTTAAGTTGTTTTGCACTGGGTTGGCAACGCTAACAGCTTAGGCGCTGCTTCCTGTGTAAATCAGCAGTGCTAGTACAGTAGTGGCAGTCTTTGGAGAAGAGTGAATGCCTGGTAGGATGTCTAAGCTGCCTGTATCGGTGGGTAAATATTCTCTGCTTCTGATTCACAGCTAACTTGAGAAAGAATCTTTGCAGCAGTCTGCCAGTAGTTACAGGCAACTGCTGGCAAGATACCTTTTCTATGGCTCCAAATGATTAATCTCAAACTAAGGCAATTTTCTCCAAGAGCTTTTGCTGTTAATCACATCTGGATAAAAGACAAGAAGAAACATTAAAATGGATACTCTTTGGGATTGGAAGAAGACCAATTCTAAATCATTTTTGAAAAAGGTACATGGTGAACACAGGAATAGGAGCCAAGAAATTTACTGGCCAGGGCTGATTCTGTTGAACAAATCAGTTGGGTGTTAACTGGGGAGCTATTCTAACAAGGCTACCAGGTAGGCTGCTTGGGAGGGAAGAAAGAGAATGGGCTTGGTTTTGGGTGGTGGCGTTGTTGGGAAGGCTGCCAATTTTCCTTGGTTTCCCTTCTTTCCCTTTTAGGATAATACCTTGCTGAGCTCACAAGATAACTCTGAGGATTATGGACTTGGTTTAATTCTCACTACAGTCAGGAAAGCTAACATTGATAGCAGTAGGTGAAAGAGACAACTTTATTTTAATAGGTTAGTGGTTTAGAATAATCTCAAATTGAGGCTTTTTGTTTATTTGTATTTAGATAACTACTGTGTAAGCTTTGGATTTTTGCCTTTGAAACAGAATTGTTTTCCCAAGAAGTGGTCCAAATAGCAGCACTTAATTCTATTTTTGTTTTTGATTATGCCTTTATAGCCTTTCTTTGGAGTTATTTTATAGAGAGGTACAAACAGAATACAGGTATCTTATATCTACTAAGTTTGTGGACCAGATGCTTCTCTTGCCTTTTTTTCTCCTGCAGCAGGATTGAATTCCTTGCACTACAGCAACTGTAAAGTCATTACACTGCACTTAAAATGCAGAAAGGGATGACCTTTTGCTAGGACTTTGTATTGTTTGTATTGCTAAGCCTTATCACTGTCTTTCAGCAAAAGCCAGTTTAATCCTTAAACATTTGTATGTATAGTATCTGTTCAGAATTGTCTATTGTTAGCTGTCTGTGTTCTCATTGATTATAATGCCATGCATCTCCACAATGCCTGCTATTTGCCTCTTGGATCTTCATTGTACAGGGTAGCGGTTATCTTCCTTGCTGATAGCATATCACCAATGGTACCAGTTAAGGGCTGAAAACACTTCCAGCATAATGGAAAGTTCCACTTTCGCCAGGATGACTCACTAATTAATTAACCCCTGGGATATTCTGCCTGGGATGGAGAGGCTTCCTGTGCCAACTTAAGAAAATGTTCCGGGAAGATACTATTATATAACAAAAGAGAAATTTATCGGAATAATTTTATCTGCATTGTAAGAATTATGTTTTCTTATACTGTCAATCTGCCTGAAACAAGCTTGGGAACTAACTGAAAAACAGATACTTTGAAAAGGGTTGCTTCTCTGACTTAACATCTTTCTTTGCCATAGGAGCAAAAAGACAACTGCTGTTAACACCAGGAGAAGAATGGCCTTGTGATAGGAGCGTGTGGAGGCAAGCAGTACAGGAGGCAGTAAATATCTTTTCCTCCCAGCAGGCCACAAGCTTTTGGCTTTAAGTAGGTCACACTTCAAATGTAGCTACCAAGTGGCCATTTGGCAGGGAAGAAAGAAATGGGCTTGGTTTTGGGTGGTGGCAGGGGTTGGGAGGGCTGTTGGGACCATGAAGAGGCAAGGGGACACTGCCCTGCAGAATGCTCCTCATGTGCCTGTCAGATATTGCTGAAAGCGAGTGAGTGGATGGAGTACAGTTTCACTATCCCAGCCTGGTGTGGATGGGCTGTGTAACTCATGACTTCGGCAGATTTGTGCTGTGGACTTCAAGAAACCTTTTGATGCCTTCATAGTGCTGGGGGCGTGATTTACTTTTTAGCAAGGAAACTTTGGCAGATCTGTAAGATTAAACTTGGTGTGTCTGTAGCAGGCTTGAACCAAGCAGAGTGGTTCTCTACATGAGGGTAGATGTGATGGGTGTAAATTCCTCCAGTGAAGAGCTGGAACAAGTCCTGGGAGCTAGAAGGAAGCTCCAGAATTTGAGGTTTAACTCCCAGTAGTTTCTGAGAGAGAGAGAAAAGGAGTTTTTGCTGCAGAAATCCTTCTCCCTTCAGGACAGGGAAGCAGCAAAAGATTTGGAGATGCTTCATTTAAGCTAGAAGTGTTGTTTGGACTTATGGCTAGTGATCTGTTAACATTTGGGTATTTCAGACTTGACAACTGTTTACTGAAATACCAAAATGCAGATATTTTTAATCTCTGGTGGTGCTGCTTCATTGATTTCCCCTCAGATGCACACATATGCAGGGGTGATTTCTGCTTTTTACTCCAATGAGTGGCTGTTCATGCAAAATACAAAAAGTTAGATAGGCTTGTTACCCTCCTTTTGGCTTGTTAGCTCAGTCTGCCATCTGTCTAGAAGAAAAAATGGGTGCTGAGCTATGACAGACTTTGTAACCATGCAGAGTAAGTTGGGGGGCATGGTGCAGAAAGGAATATTACTTTGTATAAAATACGATCTGAGAGGACAAGACTGTGATTGTATCCATATTTCTTGTCGGGGAGAAGTGCCACTAAAAGTGAATAGTTTGGGGTCTGTAGCACTGTTAAGGACAAAATTGTGTCTTAAAATTTCCTGTTTGCAGGTGGGAGGCAGGATGACACTGACCACTAGTGCTTCTCTTTATTCCAACTCATTATGTGTTAACCTCGATTGACTAGAGTGTGTAAGTTTATTGATTGATGTGTGAACTCTTCTCATTCACCATGACCTTTTGTTGGGCTAAATTTCTTTTTGTCTTTTTTCTTTTTTTTTTTCCTCTCCCCCCCTCCCCTCCTTTTTTTTTTAATAGAAGCCATAAAAGCACAGTAGCATAGGGACAATGCAGGCCACTTTGTACTAGAGACTGCAAGCAAAAAGGGAGGGATGGGGAAGACTAATTTTGTTAGGAAAATGAGCACACTAAGTAAAATACAGGTTCTAACCATGTGTTTGCTTGGGGAAAGTTTATGGTCTAAATTTGACATAGTCTATAACAAGCAACCAGAGAACTGCCATATGGAGGAATAGCAGCTTTGCGTTATTAAGATCATACGGTTAACAGCTTATTTTATAAATTTCTACTGAGCAGTGTCTGCAATTCAGCAACAGAAAAAGGGTGCTTCATGGGCAGGCTTGAGTGAGATGGTGAGACATTTTTGAGTAGACATTGCATGTGCAAAAGGGATAGATTGGGAAAAGCTGCCTGTAGCGTGGAGAGAGACATAAATCCAGGTGTAAACAAAACTAGTTTGTTACTCAAATGTGAAGTGGCTGGCGGAACTGACTAAATCAAATACTTTCAACATTTCACAAAACAAATGACCAGTCTAAGGAAGGTCAAAGTATTACTAACCTTTTGTTGGTTTTAAAAAAAAAATTAAAAAAAGGGAAATTAATGTAATTGTCACCTGCAGTTCTTTTCACAGTGTATGGTAGATGTCAGCAACACTCTAACAAGTTGTTAACTCTGCTTTTCTGCCCCAAATTAAAGTTTAAGTGTGAAAAGAGAAGTCATGCACAATCCAAGCTTTGTTGTTTCTCAAAGCAGCAAGATGCTATTGTGATATTCATGGCGTGTTGCCTCTACATCAGTAGGTAGAAGTGTTTCCTGCAGACTACAGAGATCACTGGCATCGTGTAGCAGGGAGCTGCTCCCTCTCAGGCGACTGTAGCTGCCAAATCTCAGCCTTGTTATATGCTATTCAAAATTGGTCCACTTACCACCTTTGCCCTACAGCTCTAAGTGGCTGACACCCATTTGCCGGTGACCTGCAAAGCATAACAGGAATGATTTAGCTATCCATACAGGAGAAGCTAATAAAAAGTATATTCAGCTTCCAAATCTCTATAAGGATCCTTCCTGAATTGAGCACTGGGGTTTTTTGACATCAACTCTGTGATAAGCAGAGAAGTGGCTCTGGTAATGGCAGAAGATAGCAGGCAAATCTGAAGAGGTAAAAGCGGAAAGTAATAATTACACAGTTATTGGAGACTGTATGCCCCAAAATAAAAAAGATCTGGCTGCTTTTGTTTTATATAAAAGAAGCCTTCCGCACTACTGCAATAAAGCACGGGATGAACAGTGAGGAAAATATGGAAAGAAAAGAGAATGATCAGGGGGAAAATAATTAAGTGTACAGAACGTAACCAACTAGTATTCCACAATCTTGCTCTTTTAAAGAAGTGTTGTATTTGGTTCTCTGTTTATGGGTCCATAGAGGAGAAATCCCTGAAATTCTTATTTCATTTGAAGAAGCTGGGCAAAATGCTGTTGCTGTTGAGTCTCAGTACTTCAAGTAAATCATCAGTATTGATACTTTGAATATTTCATGTGGTGACACAAAGATAACATTGTATTAGAGAAGTTCTTGTGTCTCTTCATCAGCTCTGCTGTGTCATTGTGTGTAAAATCACAAGCTATTTTTTCATTCAGTTGGAACATATGTGAACAAGCTCTTTACCTGTGTGGAAAATAATTACAAGTTCTTCTGTGTTTTGAATGCAGTCTGAGTTTGAATGCAGTCTGAGTCCAAGAAGTATGAAGAAGAGACGCCTTCTCTGCACTGGGGGCTGGATCCTGTATTTTCTGCGTTTGCAAGACTCTATATTAAAGATATAAAAGAAATGAGAGAATCTAAACAAGTGCCAGGTATGCAGACTGCTTCACGACCACCAGTAAAGTAATTTTCCATGCCCCTAAGCTAAGTGCTGTTAGTATCTTTAACAGTTCTAAGAACAACAGGTTATATGAGAAATCTATGTGAAAAATAAAATGTGTTCATTCTAATGGCTTTTCTTCCTCTCGTGTATGTATATAGGTACAGAACCTCTTTTGCATTAAGGTAATATTGTATTTCCTCTGTGCGGCAATCCTTGTTATATTCTGGTAAAGTTAATTCTAAAAATGCTGGTCCTTTCTGGCCTTAGGTGTTTTATCTTTCCACTGTCTCTACAACATTTGAGAAAGATTTTATGCCTCTTTGTTGCAAAGTTTTGCCAGTTGATGACATTGCTGCTTGTATGTTTTGCTTTTTCCTCTGGATATTGATATATCATAAAACAGATACAGGTTTAGAAGTTTTGTCTGCTTAATTTCTAGATATGATAGATGTATGTCATTCTTCATACATTTGAACAACGTTATTGTAAATTCTGGCATCTGTGCTGAATCTTATACCACACCTTTTATTTCCTAACCATTGTTGGAAATTGTATGCTTTGCAGTCTGTTTCCTGCTGGTCTTCAGCCAGTATCACCCACATGTGTACATTGTCTAAAGCAACATGGGTCTGACCTTGAATTTCTGTTTTCACTACAAAGACTTTAAATAGACTGCAGTATGTTTTCCGCTGTAGAAGTGTTCATTACTCCAAACTGAAGCTTGAAAAGGTGCAAGATTATCGGGGGGAACCCAAGGAACTTAGAATTAATGAGGAAAATCAGTAAACACTAAGCAAAGTGTGTGGTTTTGGTTTGGTTTTAGTGTTTTGTTTGGGTTTTTTCATATTTCTTTTTCTCCACAGAGACAAGGTACATCTGTTTGGCTCTTTGAATAAGCTCCGCCTTGTAGGTTTTGTTATTCTTATTTATCTTTCTTTAACAGCAAGGATAACAGCAGTGCTATTCTTGCAGAAATGAAGGACTAGTGGTTTTTTTGCTCTTCTTGCAACAATTTTTACATACGTAGGGACTTCACAAACTGCAAAGCTCAGTATATATACCTCTGTTATTTAACATGAGGGGAGACTTTTGTCTTAAATCCATTGCAAGAATCAGTTGTTGATGTTTATACTAGAGCGAGTAGTACTTAGAGGCCTTTTTAAAAGTGTGCAGCCTTATAGTAGTACTGGCGTAGCAAATGCATCTGGTAAAAACTGCTCCTGCTTCAATTAGAGACATTTTAATTGTTTTCAAACAAAATACAAAACAATTCAGTGTCAGCAGAATAGGATTGTAGTTTGGACTTGGACATTAGTACATACACATGCAAAAATACATTCAGAAGGATTAAACTTATCAACATCAACAAACGTTTCACAAGAGCAGGAACAGTCCTAGAAAGTACAATCCTGCTCTCTTTTCTTCACCTCTAAATTACATGAATTTTCCTTTTCACCTCCCTTCCTGTTCTTTTATTTAAGTGAGTTGTCTTCTGCTTCAGGAACTCTTTCAGTTTTGTTATTACTTTTTTTTTTTCTGAGATGATCCTAAGGAAGTGGTATCTGTCATGTCAAGATATCAGCCTTTAAAATTGGTGCATGCAAGCTTTCTCCACTTCCTGTGCATCTGGCGTTTTGCACAGCTAAGGTTGCTTGCAGTCCTGTATCATTTTCTAAACCAAACTTTAAAGAATAAAATGAAATTTGATAGAACAAACATCCTGAATTTTGTTCGTTCCCCTGGTGCTGTGTGTATACTAAACCAGACATCTTTCAGTGTATCTTATTTATTGACAACAAAGGGTAGCACAACAGAAACACTAAAAAAAAAAATCTTTTGGGGAAGAAAGAAGGTAGGTGTTTGCTGTCAATGTTTCCTGCCTTTAATGGGTTTGTTAAAGACCAGCTGAAGCTAACTATACGATTGGCTATAAATCAGTCATTAAGTAATGGTAATTAAGAATGAATGAGTGCAAAACAAAGAGTTGTAACTAGGAGGAATGGAAAGAAACACAGACTGAATGTCAGGAAAAACATCCTTAGAATGACATCTGCTAAACCGTGGAGCAGCCTTCCTAGGAAAAAGGTCAGATGCCCTTCACTGGGATTGTTTATATCCTGACTGTACAGATTGCCAGGAATTTACTGTACGGAACGGTCTTGCATTGGACCTGAGGAAATGGACTGAATGACCTAATAAGTTTTTTCTTTCCATTTTTAAGCATTAGGATTTGATGCCACAATGACTAATCCCTTAAAACAACACAGAGGAAACCAGTAAACCTGGCCAATTACTCTCCTGCTATAAATGGTGACAAGAAGGCTGGAAAACCTCCCAGATAAAAACAGCAATTGTGTTGTCTTAGAGCCCTCTAAATGAGCGTGGCTGTCAAACTCAGTTGTAACACATAATCACATCATGGAAATGAGCTTTTCTCAGAGTTATCATGCACCACTGCATTGTGACAGCTTATCAACAAGCGAGGGAAGCTACAAATAGCATAAAAGGAGGTAATAATAATTAAAGCAGTGGCAAACATCTCAGTGCTCAGAAATGCTGGTAAAGACATGACCAGAACTTGCCCTGGAGAGCTCTGTACCTGTAGCCCCCTATACCGCTGCTGTGGCTTCCTGTTGTGGTAACAACATATTAATGTATGAGTTATTTACTGGGTTACTAGGAGCTTGACTGAATGTGCTTGCACATAGGTTCAAGTGTTTAGTATATTTTTTATTGCTACCAATAAGAACATAATTTGAACAAATAAGCTGACAGGAGAAACAATTTACACCTTGAAGTCATCAAGTTCAGCGACTTCTAACAGTGAAAATATAATTTCGTCTTTCAGATGAGTTCAGGTAGTTTCTCGTAGAGTAAGGGTGGAGTTCTATGTGAGTTTATGGGGATGGAGAGAACCAGTTTTATCTGGTCTCTGTCATTGGCCAAAACTCAGCTTACTAACTGGGAAATGAACATAATAACATGTGGCTTGTTTGCACAGTCAAGAGCTCAGAGTCTCTGCTCAACAGACTTACCCTGAAACTGACCCAGATCATCTTTTCTAGAGATTTGTAACGTTTAGTGAAGAATTGTACACACTGGCAGCATCTCCATTGAGGATTTCTGCAGCAGTGCTTATTGGTGTTCTGGTAAATGGAATGAGAGAAGAGTGGACAGACCTGCTAAACATTCTCTACTGACCAGTGACTGCAGGATTAGTATAGCGAGCTCTAAGATGACAGCCAGAGATGCATCCTCAAAACATTGCGGTGGATTTTTATGAGCAAAACTTCTGTTTATGAGCTGCTTGGCTGATCACCTGTGATTTCTTCTGAAACTTTGGGGCTTTTGTCTTTCTTAGATGAAGAAAGTTAATTCCAGGCTCGTTTAAGGCTGCCAGCTATGTAGGACAAATTATTTTTGGGTTTGATTTATTTTTTTATATACAGAACATTTTTCTGACTCCCTTGCTGCAGTGTTTCTTTTTCGCTTTGTAAGAATAAGACTTGCCACAGTGTATGGAGCCAAATGTTCCCTTCTGGGTCCCTTGAGTTTAGTTTCTAGAAGACAGTTACTGAACATCCCAGATGGCATACCTCAGTAAAGCAGCGGTATTCGAAGACTGAAGAAAACACATTGACTGAGTATTAGCCAGCCCGCGATATATCTGGAGCTTATTGCCCTATTATCCTCCTGCTAGTGGACTGTGAAGCTTCAGTGTATAGTGTTTACATCAGTGTTTGTTAACAACATTTGTTACTCTCATGAAAGGGGTTACAGCATGTGACAGCCTTCAGTGCTGTTGAAGTCCACTGTGCTCTGATTCCTCACTGTTTCCTGGACGTGTTTTTACATGTTATTCTTATTCAAGTCATCTTTATAGATGCACAAAAATAGCTTTGAAGGGATGTTTTTAGAACGTGTTATTTCAGAAACTGAAGTTCAGGATGCTGTCCACGATGACTGCATAGTGTGCTCTGCAATCTAAGAGGGTTGTTTCTCTCCCCCTGCCCCCCATGGTTCCTGTTCTTTTAGAAATCAAAGACAGAATTATGTTAGTTTTCCTTTTGGAGGCTCTGCCTTAATCAGGAACAGCTGCATTGTGAGAAGCTCAAACTGCTTCCATTGTGTTCTATTATTTATTCTGAAGCCTGGTAAAGATGTAAAAAAACAAACAAACAAAAAAAACAACCAAAAATTCCAAATCTAAACCAAAATTAAACAACAAAACAAAAAAGCTTAAACCCCTCCCTAATGCCTGCAGCAAGCAATCTGTTTTTCAGATCCAAGTGTGCAAGGAGAACAAGAGGTTAATAAAGTTCTGACACTCTACAAAAGCAAACTTTTGGTATCCTAAGTAGAGCTGATACTTCTTCCTTCTCGTGTTCCTAGTCCTCAGTGATCCAGGGGATTTTTCACATGACTAGGCATTGTATAATTTAAGATATATTAGATGTGTAAGAAAATAAGTTTTTTACTGACAAATGTGACTATGTAGGGTAGGATGTTGAAAGAAATAGTTATACTTACCAAGAATGTTCTGTGTCTAGGTATATTCTTTTATAACGGACATCCAGTGAGACAGGTGGATGTTGTCGGGATAGTGGTCCAAAAGAAAGAGCGAGATGCTTTTTATAATTATGGAGGTAAGAAAAGTTTCTTTCTTTCTTCTTGCACTTGCCAGCCTTCTAATCTTAGTTACCATTAGAACTTAAAGGTTGCCTTATTTGATCACTGTCTGTTCATGAAATAACTGAGCTCTTATCCTAGTACAGTGTGTATCTGCAGCTCAGATTACTTAGAAATCTTTTACTACTTTTTATCTCCACTTTAAAAGCAGAGAAACAAATAGTTAAAACAGAGTAACTGATTCGTTTGGGGTCATCTAGCAAATCTGAATTTGGGTTACTGCTTTGCCACTGGACTCCACCATCTTCCTCTCATATATATGTATATGCAGTTCCTTTAGTCGGATACAAACAGATATAGCAGTGCCTGCGAATGGGAAGTCACTTCTTCCTTTTTTGAACCTTAGAAATCCCTTCTGACTTTTTGTATGTTTTGTCGTATCTTGGAGCCAGCTTTTAATAGCAGTCAGGGGTTTGTTTATATTTAGATGCATAAGAGTCTTGCAAATCTAACCAAGGCATCATTGTACCAGTCCTTGCCAACACCATCTGGGAGTTGTCTCCTCCTTATTGCTTTTCCCAATATTCAGACTATTTTATTAACGTGGAAACATCTGATTGTCATTGTGTTCAGCTGTCTTTTTCGTCTGGAGAAAAAGCAGAGTGGAGTAGTGGTGATGTGGCAAGTTTCAAAAAGTGGGGGAGGTCATCTTACAGTAGGAAAGGGGAGCCAAATGCATAGATGCTATAGAAGCACTCGAAGGACTCGTGTCCAGTGTATTCCTCTGCTGTGGGTTTCCACCTGACGGAGGTAAAACACAAGGCGTCTCTTCTTATCCAATTCCCTCACTTACAAAATTGAGCCAGCAGCAATTCCCTGACTCGCAGGAGTATTGTGAAGGTACAGTTGACAACTTCACCAGGTCCCAGCTTCCACAACGCCTGCAGTTGCATCATACTGCTGCGGAGTAGCATGAACTGCTCGGGCATATAGCATACCCTGCGCTGGGTGTGGCTGCTTAGGGGTGACTCTGTGCTCTATAGAAATGTCCCTGCAAGTTTATGAGAGTGGATATTTTCTAGATTTTGCTTTTTAAATATAATTTCTGGATGTTTGTTATTACTCCGCCATTATGCTAAATAATGAGTTGACAGTAAATATTTTGAAGTACAAGTTTCTCTGGCAGTTGAAGTAGCACAGGCTAAACAAGCACCTAAGTTAAGAGGTGAAGATGTAATTGATGATGTGATGAAGTGTTGAAACATAAATTGAATGTCAGCTAATAGTCTTTTATTGCACTAGTATGCAAATTCAGTTATCACTTCATGAGAATAGAGAAAAACAGACTCAAAATGGCCATGGGAAAACCAATTCTATGAGCAAGGGTTTCCCACGCTGCGCTCAGCATTAGTTCAGATGTAAACTTCTTGGAAATGTTTGATTGGGGTAGAAAATGGAGGAATAGAAATAAAAAGAAACTGCAGAGTAGTGGAATTAAGGCCTTAGTGTTAGATCAGCCGACCTTTAAGTACAGCTCTCGGTGAGCCTGGCTTCCTGCTGTCCTTTCACATCCAACTCCACTCTTTGTTCCAGCAGTTCCTGCTCTGAGCTTTCAGGCTACCTGCCAGGGTGCCCCTCCCCAGCCTGCCCTCCCTTTCAGGCAGGCTCACTCCGCCAGCCTAAAATTGTAACTTCTTAGACAGTTTCCTGCATGTAACTTCTTGTATCTCTCAGTTCCACAGGCTCTGGTTGGTGAGTCACAGAGCAGGCATTGCATCAGTTGGAGTGCTGCACGCTGCTCAGTACTTGCTCACTTTCCATCTGCTAAAAAGTGACTTACAAAGCAATTCCCCCTTTGTACTTTTTCTCTGACAGAACTGAAATGTCTTTGTGTCACTGCCACTGTCTCCCCCTCCCGCCATTTCCTATCTGTCTGCTTCAGTATACACACCACTCATTTTATGAGAATCTTGGGTCCTCTCTGTGCTGAAAACCATACAGCCAGAACTAGTGGCAAAATAATAATTGTAAAAGAGAGTGAATTGACTCTTTCCTGGCTTAAAAAAAATTTAAAAGATTACATGCTGTGTAAAACCTGGGTTTGACATTTTGATTTGATTGTTTATTGCTATTATTATGATCAATTCGGAGAAGGATATCTAATTAAAGTGTAGCTTTGAACAAGCTTGTGTTTTAGCTAATGCACTTTTCTAACCTCTTTTTATTTTCCTTTCCTTTTTAACACAACCAAACATCGCATGTGGTTCTCCTTATACTCCAGAACTGTTTTGAAAGGCTGAAAGGCACTTGCCTTAAAAACAGGTGAAAAAAATCTCAGCAGGATCTCAGTAGGCTCACACAGGCCCTACAAGAACCATACCCTTTTTGTTATAAAGAAATAAAAATGAACGTAATTACGTCATTTGCCCAGGTAGCTTTGAGAGTGCTACCCCTCAAATAGTTAATGTAAGAGTCTAAAACAAACAAACAAACAAACCAAAACAGAAAAAAAATGAAAAACAACCAAACAAAAGTTTAAACCAAGGAGATGAGGAAGGGCGGCACAGGGAGCACAGGAAGTTCTCAAAAGCTTGTAGACCCCTTGAGTGCTTTTAAAATAGATTAACATTCTCCTGTCTAATTAGAATACAATTGCAAGGGTTCTCAGTCATCTGTACTTGAGGAGTTATTTGTCTTTTTGATCAAAGCTTTTATTTGAGAACCGTGAGCCTTGCTCCGCTACCAGATTCCCTGTGTGGTCCAAGACCAGGTCAGTCTCTCCAGGGCTCCATTTTCAGCTGTTACATTGATGAGGAGGAGTCTGGCCTCCTAATCCTTCAGTCTTGTTTGTTTTGCTTCTAAGCCTTTCTTAGGAAGCATACCTGTTGCAGTTGGTGCAATAGCCAGTTGCTAGCTGGAACATCTAGAAGCTGCAGTAATGCAATAAGTGAAATGTCATCTGCCCCGTTTCTTACTGCCATTGCTGGCTTGAATGAATGGCTTGGCATGGTGTATGGGGGCTCTGACTCCGACTCAAATAGTTGCTTTTTGTCTATACCAAGGAGAGGAAATCCTACCAGCTAAATCATTATCTGTGCTCTGGTACAAAATTAAAGCTGCTGAAATAGCTGCACATGCAGCAACTCAAAAAGGCGATAGAAATGAGATGAGCATACTTTTGTGATGGAATTTGGAATCGCCTGCATCTTATAAATGCTGTATGTTTGTTATTAGGAATGTGCAGCTAAACCACAGGGAAACAGGAAGGCAAGACAATGATTTGCAATTGGACCCCCCATATAGGGAAATTGTTTCAAAACATGTGAGATGGTGCAAAGGCATTTTGCTTTGATGCTGTGGTTCCCAGAGGAAGTGACTCCAGGTACCAATCAGTACTTTCCTGGTAAACATTGCTGTTACTTTTATAGTCATGGATCAGGTTGAAGGAGCAGAAGAAAATTGCAGATTCCAATTTGTGAAGAGGGGAAGCTCAGTCTTGGAGATGGCTACATTCAAGGAGCAAGGTGCTTAGAGCATTAGCTGGACTGGAAACGTGATCCTTGCTGTGATTTGACAGGCATTCAGTGCCTTTTTATTTAGAGAGCGTTTGTTGGACACGCCATCTGTGTACAGTCTCTTGATCTGTAGAACAATTGATTCTTCTGATAGTTTTTTTAGTTTTCATTGGGTTTTGTCTTTTTCTGCTGTCCTTGACAATGCAGTGCCTGGGGCAGAAATTGCAAAACTTACTTTGATTAGGTACTAACAAAACAGGAAAAACTAGACAGCTCCGATGTTCAGGAGAAGGTGTTAAGCCTTTTTGGCCACGGAAGTGGCTTGCATGCCACCAGTACATATACTTTAAGTTGGGAATTCCTGGCCTAGAGCAGAACCACAAGCATGTGCTGTCCTCTGTCCTTCCTGGCTGGAGGAGCTGCCTTTCTGCTCTCTCAAACATCCTCTTGCACAGGGAAAGCCAGCAGACTGTGTGAACAGTATTAGCATGGAAATCAATGCAGTTGGAGGTAGCAGCACTCCTAGTCGATTCACGTGACTGTACCCCCCAATGTTGAAGTGCTGTTTTCTCACTGTGTTTTGTGCCTGGGTTCCTATTTTAATTTGTCTGGCTTCAGCTTTCAACACTGACTCTTTTTCTGACCTTGTCGATGAGATTAAAGCCCCTTAGTATCCAATATGTACTGAAGCCTCATAATTTAAATTAGCGCTTGATCCTTTTTGAGAATATACCTGTTACTTTGTTGACTATGCATATAAGCATAGTATCTGGTGCTGAGTTACTTCCACCACTGAAATGACTGTGGTGATTAATTCAGAGATATTAGTACAGGTTGAGCACAAGCACACACTTTCCCTTTCAGACTGGTTGCAATGAGCTACACTTGGCAGTCATCTCCCTACATATCTATGTACCTTCACTTCTTGGAACTTCACTACCTGCTTTCTTACTCTGTAATTCTTGCAATTTTTTTACAGTGGATGATAGTACTGGAGTTATAAATTGTGTCTGCTGGAAAAATCCCATGGTAGCAGAAACATCTTTATCAGGTAATTTATCAAATAAATAATTCCTCTTTTGACTGTACATTTGTGCTCATGTTCGTCTTACATAATTCAGTAAATGATCAAACTTGCAGAAGAGCAAATTCAACTCTTTCTTCTTCTCCCCCCCCCCCCCCTTTTTTTAAAAAAAATTTTTAACCATCACATCCTACAGCCTGGGTCATTTTGGGAGTTTCATATTAGTTTTTGTGTTGTGTCAGATGGTGATGCCAATAAAACCACTACAAAAACCTTCCTGTCATGCCTTTTCCTTATCTGAGTAATAGGGTATTTCAATTCTATGCGGTGACGTTGCTCAGAGAATCCTCTTCTTAGGGTTCTTCTTGTGACTTCATCTAGTGAGAAGCTAGGCTGGAAATCTGCCACATGCCATAGCTTCTGTTTCCAAAGCCAATCCATTGCCCAGCAACCTGGTCTGTGTTCCCCACCCTTGTGATACAATGGTTTTGGGGTTCACCTCTGCTTCTTTCTTTGCATTCATGTTCTCCTGCTCATGCATATACTGTCAATGATGAACTTGAAAGTAGCTTAAAACACAGTGGGGGGATGCCAGCAGTCTTTTACGATTTGGGAAAGTTCTAAAGCTGCAGAAATTGTGCATTTGAAATGAATCTATTATTGCACTCAATAACAGAAGAACTCATGAGTGTCTGGGTTTCTCTTTGATTTTTCTCCCACCTTTTCTCATAGATCAAAGTATGGAATACTTTCTACTTTGGACCTTCTATGAAATCTCCTGTAGTAGATTGACAACCCTGATATGGAGCTGGTCAAATCCTACTGAAATAAAAGTTACTAGTCTCGTCTGCCAGCGTTAGGGTTACATAAGCATAGGATGGGGAAAGGAAAACTTGATGTAAAAGTTAAAAACTCTGATGTCTGTGGAACAAGCCCATTTATAAAGACAGATAATTCATACTTACATTTAACAACGTTCCCAACTGGAACTGGAATCTAGAAGACAGCTCTCGCGTTTATAAAAGTGATGGTGTGGCACACCATTTTTTTTTTTATGAGGAAATTAAATTCAGTAAAGGAATTGCTTGAAACAGAATGAGGACCCAGAATGCTTGTTTCAGCATTGTGTTCTTGTTTACATGTACATCAGTAGTGTTTGAAGGGACACTATGTTATTAATGGAAATAAATGCACCTGCTTTGACAGGGGGGTTGGACTAGATGGTCTCCAGAGGTCCCTTCCAACCCCTGCTAGTCTGTGATTCTGTGATTAATTCATTTGTACCTGCTAAAGAAAATAGCTCCTAGGGGGCACATGAAACTTTCTTTCAGCCTTTTATAATTATGATCAGGGATACCTGGATCACTCATTAGGCTTTAAGTTATGAAGAATTTACTCTGCTGCAAAGGTGTGTTATGTAAATGTGAAGTTCTGTCAAGTTGCATTCACTTCAGTGTAGACATCAAATTGCATCACATGAATACTTTAGCCCCACCTCAGATGACTCATTCTTCTTTTATGTAAAAAGTTCAGCTGACCGTTCTTTTCCCTTCTCATCCATCTTAGCATGACAAAATAAAAAAATGATAAAACCCATTTCAAATTAATGTTTCAATTTTGCAACCCACCTATGATGTTTTCAGTGGTAAATCAGTATCTCCTCCCTTTTACGCTTTCCCCAGCTGAACTATTTAAATAAATATAATACTGTAAACTAATTTTGTCACCCAAAAGTTTTGCTACCCAGGACATATGGTTCCTGGGACCTTACCCCTTTTTCAGTAACATGACTTCTGTGATACTTAGGCGTTTGGATGAATGCAAAAGGACAGTCCTCTTGGCCTTAATGCCTGATCTCCCTTCCCCCACTTCTTATAGGTCGTCCAAGCACACCCAGCAGTCTTACTGTGCTCGAACAGATGAAGAAACTCCAAGAAATGGTGAGCCAGAAAACCAAGCTGGAGATCGGGGATGTTGTCAGGGTCAGAGGTCACATCCGAACCTATAGGCAACAAAGAGAAATCCAGGCTTCATGTTTTTGTGAGTGTTATGGATCTGTGACATGTGTAACTTAGTTGTCTGAATTTGTGAGAAGACCTAAGCTGCGTGTAATTCATTGAATAATTTCCAGTTTCTTTTCTGGCATCTCATTTTTCTAAGGAGATTTTAATCTGTATGTCTTTATTTCAATTTTAGCAGAGTAAGGTGAGAAAACATAGTACTTAATGTGTGGGATTAGATTGCCTGTAAATGAGGCATTCCTGGAAAATCTATAAAAGATGACCAGCACGCATACAAAAATGCCATGCAGATACTGTGGTTGGGTATCTGTGAGATTGACATGCTCTTCAATTTTGTTGAAGTAGAGCAGCCAAAGCCCATGGGAAGGGAGTTGATGACCTTTTTATGCCACACTTCATCAAGAGCGTTAGCTGCTTTGGAGAAACAGTTGCTGTTTGTCTCAGCCTGTATAATCCATTCCATAGGCAGACAGCAGCACATGGGCTCATTGTACCACTGAAACCCAGGTTCTCCTAAACTCTCTGGCTCTGCAGAATGTCTGGGAAGTGTTCCTCATCTTCAGTCACTCGGGTACAGATCCGCAGGTGCTGCCCGTGTATCTGACAGCTCTTTGGGCAGCAGCGTTCTGCAGTCCCCTGTTTACACCCTAGGACCTTCCAGTTACATAACTTCTCTCCTCCCTGCCTGTGCTATTGTGCAAGAGTTGGTTTTCCCCAGTGAAATCTTTCAGAGACAATACTGAAATGATTTCTTTGGTGAGGGGAAGCCTGTCTTCTAAAAACCCTGCATAGCTCAGATAAAAAGTCTGTAGATTTTTCAGCTCTAGCTAAAATCTGAGAGGGAATTCAACCCTCTTTTCCAGACAGAAGATTTATGAATGTGTAACCCATTCAAGGGCTGTTAATAATACCATTGTCTCATTAAAGGAGAGCCACGCAATTCAAATAGCGTCTAAATTGCTTTCACTTTGGCCCAAATAAAGCTCCTTACTATGTGTTAACTTCATCTAATGGATAAAGACTGCTGAAAGGTAAAATATATCATAAATTTCAGTTAAATAAGTTGTCAGATAAAAGCATAATCTGCAATGCACCACAACAGGTCATTTACATCCTTGTAAGCTGTAAAAGCAGGAGTGGCCTTTGCAGTTTTGTTTTTATAAAAACAACAGCAAACAAAATTTGCCAATTTAATACTGGCATGTGAAGCTCTGTTGTGCTGCCTCAGGTATGCTTGCTTAAAAGATTGCTATGGTAGTTCTGGCCAAGTATGTGTGTTCATTTTTCTGCTCCAGATAAAGTGGATGATCCCGTGTGTGATGTTCAGATTTCAAGAATGCTGGAGCTCCCCCGTCTGTATAGAGAAGTTTATGATAAACCTTTCCAAGGCCCTGAGGAGGGACAGAGGTAAATGTGGTGTCCAGACTGGTCTTGGGGCAAAGTGTGGGATTTTATTATTGTTTATTTATTATTGTAATAACTGGAGAAAGATAGAACAGGGCCCAGCTGCACAAGCATACAGTAGCAGCCTGCTGTTCTCCCAAATAATTGATGATCCATACAGGTGAGATACCTGTCCATAATATGAGAAAAGAAATATAATGCTGAACCAAAGTGAATTTTAGGAAGGCAGTAAAATACTGTATAGAGACCTCTCCCGTCTAGTAAAGAAAGCTGGGATTTGGAGCAAGATTCGGGGGTGAGGTCAACAGATTAGGTGGAGGAATGTCCTTGCCTGATTTTGTTTTGTGTGTAAGGATAAGGAGCTATTCCATTGAAATGCTCTCAATTTCTGCTGCCTGTAAAATCACAAACACATAACCTCAATAAACTGAGTCGAAGACCCATTCTTGTCTTTAGTTTAAAGGTAGCTGGATGCTAATCGGCAGGTCTGATGTGTGTAGTGTGTTTTCAGAGATTGCAGATCTTAAAATCACAACACTGTTACAGCAAATGATTGAAGAGGAACAGTTGGATGTTTATTGCTTATAAAAATGGTCTGTTTTAATTAAGGGTTTAAATTCAGATTCTTTAAGGACAGTAAAATACCTTTTGACCTTTGAAAACCAGCTTAGCAGGCTAACTTTAGCTAATTGTTATAAAAAATGTTACTAGTGTATTTCTTGCCTTTTGACGTGTTCTGTGTATCCTTGTAGCGGCCTGGAGGGTCAGAATTTCTCAATCAATATGCTGCATGAGAAAGTGAAAGGCTTTCTATTAGAAAACAAAATTCAGACCTTTTACCAACAGGAGTTGGAAACAATTGATGCTCTGGTGTCGCTGGCTGGTGTGCATCTACCCAGTCCCAGCTGTCAGGAGGTGAGTGAATGTCACTGTTTCAAGTTTTTAGTGGTGGGGAAATAATACTATGTACTTTTTTTAAGCATAAACAACCAGATAAGAAGCTGGTGCCTTCAGAGGGTTCAGAAACTGCAAGTGTTTTAGCTTTATGCATGAATTATTTACAGAACTTGAGGAAACCTTGTCACTTGAGATATATAAAACTGGACTGAAGAAAGCCATATGAGAAAATTCTGTTGTTAAGGGTAATTGTGTATTAAAGCTGAGTAACCTTACAGTCCGCTGCAGGTACTAACTTATCTAGATCTATAAATAATGGCAGTATCAGAAAAGGAGATCCCTTTAAGGTGCTTGAGCTGTTTGGGACAGATGTTTGAGGTCCTGAATTTAATCATGAGAAGGGAGCACAAAGTCTTGGTATTGTTTCTCATTTGAAGCTCAGTATATTAATAGAGATGTGGGTTTCAGGCAGAGATTATAATGCATGGATGAACAGCGCTCCCTACTACGTGTTTCTCTTGTTGGAAATCCCTACCTGTGAAAGGCCATGATTGAAAGGATCAGAAGGTGGGATTTAATTGAAATCAGTTTACATGCAGTTGCGTGTAACCAAACTGTTAAGACCCTTTCCAGTGAGATAGTGTGTTCTTGGTCAACTGCAGGACGGGAAATAGAACCAAGAACATTTTGTAAAATGGTTTTATATTACTTTATGTTATTTGGATAAATTACAGACCAGATTCTCAACTGGTGTGAAGTGGTAAATTTATGCAAAAGTAACAGAGTTATGGCTTTTACCATGTTACTAATGGCAACTGAAACTAGAGTGTTGTGTGACTCACTTGTTTACTTTTTTGGTTTTCTGTAGAGAAATAAATCTCTGGCAGGCATTTTCACTGCCTCATTCTGATATGCACTGTAAAATTAAGTGCTATGTTATGTTAACATCTGATGTTTGTTTAATTTAAAAAAAAAAAAGAAACACACAAAAACCATTTCCTTGTAGATGGGGTCAAATAATAATGAAAAGTAGCTCCATTCTTGTTGGCCTTGTTGAATTGCTTTTGATAGCTGCTTCTTGATAGCTGTTTCTTTTATTTTTATTTACTGAACTTTTGTTGTTTTCTTTTAAGCAAGCATGGATATAAACAATAACAGGAATAAAAGTTTGATACTAGAATATCGAACCAGGGGCAGCAGGGTAATTTTTCTAACTAGTTGGAACAGTATTAAAAGTTCCCAAATACTCTACATTAAAGGAAGTAGTGGTCATTGAGACTAATACTGGAAACTTCCATCTCTGAACTTTCAGCATGTATAGAAAGATCAAGATGAATAACTTGCAAAGCCATTTAAAGTGGGAACTGGTGCAGAACAAACATAGAAATGCACAAAAAAAAAAAAGAACCCAACCAAAAAAAACCCCAACAAAAACAATGTAGCATCAGCATTGTTAGCAGTCATGAGGAGCTATCATAATAATTAATAGTTGCTCCTGACCCTGATGCAAGGGTGTGAGTATATGTCCCAGGAATTTGGGAACACAGATGCTTATTTAGAAATTGCAGTTCTCCTTATTGCCCTTTGGTATTAATTCCTTGCAAGGAGGCTTATATATCTTTGCATAAGAAAGAACCTGCAGTTGTCAAGTGACCTGAATGCCTTAAGAGGAGCACCTAGTAAAGCTCTGGAAATGCATTTTGTTGTTTCTCTGCTCTGTCTCTTGAAGGTGCCATTTCTCATAATTGGCAAAGGGTCATGTACGCAGTTTGAGCCACAAAAATAAGTGTAACAGATCTGATTTCTGTCCCTCTTCCTTCCCTTTCCCCTCTGTAGTCTTCTGTTTTGCATCACCCTCAAACCAAAAGGATAAAGGGTGCTGCTAATGTGGAACGATGCTATTTCATGCCTATTTGGCAAGGCAGGAGCTGAGTGAGGAGTGAGCGGACCAAACTAGTTAGGCCACACCACAATATACACACTTGTTCACTTCTTGCACTTTTCCTGGATGTGAAAGGATGGGTTATTTGGATGTATAACTTTATTTTTTACCCTGATTCCAGTGTTCTAGAGCACACTTACTGTTAAACTCTTTTCTTGCCTCTCTCTTCCTTTCGCGGTGATCCTAGGAGATGTGGTGCACCCCCTTCATCTTTTTACCAACTTCTAAAGTACTTGCACATTGTTCATCGTAGTGGGAGAGTATCTCCCCGTGAAATATTTTCTCCAGGGAGGTGGTGAGCTGCTATGGAGTCACTGGCAGTGGAGCGGAGCAGGGGGTGAAGATGGAAGGAGGTAGCTGGGATAGCTTGAGGTAGGCAGCACCTTTCTGTTCCTTTTCAGCATTACTGTACCTGACCCCTGTCCGCATCCCATACATGTCCTACAATACCTAGTTCCAGTCCTAATGGCTCCTCAGCAGTGCAGTCTTCTGGGTCTCCAGAATAAATTTCGCTCTAGCAGATGCACATGGCAGAACTCAACTTATGTCCTCTGCTCAGACATATACTAGGGAACATCCAATTTTATAATCTACGGAGGATGATGGGTAAGAGAATTGGAAGGCTTGGTGTTCTTGAAAATAACTAAAAATTAACAAATCTGTTATGATTTTTAAAACTAGTGGAGCTTTATTTCACCTAACCATGGCCCCCTTTATCCCTAAGCTGTTGCCTTTCCCTTATCCCTTAAAACAACTGACTTTTGAGACTGGAGGGGTGGGTACCACAAGGAAGCCTACAAGCGAGAAAACAGAAAAAGTAATCTCATGCTTAGATAACCTAAAGAGCGTACTTGCTGTACTTAGGCAATTACGTTTGGCAAATGGATAAGCCTTTGGTTCCTTTTTTTAAACAAAACTACATGTGAACTTGATCCATCCATTTTCTCAACTGGATTAAATACAACTTGCAACCAGTCAGTCTTGCTTAACCATTTTTATGCACTTCTTCCATGCCTGAGCTCTAGTGTGTGCTATTTTAGTATTACCATTCCAGTTTGTGTGTGTCACTAGCTTGGACACATAACTTGGGTTGTGCTTTCCGGACTCTGCTGTTTGTACTTTTCTTGATTTGAATATTATCTCAAGGTCAGCAATGACAAGTAGTTAAAGCAGGGAGTTTTACAGTGTTGTTCATACTTACTGTATATACCCTGTACATTTGTACTGTAGGTATAACATAGTGCATTATACATTCCTGATGCTATGTACTTGTCTTCCTGCCTCTTGAGGAAGCTTCACTGCTACTTCAAATATGTATATTGCAAAGCTTATTATAGGACTTCAGGACTGACATGTCCAGAATCACTATTACTAAAATTGTAACCTGTCTAAGCCAAGGATTAAACATTGCATGAGAAATTGCAAAGGGCAATTCCATGAGTAGAATCACGTGTATGGTTATACCAGGAAACTTTAACACCGTCAGGGTGTGTTGTGATTCATAATGAGCCAAAGGTTACATACTTTCAGTGTTTTGAATGGACTGACTAATTCCTGTACCACTTCATTCTTTCACCTATTATCGATTGTACAGAGAGTTTGTCTTGTTTTAAAGATCTGAGAATAACTGGTTGCATAGCACCAGCCCGCTAAGCTGTGTGAGACCCCTCAGATGGAATACATTGATTAAAATACCAGCTTAATTCTGGAGACATGGATTCTTCTGTTGGCTTTGCTACAGAGTCCTTAGCTGGTCTTGGGAGGCAGGGTAGTGATGATAAAATTGTTCTTTAATAGCTCCTTCTGTCTTGGGGCAGGGGGGACGTGTTTGGCAAAAGTGATGATTTCTTCTCTCTGTGTATAGTCCCATGTTCAGTCTCCTGTAGATTTCTGCTCAGTAGATTAAATCACAAGCTTAAGTATACATTGGCTCTGAGGGGAGATCCATATCCAGAGGAAATGAGGACCTGGTTTGACATAAAAGAAAGTGATAAGGTATTGGGGAGAAGTACTATTGACTTATGAATTTGCAGGATGAGATGCTGGAGCTATTTTGGGTGGACCAAAAGAACAGATTTAGTAATTTTAGATTGTGTTCACAAAGAAATTCCTTAATTGTTGCTTTACTCGGAGGCATGGAGAGGAGGAAGCATGTTCTAGAGCACACTAGGGAAAAAAACCAAACTTTTCGTGTCATTTCAGGGTAATATTAAAGCCCCTGAAGAGGGCAGGAGCCCTCATTTGTTCTTCAGGAGCAGTCCTTCTGCCATGCGGCCCTTTCCCTTGGACTCTGCAGCATGTATGAGAGGGTGCTGATACGTAGCAGCTGCTTACTTATTTTCTCGCTCCCAAGCCTGCCTCTCTGCCTTCATTCTGTCAAATCCCTTGCATTCTTAGTGATTCTGTTTCAGTATCCATCCAGGCTGAGCTGTGTGTCAGTTCACGCAGAGTCTGTTTTTAATTATCTCCCTTTTCTGACGGGATCTCAGTGTTAAGCCAAACTGAATAATTATCGTGCTTCTTTGGAGATATTTTTATCTTTTTTTCTCCCCAAATGTTTGCTTTCACATTAAAAATTGATCAGAGTCTTGAGGTGGTTGCTTTGCTAGCAGTTTCTTAGATTCTTGACGATTTATTACTGCCTTTGAGTGAGAGGCAAAGTCTCTTCATTTTACATATGGCTATGAGAATGTGATTTTCCGTGAGAAAATATTCACTCTTCACTTAACCCTTCCTGCTGCATTTTATGTTTGTTTCTTCAGTTCATCAGAAAAGGCATTATGAAGAGAAATATGATAGTATTAATGCTGTGACTGGAATAGTGTCCAGATGTATGGTCAAGTTTGTAGTTATAAGCAGTGTCTGTTGTTATCCAAACTGATATAGCTGTGGTGGACAGGGGGACAGACAAACATCCCAACAGTGAAGTCCTTCAGTCTGGAACAGAAGGAAAAAACTGAGCTGAGAATAATAACCATCATTCTATGTTAATTATCTTGAACTATTAGGCAACTATTTTTGATTGTTGGTTTGAGAAGAAAAAGATAGTTAGCTGTTGGACAGAGACAGAGAGAGATGTGATTATGGCCTGTTGAAATACTGAGGATTAACTGGGGAAAGGGGATGGAGAAACTTGTGGTGCATGCTAACACTAATGTCCCTATTGGATCTCTGAACTATTCCCAATTAGCACATCAGCTTCCAGGCTTGGAAAGAGATGGAGTTTCACTTGAGACTTGGAAGTGGATCAAATGAATATTTTGTGAAAAGATACTCTTCCATTGCTAATGTGGTGTCTGTTTCACATATTTATGTGAATTCCTTCTGGTATATGGTGGTTGCCTGTTTCACTCCCAAGGCTTCTGTGAGTCTGGTGAGTGAAGTAGGGTATATGAAGTCTGATACTTTTGTTCAGGACAGGATGGGAGCATTTACAGTGATAGTTGAAGAAATGGCTTGGCAAATCTTGCTTTGGTTGCTCTGGTGTGGTTCTAGTTATCACATGTTGGTTTGTGGGAATCAGTTTAGCTCTGTTCTCTGGAAAACCACAGGGAGCACAGTGTGCTCCCAACAGATGGGGAAACAGCAACTGGACAGTTGAAGCAGTCTGTAGATACATGGGAGATTGAAGGACATGGTAGGACAGATAGAGATGGAGAAGAGTAAGTCATGGTCTTGCTCTTATCTACCCATACTTTCTCCTCTCCACAACTGATTATTTCCTTACACTTTCCTAGCTGTCATTCCACTGTCTTAGCTCTGCCCTACTTCTAAACAAATGCTACTTTTCCCTGATGTTTTTTCTCCCGTTCTTTCCTGCCTACTGTTAGATATATCCCAAGCACAGAACCCTTTTGTCTAAATAACCTCTTCAGTTATGGACTTCCAGGCACATTGTTCTCCTTTCACAAGAGACTTGTTTTCCACCTGCCCTGAAAACGGAATCCTTTTTTCCCTTATCTTGTATATCTATCTTAATTTCTTGCACGCTCTTTATCTTTTCAATTCGTTAGGCTGTGGAGAAACTCTTGAGAGCAAAACCAGAGTATGTGTAAAAATTTGGAAACTAAGGGGACAAGAAACAAATACTGTTCTTGGCAGTTTCGTCCTTTTCCTTGGACACTGCCTCAGTTTCAAATCAGGAGATGGGAATCCAATCCCCAGAGCACTTGGATTCTTCCTGAATATCACCTTACAAAGCACTGATCTATCTTCCTACCCTTATTACCAGGAAGACTCTGAATATGAGCAAAGCTTGATTAGCTAAACAGTCAAATGCTCAGTTGACATCACAAGCCTATTTCAAAAAAGACTTCTCAGCACCTAATCAAATAGCTGCTAAATACAAAGGCGGCAGTTAGGAGGTATTCGTTCCTTAAGAATGGGACAAGCTTCTAGTGTTTGTTTGTTTTGTTGTTGTTTTTTTAAAACTTAGCTATGTTGGTTAGTTCATACATAACAGATACAAGTTGTGAATTACTAAATGAAGAAAAATGTGTAACAAAACCACCTGAAGTCCTCTTGCTCTTGAAAGCATATGAAGCTTTTGCTGGTAATTTTAGTTAAGCTGAAATTTCTCACCATCTGCTTTATTTCTTTCTTCCCATCCAGGTTAAGTCAAAAAATGACTCCAGTTCCAAAAGGATTCACAGTGTTTTTAAGGAAGCAATAAGGATGCTACAAGAAAAAGGGGTGGTTTTCCAGAAACCTAGTAGCTCCAAGGACTTATACCATGTAAGGAACTGAGCTGTGGTTGCAAACAAGTTCAGGGATATGACTTCCATTGTCAGTAGAAATAGTAGAAATGTTTCAGAAATAGAAGTTAGACATCCAAGTGCTGTCTGTTTACACGAAAGTCTTATCTGCAGCTTACTTGTATCACCCACTGACTTGTTCTTTTTGTAACTCAGCAGCAGACTTAAGCACTGCTTCTGTTCCAGGCACAGCCTGTGTTCACTGGGTTGCCAAACTGTGTGCTCACGCAGCTGAGCACACCGAAGGCTGAGACCTGGGACAGTTCTCTTAGTCGAAGCGGATTGAAACTTGGTGTTCCACTGAGTCGGTTGCTTTCCTTTGGGTTGAATTCTGGTATATCATGTTCTTCGCCTAACTCATGGATGCTGCTAATGGTACTAAAAATAATAACTGAAGTTTTAATATTCATTATTAATCTTGGAGGTAACATATAATGCAGACTGCAGTTATGACAGTGTTAGTTTAGAATATGTCATGGCCTCGGATTGCTTTTCAACAGTCATGCCATCTACTGTGAACTAGACTGCTATAAATTGCCAGTTTCTTCTCTTTTCTCCAGGTGACTGACCATGATAAGGAGCTGCTTAAAGTGACTCTTGATGTGATTAAAGAAGACTGTCGAAAACCCAGGCGTAAGTAGCGGTGTGATCAGGGCTCTGATGAGCTGGTACTGATATATTGATGACAGTATCTCTTGCTGCTGCTGCATTAGATATGCTTCTTGTCCTTAACCTTGAACTCGGAGCTAAGTTGCTAGTGTAGCTAATCAGTATAGTTAAAAGCAGGAGTGCAAGAGCAGCTTCCTGTGAGCCTGGAGAGAGAAAGAGCAGGTGTGCCCAGCAGGAAGCAAACCTCTCAAATATGAAATAAGCAGCCATTATCTTAGATCTATGTCTTTTGAGAATACTTAAATTTTGGGAGGAACCAAATGTAATGAAGTTAGGTCAGCACCTAACAGCTGTTGTTTTGCACTCTGGATAAGTAGGCAAATCTTGTTAGTTCAGTTTCTGCAGGGGAGTTGACACAAAAGTGACCATGCAGAAAGGTGAAATCCCCACCTCCATTAAGTCAACAATGAAACTTCCTTAAGTCAGTAGGATATTCTCTATAGATTTTAAGATCAAGTAGAGCTCAGGCTGATTGTTCTTTGCGGGTAGGGATTTCAGTCTAACAAAATCCACTTCTTTTCAGATAATATACCTTGTGTGGCTTCTGAGTTATCCCTGTCCCTCAAGCCTATTGTGTCTTATTGCCATAGTGATAGCTTGTGCTTGACTTGAATGTCTGCTAATTACACAGGTACATTTCGACAGAGTTTCTTTCAGTTCATTGGGCAGAATGTGTCAGCAGGGATCACTTGCTGCTGGAGTGCAGCTATTTGTGGGGTAGAATGCACTTTAGTATAAAATAAATGACTGACTAGAACATAAGGCATATAATCTTAAATTGCTCATATCCTTATACTATCATAACTGCAGTAGTGCTCGTAGGACCTGGTATATCGTAGTTATCCTGCAGTGAAAAAAGTCCAAGTGAAGTGGTATTATTTTTGAGTTTTCAACTGGCTAGCTTAAGCAGTGATACAATTATAGACAAGGTTTGTAGGTGGAGGTAAAAGTTCTGTAACTTAAGGGGATGGAGGGAGTAGATGTTACTGAGCATGCAGGTGAAAATGGGCTCATTTGCCTGAGGCTGTTTCAGTGCAACAAGTTACCATATCGCATTGTTTTATTGTCTTTTATCCAATTAACAAATGCAAACATCTTCACTGTAAAAGACAAATCATTCCCCTGCCTATTTTATACATCAGCTAGTTCTCCTGGGAACCTGTTGGTTTTTGGTTTGGGTTTTGTTTTGTTTTGTTTTGTTTTTTTATAATTGTGCCATTATAAAGGCCAGAACACGTATACAGTTGACTACCAGTGACTGCCTGGTGTTTAACTCCCGTCTTGTGCATTATCACACTGGTTAAGTACTCTCAGTGCTCCATGAGAGGTTGGGAGATTTTTTATCCTAGTCAGGAGGAGTCAACAGCAGACAGAAACTCGTAGATCGGTCACAGAAAAATCTTTGAAGAGGCCTGAGTCCTCAAACCCATGTTTTCCATACTGAGCAGGTTAAAAATAGTAACTGCTTTACAAAGCCTCTTGTTCTCCTTGAAGCTCTCCACCTGCTTAGTTTCCTGTTGTAAAGAGGACAATTTCCAGGTCAGTGTCTCTTTCTCTGCTAGTTTTCAGAGGACCATTTCAATGTCCTGGTCACTGGTAATAGAAGATTTTGAGAAGAAAAGCCAAGAAGCTCCAGTCAAAACCAACAGGGTACTGCAGATATTTTATTGTCACTGCATGATGAAAGAGCGCGCAGCTCAATGTAACTGTCGGACCCCCTCTGCTGGTGGGATGGCAGTCTTGGCCACCCGCTTGGCCTTGACTAGTGAGCAGGCTTGTAGCGAGAAAATCAGAACATAGTAATACCTCAAGGGCTTTTGCTTGTTTATTGGAAGAAATTCCTACCCATTTTCCTTCAAGAGTAATATTAATCTTCCGTGACAGAAAGACTGATTTATGATAAACCAAACTCTTCTCTCCAATGAGTTACTTCTCCGCCAGTTTTCAGTGCTTCACCCCATTGCTTTAATTGTGACACATTCTCAGGCCCAGCCCAGCTGCCTGGAACTGTTGTACAAATAAAAAAAATCCTCAGCATGCCTAGTCAGAGCTCCACAAACCCTGATCTTTAATATGCCTACATGACAATCCTAGTCTTTGGCTCTAATTGTAATTCTAAATAGCCTGATCTTAAATGCCCTCGTGCGAGGCCGCTGTGGGTCTATCTAGAGGCTTAAGACAGCCAGAAGAGGATGACAGTACATTTTGACTCCAGACTGAACTGCAAAATGGTAGACTTAGTCCAGATTTGTTTGTTTGTTTCTTTGTGGTTTTTTTTTTTAACACATTTACTCTGGTTTTAGGCTTAGATGAGGCTAGTGGTAAAGAGGAAAAAAAACCAGAACCTCTTGAAGTTAAATTTAATATGTCAAAATGGACTCTGTGTGAGATGTCCAAAGTGGGCAAATGGTAGTTTTTTCTAGAACTCTGTCCTCTCTGATGTTGGTAGTCAGGCAAGACACTGAATCACAGCCTGGCTTACCTCAGCTGGTAGACAAAAGCTAGAACCCAGTGTGTCAATGAATGAGGGACAGCATCACTCCACTGCAAGGAGTGTATTCCCTCAAAGTTGGGTTGTAGACTAGGAGTGTTTCTGGGTTACTTAATGATTGTACACACCTGCAGCTACCCCAAAATGCCATTTTCTACCAGCATCTAGGAGGAAAGTATGTATTGTACTGTTGGGTAACACTAATCTAATTCATCGAGACTTAAGCTAAGTTACTGCAGATCAGGGATGGGCACTTGGACCTTCTTATGACAAACCTATGACTCATGCAAAATGCAGCTACCCACTTTGTTTGCAACAACAGTCACTATGACCAGGTAGAGGCATTGTTCTGTTCTCTGCACTTATCCGTCCTAGGGTGGTAGACACATTTTTGGCTACCAGCCACAAAGGTCTTTCATCATACTGGATCACTGACTTTTAAAGAAATATCTTCGCTTGAATCACAGCCTAATAAGCTGAACTGTTTATTTACCAATATTCAGTATTGCCTCCTATCTACCAGTGACTTTTCTCAGCAGCTTCTAAGGCAGTTCTGGGGCTCAGCTGATTCTAGAGCAGATATTGGCAAAAATAAAACCAAAGGCAGCAACAACCCAATACAGGGATCTCCCTGGCCCATGGAAATTTCTCAGTACCCTTATCAAACTTACCTTAATCATGTGAGCTGACGGCTGAGGAGGAAGAAAGTAGTTTGTGCTGATGTCTCATTTATGCTAGTTTTCCATTGTTAGCCATAGAGGAGAGAAAGAAATCTCCTGTGGAGTTCAGTATTCGGGGAGACTGGGAGCCTGCAGCACTGATGATTAGTGGGTTTGCAGGGTGTGTTGGGGGAAATGTTGAGTGGGACAGCTGAGCATCAAATGATGGCTCCACCAGGCACATGGTAGCTGCATGCAATACTGCAGCCATTAAGGACCTTTGTCTCTGGCTTGCCCTCTAGGAAAGGGGATTATTTTTACTTTTTTGTTCTCTTGTACATTTTCAGGGTTCACTCCTGTTAAGAGGAGATAAAATTTGATACTGAAGTTCTGTGACTTTCTATTCCCATAATTGTCTGAGTAGTCTGAAGTGCCCAGAATGGGATTGCACGGCTAAGTTTCAAGTCTCTGAAAGTTGCACTGTAGCAGTTTTTCCACAAGATGCCAGCATTGGGCAAGCAGTTACGGGTCCTGGCTACAGACCCTCTGTTCCAGACGTTTTTGAAGTTGGGTATGAGCAAAAGGATTTTCATTTGTTTTCTTCTGAAGTTGCAGAAACTGGATGGCTTTCATAGGTGGACAGTGGAGGTACCCTTAAATTATTAACCTCATCATCAGGTTGTACTGAATGAGCCCTGTATATTAGAGTTTGCAAGACTAATTATCTTTCACCGTCATTACTAGTGTTACAGCCCTGACACTTCCCAGAAAAGTCAGCAGGAACAGTTGATAATTGGAGAGCTGTAGGCACAGACTGGATCTCTTTCCTCTGAATACATGCATCTCTGCTTCAGTACATAGGGCATTTTTCCTCTCCAACAGCTGTATTTTTTTCTTGACTAATCTGGATTACAATCGTTGGAAAGAGGCAGTTAGACTAAGCCTAACCTCCATGCCTGGCTGCATTTTCCTTTTTTTTCTGCAGATGCTGAAAAAGGCTGCCATTTCCTTCATGTCCTGAACTGTGTTCGGCAGAGCTACAACCCCTCTCTGGCAGAAGTGGTGATGCACCGTGTCTTGGAACTGCTGGAGAGTAACAGTGATGTTGTCAGCACTATGGAAGGATATTATATGGCATTTTAAAGAGAGAAGATCGTTCTGGTCCATTCAGAATAAAGGAGGGAAGAAGGAGAGGTTGAGTGACCCTGAAAAGCTGCTATTATCTGGCGTGATCTAGATGGGGGAGAAAAAAGAGCATTCTGATTCTCCAAATGCTGTTTTTTTCCAGCTCCAGAGAAATTGTCCAAATACTTGTTTTAATATTCTTGCTGACTTTCTTGCTATTCCTCTTGAAAGTTGTATCAAACTGACTCAGGACATCCTAATACAGCAGGGGAGCTGGAAAAGAAGCTGGGCTCTTTCCTTACAGTAAGATGTGACATGGTCATCGTCACATTTACATCCAGTGAGCCCTAAAGGAAAGTCACTGCTAAAGAGCACTGTTTACAGCAGTGGTCACATTAGGACTTGTTTTTCTGGCTTAAAGACTGATTTTGTGATCTTTCCATATGGTAATAGCTGTGGATCTTTCTTTTTATATATACTTTATAATAGCTAGAGAAAGGACATGCAAGCAAACAGTCAAAAGATTTGGCTGTCCTTCCTGGCAGTGTTGGTGTACACGCATCTGTAAATACATGCACAGCTTTCTCACTACTAAAGCAGTCCTCACCTTTCTCTGAAAAGTAATATTCAGGAATGGGGTGCTGCATCCCTTCCCCATCCTGCAACCTTGCCTGCTGCTTGTCAATGCATGTCTGGCTTCCCCTGGCTATTGTGTGCAATACTAATGCGTTCCGTCGTGGATTCTGTTCAGACCAGGATTCCCAAAATCAGCCACCATTTTGCTGTTTATTTTTAGATTGCTTCCTTCGTCACAAATGGTAAACCATAAATCAGATGTTTTGTAAAAGAAAATATGAAAGTCAGCAAGACCTATTGTAATCTCCATGCTCCCTGTTGCATTTTTGTGTCTTCTATTCCTTGTCGACTTTGGGGAAAGATGCTATCCATATCTCTGCTTGCAGAGGGGCACAAGACATTGATGAAATAACATTGGCCTAAAGAAGGTTACTGTGCAAGATGTTTGATCTGGAATAATCAGAACTCCATTGTGTGCCACGGTTCAAAGCCTGGAGCAGTTCAGTATTTATCCTTAGAGAGGGCTTGGTGCTGCAGGGGCTTGTCTGTTTAATTAATCTGTTTAATTAATGGTGTGGAGGTGAGACATTTAGCTTGAAAAGAGGTGAAAGGATTGAGTGTATCCTTCCTCTTTCCTCTGCACCTTCCCTGTAACAGTTGAAATAGCAGACTCCCAGGAGGCAGATGTAGTGGTAAAGCCCTATAAGGATTGACATAGCAGGGAAAAATAAACCATATGCATGAGGAAAGCCAGTGAGTAGCCCCATGTGTGCCAGGTCTCTGGTTTGTTGTTATATTATATGCCTCATTCCAAGCCCTGGCTGCAGTGAGATATAGGCTAAGAGAAAAGCATGACAAAATATTTGGCATTTGCATTCAGAGGCCTGTGGAAAACTCTGGCCTTAAAGAGATGGTATGTTTGTCCATAGTGGAAAACTATATATGAATCGTTCTTTTGCTGTAAATTCCCTACTTTCTGTAGGGCTCAATAGTTGGTTTCCCTGCGGGCTGCCCTACTCCTAGCGTTGCTGCTCTGTTGTGAGTTAGGTACTTTCTAGTCAGATCTTAATATGGGCCTGAACATGTGCTGAAAGGATGTACCTGTGCAGAAGTAAATAAAAAGAGAAGAGGATTAAGAAAGAATTGTAGAAATCTTCCCCCGTTCCCCCCCCAGCATTTCTAGAAAGCAGGGAAAGAAGTCCAGATTCTGAGTGAAGTGGTACTGAGGGGAACCGCAACTTTAATTCATGCTTACAAAATGGTCTGGTTGGCCACAGGGGAGATTTGCTTCTCAGATTCCTGCTCTGATTACTGATAAGTTTGAAGTGATGCTTAAAAACAAAGGCTGTCTGTGGGAAAAGTAGTTTGGAATATCGATTCCTAAATTCAGACTCATATCAGGAGTTAACCATATATTACTACTTGATTATGGACAAGTCACCTACTTGGCATGAATTTGAGGATATTTTAAAGCAAAGTATGTGGTATCTTGGACCATATGGAAAAGCATGGCATCTAATTTAAGAGACTGACTTGGCCATTTTCTTGAAAAGTCCTATATTAGCAGAATCTGATTTTGCTGGGAAAGGGTTAAAAGAACACTGCTAGCTGAGTGGGAAAGGTGATCTCCTCTCTTAGGTTAGAAGAGAGAAAGGCTCTGGTTCTCCTGAGGGTGTCAGCCAAGTGTGTGGGCTGGATGAGTTTTGGAAGGAGCTCTGCACATCTGAGTCTTGGAGGAAAAGATAGTCTGGAGATCGTACTGCTCCTTAGGGTCTCTTTAAAATAAATTCATACCAAAATAGGATTACAGCTTTGTCCTTTGCAGCTTGGATAGTCATACGCGCAGCATCCGATGTGTTCTGTTGCCTCCAACTTTGATGTTGCACTTCCTGCATTTTAGATGCGTTTCTGTGTGTACAGTCTGCCTAAAACCCCTGGCCACCTACTTTCTATGCATTGGAGGTTGATGCAGACACAAAGTGTCTTCCCTCTATGTTCCGCCCCTGTTGCAATTTAAAAGCACTGAAGAACTGCAAGCAGAGATGAGGTAGGAAGAATTCATCTTGGGAAAGATGGATAACTGACTCTGGAAAAACACTGTCCTTGCAAGTTTTTAAGCTGGTCCTTGCTGGCGATGCAGGACTCTTGTCATTGAGGGTGGATTCTGTTGGAGATTGCTCCCCAAGAACAGGAAAAAGGGATTTTTCTCACTTGAGTTGACTCGGGGAAATATGAATGAACATAAAGGAGCCTACAGTTTTTACAAGAGTGAAAGGTTAAAGTAAAATTAATGGAGGAGCCTGGATTTAAGCTACACAGATTCTTATTCTGAAGAACTGTACGGAATAGTGGTGCCTTAAACTTGCATGCTTTATTTTTTCCGTGGTAGCCACCCAACACAGACTAACACTTAGTCTGGTTGAGTGCATTCCCTCTCTTGTACCTACAGGGAATACCATATGCGTATGCGTGCACAGAAGTACCCCAGCTAGCTGGGGGAGCACAGAGCTCACTGTAGGTTGATTTACCCATTTCCTCAGTATCTCTACAGTATGCTTCTGTGACAGCAGTCTAGACATACCCATATTGGTATAAGTCACCTTTATGTAAGTCTAACTACACACACTAGGGCTTTTACTGCTAATAAACTGTCTCTCTGTTTAAAGATCATATCCTTAACCAAGAGAGTCATATCATGCACACTGTTAAAATTCTTAGACTTAGACCACACCTACAAAATATTGTGCAGAACACTCAGTGAAAGCGCGCTTTCTTGTTTTGTTTAATTTGAAAACTTGTTAGGCAACACAATTATTACTGGTTTATTAAAGGACTTTGAAGGTGGCACTTTAATGTAAAACTGACAAGTGAGAATTCATGTTGTAGGACTGCTTCATGGCCGCCAGTTCCAGTTTCCATAGAAACAGTTATGGCAGTAAAAGATGGGTAAGTAAAATGGAGTTTTTAAATGCAGTCAGCATTTTTATGTTACCTCAAAAAGGTACGTTTCCATAGAAATGCAGTGGCTGAGAACAAAAATTACCAAAGAATCTTAATATTCTGTTCTAGCAAAATGTACGGTGATTTCTTTTCTGGTGAGAAAATGAAGGAACAACTCTACCTTCAGTCCCCACCATCTGCTTAGGTGACAGAAGAGATGAGGTTGCTTCATGCCTCAGTTTCCCTCTTTTGTAAACTGGGGATAATACAGCTTCCCATGTAGGGCACAAGCCTCAATTTTTCTTAGTGTTAGTCATTAAAAGCTCTAGAGATCTATTGGTGAGAGCTGTTAGAGAAGAACTCTGTGGGAGCGGATGAATGGATGGATGCTGGAGTGGGACTTAGTTCTAGTCCAAGTCCCACTTTTGTTAATAGCTTCATCTTTCTTTGCTTGTCTTTTTGTGCATATTACTTTGCCTGCCTTCTGTTTCTGCTGTCCAGGTCCTATGAGGCAGTGATGGTCTCCCTGTTTTTATTTGTACCAAATATTTTTCCTGGAATCCTGTTTCCTCTTATGACTTCTTAAATGACTTCGTAAAAACAGAAATCCAGATAAATGAGTTCTGAGTGTTCTTGTTCTCAAATCCTTGGATTGTAAATTTGTACCCATGAGGGTACGTATTTTACACAAGCTACCTGGGAAACAAAGCTTTTTTTTCAAAGTAATAAATGAAAAATTTAAAGATTGGCTACATGACTGAAAGCTGTTACTTTTGTGGATCTGCCCATACTTGCATATTCCAATGATGAACAACATAAATAGGAGGAGCTGCTAATTCATTATTCAGAATGAGAATTCATCAGTGAGGAGCCAGTGAGGCATGGAGCCACACGGAGAATTATGAGACAAAGTACTGAAAATCTGCTTGTCAGAGAAATGCAGTTTGGTTTACTTTGGGAGTAAGCCGATCCTGTGGGGAAAAGATGTGCCTAGCAAAGATTTGTATCTTTATACTTACCTCTAAATGGGAAGGGAGCAAGTTCAGATCCCATGGGCAACCTGAATTTTGAAACTTCCTGTCAGTGCAGAGCTACGTTCTTTATTGCCGTCTTTCAGCACAGTCTCCAGCCCTCCTGCCCCAACCTGACGTGCTAGTGCGCAAACAAAAGTTCAGCCACAGAGATAAAAGAATAGTTATAATATTTGGTTCCCATCGTCCAGGAGCCCCAGCATTACAGAAACATTTCTGTGGAAGTTTGCTGGCAGCAGGGAAATGCTGAGTCGGGGATCTTGGGTTTCATTCCCAGCAATATGCCCTGTCAGGCACAGAGGCTTTCCTCCTGATTTCTTTCACCTATTTGTGCTCTCCAATCTCTCCTCTAACTGTCATTTATCAGGCCCTTCATGTCATTCACAGTCTCACGGTTCATCTCTGCACCACGGATCCCAGTCAACCCTCCTTCCTCTCTACTTTGTTCACTTTTATTTTCCTAGTTCAAATATCCTTGTCAGCATCCGCCAATTGAAAGTTTCAGTATAATCCCCCCGCCTAACTGACCCGGCACTGTTCACTGCCCGTTCGGTTCCAGCAGGCTGTGCTTCGCTCTTTGCCCAGGCACTGGAAGAGGCAGATACCATCCCCTTCAGTCTTGAGTTTTCTTCAACACGTAGTTTGCAGCAGGAAAGAACTGCATTTCAGGACACCACTTTTTCCACCCCACCCTCCCAAAGACCCAGTAGCACCCTTAAAGATTCTAGTTGTGGTTTTCTTGCAGGTATCCAAGTGCAAAATAAATATAATTAAAAGACAAAACACTTGTGTCTTGCCCAAATCTGAGCAAGCACAAGTGACAACCCATCTGCTTCTCCCTGCCACTTTCATGTCCTTGCTCAGATTTCATTGCAGACATGATCTGTAAAGTTGGTGTGGACTTTTAGTTTGTGTGTCTACTAGTTAGTGTGTCTCCTTTTAGCCTATTTTTTCTGACAAAGTGCGATTATACTCTGATGTGGTTATACTGTGTGGCTGGGCATTTGTCGACCTCTTCCGTCCCACCATCCCAAGTGACTTTGTAATCTGTTGGCTAGTTAAGAGGGGTGAAGGACCCTGAGCTGTTATGGTCTTGCACATTTTTAGAAAACGGATGCACTGATAGAAGAGGGAAGCCCGAATCGATGCCTCTGCTAAGGGGAAGGAAGAAACTCAGTCATAGAACACTAGGGAAACCACACACGAGACAGTCCCAAGGAACCCATTTTTGTAACTTCAGCTGCCACAAGAAGTACTCCTTCTGCAGTGCTCTTTTAAGAAATGACTGGACTTTTTTTCCTGAAGTTTGCTCGTAGAGATCACCCCAAGGCAGACATTCTTGATGGGAAACTGCAAATCAAGCTGTTAAAATCTGATAAAGTTATGGTACCTACATGAGGGTACAAAGTTGAGTAACTGACTGTTAGGGATGCCACCAGTCCATTCCCACTAATACCTTCTAAATGTGCAGTGGAGGCTATACTAATCTAGTCACAGTAATTTACAAGTTGAAACCAGCCCAGATTAACAAGATTGCCTGAACGTAACATAACCAGGAATTTGCTAGTGAAAGAAATAACCTAAAGGAATGATTTTCAGCAAGTGTTGAACCACTGAACAGTGTGGTGCCAATTAACCTGGCACAACGTGTCCTACAGCTCTTGTTTTAGCTTGCTTTATGTTATTGATTGGAAGAATGAACGCTCCTTCCCTACCAGCTAGAACTGGAGCTTTCTGCCACCTTAGCCTGGGATGAACAAGCTGTGAACGTGCAAGCATGTAAAGGCCAAAACATCTGCTCATCTTGCTTGAAAACTGGAGGAGTGGCTGCAGCTGAGCCACTGCTTCCATAGGAGATTTAGGCTGAGACATCTAGTTTGTCGTCGTTCTTTTTAATTTCCCAAAGTTAAAAGTAAAGCGGAGAGGAGAAAGTCGTCCCACCTCTGCTGTGAACAAGGAAAGACAAACTGCAAGTGTAGGTCACTGCCTGACAGCCAATGTGATTAAATGAAGCATGTGCCAAGGCTGTTGCTGGTCTGAGAGGTTCATGAGTCCCTGCAGGAGCGGAGACCTCATCCAAATATTACGGTGATATTTGGAAATAGGACGGAGGAATTGGTTCCCTCAAATGTCTTCCTCAACAACAGAGTCGTGCAAGCCCTGCAGGCCTACCTGATGCTAACGCGTGCTTTTCTTGGCCATGTACACAAGGTGGTAGGGAAGTGCAAAGGGTGCTTGGAGTTGGGTTTTTCTCCCATTGCCAAAATTAAGTCACTCGTATTGAGAGTGTAGGAGTTGTCCCTGCGTGCATTTAAAACTCTATGCTGTAATGTCCACAAAAACCCCAGAGCTGTAACAAGGCAGCTGGTGCTCTGAAACTAGCGCCTCCACTGCTGACTAATACTTTCTCATTACTTTCTTTCCTCACCTTGTCTTCTTTTCCCCAGTAAAGTCTCTTGAACTTAATTCCTGGTTCAAAGTCGTTATAGTCTCTCTCTTTGTCCTTCTGTGAGTACCGTGATCCAGGACAAACATAACAGGAGCAAACTGATACAGAGAGGAGTTTTTGTTGGAACTCTGAATGGAGGAAAGGATGAGAAATACAGAGGAAGCAGAGGGAGGAGGATTTAGCACTAAGATGTTTGAAATTAGTCCCATTGAAAAAGGCTAAGAAGTAATTGCCTAATGATGCTTTAGACATCTGTTTCAGAACAGGCAGCAGGTGTTGCATGTAATGAAAGCAAGGACTTGTACTGTTTTATTTTCGGCAATTAGAAAGCAGGGGAGGAAATGAGGGCAGGAAAAAATGGAGTAAGAGAACATTTCTCATAAACAGCTGGACACATTTATATAGAGCACACTAATATTTATATGCTCTTCCTCTGCCTTCCTTGTGCTATCCTTTAACAGTTCCTCTGTTCTGCAGGCTATTTCGTCCTTTCTAAAAGACCAAAGTTAGATGCTAAAGCAAAAGTTGGTGAACAAAATGCCTTTGAGGATCAAAAAGTTTAGGACAATGTAATTAGCACCCTGATGCTGTTGCTAACTGATGGAAAGGGCCCTGAAGGAGGAGCTGCCCTCGCCTCACAGGTGGTTTCTGTGTGCCTCAGCCACTACACCAGTGGCTGAGAGACTCTCGTTAGTGAAGTGGTCTGTAGGGTTGCATCCCTGGTGCCGCACGGCCATAGATTAACACATGCCTGGATCTAAAGAAATGCCTGGAATTATGCGGGCGGTGTGTCCACTGCTCCAAGCTGAAAAGCACACCTGCACCAGGCCCTGCTAGAGAAACCATAGCTCCCCTTTCCACAAGAAATTATCTGGTTTGAGGTGATATCATTCCTTTTTCCAAGCAATAAACATCCTACAGGGCATTTGGTTTTCCAAGCATCTCCACTACTGCCCTACAAAGTGTAACCTGGGAATGACTGAGGAAAAAAATACCATTTGTGTCTGCCAGTGGGATGCTGCTGCTGCTGAGGAGGTCCAGAAGTGCTCCTCCTAAAGAAGTCTCTCTGCTGGGAAAACCACTTTGCTTTCGCATGAAGGTAACTTAAAAAAAATAACGAATAAAATCAATGCACTCCGCTACTGAGTGGTAGGGGTTGCATGCTATACATTTCTCCTTACAGTGTCCAGCTTGTGCTTTTTTCATCTATGGTCTAACTGCAGTTCCATGAGTAACTTTTCATAAGATTTTACTGATACATTTTTACAATTCACAGCTCATCAGTCAAACATTTTCTGGTTTGGATATTGGCAGTTAAACTCTTCTACTTTCTCTAAGGGATGTGCACCCAAATAAAATTACAGTTTGATTTCAGAAGGGATTGAATGAGCAAAAATAGCAAACAAGGAAAATCAAGTTTAAAAAGGACTTGGAAATTTTAGATCTGTTAATACGGAGGACTTAGTGTTCGTGGACATGCTTAGAGGTAACATGGGAGGAAAATGCTAAGAAAGACTACTTCTTCCTAGATTGACTTTATTTGTAACAAGCCCACATTTTCAGTAACGAATTGCCAAGTTTTTTTGCAGAGGATGAGGCAAAAGCGAGTCTTAAAATTTTGAGAACAGTGAGAGCGACTGAAGTCAGGGATGGCATCCGGAAAGAAACCTGGGGAATCCCAATCCAAACCTGTGATCGGTTTGATAAACTTCAGCTGTCCTCAAATGTAAGCCTGGCATTTATATAATACGTAAAGAAAAGTGTGGTTTGGACTTGCTTTGTTTTATTTTTTTAACCATGTCAACAGATATCTACAAAGCCTTCATAACAATGGAAAAGTACAAAGTGTACGTGGACGAAAAGCAGTCTGCAATTTGCTGCTACTACCCCAAACGGAGCACGCAGCGCGCACACTGCGGTTGGAACGCCTTCATCCCCAACTCCAGTAAGAGAGGACTGGAAGCAACGTTAGTTGTGAAAGGGTTAAATTGTAAGATAGCTGCTTCAAGAAAAGGATAATCTATAATTTAAGTCGCAAGGGTGAAGCAGCTCTTTCATAATGTAAGTAAAAGCTGTTGTGCCGTTGGGAAGGCATGTACGCTGCTAGCGGGGGGAATGATTATTTTGGTTTTTCCGTCATAGGAGATTGCACAGAGGGGCTGACCGAGCAGCCCTCGCTGGGGAGGCGCCGGGGGGGAAGGGGCACGCTCCTGTGCTCGGGGGGGCTGCTCTGCCAGGGCGGCAGCTGGTTTCTTCGTCTCCCTTCTGCCACATTAGCTGGGCCTCTTTATCTCCAGCATGAATTTTATGTGAAGAGCGGTAATTTCCCAAGAAGACAAAATGCAATTGGCTTTTGAAAAATAGGAAAGAAAAAAAAAAAAAAGATGGCATCTTGCTTTGTGTTTCAGAGTTTGAGATTTGAATGCCAGACAGGCTCTACTATTCTTGTTGCTCCTATCAAAAGACGTGTATGTTGAAACCCTGAAGTGGAAGGACTGCATGGAAAGCAGCCTTTTTAAGAAGCTGAGGTTTTGTAAGTACAGAAGCTGAGATGGGAGCGTAACAAAGGCTCTGTGTTGTGCTGTTGCACATCAGAGCCAAAAAACCCCTAAGGGGCACATCTCTAGTACCATGTCTAGCAGATTATGCATGCAACTCTAGTTGCCGGTAATGAGTTGTGTGGCTAATCTGTCATGCACAGCACTGAAACGCTCTCCTTTCCCCAAGGAGCTGAGCTCACGGGGCGCTTCGCTTCCCGCCGGGGTGCTGAGCACCGTTAGGGCCTCTCCTCACCAGCGGGACAGGAAAACGCTGGGTTCGACCTGGCTGCCCACCCCTAGCAAAAGCAAGAGCAAAAACAAGAAAGAAAAGTGATCTTTAACAACAACTCCAGCCACAACAGACAGGGCTGTCAGACAATAGTATGGTTAATATTCAGGGGGGGTTACTTATCGACAGTGATATGCCATGAATTAATAAGAGGCATTAGAAATGGCCCTAATGGAGCACAGAAAAGCCTGCCCCTTGTTTTATTTTCTCACTGATTTCACGATCCAAGTGTTTTCAATTTACAACTCAAATGCTTATTTACAAAAAAAACTTGCCAGCATGACAAAGTCTCCTCTTGAAATACGAAAACTCAAGTCATGCTCCAGCTCTGAGACCGTCACACACACATTCTGTCACGCATCAGCTTTTGCTGTAACTGGAGCAGACTCCAGGTTGCCGGGCTGTAGCTGTATTACATCTGTGAGGCTAATGTAATTACCTGTTTGGTCAGAAAAAAAGAAAAAAAAAATTGTTTGCCCAAATACCTACCTAGCAAATGAGTAAGCAAAAAAGCTTTTAAAATAGCTGGTTTATCTCAGTCTTCAGAAGTCTGAATTTTCCTGGGCATTCCTCAGGTGAATTTTATTGGAAGCATAAGTCCGTAAAGGTGAATTATTAAATCAGCTGTTAATATTGATATTAATATATGTATTGAAATTGTTAATAATAGCAGTGATATCCCCATGTAATGATAGGACTTCAGTAATAAAGACTTTAAGAAAACACTGTAAATACTAGATTTAGGATTGAAATCCCTAGAGTAAGTTATTTTCCTACAAATTTGCAGTGCCTCGGCTCGTGTTTTCATGGTCCTAGTCAGGTGCAGGCTCTTCGGCACGTGGCGTCGGTCATCCAACAAGCCTGCCGTGCTCTTCGCTGCGCTGTCAGTCTTTCTCTTGTTCGGTCCCAGCAGCCGGAGCCTGACTCTCCAGCACAAGGCTGGGAAGCGCCATCAGCTTCGTTTTCCCAGCTGCTGCCTGAGAGGAGCAGATTTTCCCAAGCCTGCAGCATAATAAAGGGTTTCAGTTCTTTTTCTGCCGGTCTTGCAATAGGCTGCTATCGGACTCCCACTAGACTGGGTGTTGTACATATTTTAAAAGAACAATCCATGCCCCTAGCAACATACATTTTTCCTTTGTAGATGGAGGGATGCAGCAAACAAACAAGGAGAGCAGGAGGTGGCGGTGAGCACAAAACCAGCAGAGGATGGAGGAGGAGGGGAGCCAGAGCTGGCTTCGCCGCTGGAGAAGGTTGGCTGGAGCGGTGGAGAATCAAGTTGTCTTGAATAGAGGAAAGGTGAAGGGTGGACCAGATGCTGTGACGTTATGGGGTAGACACCAAGGGAGCACAAACCCCAGAGCACCAGCCTCAGGTTGGACCGAAAATTGCAGCTCCTTCCTTACAAGAGCAGAGAAGAAAACCAGTGAAAAGATGCCAGTTAGTAAGAATGTCAGGAAGGATGGGCCAGAGTGTTTGGAGAATGATGTATTTTGTCTCTTTCCCTCACAATGACATGTTTTGAAAGCTGATTTAAAACAAACCCTGAGTGTTTTTAATGATTGGGGAGACCTTTTCTTTTGGGGGGTGGAGGGGGGGGAGACAGAGTGATAGGAGAAGCAGACAGGATGTGCGATGTATATTGACAGTGGCTCACAGGAAAGAGGCATCCAAGACCCAAAAGACTGGCCACACCAGGCACATTTTTATCAATGGATTATTTGAATATTTACATTTTCAAGGAAGATTTTTCTTTGCTCTGCACACCAGGGACTTCTTGGCCAGTCTAAACAGTAAAGGTTTCTAATGTAAATAATTGCTCTGCTGCCTTCTGTCATGCATGAGGATTAGAGGTGGGAAGTCCCTCAAAGAAGAGGAGGGAAGAGGGTGCACTGAAGGAGAAAGGAGAAGCCTGAAGAGCAACAACAGAGGTGTGCCCATCAGCTTTTCCCCGCTGTCACCCTTCCTTTTTCCAAAAATTGGTCTCACGTATGCCTGCACACATCTTTGGTGGGACGCCGGGATTTTAGCATTTTATGTCAGTTCACCAGTTGTGGTAAACTGTGCGTAGGAGCTAAGGAGGAAGGAGAAGGCTGGCTCAGAGCATCCTTCCCTGGCGTTGTGCAGCAGGTACCTGGTTCCCACCTGGCAGCAGGTGGTATCAGGGTGCTGATGGTGCTGCTCCTGGTTTTCCTTCTTTTTTTAAGCTGCTCGTGAAAACCAGCTATGGTGTGAAACCAACAGCTTTCAAACATCAGCCTTCAGGCTCAACTATCTATGGCTTTGTGACTCTGGTGTCTCTCTCGTGATTGTTGTTGCAGGCTAATAACCCTTGTAAAAGTTGTGATTCAGAAGCTGTGCCTATAGTGCGTATAATGAAATCACATTGAGATCGACTGTTCTCACTGTAAATATGGGGCTTTTTTTTTTTCCAGGACCTGGGACCTGTCTGCGCTCTAAGGCTGGCAGGTCTGGAGCTGTCAGCGGCACTTTGGAAGCTTACTGGAAAATCTGCATGGGCCGCTGTTGAAGAGGCTTCAGAGGAATGAGAGATCTTAGCGACTTCAGTCAATTTGGTGAACAGCTAATGAATGTTATGAAATGAGCTGAGGGCTGGAAGATCACATGTAAATTCCCATTTCTGATTTAATAAGCATATGCAAAGTAATGATTCATTATTGAAAAAAAAAACCAAACCCAACACAAAAACCACCCAACCTGAAATTTCTCGGGCAAGCTCTTCTTGAAGCGTGGCTGGGGAAGACGATGCTCATTTATCTATGGATGTATATACAAAGAGCTGAAACGGGTTTATCGCTCTAAAAGCCCACATGGCAGAGAGTCTGTGCCACCTTCCCCCAGCTTTGACCCTTCTGTGGCGCGGTGGCCGGGGCGGTGTGGACCTCCCGGAGCGGCGGTCGGCCTTGAGCTCCCAGCCGGACCCCGGGGGGCTGCGGGCTCGGCCCCGCTCGCCCCAGGGTGTCCGGCCCCACCTCGGCCGTCCGCTCGGGAGGGGGTATTCCGGACACTTTCTGCAGGGACGGAGGGTCCCGGAGGCATCCCGCCCTTCCCGGGGGTCTCAGCAGCCCCGGGCCGAGGCGGAGGGTGGGGGCCCGGCCGGGGTTGGGGGCGGCTCCGCCACCGCCCCGCGCGGTGTGAGGGGACACCCGGCGGGAGGCCGCGGGCGGCCGCCATCTCAGGGCAGGCCGCGTTTCACCCCGGCCCCGGCCCCCCGCCACACGGGGGCGGCGGCTCCCGGTCCCCTCCCGTCCCCTCCCGTCTCGCCGGCGCTCCCCGGGGCCGCCCGGAGGCGGGGCGGGCGGCCGGGCCCTGCCTCTCCCGCCGCCGCCGCCGCCGCCGCACTGGCCGCGCAGCCTGAGGCAGCGGGCAGGGCGCGGAGCCGGGTGGCCGCCGCCGGGAGGAGGGAGCCGCTGCAGCGGCACGGGGCGGAGCCGGCAGCGGGGCATCCTCCCTCTCTCCCTCCCTCCTTCCATCCCTCCCTCCTGCCCGCCCGCCGCGCCGGCCGGCATCGCCGCGGCGGGCAGCGCGGCGGAGGGTGCTGCCAGCGCCGGGAGGGAGCGGCGGAGCGCCGCCGCGGGGTGCGGGAAGATGCTGTCCTACAGCGTGCTGGACGCCAACGTGGTGGACGTGGAGAAGCGGAGGAACCCCTCGAAGCACTACGTGAGTGGCGGCGGGGCCCGCTCCGAACCCCCGGTGCGCCGCCGGGCGGGCTGCCCTCCTGCGGGGGGCCGGGCCGGGGCCGGGGCCGGGGCCGGTGCGGAGCGTGTCCCGCCGGGCGGCAGGCGCTGCCGCGGGGAGCCGTCCCCTGCCCGACCTTGGGCACGGCCCCCGCCCCCGGGCAGCCCCGGCTACCGGCGCCCTCGCCCCGGTTGCCCCCGCGGGGACGCAGGTGAGGCGCCCGCGGGGCTGCGGCGTCCCGCAGGGCGTGCGGAAAGGTGGCTGCTGTGGAAACGCAGCTCTCCTTCCTCATCCTTCTTCATCCCCTGCTTGGCTGTTGCCTTTCCTTTTTTTTTTTTTTGGTAATGTTATCATTTTGAAGTTTCCTTCCCTCCTGAAGGTGGATCTTCCCTTCTTGCCCAGCAAGATCCAGCACAGGATGGGACAGGTCTCTCGGCTCCCCGGCTTGTCCCCATCCTGGCCACGGCAACACGGAGTGCCCGGTGGGGAGCGGAGCGAGCCTCTCCCGCCGTAGGGTCAGTGCTGAATGCATCTTTACTCGTTTTCTCCCATAAGTTACGTTCAGACTTTTTTTTGAGGGGAGAGACGGTTTGCACGGTTATCAAGGCAGACTCAGCGTTTGGGATCTCTTTCATCTCTCTTTCGCCTTCCTCCTTTCACACCTTACTGCCAATAGCGCAGCATCAGAGGAGGATTTTTAACAACCTTCCCAGACTCCAGTATAGCAGGGTGTCATGTGGAAGTGTATTTGCTTGCAGGAGTTTGCGGCATACAGTGGAGTAGTTTTTGCCCATCCACATAAGGAGAGAGGGCATCTTTTCTTCCCTCTCTGGCTGTTTGTGGGTTTTAGTTGCGCAAAATCCGTTAACTCTTTCCTCAAAATGCAACCTGTACTTTAACACACAGGAGGTTGGATTTTGTATATAGAGAAGGTAAATCATCCAGCTTTGGTAAGGAAAAGACTGAGGGGGTGTTGCGTCTGGTGTGAAATCGCTGGGAGCATACTGTATTTCCTGGCGTTGCATGTTTGCCAGAGTTCTTCAGAGCTGGTCAGCATTTGAATGGGTTGCCTGTAAAGATAAGGCCGAAGATCAGACATAAAGCTTTGTATTAGTATTTCATATCACTGAGCTGTTTCCTCTAAGGCTTAAACCATAACCCAGCTTAAGGCTAGAGGGCACTATGTTGCTGAGAGATGCTGATTTGTAGATGTAAAGCTGAAGCTCTCGTCTATTGTGGAATTAAGCATCTTGTGCCCAATTCATCGGAGTGGAAGTTTTAGGTCTCGTGTCCTCACAGGTTGCCAGCTGGACCTGTGCGTTCAGTCTATTACTCATTCACCGCTTCCAGGCGGGAAAGGCTTCTTTAGCTTTTGCAAGCTGTGGCTGTGAGCTGTGGCTGACACCGCTGCAGGCTGTTATCTCACCTGAAAGGTGGCAACAATTCAGCATCAGAGAAGTATGTCTGCCAAGCGCAAAGATACACAAAAGAACTGGTAACAATACCTTTCCGATCGCCAAGAGAAATTGACGTTGTTAATTTCTTATTCATTGGAAAATAACGAGAAAACAAGGATTTAAATCCTGTATTTACAGTATTGAAAGAAAATATTTCCTATGTTTTCCTGCAGAAACACATCTGTATTTCCTTGATGATCATTGTCCTTGCATTTTCATAGCAGTAACCTAAACTGTTCTAAGAAGCTCTCTTCAATGCCTCTAGTGGCAAATCTATTTCTTCCCCCTTGCCCTTCTCTCCATACACCTTTTCTAATACTATTTTCTGCACAGCAGTTTCAAGTCCCTGTTCATCCAGTTCTTGGCCAAAAAATCCCAAACTAAATGGTTTGTTGGGTGACTAGTGTTGTGTCTGCCTTTTGTCCCACTTGGTCTCAATCTCTGGCTGTACAGGATTCAACACAATAGGGTCTCGGTTCACAAACAAGCATTGGAGTAATTCAGTTAAAGAGAACAGTCGTCCATGTCCTTGTGAATTTCTTTCTTTTAGACGAGCGAATTAGCCCACAGGTCCAAAAAATCTTGGACTCTTTTTCATTTCCTAGATGGCAGTTTGCTGCAGAGGCACATGCTGCAACCCTTCATCTGGCTTTGGCTGGAGTAACTCACTGGGGGTGAACCTGCACCGTCACAGAACCTACTTCCCTGGGCTTGATCCATTGGTCGCTGTTAGTTTGGTTCTGTGCACCTTTTTAATGTGAAACAACTATTTTCTTCCGAGTTAATAGAAACGTGACTTGGGATTTAGTTCTCTCCATTCATTGCTGGTGGGTAGTTTGGAGAATGCAAAGCTTGGTGCTCTCTGCCTTATGTGGCTCTGTAATATCAAAAAGCCTTTCTACCTCCAACATCCGTAAACACCTTCATGCTGTGCCTTAAGGCCACGTGACACGTACTTTGGCATCAGATTAACGATGTGTTTCTCCGGTGGATGGTGACATGGGTATTGCAGGCATTTTAACCTGAACCCCTTTCCTTTTAATTGTGGTCTTTCAGGGCTATGGTGGAGCCTGGAGAGATGAAGGCAAATCTTAGGCATTGTGCGCACGTGCAGAGGGCTTAATGTGAATAGCACATAAGCCCTTCCACTGCTTGGCTTTGATGCCAGGAATCATTCCCTGGAGCAGATGTCTTTCATGATACGAGCATAGCTTTTGTGGCCTTGACTCAAGAAAGTAAAAGAAAGAAGGTGGCTTTGCCTATCTTCTGCTGTGATCCTTCTATGTGAAACTTCTAAAGAGATCAATACCTCACTGGAAGACTTGTAGGGCTCTGTGTATGCAAAGAGATTAACATCTTGGATCCAGTGCTATTTGATATGAACCCAGCCAGCTCTCCCTCCTCCTAGGAGATCACTCCTAGGGAAGGAGGCTGCAATGCTTCCCTCTGCGTCCCTGTCAGCAACTGGGCAGCACAACGCCACCCAGTTGGCTGGGGGCCCTGGATGGCAGCATGTGAAAGGATAAATTAATGGTTGGATCGATAACCACATGCCTCTTGTATGGTATATCCCCAATATAAGTTACTGCTGCTCTTACAGCTTTTGACTTTCCAAATTAATTTCCTATTCTTTCTCCATATTGATGGTCTTTTAAAAATTGATTTGTGCTTGATAATGCTTCAGAAATGTTCAATCCCCTTGCTTTCCCCCTTCCCTTCTCTTTTCACAAGAACAATGTCAGGAAGGTCAAGTCTGGGTTTGTTGGAAAGACCCTTGGTACAACAGGGGTCATACATTGACTGAGCAACGCTGTGGTGAAGCTACGTGGATTAGGATGTTGCAGTTAATGGTTGAAGGTGTCAGTTAATCATTCTGAAGAGAAAAAGCTGGTAACAAAATCCAAATCTTTTTTCCGGCCCCTGCCAAGTTTTAAGCAGTCTGAAAGTCTCTTCTCTCAGTTGTTGAAGTCTGATCTGTTTATGAAGCTTCTCTGGCTTTTAATCTGAAATTGTGATTGTCTGAACTAAACGTTAAATGATCCCAAACCAGAAATGCATTAATTATTTAAAAAGACCCACTGTTGATGCTTGCGTCCTTTAACCATCCATCGAGGAGCTTAAACAAGACATCCTCCCCTCCCCTCTCTCTCCTTCCAGGTTATCTTTAGGCAGACAGCTTACCCTTTACCCCAATGTCTGACTCCTTTAGAAGCCCTGCAGAAAGCCACTGCCCTACCAGATGTGCTTGATCCTGTTCTCAGGGAGGTGAGAGGGGGTTAGCACCTTCACCTGCTCACAGCTTCGCAGGACCTGGGTGATGACAATCATTCATTAGAAGCCAAGTGAATGGGGTCCCCCGTCCCCCTCCCTGACCGCTTGCTCTTCCGCAGAGGACTGAGTAGTTACTGATGTGCATTATCTCGCTAGACATTTATATGCTTGAGGTCATTTCTGAGGTCTCTAAGTGTGCCTGGGTTATCCCAGGGGCAGGGATGGGTACATCAGGACAGATTTCCTCTTCCAGCACTACTCTACTTCTGTTGCAGTTGGGCTTTGTGTGTTTTTCAGCTTTGTACAGCAGGGAGGGAAGGTAAAATGCTCTTGCATTACAAGTGGCTGCCTTGTCTCTTTCCAGTTAGAGCGAGGTGCATTGCCAGTTTTAGTCATCTGAGATGCCTGCATACTGTCCTGGTTCCAACTACCCTAGGGTAGTTGTTTTCTAATATATCTTTGCATGCCTTGAGATCACTTTTGTAGAAATCTCTCTGCTGCATGGGTATGGTTGCTAACGTCCCCGGGGCACTGGCCTTGCTGAGTTGTAAGGGATTGATTCCTGCTGTGTTGGGTTTCGGCACTGCTCCCAGAATGCGAGTGTACTTATCATAAGTGGCCTGTTGTAGAATCACAGAGTGGTTGGGGTTGGAAGGGTCCTCTAGAGATCGTCTAGTCCAACCCCCCTGCCAAAGTAGGTTCACCTAGAGCAGGTTGGACAGGACTGCGTCCAGGCAGGTTTTGAGTATCTCCAGAGAAGGAATCTCCACAACCTCTCTGGGCAGCCTGTTCCAATGCTCTGTCACCCCCAAAGTGAAGAAGTTCTTTCTTCTTTTTAGGTGGAATTTCCTGTGTTGCAGTTTGTGCCCGTTGCCCCTTGTCCTGTCACTGGGCAGCACTGAAAAGAGTCTGGCGCCATCCTCTTGACACCCGCCCTTTAGATATTTATAAGCATTGGTGAGATCCCCTCTCAGTTCAGAGATCACGTCAGCATGCTTTGAAGAAAAAATCTTGTACTGCTAGGGTCAAGCTCTGTTCCTTGTGTCTTAGCTGCTCCTGGTTACTGCTTAGGCACAAGAGTGACTCAGATGCGATCAGGTATCTTTGGGGCTTTATTTCTCTTTGTTGCAAGCTGCTGGTGATACAAAGGCTGGCGCTGATGAGGAGGGTCTGGACACTTCCTTTAGGGGCAAGGATCTTTGTTCCTGTGTTGGTCCCTCATTGCTACCATGCAGCTGGGTTCCTGCTGCTTGGGTCATCAAATGGGTTGTCCAGTGTGGCCCTGCCCCCAGGTCTGAGTTGAGGAGCTCCATGTGCCACTTGTGTTAGGAGTACCAGCAGCTCATGGATAAGAAAGGCTCCGCCTGCCTTTTTTTGACCCTTTTAATTAGCACAGCTGGAGAGTGTGAGCCAGATGTCTTCCAGAGTGAACAGGATGTGACACACCTGGAGCTCACATGGCTGGTGGCCTGCGGGTAGAGCGCAGTGAGGGACCTAACTTGAAGTGTGCCAGAAGGCAGTGTTAGATGAGTAGATGGAGTACCTCTTTAGGACTTATGATCCATTTTCTGCTTCTCCCTTCTCTCCATCAAGACACCCTGTGTGGCTTTCCTTCCAGGGGCCATGATCCAGCTTGATTCACTGGTCTGAATTATTATTACTGTTATCTTTGCCTGGGGTGCTGGGAAAGAGCCAGAAAATTAAAAGGCTGCTCCGTAACTTCATCATTCCTCATAATGGAACTTCCATTCATTGGCAAGGGTTATATCAAAGGTGGCTGTGATCGCCTGTGCGCATAGAAGAGGAGAGCTCAGGAGAAAGCAGATTGGGGTAAAGCATTCCCTCTCCCTTGGGGTGGCTTTTTCTGTATGTAGACCACCACCCTGCTGGGGTAGACATACGTCTAAGGATGATTTCCACTGCTCTGCCTGTTTTAGATACAAATCTTACAATTTTGTAGACTACGAAATTTTCATTATTTTTTAATGTCTGATGAAACATGTCAGGAAGAAAAGAAGTCAATATTTCTGAAGTATCTGGGAGCTGCGGATAGACAGTTCTCTGCACATTGGTTCAACCCTTTGCCCCTGCTGCCAGAGGAGCAGGTATAGCAGGAGGAAGAGATGAAACCTTGCTAGTCCAAAGCTGTCTGCACCCACTAGTGCTCAGAGGACTTCTCTTTTCCTTATCATTACAACTGGTTCTTGATGGAAACACTGCTTGTTGAAGTGAAATTCTTCCCTAATAGCAGAGGTTTTAGTTTCCGTGTCCTGTTGTGTTTTTTACTTTTCGGCACCATTGTTTTATGAGGCCAACACAACACACAGATTTTTCCTATTCACTGTCTTGAGAGCCTCACTTTCTTCCCTTTCCCAGTATCTTAGCCTTCCAGTGCCGTGCCTGCACGTGATTCTCTCTTGGAGGTCTTCTCCATGTTACCTTATCCTAGAAAGTGCCCAAGAGACCACAGTCCTTTGAGCTTGTCCAACACAGGTTTGCAAAGTAGCTCAGATACTTTAGGCATCTACCTGCTTTTCATCACACGCTGTCTGGCAGTTATTACCTCTATAACTCAAGGCTTCTTCAGTGGGCAGGAGGGTAACCCAGCAGGTTAAGGAGCGCTCACAGTCCTTCCTTCCAGCTGAGCTGTGAGTTGGCAACATTCAGCCAAGAGACAGGAGTATCTCAATCCAACAGTTTGCAAGGTAAATAGCTGTCCCCGGCCTTAGGAATAGATTAAAAACCAATAGAGAGGCAAGGTAGTTCTCCTGATTTGTTGTGGTCAGGGCAGAATGAAATAACACAGGAGGCTTTAAATCCCGGCAGGCTGCCTGCACTGGCACTCCAGCGGCTGAGCCTGCAGCGTGCTGGGAGGGCAGCCAAAAGGGAAGCCCGGAGAAAAGCTTTTAGCAAGCCCATGAGCTGGGGACAGCAGCTCCAAAAGCCTCCAAGTTCCATTTTAAAAGTGGCGAGGATGCCACTATTGACTCTAACTGCAACTTGGTTGCCGGGGAGCTGTTGTCCTAAGAGGCAGCACAAGTGCTTTCAGCTGCTGCAAGCTGCAGGTGACCACGGGCTTCTTAAGGGCCCTGGGTCGGGTGGGTGGATGAGTGCCGGGGCCTGCCTGTGTAACACAGATTGATGGGTTGTAGTCAAAATTACATCAGTCTCGCTGCTGTGAGCTAAAAGGGAGAGGAACGGAGAGACCAAGTCATGCCCTTTTCCCGGAAAGGGTGACTGGAGAGAGAGATGAACGGACATCCTAAAGAAGCAAGTGGTGGAACTGGCAGTGGAGCGCAGACTTCCTGGATCCCGGAGCAGCTCATCTGTTCATCCCAACCACGCACGTAGTCCTTAGAGACGGGCACTTCAGAGGCATTGCCCTCCCCCCATCCTTGCGAGGCAGGGTATACCTTGGTACCCTCGTTGGGAAGATGAGGCAAAGAGAGGTTAAGTCGTTGGCCCAAGGCCACCCATGAAGCATGTGGCAGCATTTTCTATTCTTTTCTTTGGCTTCCAAAGCAGTCTTGCCATTTATCTGATAAAAGTACACAGCCTGAAAAAATACTACTCTTGTATTCTGTCATTGTCTTCCTCAAAACCCATTTCCCATTTTATATGGATTAAACAGGAAGAGGGATTCAATATGACCCTACCTGCTGCAGGAGGTGACGTACGAGCTCTCTAATTTAGTCATTTGGGAGGAAACAGCTGGACCTTCTAATGTGCGATGGTTTTCTTTTTTTTTTGATCTTCCTTTTTCATGCCGTATCCTCTTAATCTGTGCCTGCTCACGCAAAGGGAATTGGTCCCCAGTAACCACGGAGAAGAGCAGGATCATTAGAGGGGGCTGGCAGCACCGTGCATTGTTTGGCATTGTGAAGCTGAATGCTTTCTTGTAGCTAGAGCTGACACCTTCTCGCCTGGAGCGTGCTGTGTAAATATTACATGAAGAAGGCAGAGAGCTGCACAGTAGCATACTGTTGAAATTGGTGGTGTCTGCTGCTTAATCGGGTAGTGTCAAAACCAAATACTGTCAAGTCAGTGGAAAAAAACCCTCCCAGTAGCTTCCCTGGGCCTTGGCTCACACCTTTAGAGAAAGGCTTTATTGAAAGTTTTACTGAGAGGTGTGTAATTACTGTTTTTTAATATAGTGTATCTCCCTTTGTCTTGACTATAAAAGGAAAAATATATTCTCCAGGATCTCTTTATTCTTTCCTAGGCAGGGACATTGTCACATTTGGGATGGGAGGGAAGGCAAAAGGAAACCGGGTGGATTTCTACACCTGAAAAGATTTTAAAGTGGAAAATCTTGCAGCCTAGTTAGAACCTTCCCACTTTAGCCTGTTCACTTATCCTTTGCACCACCTTCTAAGTGACTATATAATAACAATCTAGTCAGTCTTTCAGACTCACACTCACTAAATGTCAGTAAGATGGTATAGTCATAAGAGCCTTTATTACAAAGCAAGGATGCCTTTGCACTAAAACTTGTGCAGACAGACCTGAAAGATGGTCTGTGCGCTGAGCTGTTAAGACAAGCGATGACACACAGATACAGGTAGGTGGGGGCAGTGAGACAGTATCAACTAGCTGTGCAGGTGATGGTCTCAACATAATGGTAACCCAAGCTACTGTCTGTCTGGTGGTCATTTAGGCGTCATTGCAAAGAAGAGGCATGAAGAGGATAATGTAGTAACGCTTTAAATTGCCCTGGGGTGAAGGTAGAGCAGAGAGATACTCTATTCGTTGTAGTACCTGTAAGTGCTTGAATGTGGTGGTGTTAACTGGTGCTGTCATACTTAAGGTGACCTTGTGACAGTCATAAAGATGATCCTCTTGACTTTATTGAGCTGTTGATTTCAGCAAAGCTACTCCTTATTCCATTTTTTGGAAGAGGAGCTCAATCCATAGGTAACTAACCAAGTCCTTAGACTGCGGGCATTCTACTTCTGCAGGCAGAATACGCATCCCCAAATCTGTGTCTTCATCACAATTTCACATATTTCACTAGTATGCTGCGGTGTATTCTTAATTGGTCTAAATAGCCACTGACTACTTTAGCACGGGATCTGGGTGTACCATGGCTTCACCATAAGGCTGCGATGCTGTATAGTAACATTCATTATTATAATGCAACTTCTTTAGTTTGTGATGGTTGACTCGTTAGATGGAATAAAATATTCATAGACTTTAAGTGTCCATAAATACGTGTGTGGTCCCATACATACTGTGTTTGAAACCTAGCTAGCAATAATTATGTTTTGATATGTTGCTGGCACTGTTTCTCTGACCAATGGGGTGTGTTTTATTTTTCCTATAAACCACGCTGGCTAAACACAGTGATGCACGAGGCTCCTGTGTTCTCGGCAGTCAGCAGCATGATTTTATAGGCTTGATGCAAACTTGTTTGCAAGGAAAACATCCCTATCTATGTTCATAGGGAGAAACATGCCAAACCTCTACTAACCATAGCTGTGTTTAAACAGGAGCGCCACACTGCCATTCTGTCTCCTTTACAGAAGTCTTCCATAGCTGCCCCTGAAATACTGTAAGTGTGGTTCTCCACTGTCCAGGACGTGCCTATAAATCCAAACTTTAATGTAGAAAGTTCATAAATCATCCAGAAACATTTGGACTAATGTCCAGTGTGATACACACAAGACATTGTGCGGTGTTGTAGAAGAGCTCACATGTCCTCTTTACTGGTGGCGTGGCCCTGGATCATTTGTTTAACCTCTTTGGATCTCAGTGTGCTCTGCTGCAAAGCCAACAGGATTTACTCACCTTTTGTGAAGTGTAAAGGTGCCTGTGTTACCTAAGGGCTGACTGCTAGCATAGGCTTTGAAAGCCCTGAGTTTGGGTCATATTCCTCTACTAGCAGGTCCACCCCTGGGAGCAGCGGTTGCAGAATGGCGAGGTCATGTTGTTATCCGGAAACGGGAGTCAGACCGTTGCTTCCCTAATAGCGTTCAGCAGACACGGTAATGAATAGGATGATAAAAAAGCTATGTTCTCCTCTGAGGAAACGTACATTTAGGATGCCAGCCATGCTTGCCAGCTGTAAGCCTGTTCCTCTAGGGCATTCCTTCCCATCCTGGAGTCCCTGGGTCTGTGGAGGTATTCAAGGTGAAGCGTGGAGTATGGTCTTTCTGGTAGCAAGGCCCTTGGCCGTAGGCTACTAGCTGCTGCTCTCTGATCTCTCTCTGGTGTCTCTGTATTCCCTGTCAGGAAAGCTCAGCAGCAGAGGTGAAATCATCTTGCCAGGCATTCTTGCACCCTCAGGGGTTTCATGCAACACTGAACATCTGAATTACCATTTTCCTAACTCCGTGAAGATGAGATTTCTAATTGCTCCCTCAGCATGCCCAGAGATTTTCCTGCTCTGGCTCAGGATGTTCTGTTATTATTTCTAAATTAACCCACACACGTATTTTTTGTGGGTAGAAGGTTATTCCTGATTTTTGCCCTCTCCAGCAGGTGCAAGCCCACAGTATAAGCCTGTGACTCCAAGCAAAATACTCTGAAGGTCAGTTTTAAATGTTTTGCCGTTCCCCTGCCCTGCGAGTGCTTTGCCGCGCTGTCTCTGAGCTCAGTATGTTTCCTTTGCCTGAAAATTTAGTGCACTCTGACACCTGCCTCATCTCGAGTAGCCTGAGCTGAGGGATGGTTATTTGTGGGATAGATGCTCCAAGAGGCAGCTGAGCTCCTGGTCTTCAGCAGAAGCAGGGCAGCTGGCACAGCCCCTGCTGGCGTGTAAGCGGGAGGTTTGCAGTTTCCCAGGGCTGTCACTCCCGCAACTTTCACCGGCATTAAAATCACTTAGAATTTAAAAACAAACAAACAAGGATATGTGAAGTATTTTCCTGGAAGAAAGCCACGGGGAGCAGATTAAGTGCATCTCCCTCCTCCCATCTCTCAAACATGTCACAGGAAGAAAGACGGGAGTTCAGCGTTTTCCTAAGTGGGATTAAAACAGGCTCTGGAGCTGGCGTCTGGGATGGGACAGAGGAAAACCAGGAGTAGGAGGGAAGATCTGTGCACGTGTGTGTGTTATATATCAGGTGAAACTGTCAGAATCCCTGAACCAGCATTGTGGTAATAGCCCTTTTTATTAAAAAAAGGTCTGCTTATTTTCTGTTAGTAACAAGAGATTAGAGCTGTTGGCTGAAGTAGAGAAGAATAAAAGTGACTGATTCTAGAGGAACATCCATGCTGGTCTTCCACGTACCAAGGGGTAGCAATCCTGTATCTCCTGCATTTTTACAATCCCTGGACATCCTTGACAAGTTCTCTCCTTTCCCTCAATCCAGATAAGTTTTCCCCTCACGCTTCTGCAGAAGGTGTTTCATAAAGACAACACAGGATGTTTTACTCAAAGGGAATCTAGCACAGTAGCCAGCCTCTGAAATACTCTCACTTGAGGCATAGGGAAGAGTCTCCCGGCTGTTATTGCTCAAGAAGAGATTTTCTGTTTAATCTTTTGCTGCTGTCTTTGTGATTGTAACAGTCTGTGTCAAAACTCTGGACTGTTTTGGGGAAGCAGCTTTCCACCTGTTTCTGAGCTGGGCAGCTGTAGCTTGCATTTCATCCTTTAATACAGACATCCCTGATTTGTAAAGATGAGAATAAGTAGTTCAGTTTAAACTAAAAATATTTTAAGTGAATTTGTCATGGGTGACAACCCTTAGATATTGCAGTAGTCATGATCTGGACAGAGAGTCCATCAGTCTGTCTTTAAACTTCCCTCTGTCCTCTTGGCATAAGGACCAGTGGTTTTTTGTACAGCAAAGGCAATTTGCTAGTGGCACTGGAGAGTGACAGTGTGTACTGGTGTGCGAGAGGCACTGCCATCTGGGAGGGAATCTCCTTTTTTGAAAGAACGGAGGCTCTGGCCCAAGTGAGCAGGATCTGAGGACATACAGCCTGGGGATGGGAGCAAGGCATTGCTGCTCAGACCCTTGGCCTCGCCGCTGAAGGTGTTGGCCAAATTGCTTGGCTGTGGCAGTGTTGGGTTTTCTACCAGTCCTTTCAGCTGTGAGTAATGCTGTGTATCTCTGTGTCCTGGTGTTGGCCAGGATGAACATTGGGATTACTGTTTCACTGTTTCTCTTCTTGTGTTGGGGGAGATTGCAGATACTTGGTAGGAACTGGGGTTTTGATATGAGGCTTTGTCTGTGTGTGCATGCATGTATTTTGCTTCTGTTTTGACTTCTGTGTTGCTCTGCATTTGAACAAGAAGAGGGCATAGTCAAAGAAATGGGGTGGAAAGCAGAGTATTGCAAAGGATCTTTAGGTCCCATTGAAGCTGATGCCACAGTCCTGGCCAGACCCTAAGAATACTCTTCTATTCTTTCATTTTTTTCCCCCTTCTTCTGAAAAGCTCTAATCTTACCCACAGCATGGGGTTACTTCCCATTGCCTGGAGTTCTAGGTGACCTTCCAAATATAGCAGGGCTGGACTGAAGAGTATCTGGCAGACAAGCACCAGGGTCTTCCACTAGGTTTTGACGGTCTGTAGAAGGCCTGGGAGTATAGCACTGATGTGCTTATTGCAGCGCTTGCGCCTGAGGAGAGGTGACGCAAAGCTTTCCCTGTGTGCTGAGGGCTTTGTGGGGCTCTGCCCACCATGTTATCATATAGTGATGCTAAGCCATCAGGGCTCTAACATATCTGGTGAGTAGAGTGAGATCGTTCTCTGCCAGGCGCTGGCATTTATGGGAGTCCAGGTGTCCCTGGGTTGGGATCTTATTGGTGAGGAGCTGAAACCTTTTGGCTGTCGTCTTGCTGCGTCTGAGAGGTGTTGGCTGGGTTATGATAAAGACCTTGACTTGGACCAAGTTGAGGGTCCAACTAGCCATATGATTTGGATCACAGGGGACTTAAAAACGTCCTAAGGAGTCACATGAGGAAATGATGCCCACTGTTTCTATTTGTAGAAAGGTAGACACTGTAGTTAGTACTAACACAGGACTGATAGTCCAAACCTGATTGAAGATGTGTTTTATCTGCCAGCACCCTGTTCTGCCTGGTCTTGTATCAGCCTTCTGCGTCTGGTTAACGTGAGCTGTAGTAGATCGGGGTCAAACCCCTATTGCTGAAAGGCCAACACGTTGTCTTTATGGCATGTTGTGACAGAAAGGGTTAAACAGAAGATGATGGTGGCTAATAGCTTGCTTTAGGCAGTAATGAAGTAGCGAATGCTGAAATGACATGGGAACGCTCTTTAGCTGACGTCCTTGCGAGCCTCTCGGTGACATCAAACTCCTGGACCTTTTCCAGCCAAGTTTGGCCTTGCCCCAGTGACAATAGATGTTAATCTGTTGGCTTGTCAAAAAACCGTGTTAGTGGTTTTTTTACAGACCCATTTCCAACCCTCAGATTTCCCTGCTAGTAAACACAGCATTATGTCATTGTTTTGCCAGGAGCCAAGCACCAAAGCCAACTTTACAGCGCTGTCGTCAGCAAGCGTCCATTCACTTTGGGACTTTATCTGAGTTCCCAGGCTCTTTCTTCCCACTGTTGCCTGTGTTCTGGTCTCTGTGCCCATCAAAAGCCTACGAATGCTTTATGGGAAACATGTGTGGGGTGTAGCAGTTGCAGCTAACACTTTCCAACCTGTTTGTCTTAGATGGGGCTCCTGTACCTGTTTCGCAAAGATGCCTTGGTTTGCAAAGCTTCATCTTCTGGTCACTACAGCCAAGACAAACTCTTGGATTCATGAGTTCCCGCATGCAAAACAAGGTGAAGGGATTTGCAGCCCAGCCTTGCGCTTAATTGATAAAATAATAGCCAAGTCATAGCCAGGGCGATACCCCGCCCATGCTAGCTCCTGTTTGTTTCAAAACACAATAGCTGAGTTCCTATTAAAACGACTGGTTGTCAAATTGCTAACATTATAAATTAACTTGCTTTAGCTTTCAGAAACAACACTCATCGCAGATGAAATAAAGCCATTTATAACATTCTTGTAACTATTGTTCCTTGGTTTCTTTCTAGACTTATTTTCAGCTGTCTTTGTGAAGGATATGAAAGTAAAGATTTATAAAGTTGCCTTCGGTGGTTGGGAGCTAATCTGCTTAAAACAAACAAGCTTCCCATCCATAGCTCTAGTCGGTCTTTCTGGAGCTGGCAACAGTCCCATCCTTCGGGTACTAAGACCTGTCTGAAATGATAGCCCAAATCAGCTGAAGTAGTGTAGAAGCAGAGGAAAGAGGAGAGAGAGATGCTTGTTTGAATGCAGATCCTGAATTCTTCTGACACAGGCATGGATGGATGATGGAGAGGAACAGGTTCAGCCTCTTGGCAATGGTGCAGAAATTATGACATTCTTGGGTACGAGGTGGAATAAAATTAAATGTTTTTTCTCCACTGTGTAATTAAGCTGTGCAATACCTTGCTGAAAGGTGATATGAGGGCTGAAAGTACAAATGGTTCAAAAAAAGAATTGATGTATTTCTGGGGGCAAGGCTGACTGCTATTAAACACAGCAGGCAAGATACGTGATTGGGTCAGAAAGTCTGTAATCTACCAATTGCTAAAACACACTGAGTTCTCTCTGTTGCTGTTAAGCAGTTACCATCTAGCTTCATTAAAAACAGGGTGCTGAGCTTAGATAAAACTTCACTTTGGCCCATCCTGGGTCTTCTGATGCTTTCCCAGATGCCACTTAACTGTATGGCACCAACTCAGGCTTCTGAGGCTTGCTGCGTATTGCTAATATTAGTGAGAGTTGTTGAGTCTTGACCAGATGAAGTTAGGAAGAACAGTGCACGCCAAAGCGAGTCTCCCATCATCACTTCCAGCTCCCTCCTCTGCTCCATATGCTTTTTTTTTTTTTTGGTCCCATCACATGTTTATGGGCTAGTGTCACACATCTGGGCCTTGGCAGATCACTTGCTGCTTCCCAGCCTTGGGTCAAGTGGCAATTTATTTTTGTAGAGGTATTGTGTCTGGTATTACTATTAATATATATTGAGGCTTTGAACTTATCTAATGCCTTTCATCCAAGGATCCCCCAACACTGTGCATCGGCATCTCTTTGCAAGGTAGGCAGATCAGACAGGGAAAGCAGTGTGTATGCAGCAATATATCTCCTGGCAGAATTGTCTTCTCGGAGCCCACACAAGACTAGTTGATAATTTGGGCAGATGGAAGAAGTTTTCTTTTATGGCTGAAAGTATTGCATATCAGTCATGGGATTGTAGAATGTAGACCTGGGACAGACCTAGGTCATTAGTGGTGTGCCAGCATGTTGCATTCCCAAATATGAACCTTCAAGGTGTTTGGGTTGGATTGATTGGAAGCCTCAGACTTCTTCTGATGGTTAATAATGCAGTGTAGACATTTTCATTCACAGCCACTCCGTTTGTTCTCATGCCAGTATTGTCCTTTTGCATAAACAGGTCTCATCACTCTCAGTTTGGTTTGACCTCCTGTCCCTCTTCTTTCCACCATTTTGTAGAGAGTGATTGTGTCTCTTCTTAGCCTTCATTCTGCTGAGCTGCTCTAGCCTCCTCTTGTAGAAGAGGCCACCCTCGAAGGTGCGTAGCAAACAGGTTTCCCTGCCCCACACTTCTCATAGTCATTGCAGACTGAATACAAGCGAACTGTTTAGCCCAGGCAATGACAATTCAGGCAACCTCAAGCAGGTAGTGGGTTAATTTGCACGGCCAAGAACAGCCTTGCCCACGTTGGCAGCAGCCAGATTCAGCCACCTGGGAATAAGGTTGACCTCTGTGACATGATTTACCAGATGTAGTCAGGTGCGATTTGGAGGAGATGGGTTCCTGGGTCTGTCCTCTCCCTGAGCTGGGCGCTGTGTCAGCACGAAGGAGGATGCTTGTTGGAGAGTAACTTGCAGTTCTTTCACAGTTTCATTTGGTTCCCTTCAGGGAGTTTCAGAGCTAGTCCCAAAGCCCTGCAAGTGACACTGCACTTGCAAAAGCAGAGAAGAGAAAATGTGGCTGATTATGTTAGCTTCAATGAGGGTAATCTTAAGCAGATGGTGCCTATATAATGTTCTGAAAGCACAGATAAAGTAGTTCTCAGCAGGTCTTGGGAACGGAGCAGGAGAGATGCAGGGCATCGTTTTAGCAGGCAGCCACTTGCCTGGTGAGATGCTTGGCAGGGTTGCTAGAGCGCTCGGGTGAAGCCTTCTCGTTTGGGCAACCTCTGCTCCTGGGGGAGAATGTGCAGTGAGTGCATCCCGCTTGGGTGAGAGGAGGGGTGGCCTGCCGTTTCTGTCTGAGCTTCAACAACAGTAAATAATTCCAGACTGACGTTGTAGAAGCGTGCTGTTTTTGTGAAGGGAGGACAGGAGGGGAGCCAAACATAACAAGAGTTTCTCAGCGCTTGGGGAAGAGAGCCAGGGTCACATTCAGAGCTTGTCATGTTGGCAGGCACAGAAATGACGTGCCACATCACATGTGTATCGGTGGAGATAGCCGGGGTGATTATCAGCAAGCTTCTTTGTAGGTTAGTTTGGGATGCTGATGATCCGAAACTGACGCTGGGGTGTTTCAGACAAAGATTCTCTCTTTTCAGCTTCCATATCTGCTCTTTTTTAATGTTTTTGGCATTTGCCTTTGGGGTAAGGGAGAGGCCATCGCAACCCCTGGGATTTCAATCCCCATGAGTCCAAGTTATGTGGTTATAGATCTGCTGCCATTAAAATCAGCATTGCTTGAAGTTGTCCCCTTTACAAAGCTGGGTGCTGACTCTGCTCTAAAGTGCTGAGTACCTTGTCCAAAGCCGTCCTGGACGCTGGCTATTTGGCCAGCTATCCTCCTGGCTGGTGTGTCTCCATCCTTCTTTGCTGGGCAACATTCCCAGGATCTGATACGGGGATTTTTCAGTGTCTTCACTGTCATGCTCGGTGCCAGTTTTTAGACATCTTGTAGGACTAATTTGTTATTAGTGAACTAAGAAGGCTTTGGGATGGCTGCAGGTTACTTCATCAAAGCAGTCTGAGATTCATTTGCCCTTCAGATGTTTAACTCTGTCTTAGAGGCTGATTTCTTTGGGAGACCCAGGAGGGGAACACACTGCCTTATGTTTTAAGGCAGTAGTTTTCACATTGAGACTTGTGGCCTGTTTCAGAATTGCTGGTAAAAGAACAACTGGCAGTAGGTTTGCTTTTCTTAGACTTAAATTCACTGTTTGGTGGATGAAAAATGTGCAGAGACCACTTGTTAAATTATATTTGGTGTCTTTGCTATGCCTTTATTTGCACTTCTTCTCGAGTGTCTCAAGTTGGAGCGCATGCTTACCATGGAAGTGTTGGGAATAGGTAGCAGTGTGTGGGATCGTGAGGGAAACCCTTCAAAGTCTTTAATGTAATTTGCTAAAGGTAAAACCAGAAGGTTGCAAGCTGTCTTTCTGGATGGAGTGAGATGTTTGTGCTGGGATAGTGATCATTGTTCAGTGGCAATTCCTTTGTAACGCTTCTGTGTAGAGGATTCATGTGTAGAGAAGCTAAAAAATGCATGGTGGGGAGGAACCAGGGCTGGCTACTGGCAAGGGTGCAGTGATGCTTTGCGCTTCCAGTGAACTGCTTATCTGAGACTGTGCAAACCTCATACACAGCTGGTGAAACCTCTCTGCAGCCCTGCGAGGAAAATGATACAGATCTGTCTTAGGGGTTTTTTGCCAGCAAGTTGGAAGACCTGGCATGGCTTGGCTGTTGTTGCAGTGGTGAAATTAGGAAAGAGTGGCCCTGAGAGAGCGGATTTGGCATTTGTTTTGGGTTTTGAGAGGCCTGTCCTTGCCTGTTTTCTCAGGAGGTGCTGAGTGCCTGTGTGCTGGAAACAGGACTGTTCCTGGGAGTTCTTGAGCTTCCCACCTCAGCATCCCGTCTGCTAATCTTGGCCAGTATCAGGTGACCCTGGCTGTCCATCCCCTGCTCTAACTGCCAGAACATGATCTGGGGCGTGGACAAGGATTACCCTTAGTGCTCTCTTAGGTTATTGCTGAGCACTTTAAGGATCACATCGTTTTAGCAGCGAGCCTGAGGGACTGGAGTCAGTGCTCCCAACTCATTGGGCAGGAGACAAGAGAAGACATCTCCTGGGCAGTCGCACAGTTGGGACCTTTCAGTGTAAAATGAGCCATGTCCTATCAGATGTGGTTACAAGCACATGGGTCAGACAGCTGGTGCCCAGCTCCCTCTCCAGCCACCCCAGAGATGTTGTGCCCACGAAGGTATGGAAACACAGCATAAAGTGTTAAGGCAGGACAACATTAAGCATACCATACCTGAGCTGCTGGGCCCGTTCCTTGAGGCTGCGTTACCTCGTTGGCAGATGGGGATTAGCAGGAGGAGTTGAGCTGGGGGGGCTACCAATAGCTGTCACTTATTTTAGAAAAAGGGAGGCTAACTTTCAGCAGTGTAAGTCTGGCTATAAAATACTAGGCTTGTTGTTACTGTAATGCTTAAATATTATACAAAGGGGGTTACAATTAAGAACATTTATTGCAAAACTGTTCCCTCTGCAGTCTTTTCTCCCAGGTGATTTTTCAATAATTGCTTAGTTCTCTTGCACGGTGAGTGCGCAGCTGAGGAAAAACCCCAATTGACTCTTGCCAATTAACTCTGCTGCAGCTGGATTCCTGCTTGTGTCCGTGGGGGTTTGCTGGGCAGAGGAATTGAGGTTCCTCATGCTTGAGCAGTGAGCTGTAATAGTGATTTTGACTTCAGACGCTCCACACTGATCTTGCAAAGAGATGCTATTGCCAAAATTACAGGGGTGGGCTTTGGTCTCCCTTTGATCTCTGTTTAAATCACACGGACAATTTACTGCAACTTAATAAGTAACAGTGCATGAGTAGTGGGGTGCTCACTCTGCCCACAAACTCGTAGTCTGCTCAAATACGTGGTAGAGCAAACTTGCTATTTTTGCAGCTGAACTGAGTCAAATTGTCTTGCAATGCAAGTCAAGGTTTGTGCAAAGTTGCTGTGAATTAGTGAATGCATGTAATAAGGAAAATCATAGCACTTTGGTAGTGTATCTGATCAATCTTTGCATGATTTAGTGAGCTGTCTGAAATGGCTTCAGCGATTGGGAGCTTTTGGTTTCAGTGTGATTTTGTGTTTGTTCAACGTGAAATGATTCGTCGGGTGAATCAAAGGTCTCTTTTGCAATTCCCACTGCTTCACTGGGTTTCCTTGGGAAGATCTTTTAATTTCTGCCCTGGTTTAATTGATCTTTGTAAAGATCAATGCCAATGATGATTCTGGCCATAGAGTGCTATGGATTTGCTAGCAGTAAAGTCTGTTACCACAACTTGAGGTACCTCCGACTCTCAAATTACAACTCCTAATTTGATTTATTTTGAGTGTGTTTTTATTTCAACAATCTGTGGTTTTATTATCCTGTGTTTTTTGCTGTCCTCTTAGACTGTGTGTAAGAGCTTTCCTTCATGCTGGAAGAAGGACGAACAGGATATAAATACTATTATCATTACTGTTGCTGAAAATTGGTCAAATTTCCAACACACCAAGTGTCTCTCTCTTTCAGTCTTATTTAGAGGTATAGTAATATTCCAAAGGATGCCCTAAAACTCATCTTATCTAGTTAATGTATGGTTAGCTCACTAGAAATGTAATTTTCTAATAAACAAGAATTTTAAAATCAGAATTCAGCTGCATGCTTAGCATTCCCCAGGTAGCCCAAACTGCTGCTGATAAAAATGGCATGGGCTGTCTGGTGCTGGGGAAGAGGTGTGCATGTAGGGGGTAAGAAACTAAAGTCGCTGGAGCAACTGTTCCACAAAATCTTGCAGAATGCACCGTCTCGGTTTCTCCCGGGCTCTCAGCTGGCCCTGCAGCTGTGATGGCTCCTTCGGCACATCCCAGCTCCTCGGCGGCTCAGCTGTCAGGGACAGCACCCAGGCAGAGAAAAGCCCCTGGCTGGCTCTGTGACTGTGGGGGGCTGTCTCAGCAACAAAATTCAGTCTATTTTTGTTTTTGGAGGCTGGCTGGATAGAGTTCTGCTCCGTGCAGTGCTAAATTAGAGGATGAAACTGTGACCAGGGGTGCCTGTATGTCTCTTCTGCTCCCTGCGAGGAAGACTATGGAGGGTAGTGGCCTTTCCTTCCCATCATTCCTCTAAGGGCAGGATGAGTGTTGCTCACACCCCAGCAGTGCCTTCCCCTGCCTCCCACCGGCTCGGCTGGCATGTGTTAATGCTGGTCCCAGCCTTTCTCCACTCTTTGGAGCTCATTGGAGAAGGCACATGTAGAGCATGGGAGGCTGGTGTCACCGGGACAGGAACCTGGGCTGGTTTTTGGGCTGGCCCCAGTCTGGTTCTGTCTCTGCAGCATCCTTAAGTGGGATAGAAAGTTTGGGTTGGTTTTTTTTGAAGATGAAAGCGAGGAAGTTTTGGAAGCTGCTCTGCAGTGAGGCAAATACAAGACATGGAAGAAGGTATCAGATAAATGTTGGTAGAAATGGGTCCAAAATTCTGCTAGGGTGGCTAGAGACAGCTACAGTCTTAGCTGCACATCCAAAGCTTGCTGGTTGCTAATAGAGCTCAGGCGGGCTGGTGAACAGAGTGCAGGAGAGAGGCTCTTGGTCTGAGCCACAAACCCATGTCAGCCCTGCCCCTCTGTAGGGCAGTAACGCACCCAGCAAGGGCCCCTGGCATTGCCGCACCAAAGCGATGGCTGTGACGGACCGCCTCTGCAGTTTTGTGGGTGTTGGGGGCTGTTTCCTTTGTCCCCCTCCTCCCAGACTTGTTCCAGACACATCTCTGACCTGGGCTGGGGGGGATTGCTCCAAGGGTCTTGTCTTCAGCTGCAGTGCTGCTCATGCACTTTAACCCTTTAATTTTGTTGGGTTTTTTTCAATCTCAAACTTGCATCTCTTGAGAACAGGGGATGCTTGGGAAGGTGTATGTCCCTGTCCTTTCACACGTGTTGCTGGTATGAGTGACTTCAGCTTGTTGCTGCATATTCAGGAGCATGGTATGTGTCCCCTTTGTAATAACCTATGCAGCTTCTGCTGGAGGACCAGATGGGTCTGGGTCCCAGAGCCAGTCAGGCTCCTGCTGTGTAGGGTGACAGTGCTGCTGAGCCAGGGGCAGCTGCCCCTGAAAGCAGCCCTGGTCCTCTTCCCTGCACCCGCTTTGTCTTGGCACTTCTCTGAGGCTGTGGTTAGTCAATTCAGGGAGCAAAAAAAGTCCCAAATTATTTCCTTTTTTGGAAGAGAAGCTTTTCTGTCTGTCAGTGGAAGCCTGGGGCTGTGCTCAGGGGTGCTATCCTGTGCTGGGGTAAAGTGTCATCACTTCCAGCTACTCCTGGCCAGAGGTCACATCCTCCCGCAAATCTGATCCCTGGCACCCTCCCTTCTCCCAAAACAACAGGGTTTAACTAGAGCCCGTTTCCTTGTAGGGTTTTTCTCATCTGGATTTTCAAGGGACGGCACACCTGGTCCTTCTGGCAGATGTGAGGTGGTGGTAACCACTGGAGGGAAGGGGCAGCGACGGGCGATGGTGAGCGGTGGCCAGCTGCCTCCTACATCTGCTCAGCTGCAGCTCGAAGCATGTCTGACCTCAGCTGGGCAGTGGCTGCACCTCCGACTCGCCAGTCTCCGTGACACACACGATGTTCAAAGTGCCTTTGCATATAGGAAGTGGTTTAATCATGGTTTTGTTCCCTGTTTCAGCAAATCCAACCAGAGTCTGCATTGTTAAGTGTAAATGTCACACACGCAAATATAAAAACATCTGGTTTAAAGTGAAAAGAGTGAGGAAATGGGTGTTATGGTTAAAATAAAGTCTGCATCCTGAAGTCACTCCTCCGCAGCTAGGTTTTGTTTAGATAGATTGAATGTAACCTGTAATATCAAGACACAGCTTGTACGTGGAGAATTAGAGCAAAGGCTGAGTGTTTGCCATAGCCCTAAACTTTCTGCCCAGCTTATAAACATTTTGGAGACTTTTTTCCCTGCCTCTGAACATCCTTTTAGCCAGTTCTCCTCCACGATTCACTACTCCTTACTCTGGTGTGCAGCCCGATCGGGATAGCCTCATTGACTTCGGATCACAATTTACACCTTTAGGACCAATTGAATCTCAGCCCATCTCGAATGGGGCCCATTTATCAAGAAAAGAGCTGCGAACTGCAGGCAGCTGTAGAGCGCCGCCGTCCCAGCGCATGGGGCCAGCTGCCTCTCGAGGAGTTTGGTGCTGTGTACGTGTAGCTGGGTCGTCCTCCTGCTTTTGTGTTGCTGTAGCGCAGTGCAAAGGAACGTGCAAATATATTTTCTCCTTTCTCTTGCGACTCTCGCAAAACCCCAGACTGTTATTGGCAGCTTTCAAAACTGTGTCCTTGCTCCAGATTTTTGGCTGTCTCCGGCGTCTGTGGGAAGTGGAGAGAGTTTTTGGTTTTGTGTGTTCTACAACAGTAGATATGTTGTCACGCTGTGCAAAAGCTTAACATCATTTTCATATGGCCTAGAAATTTTAACTTTTAAAACTAAAATGGGAAACAAGTGAACTTCCTTTTTATGCCTTAGGACAAGAAAGTTTTTGGGTGCTTGTATCTTTCTTATTGGAAACCATTTGATATCACTTTAAAGGATGCTAGACACGTACACCAATTGCATATTTATCATTTACATAGATGTCTTGCACTACCCTGCAGGCCTCTTTTAAACTCAGCGTTAGCTTGGAAGCACAGTATATGCAGCCCTATCAATGCAGCCTATCGGGATAACTAAATATTATGCATGGAGCAAAATATTTCCTTTTCATTATGAAAATAAGTGTTCTCTGCAGTGTTAAGCTTCAAGCGTGTTGTTCAAAAGATGTGATCAAGACATCAAAGAGAGGAAAATTATTAAGATAGCAGGAACTGAACCAGCTGCCTTTCCTTTGGTAATTAAGAGACAATCTCATGCGTTGCCCTGCTGAAATTGCAAACTTTCTTTTTTCCCCTGAGAGCTGTGTTCTGAAGTGGGAGTCATTTTACCACTTTTAACATGAACTGTTTAATTTTACAGTCATAATAAGGCTTAGCAAGAGGCAACAGTCAGCTTCAGCGCTGAGCTGTAACATGGCTCATTAGTGCTCAGAACAATTTAAAGGGTCAATACTATTTTCTCCTCTGTTTTGGATGGGAGGAGGCAACAAGTTGATGGGTGTCCTCAGTCCATCTGACCTGGCCGTGTATGTGTACATCGGATGGTCTGAGGGAAGGTTTCCCTAGAGCCAAAAATATGATTGCATGTCTTATGTGGGCATCCTCACAAACTCCCTGGTTAGGAGGGGTGACAGCAGTCAGCGGCTCTGCCCCGCTCTGTAGTGGTGCTCAGCATAGATGGAGTGCAAAGGTGTCTGTTTTGGAGCTACTTCTCTGTAAGTTGGCATCTTCTGAGTTGTTCCTGCTACACACTCCAGAGCTGCGGCCCAAAAGACGAGATAAGAAAGTAAACGCAAGCCCTGCACGGGCAGTAATTCAGAGCATCCCTCGAATTTGAGGGTCCCTGCCTTGGCACACTTCTGGGGTGCCCTGAAGCAACTCCTTGGACTCTCACTTATCTGACTTCATGAATGCTGAGCGTTAAAAATCGTCGGCAACTTATGAGAAAATCTGACTGCTTTAATCTTTGTTCTCAGCAAAGAAAGTGGGTCTTGGCTGTGACAGCACTTTGTGTAGGTGTGTCTGCGCTGGCTGTGGCCCTGGGTTTGTGTAGCTGGGACAGCACAGAGCTCGGTGTATTTACTTAATTTCTCAGCTGGATGTTGTGGTTTGTGTTGCAGTATCTACCCTGCCCCTTCAAGGCCAGCTTGGTCCTTCTCTCTGAGCTGTGTCGAGGCTGCCTGTCCCCATGCCATGTCATTAAGGTGTTGTGGTCCTCCTGTCTCTGGGTTTCACAAGCTGGTCCATGGAAGCAAACTTAGGTGCTCAAAGCCTGTAGTTGGACAGGCAACCCAAAATGCTTTGGCTTTTCTGTCTCTGGTGTTTGGTCTGCCATGGGCACGTGAAACTGGCTCAAAATCAATCTCTTTGGTTTGTTAATGTCCCCTTTTAGGACAGAAGCAGCATCGTCTCCTCCAGGCAACAGGAAGAACAACCTGAAGATGAGTTTGCATGGAAAGGCTCATCTCCTTTGAAATTTCAGCCCCTTGAAGTGAGGGATATTTGAACTGGGGCTTCAGTGAGAGCAGTTTCTGAGGGGAAAAAGCTATGATGAAACATCTCTCATAGCGACTCGAGTGTCAGGAGGCATGGCTTCTGTCCTCATCCTTGCTGCAGACTGTCGTGTGACTGTTGGCAAATCACTTGTGGTCTGATTTTTTTTTTCTTTTTTTTTTCTTTTTTCTTTTTTAAATCAGAGTTGCAAAATTACCTTCATGAAGGCCATGGGTGGCCAATGGTGTTTATTAGCTTGATGCAAGCTACTGCCTTTTCCTTGTCTTTTTCCTACTTCAATTTTGGGGGATATGATGGTGTTCTTCCATCTCTGTCAGATGCTTTCAGCTTAGTGAACGGAAGGTGCCTTCATGGGATTGTACAAGTGATGTCTGCGGTCACAAGGTTTCTGGAGCCACATGTTACAGCACCCTTGGGATTTACTACATGCAAAGTATATCCTGGGGTAAGGCCATATCTCCTTTTTGCAGCATGGTCAGACCTGTGCTCTTCCTGCTATCAGCTGAAGCTTCAGATAAGGGACAAGCTCAAAACCATCCCATAAAAATGACTTTTTTTTTAATCACTCCATCAGACAAGCTGTAGCTGGAAATAGAGAAACTATTGCATATGCTGTTTGTGGCAGGTTGTTAATTTATTCCTGGAAAAGTTCCTCTTCGTGTTTTCTTCCCCAAAATTACTTTCCGCATTTGTGCAAAGGCACAGTCTAACCCCATCATCTCTCACAGAGACGCGTTGCATCAGAGGTGGCATAATATTGTATGATGTGCTTCAAGTCTAGCCCCAGCCAAGCCCCGTGGGTCAGATGATGTCAGGAAGGAGAGAAGATGACACCGTGAGCTGTTTAAAAAAATCTGATTAAGGGGGCAGATGGATCAAAATAAAAATGCAAGTGGGAGCTGAGGCTGCTTGAGGGAGCTAGAAATTTTGTTCCTTTAATCAAAATTACAGCTTGCCTGTGGCAGAGTCTAGAAGTGGGGTTTGTTGCCGTTTCGCTGTGGTTTTTTTGGGACTGAGCTGCAGCCCCAAATCCACTGAGCCTTGGTGACGGAGAGAGGTGCGTGGGAGCAGAGCGTACTCAGCGCTTTGCAGGATGAGAGCTTTTTGGCAGCTTGTGTTGAAATAAGGTCAGAGCTTAGAGACATGAGTGATGGGTGGTGGACAGCTTGAACAAGGGGGACCAGGCTTTTCTCTTTTTATTCCCATCATTCCCTCCCTCAGTACTTTTTTCCAGTTGTAATTTTGTCGTTATGTGCAAGTTTGTCGCCGTAACATCTACTTATCAAAAACCCGCATTGTGGATAATGTAGTCCCCAAATTGTACTTAATTCCTGTTGTGGGAAAGTTCCTGTCTGCAGTTAAAACCATTGCGGCTAAAAAAAAATGTGCATTTTTAACTTTTGTTTTAGTGAAATAACACAAACTGAAGAACTGTCCTTGCAGTTTATGTTCAATCAACACTAATACCTTTAAAAAGGATGTTTTTCCTGCTGAAAGACAGGTAGAGAAAGGCTTTTATTTGAATCTACGTCCTCTGGAATAAAATGCTGCATCTTGTGCAGAAACTAAAAGCGCTGTTGAAAAATACTGAATGCAACAAATAAGTCATTTAGTTTAAAAAAAAAATATTTTGGAAGGAAATCACTCCCAGTTCTGATCAGCCTTGCTGTGGAAAAGAAGAAATTATCTCTATGTGTAACATAAAAGGGAGTTTAACCAAAGGCCAAAATAACCAAGCCAAGGGAACATCCAGTGTTTAAAACAAACAACCCGAGCTTAAAGCTTCTCTCTGATCTCTTCCATTAAAATTCACTCTTGGAGACTGTTTGACAGGGAAGCCTCCTGTCTTCTTGGATAAAAGAGAAATTTAGCTGAAAGTAAGGTCTGCGTTGGATGCCCTGGCCCTGTGGCTGTGCAGAAGGGGACTGCAATGGCAGGAGGTGGCGCGGTGTCCTGCCAGAGCCATTCAGCTCCTGCTGGGCAGCAGGGGACATGCCACCACCCACCAGTGCCCCCGTCCCTCTCCCTGTCTCACGTGCCCGTCATTGCTGCCTCCTGCCTCGTCAGGACAAAGGTGACAGAGGCAGAGTGCTGATACCCACAGGGTGAGAAGGTGCCTCTGATGGTTCCTACCTCCAGGTTTCAGCTTGGAGCTACTGCAAACCCTTTGTGCTCTAGGCTGCAGCAGTGGCAGCAAGTAGCATCTCAGCTGTGCAACCATCTTGTAACCCTGTGGTGACCGTGCTGGCTTTTGGGAAACCAGCTAAAGTCAGAGCAGGGCTCCCAAGCATCTCGCTCAGGGTGTCTCACTTTCCATGGGCGATGCTGAGGTCGGGATCTCCCGCTCTGCGATGGATGCCCTTTCTCAACGGTTTCTGAAGTGGCGTGAAAGGACCCCTTGGTCTCAATCTCTGCTGCTTCTGCTAAATCCCTCGGCAGAAGCTGACGGATTCCTTATACTGAATAAATTAAAAATATCTGTCTTCAGCCCTCTTGGTAAGAACCTGACGCCTACCCAGAAGGGAACCCTTCTCTTCTCTTGGTGCTTGCAGGCTCCAACCTGCGAATGTGTCATGACCTGGATAGCACCTAATGCAGGGATACTCGGGAATGCTCCGCTGCTGTGGGGAGCAGCCCTGGCAGGGGCAGTGGCTGCAGCGGGGGGCTGAAACAGCGACGAGAGACAGTGCGGCTTGGACAGTGTGCTCCTCTGGGTGATGTACGTGACTCCAGACAGCTGCAGACTCTGTTGGTACTTGGTGGTGGAGAGGGTTTAGAGATTTTGCACAAAGCCCTCCCCACCTGAACGGGCTGAAGGAGCAATCTGGCACACGGGTTTCAGGCATGACTGCTGTCTGTCTAAAAAAAAACCAAATGTGTTTTAAGTGCCTGTGATCAGAGGATCCTGTTCAGACCTCGTATCATGCTATTCACTTTAGCCTGGTTACTAATCCTGGCCCTGAGTTTGACCCTTAAGCTTTTTGGTTTTATCATGTGCTTTGATATGATCGTAAAAATACTGACTGGCTGGCAGAGCTCCAGGGCTTGGCTTTATATTCAAGCAACTGCGAAACGAATGTGCTTAGAGTGGTTTTATGCTTCAGGATATTGTCCCTTTTTTTCCCCCATAAGATTATTTAAAGCTCATGTTCTGGGGACATCTCTGTTGCCCTCTGCACATTGTGCGGAGCAGGTTCGTCCCAGGATTGCCTTTGCCCTGGGCATACGGAAATAGAAGACTTTAGTGGAAATACTACCTCAGGCTCCATGGGAGAGGAGGTGGAGTAGGAGGTGGATTTGGGACCTGGGAAGCCCTCCTACCCCCGTGATACTGAAGCCTGTGCTGCTCTCCCTGTCAGACGTGACTAGCGTTTGAAGTTTCTGAAGCATTTGATACCGGGATATCCCATCCCCGCTGGGTTGGGAGACCGTGTGTGTCTGTATGCCTGCGCGCCGAGGGAGACAAGAACTGTTTTAAGAGAAAATCCCTATGCGTGACTGAGCTGCTGTCCCCCCATGCCAGGCGGGTCAACAGGCTTTTTATATCCCAGAGAATTTGCGTGTGCTACAGAGAGGCTCCAGCGCGTTTGTTCTGCTGCTTGGAGGGGCAGCTTTGGTTGAGTGTGATGCACCGCTGTGCTACTGCGTTTCAGCAACATGCTCTCTTAATATTGGTGTGTATTAGTTTTATTTCAGTGTTATCTGAAAGGTTGTTAATTTAAGTGTAAATGCGCCCTTGATACTTGCTTCACAAACCTGTTCGCCCTTCATTTCTGTGGGTAACTGTCCTCCAACTCCTGAATTTTAGTCTGTCCTCTAAGGTGCCCCTAGAATGGGTTTTATCTGAGTTTAACAAGACCTGCCCTTTTGGTGCTGCTTCCATATGGGCTGGAGAGCAGTTCAGTCTCCCGGGTACTGCATCCAGATTATGCCTCCAGTTGCTGCTAGAGAAACGCAGGGAATGTACTTTCTGTTTGCTTTGTATAGAGAAATTTTAGCAACTGCTCTGCCTCATTCCTGCCAAAGGGCAACTTCTTCATTGCAGAGGGACATCGCACCCTGTAAGAGCGTACCTTACTATGTTAAAGTGGTAGACAGGAATCAGTACTCCTTGAAGGCAAGTACCCAAAGAGAGCTTCTTTTCTGGGCCAAGGTAGGATGTAGAAGTTGACTCAGATGTTATTAACCTTGGGAATACATCATGCCCTACAGTTGGCAGGTCCCCAGCACGCTCCTGGTAGCCTTCTGCTTGTTCTGCTGCCCAGCCTCAGCACGAGGAGCTGAGCTGGAGACCTCAGCCCTGGTCCTTCATAGCACAGTGTATAAACAGCTGCTGGGCAGGGACAGAACCCTGTTGGATTCTGCCTGTGGTGTCTAATTTGTTCCAAGTGCTGCTAATAATTAGGCAAATAAAATGATTAGTTAGAAAAGGAATTCAGTTTATTGGGAGCGTGTTCCAGGAGGGTTTTATAGCTCTGAAATAGTATGTTGCCAATCAAATAAGTATTGCAGAGTGAAGAGGAACCCAGTAGCCAGCTTAGCAGTCAGTAGGAGAGTGCTGCTTGCAGCCCAAGGCTCAAAATAAACTTGGTATGAAAATGCATTATTTTATAGCCATTTTGCTCTTTTTTCCTTGAAAAAAAATCTGGCCTCCAAAACATTTTTGTTCTTCTGTCTTGTGTCTGGCAATATCAAATTTGCCTGTCCCAGCTGTGTGAGCCGATGCCAGCGTTCCTGAGGGATGTTTCCTTGGGACTTCCCTCTGCATTTGACCTCCTTGTTTCATTAAGACCTAAGCGCAAGCTTTTCCTGAAGTGTTTTTCCTCCCTTCTTGGAAAAGCCTCTCCCACCTCCCTCACCTCCGGGTGCCATCCCCTCCGCTTTGAGCCAGCGACATGGGTGTATTGTATTGTATTGGTTCTTGGACTGAAGCTTCCAAACATGTTTGGAGCATTGACTCCATTTCAGTGGTGTAGCTTCAATTCAGTTTTCCTCTGGAAATACTATGGTTCTTCTTAAGGCCCTGTTCTCATGTTTAGGAAATAACTCTGATGTTTCACAGCTATAGTTCAGATTGGGCCTCTCATGGTCTCCATTCTCACATCTGTCCCAGTGGCATCAACGGCCTTTGGCCCTGTGCACACTTGAGGGTAGGAGTTAAAGTCTAGATGATGTTTGGGTCGGTCTGAGTCATACCTGGTTTTGTGGTGAGGAGTTTGGTAAGGTTGCTGGAGCTGTGATAGATATCCAAGTCCATTTCCACAGTTCCTTTTGGGGAAAAGATGGTTTCTTGGCAGCTGGAAAATTCACAAGAACACAAAGTTGGAAGAGAAATTCAGCTCATGTCAACCTGAAAACAGGGAATGGTGCTTACTTGGAGTGGTCTTGAATTTGCTCTTCTAAAGAGGTCATGAATGTACGTGCGAGAGCATGGACACAGGGGAAGCTCTGCTTGAGCTGGGTTTTAGAAACTACAGACTGTTTCCATAGCTAGATGTGTCCAGACTGAGATACTTGTTCTTGGAGAGTTTTTTTATCTGAGGTGGGAGAGATGCCTTCACCTCTCTAAAAGAGGTCATAGGTGCATTGCAGTCTGCCACTGTCACCTGCTGATTTTGGAGCAGCAGCAACAGGAATGGCATTTCCTTCCCTCCCCAGCTACAAGCTGATTGTAGCAACTGTGTTTCTCAGTGGGAGAGGAGAAGGGACTAGAGTCCGGCTGGTTGGGAAAATGCTAGGAGCCATGCATGAACTAACTGCATCCCTTCCACTCCCTGGTTAGGGAACAGAGACCCTTGGAGAATGATGTTGCAGGTTTCCCTGGGATGAGGGAAAACCCAAGCATTGCATGCCAGATGTCCTTTAAAGGGGAAAAAGAATAAAGTGACATGGCTGGGATATTATTTGGATTGTTATTTAATGTCACACCTCGATGGAGTCTGAGGTTATTAACGGGGGGATTGACTCTCAATATTGTGGCCAGATGCAGCAGTTGGCTGAGCTCCTTAGCTTTAGAGCTCACTTTTAAATCATGCTTCGATAATTTACCCTGCCAAGGAGATTTGCAGTTCAGCGTTGTTTTGGAGTCAGTTTTTGAGCTAAGGAGGGTTCCCACGTCAGCAAGAAGGCAGTTTGGTCTCCAGTCTGCCTGGCAGGTGTTTCCGAGTGGACCAGTGGACCTCTTGAGTGGCCAGGTCCGCAGATGGGAGTTGATATCCCTCTCCTATATTTGTGATTTCTCAGAACTGAAAAAACCTTCAGTCTCTTTTGCCTGTCCTCCTCCTTAAATCCATGGGACAGAAATGAGGCTAGTCAGCTAGAAGAGGTGTGACATTTTTCTGTTTTCTGTATTTTTGCATGCATGATTTCTTGCTGTGATAGTGATTTGCTGACTTGGAGAGTTGGTGACATGCTCGCTGGCTGTGGCTCTCTGGTTGCAAGTTAAGAGGCAGTGCAGTTGACAGACCAAAGCCACATGGCAGCCTCTCCAAGGAGTCCTGGCTGCTGAGTGACTGCAATCATGACCTGGCTTTTTTGCCACTGCGGAGGGGCTCTTTCAGAGCCCTCCCCCGGCTGCACAACTGGCAACATGGCATCCACAGCTAGAGTGGTTTGACGAGGGTTGGAAATGTGTGTAGACTGCTGCAGCTGTGGCAAGTGAGCCAATCTGGAGAGGATTCAGTCATCTCCAGCTGAAAGTTGGCAGGATGTAACTGATGTGTGAAATGAGGGTATTGGAGCAATTTGTGCATGCTGGAGTTGGGGAGATGTCAGGCTGGAGGGTTCCTGCTCATCTGTGCGAGGCTGGAAGAGCATCTTCATACTTAATCAGGTTTGCAGACCGACTGCATGGGCCTGTTTTTGGGAAAGCCCAAAATTATGGTGGGAGGATGATAGTCACCAAGAGTTAGTATTTTCAACAGTGCCCGAAAATCAACACTTGTACAATTCCAGGGGCTGTAATTTGTCACTTCTTTGAACAAAGTGACAAAGTGGAAGACCTTAATGGTCACAGGCTACAAGTCAGCAACAGAGTTAAGTGTAGGCCTAAATCCCATTGAAATCTCTGTAATTTAGGCCCTTTCTTGAAGCGTGGCATGTCCTTCAGTGCCTTGGCAGGCTGAGCCTCCAAGGGATCACTGTAGTGATCTCTGCAGACTATTCAGTCTCTGCCCTACGCTTTCTAGGAAGATTTCGTCTCCTGAGGAGATGACATTTATCCACAGGACCAAAGCGAAACACTCATCATCATCTCAGTATTTAGAAAAGGGATGGTTGCTGGGGAGATCTCTTTTGTGACTGTGAAGAACTAGAAACATCAGGCCACCATCTCACCGTCAGGTGAGACTTGCCTCTGTGTTTACAAGCCATGAGGAACTTTTTGACTGTCTTTATGTTGCTGGTGGAGAAGCCTCACAGGCAGCTTGGGAAGCAGAAATCTCCTTCTCTGGAGCACAGACAACATGGGTCCCAGGCATGCAGGCCCAGGTTTTGCTCTTGCCTATCCCATCCAGGGCGGTCCTGGGCTTGCTCCTGGAGAATGCTGATGGGAGCAGTGGTTTTGCCCTGTGGTCAACTGTGTCTCAGGGCTGGTGGTTATCCTCCGCTAAAACTACTGGTCAGTTCTCCAACTGGCCTCTTTTGCTTACCCTCAAGAGCAATTTGGGTGGTGAACAGAGAGGAGAGACTGTGGGAACCTAATGGTGTGTCTCTGGCACCCAAGCCTGTGGCTTTCTCATCTGGAAGAGCTCCAGCCTTCGTTTTGTCTGATTTTGTTCTCTTCCCTCAAATGAGAGCAGCCACAGTCGCTGTGTCAGACAGGGTTTGATGTGTCTTGTGGGAGACTTCCTCCCTGCTTGCTGCATCCAGTGGGATTTGGTTGACTTGGGAGCAGATCCCTGCCTCAGATTTTATTTCTTTTTTTTTTTCTTTTTTAACCTTGGAAACTATCCCACTGGCCTCCAGAGCAATGAATCGCCCCATTACTGTGCTCAGGAGATGTCCAGGATGTCCATTCCTTCTGCCTGAGGCAGACCAGGGCAAATCCTGGAGCAAGTGGCCCAGTGATATTGCTGAGGGCAGCCCCTCTCATTTAACAGTCTGCATCTGCTGGTGTGTGGGCAAGGGTTTATTTTTACCCGGGGACCTCCCAGTGGAGAGCCAGCTCACACCAGCTGGCTGCAAACAGAGTTGGGCCCGTGGAGATCATGGGACTTGAACCTGGAGACCTTCCTTTGCACCTCACTTGGATTTGCATGGCAGCCCATCTGCTCCTGGCGCAGAGCGGTGCATGGGAGCGGGTGGAAAAGGAAGCACTCTGCTAGAGCACGGGATGCTGTGGCTCTTACCAGAGCCCACTGATAGCGCCCGTCCATAAATCATGAGATTTTATGTCTGTCTTCGTGTTGTTCCAAGTGAACGAGTGGTTTATATTTGAAGAGTATTAATTTAATGTTATTGAAGCCTTAAGAAAAGGCACAGTGGGCCAAGCCCTGCTAGTTTTGCTCACGTTTCACAGGGCTGAGGAGGGTGAGATTTGATCCTCTTTGGACGTATCTCTACTCAAAGGACGGTTGCGGGGGAGAGAAAAGAGGCAGGGGAATTACAACACTGAAAAAAAATCCTAGCTCTGCCCTGAGCCGTTTTGCAATGAGACACTTCAGGCCATGAGTTATGATGCTGTAATTCACACCTCATGTGTTTTGTGGCACTCAGCCGAATGCTTCATGCCCTGCACACGTAGCGTGAATGATTTCAGCTCAGCTTGCCCCCTGGCCAACTCAGCCCTCAAGTGGAGGTGGCTGTATGGAGATGGCTGCAGGGCTTGGCTCTCCCTCCATTGCTTGTTGTTTCGTCTTTCCCTTTGGCAGCCAAAGCTGTGGCTGTTTTGGGCAGGCCTTGCATCTCCCTAACCCAAGCTGGCTTTGGTGTATCCTTACCTGTAAGCAGATCGCTGGTCCTAGTAAAAAAAAAAAAAAAAAAAAATGTGTTGGGTACTTTGGAAGTTGTCTGCACTGTTCCTGTTACCTGCTGGAAACATTTGGGGCAGTAAGGGTTGGTACCTGGGAGCAGCAAGCAAGGTTTGAAGCCTGAAATGGGTCAAGAAGCTGTTGAGCACATCCATCTTTTGTCTCAGTCACCTTCTTCAAATCTGTTCTGCCAAGAGCAAATGCTTAGGGAAAGGATTTTCAAATCAGATCCTTATTAACGAAGTTCTTGGCAGGAGATGCATTCATCCTGCAGCTCACTTCAGGGATGAAGTAACCCATTTGCTGCCCTTGGGTGGGACAAAAGTTGTTGCTTGCTTGTCTGTCCCTCGGGACACCTACAGGGTGGCAGAACGTTTCTGTGCCCTTCAGCCAAACGGACTGTCCAACCCATCAGCCCCATCGTATGCCTGTGCCTTGGGGGTGTGTTGGCAAAGCAGCTGCATGTCGGGAGCGCTGCTCTAAAGCCAGCAGCCGAGCCAAGTCAAAGAGGAAGCACCTCTTAAAAAATGCCTGTCCCCTTCCCGGGCTCCAGGAGCACAAGTTGCTGCTTGTCCAAAGTCACTAAATGCAGGAGCTCGCTTTGATCCATGCTGTGCCCGTGCCGTTGGTGTGCTGGCAGTCAGGCCTGGCCTGCTGTCAGGGTTATTATCTTCGCATATCTGCTTCATGGTAAATTATAGTGGTGCCTCCAGCTCCTTCCTGCGTTAGCACTTCATAAATTGGAATTTAAAATTGCTCTGGGGACCCAGGTTAAAAACTTTGAATCCTCTGAATGAGGATTGGAGTTAAATCCTCGTTTTTTAAAAGGGTCTGGCACTTGGAAGTGTTACATCACTCTCTGTTGGACCCAGTGGCTGTGACAGAGATGTATGGTGTTCAGAAGTCCCATCAAGCAGAGCAACTGCATCCAAAAGATGCTGTGCCAGTGCTAACGTGCCCTGCAAAGATGTGGGTGTGGGGCTGACCCAGCGAAGCTGCTTTGTGGAACACTATGGACTGGTGGTGCCACATCACGGAGGAGACACAGGTCAGTGTCAATTTGGGCATCTCAGCACCATGTAGCCCGTTCCTTACTGTACACCTACCTTAACTTCAGCCTTGTAGACATTCGATGTCTGCTTAGTATAGGATCATCCTGCAGGCGGAGGAAAAGGCACCTCCAGAGACGGATGTCTACCCTAGCCAGGTACTTAGAGAGGGATCTGAAATGAGTAGCTTTCACCAGTTTGAGATCCTAACTTTGGGATGCGTAAAACTGGGACTTTTTCCTGAAATCCTGCCTAGCAAATTCCTGCTGTCTCCAGATGCTGTATGTGTCAAGTGCAGCTGTATTAGTTCTTGAGAGTGTGCTGTTACAGACAGTAATTTTGCTGGGCTTTGGGTGGTCACTGAAGCAGTTTTAATAGAGTTTCTCTCCATGGAACATTAATAATTCCCTTAAGTGGCTAAAAGTGGGAGAATATTCAGGCCTGGGGATTGAAAGGAAGAGGTTTATTTATTGTTCCAAGGTACTGTAAACCCTGAATTTGTCAGAAATGTAAACGCATACAGTCATTTTGCTGATTCATATTTTATTACTGGTTTCGATAGAACATATAATATAGGCATGGCCCTAAAAGGCTTATTTCTAAGGTGACACATGCTGACTTGCAGCCGCACAGTCTCCTTCCAAAAATGAGTAACTCTCAGGGTATGTGTGGCTTGTGGCTGGGTTGTGATAGGTAAGCGGGAAGGAATTGGTGTGGTTGCCATCACTGCCACCCCTGACAGCTCTGACAGAAAGTGCATTACCAAACGGCAGCGTGTGTCTCCAGAGGAGATGCAGCGTTTGCTGGGGGCGAGGCTGTGCAAGTGACAAAGCCCAGCCCAGGGTGATTAAAAATCCCTGGGGATGTTCTTCATCCCAACCGCCAAAAGGATCCAGGCTTCTGGCAGGGAGCTAAGGCAATGGCTTGTGCCAGCGCATGAGCCGGGCTTGAGGGCTGATTTGATGATTGTGTCCTTTGGCAGTATAGTTACAGCTACTGATGACAGCTGCATCCCCAATTTTTACATCCTTTTAGGGGCCCATCTCCTTTGCCTCTCTGTAGAGTCTGGGGAGAAGTGGGCTGGTTCGCTGGGCAGCGCAGGTCAGGAGCACAGCTTGGGGACTTTCTCCTCTGGCTGCAGCACAGTCTGGAGACTCAGATCCCGACTCCTCAGCTGGGGACACAGAGTCAGACAGTGCAACTGTTCTGTCCCGCAGCTATCCCTGTGCCCAGCAGTTAAATATATTTTCCTACTGTAGGATTCTTATATTTGCAGGTTTTAAAGGGGGAGTGATGTTTTGAGCAAAAATGCCCAAAGCACAGTATTGCTTCAGGCTGCAAAAGCCTCCGTATCCCTGTATCCCAGCAAGGCAGAGGAAAGCTCGACCCTCGGCAGAACCCGCAGCCCGGTGTGGCAAATAAACGCGATCTGGAAACTGGTGAAGATGGCTGCATGTGTTTCTGCCTGTGTGTGGCCCTGGCTGCAAATGTGGAGTTGGAGAGGGATAGGTTTACGCTGTCCGTGATAGTCCTGTGTGTCTGGGGCAGGAGAGGGTGTTCCTGCAAGTGGAAAGGCAGGAAGCCAAGCGTGGGAAAAGGAGGGAAAAGGAGGATGATTGTGAGAAGAGTAGGAGGGAAGGAAAGAGCAGAGACAATAGTTCAACTTAGCAAAGAGGCAGTGATTGAGGGTGCAAGGATTTGGCCGAGTATCTTCCTGAAAACCCTGAAGTTCCACAGGAAGAAGGTAATTTTGTGTTTAATTCAGTGCAGTGCCCTGACAGGGGGGATCTGTCCCGCGCTGGACTCTTGCATCAGTTTTCCTGCCTTGGCCAGAAGCACTGAGGGGAATAAGGAGAGCTCTCCACATTTGACTCCTTTTTGGCATTTTGCAGAGAAATACGGGTGTTCTTTGCAAGACTAGGACACACAATCAGTTTCTTCTTTCACTCTTCTCCCCACAAGAAACTTGGATTTCTCCTCAACCTGAAATCAAAGGTCACTGCAATGAAAGACGTTTTTCCCAGTGACCTCAGCATTGCATCTTTCTGCGGTTGGGGAAATTTGTTCCATTCTTTCCAAGACCTGGTTTCACATTTTCAGGGTTGTCCTGTAGAGAACAAGTACACTCAGTCTTACATATATATGGTCATGCAGTATAATCAAAGATCTACATGCATTGCATGTTTGTTTGAGTGGTGTTTTCATTTTGAGGATAGGTCCATTTTTCTGTCACTCTTCTAGCATTTTGCAGTTAAAATGCAAATAGTTATCTGTCAGCATGTTATATGGGCAGTTTTGTGATGCTTTGCTGGTTGATCCAATGGATTTCACCTCAAGTTTTATCCTTCAGTCGTGCACGAAAAATGTAGTTGCACAAACTGTATAGAAATTAGAAGAGTTTTTCAGAGTTGCTTTTTGTCAGGGATTGTAGATCACACTCAAAGTACTGTACCCCTCAGGTCTGTCTTTGTGAATCTGAGGGTCTCTTGGTTTACATGAACTTTTTGTTTCCCTCTACTCAAAATGAGAAGAAAAGAATAATCCCACTATTCTATGGCAAAATCCCGGGAGAATTTCCATTATTTGGACTAAGAATGTCCCAGAGCTTTGTCATTGTTCTGGAAGGGCCTGGAGGAGTTTTGCTCCCTTTCCCAGGCCCTTGCTTTGCTTTTCCAACATTGCATCTGGGGGTCATATGTAAGGTTACAAATCAAAGCCGGAAGATTTGCATGCTAATATAAACTACATGCAAGTGTTGGTGCGGAGCAGGAATCCCGAACGCGAGAAGCCGAAAGGAAGGTTGGTTTTAGCAATGCCTCTTTGCAGTTGTGAGGCTGACTGCGCAGGGAGTTTTTGTCATTTTTGTAAGTAAAGCTACGCACCTACAGTGTGCAATAATCTTCTCTGTGCCCGTACGTCAAACAGGGTCAGCAATATCATGGTGTGCTGTGTCTTTGCGTGGCCACAGGCTGTGTATGCTCTAAGCACTGTATACGTGCTCCATAGCTGGGAAAACACATCAGTACAACCCCGCTGGTACAACAGCGATGGGCCCTCATTCTCAGAGCAGAAAGAAAGGTACTTGGAGAGATCTCCCACAGGCACAAATAACTCTGTGCAAAGATGTGTGAGATTTGGTGTTAACAGGAAAACAGTGATTTCCGGATCATATTTTCTCTCTCTGTGTCTCGTCAATCTTGATGCATTTAACACAGTAGCAAGCAGGTTCTTGTTAGTTCTCATTTGACCAAGCTATTCCTGTATTCCTGGCCCCAGGGCACTCAATGACAAAAATCCAGTTGCCTGAAATATGAGCAGAGCTCTACTCGTCCTATTTTGAACATCCCCCAAGTCAATTCTTCTTGTGCCAGAATCAGTTCGGCTGCTTCCCTCTTGAGTCTCTCTGATTTGGCAGCATCCTTCTGATGTTTTAGCAATCCCACTTTCACATGAGGTTTGATAGAGCACTGTGAAGGGAATGAAACTCTTCCCATTGGCTTCCATGGGTCTGATGACTCTGTAATGGCAGCCAAAAACGTATGCGGGTTTTACCCATTTGGGACCAGGGCTGGATTTAATTCAGACATTGCCCTCATCTGAATGGTGCCATCACCAATGGCACAACATAGTGATCTCCTATAGCTGAAGCTAGAAGGATGTGTTATAAACTGAGGAGGGATTTTAAAGGAACTCATAGCTGGCCTCAACACTTGTTAAAATTAGTTTCAGTGGAAGCAAGATGAAGCCAGTTTTGATTCAGCAGAAATCTGGATCAAGAGCAGCCCTGAGGAGAAGGATCTGGGTGTGCAGACTGACGAGAAGCTCAACATGAGCTGGCAATGTGCAACCGCAGCCCAGAAGGCCAACCACATCCTGGGCTGCATTAGAAATGTGGCCAGCAGGTCAAGGGAGGCGATTCTGCCCCTCTACTCTGCTCTGGTGAGACCCCACCTGGAGTACTACATCCAGATCTGGAGCCCCCAACATAGGAAAGACATGGACCTGTTGGAGCGGGTCCAGAGGAGGGCCACGAAGATGATCAGAGGGCTGGAGCACCTCTCCTATGAGGAGAGGCTGAGAGAGTTGGGGCTGTTCAGCCTGGAGAAGAGAAGGCTCTGGGGAGACCTTATTGCGGTCTTCCAGTACCTAAAGGGGGCCTACAGGAGAGCTGGGGAAGGACTTTTTATGAGGGCGTGTAGTGATAGGATGAGGGGGAATGCCTTCAAACTGGAAGAAGGTAGATTTAGATTAGATATTAGGAAGAAATTTTTCACTCTGAGGGTGGTGAGGCACTGGCACAGGTTGCCCAGAGAGGTTGTGGACGCTCCATTCCTGGAGGTGTTCAAGGCCAGGCTGGATGGGGCTTTGTGAGCAACCTCGTCTAGTGGAAGGTGTCCCTGCCCGCGGCAGGAGGGTTGGAACTAGATGATCTTTAAAAGTCCCTTCCAACCTAAACCATTCTATGATTCCATTTTTAGAATCTGTTCCTGTGGAGAGAATAAAGGCATGTTTTAATAATATTATTTTTAAATTATTTAAAATTATTAAATAACTTTTATAAGTGCCATGTCTCTTTTGTGTCTGTCTTTTACTGTGCAGCTGTCATGATGGCTGTAAGAGATGAAAAGTGACTGGCTAGAGAGACCTCCACTCCACTTCCACATCCAGCACTGGCATTGAAGACTTCTACGTTAGGCCAGACTCTTCAGGGTTGATACGTTTCTTTTCAGAACAGCTTCAACTACAAATCAGTTTCTAAAACCAATTTAGTGAAATTGATGCAATTTTTGTATTCAAAATCTTCCAGTGAAACTTACTTGAAGGACTTGAAATTCAAATATGAGAGGGTCTATTTTGTGTGTCGATTGTTGCTTTTCCCAGTTGTCTTTCCTTTTTTGAAAGGAGCTTCTCTCTTTCACATTCTCATACTTTGGGGTCCTCATGAAACACCAATCACCTTCTGGGGAGAAAGACACAAGCACTGAGTTAAAATAGTTTATAATTCAAGTGGGATCCAGATTTAAGAGGCAATAAGCTGAAAACTTGTTACCTTCAAGTGCAGCTGGATTACTTTAATTTGCTTGCCATAGACAGCCTCTTTCAGACCCAGGCGGAGCATTTGAGAAGGCCGTGAGGGAGCCAGGTTTCACAGAGAGCCTGTATGTTCTTATTTCCATTTTACGTTTGTCACTCTGCTATTCGAATGCTCTGTAGGCTTGGATGTTGTGTTTTCTAATCGTGTGTCAACTCTTAAATGGCAGAAACTCAGTCCTGTGGTTATTCTGTTTCACAAATAGTTCCATCCCACATGGAAAGTAAATGCGGGTGGATAGAAACAGATTGGAAACAGAATACAGGTCCACGTCGTACCACAGATGCTCTGTCTCCCTCATGCACGTACATAAATCTAATAGGTGGACATTGTCCGCTTCCCTTGTCCACTCTGTCCTTGCAGAGTGTGCCGGGTTGTCGCTGGCTGGACGCCAGGTATCCACCAAAGCCGCTCTGTCACTCCCCCTGCTCAGCTGGACAGGGGAGAGAAAAATATGAAAGCCTCATGGGTCGAGACAGGACAGGGAGAGATCATTCACTAACTACCATCACAGGCGAAACAGACTCGACTTGGGGAAATTTATTACTAATCAAATCACAATAGGATAATAAGAAATAAAACCAAATCTTAAAGGACCTTCCCCCCACCCCTCCCTTCTTCCTGGGTTTAACTTCACTCCCGAGTTCTCTTCCTCCTTCCCCCGGGTGGCGCAGGGGGATGGAGAATGGGGGTTGCAGTCAGTTCATCACACGTTGTCTCTGCTGCTCTTTCCTCCTCAAGGGGAGGACTGCTCACGCTCTGCCCCTGCTCCAGCATGGGGTCCCTCCAACGGGAGACAGTTCTCCATGAACTGCTCCAGTGTGGGTCCCTTCCATGGGGTGCAGTCCTTCAGGAACAGGCTGCTCCAGCATGTGTCTCCCATGGGGTCACAAATCCTGCCAGCAAACCTGCTCCAGCGTGGGCTTCTCTCTCCATGAGTCCACAGGTCCTGCCAGGAGCCTGCTCCAGTGCAGGCTTCCCGCGGGGTCACAGTCTCCTTCGGGCATCCACCTGCTCCAGCGCGGGGTCCTCCACAGGCTGCGGGTGGATATCTGCTCCACCATCGACCTCCATGGGCTGCAGGGGAATCTCATCTCCGGTGCCTGGAGCACCTCTTCCCCCTCCTTCTTCACCGACGTTGGTGTCTGCAGGGCTCTTTCTCTCACATTTCTCACTCCTCTCTTCAGCTATCGTTGCTCAGGCCTTTTTCCCCCTTCTTAAATATATTATCCCAGAGGTGCTACCACCGTTGCTGATGGGCTCGGCCTTGGCCAGTGGTGGGTCTGTCTTGGAGCCAGCTGGCACTGGCTCTTATTGGACATAGGAGAAGCTTCTAGCGGCTTCTCCCAGAAGCCACCCTTGTAGCCCCCCACTACCAAAGCCTTGCTGCGCAAACCCAATACACAGAGAAGCTGCTGTTCCGCTTCCTGAAGCTGGGAGGTGGTAGCAGGGAAGCAACCAATCGTTACTAGTCCTGTTTCTTATTCACTTTCCATAAGCTCCAGTTATTGGATATGTTGGAGATAAGATAGGAGCCTTGACAGGTCTTTGATGTGACCCAGGATATCAGTTAAAAAACAAACAAAGTGCTGCTAATGCAACACAGATATTGCATGTCTGCAAGAATTAGACCCATCATATTCTGCTCACACACCCCTAAGAATGAGGTTAAATGAAGTAATCAAACAAGCCTGGCAAGAGGCTTGGAGGTGGTTTGCAACTGAGCTGCAGGGCTCCCAGCCGTTCCGGTCCTGCAGCTCTCCGGTGAAGTTATGGGTGCAAATTCCACTTTTTACCTTTTTACACCTCTTATGGCCACACAAAGAAATCCAGTGGAGAGGTTTTTCCCCTTTTGGCTTATTTTATGTGATTGCATGGGACTTGTTAGCATCTTTTTAGCAGGAAGGTGCTGTGGAGGCCTGAAGTAAGTGCTTAAAAACCTAAGTTGGCAAACGCCAAAAAACTTGAGGGGCGAAGATGAGACTAAATAGAAATTTGAAGCATGGACTTTGAAACCTCATCAATGTATGAGAAAAATATGGGAGGCTAAGTATTGTCTTACTCTGCCTGTGTAAACACGATGAGCTGGATTCGTCATTCAGACACAACCCTGTTCCTTGTCTGCTCCATACCCCTGAAGCTAGGAAACCAGCAAAAACATCTAGCCAGGTGCCTCCATACTCAAATGAGCTCCTCTTCCTGTGTTCCCAGGGACGTCTGCTGGCTGGCTCGAGGCAGTTGTTTGCTATTCTCATTTGTGTTTAAGTACCAGGATTAGGCAAAGAGAAATGGATTTCATCCCGGTTAATTCTCCACCAGGAGGAAGTTCTGTGCCCATTTAGGATGTAGTAGTGGTTTCCTAAACTAGAAAAGACCCAGTTTGAGTCTCAGAGTATGGCTGGATTCAGAGCTAGAAATTAGTTTATTTTTCTTGCACGCAGAACAGATTTGATGTGATATGGCTGAAAAGAGAAGCAGCATTAATCCAGCATTAATCCTCTTGCATTGCTGTTCAGAGCTGAAACAAGATCCACAAAAGAAAACGGTGAGGGAAGGAAAACTCTCCTATCCCTGTTTTTTTTCCCCTCTCTTTGTATGTTTAATTAGACTGTAAATTAGCTTGCAAATTGTGATGCAAACTGGAATTGCTGTGTCCTGCTTAAATTGCTTGTGTGGTGGCTGCTCACAGATGAGAACTGGGGAACGCTGGGGCTGTCCACTTTGTTCCCTCCCAGCATACTGTAACTCTGCTTTGCTTCCAAAACTTGGGTATGTGCAACGTTTGTCCATGAGACCCGTGGGTCATTTTGGCTTTTTCTCAGTTACATTTCCCCCGTTGGTAATGGAAACACGAGCCAGTTAGAGGGATGTCCGTGAAACCACATCTGCTTCATGAAAAAGCCAGACGCCCCGCACCTGCATCCAGCCTGCGTCAGCCCCCGTGCTCGGCACTGCTCTAAGGCTCCCTGCCACCGCAGCAACCACCCCGCAAGCAGCTTTCCTGTTTGGGGCTGCTTGGGTTTCATGTTTCTTCCGAGCCTCATCTCTATTTCTCAGCTCAGTCTTCAAATTTGTGGGGCGAGAACAGCTCCGGACTGGGGTTGAAAATAGCTCTTCCTTGGCCCTGCCCTGGCTGAGTTGTGGTCCCTCGGAGACCGTCGTGCTGAAAGGTGATATCATTGCGTGGCACCGGTGGTGGACTCGCTGTGGGTTTGGGGCTGAGGGTCTGACTTCATCTCTGTGGGAATGTCCCAGGTCTCACAGTGCTTTACAGGGCCTTTTGGATGCTGGTGAGCTGGGCAAGGAGCCCGTGCTGCGCTCACTGGATCCAGAGTCAAATGCAATCCAAGGCAAGCGAAGGCACAGGTGATGTATGCAGGAGGAGGGCTTACATTCTCCATGCTTTTTCCTGAGGCATTTTACTGCCTCAGCTGCTGCCATGCTGGCTCTTGTATAGGGCAGGAATTGAGGACGCTGTGGGCCCTGACCCTGGGGAAACCCTGGCTACTGGTGCCAGTGTCTTGTAGGGTGGAAGAAGGTACCTAAAATCAACCACGCTGCTTCTGGAAGGCAGGCAGCGTTGCTGCTTTGGCCTTGTGGGTACCACAAGTGCTGTCTCTAGGCTGTTGTCACTCCAAATCTGGGTCTGGGCCAGCACTGATTTGTGCTCGTCAGAACATCTTTGACATTAAAATGGTTATGCAAACAGTTAAGCTGGTAGAGTGCCCGTACTCTGGTAATTTAGGGCATAGGTGTATGTTGACTTTGTGGAGGGCTGCTGCAGTCTGAGCTGTTTCAATGTAAACTCCACCAGCTAAATGAACCAGCTGGAATTGCTGCAAACCTTGCAGGAGTTGGGCTGACTTTGCGCAGAAGCGGACCAGGGAGCGTTCAGGTGTGCTGGAAAGTTTCCAGCTCACAGGCAGTGATAGCATCTGAATACAGGGGGGAAAGGAGTGTCTTTTCCAACTCAATCATGATTCACTGGAGGACAAACATCCAACACTTTAATACCAGACTTTGAAGAGGCTGTCATTCTCCAGGATAAAAGGGGCTATCGTGATGGTATTTGCATACAAATTGCACCATGGCGTTGTTTTTCTGCATTCATAAAACTTTCTTAATAGCTGGCATTTACTGTAATTACTTATTAAAGGTTAGTAGCACCCGCTCTTATGCGTGCAGGTATATTTCTAGTCTCTGCTCTGCAATCTTGTCTTTGCCAATAGCTCTTGTATTTGTGGATGTTCTTATCTTGGTTTCATCAGACTGCTCATTTCAGGCATTTATCTTCTACTCCGGCTCATCTGGCTGTAGAAAACAAAACATTAGCCTCTTAAAAGCCAATTGAAAAATCAGTCACATGAGAATAACCTGAATTCTTTATCTCTGGGTTTTGTGCCAGCTGGAACTGGATGTTTTCCATTGAAAACAAGACATTCAATGATAAAGTCATACCCAATGACATTTGAGTGAATGCTTTTTGTAGTAGGAAGTCATCTCTCCTCATCACTTGGTGTAGGCAGTAAAGGGAGAGCAATAACTTCAGTTTGCAATAAATTTTATGCTCTGTGATGGTTAAAATGGAAGTTTCCCAGAGCTAGAATTAAACAATAATTAGCAGCTGATAAACCCCCCTGACATCCTGCACCTTCTTTCATGCAGCATGAATATTAAGAGCTGCTTATCAAGCTCAGTTCCTGATTAATATTCTGCAGTTTATACAGGCCGGCTTCTTGTTTCTCTGAAGCAGGATTTATTTTAAAATACGTAGTAGACTAAAAAAAGGCTGGATTTGTGAAATTAAAAATTGAACATTCTTAGTGGCTGGGCCATCCCGTGATTGGGCAGTAAGTTGTTTGTAATTTGTACTTCCATTATTATTTATTGCCAAGAACTTTCTTTTTGTTAAAGATTTTTAAGGTGAAGCATTTGCAGCTGCATTTTGACTTCTTTAAGCTCATAAACATGGCAGATACGTAAAGCAGGTCTTTTAACCTTAAGTAGTTAGTTATTGTAGTAATTTGTAATTTGCAATCATGATTACAGTTTAGTTCTGTGCATGTAGGGACTGTAGGAAAACACTGTACTTATACGGAAGAGCTTGCTCCAAGACATGTAAGATGCTTTGATTTTATCGTCTTTTATCAAGAAGCGGCACGCCAAGGGCACAGCACTCTCCCGTCGGCAGGACCAGCTGTGTGCTGGAGCGGTGGCTCGCGTGGCTCCGTTTTGGGGAGCTGTTGGAAGCCACAGAAAGCCCTCCCTTGGCTCTGCAAGCAGCTGGTGAGGGCGATGCTGGGTCTGCCGGGTGTTCGAGCGTGGGACGGCTCTCTGTATTTGTCTGATATTTCCTGCTGCCTCCTTGTCCCGTTGCGTTTGCATGACCTCGGGCTCCCCCAGGACTGCTTTTCTGGTTCTCCCCAGGGATATCACTGATCGCTTTCACAGCGACCCGTTTTAAGATCTGAGCGAAAAAATGTCGAGGTAAGCTGATGTAATGTTTGCTGCTCATGAAAAGGTTATGGGTCTGGCTAAGGCAGCAGAAGCGAATAATCACCAAACTCTGATCTCTGAGGGAGAGAAATATGATATCTAAGGCTTTTGAAACCTCTAGACCTTGCTTTTAAAATCTGGCATTTTACAGATCTTTTCTGAGTTCTAACAAACAGTGATTTCCCATTATTTTAAATGGTGGCTTTCAAGAAGCAATTTGATTTTCGCAAACAAGCAAAGAAAATCAATAGCCATTTCAGATTTTGCACCTGCGTCCCACCATGCAGATCTTGAGCCCTTTCGTTTCTCGCTTCACAGAGCTTCGGGTTATGATTAAAGGCTTTTCTTGCTCCTGCTATGATCTTCCTGTGAAATAGAAGTCAGTGCATCTGCATGCTGCCCAATTCATCACTTGCTGAGCTTGAAGAGACCTAAGGCTCAAAAAGATTTAATTGCTACTTTAAATGTGCAGAAAATTCCTGGCTTGACTGAAGTCAGTAGCAGTTTCATTCCCGCAGAGCCTGGATTTCAGACCTGGGACTGTATCTGCACCGTGCGGTGGGGTCCTTGTCCTACACCCGCTCCCTGCACCAGACACATCCAACCTCTTGCCCAGAATATCCCTTCGCACCCAGCTCTGCCCCTTCTCCTGTCATGGGGTTGTTGTGCCACTTACTGCACCACTGAATGATGCTGGACTCTTAAAACAGGATTAACTCCTGCCTGGACTAGGTCTTGATCAAGCAGACTTGCAGGCTGTTAAAAATTTCGGGGACATGGAGTTTTTGGGGGTTCTGAAGGGGGAAGTGGGGAAGCCTGAAGTGCCATAAAATTAAAGAAGCCTGGATATCTGTGGCATATATGTTTTTTTCTAGCTTCTGGAGAAAAGACGCATAATAAAACAAAAAATATAATCTTTACTTGCATGTACAATATATTTCTTCTATCCATGTCTCGTCCCCTTTGTGAGAACCCAGGGCCAGAATTACAGTATCTGAAGTTGCTTTTGGATCCCAGTCAGCTCCCATCTGTCATGATCTGTTTTTAATCAAATGGGTTTTCCATCTGAAAGTAGCTGTTGGATGGAGAATGAGTAGAAATATTTGTGTTGTGAATTAGCTCAGAGTGAAGCTACAAACTCTTTTTTTTTCTCCTTCACAACAAACACATGGAAAAACATTCTTCAGTGTAGCGTGGCTGGCCTGAAAATTGGCAACAGCAGTTTCCTTCCCAGGCTCTGACTCCTCTGGCTTGTCTGCGCGGGTACAATCTTTAAAGGGGACCTGAAATCTTCACGTTACTCAGTCATAACTCCCCTTCATGAAACAGGGCAGTGCTGGTGGCACCATAGTGTACTGTGGGAGGGAGGTTGCGTGGCTTGGTTTTCCAGGAGAAATATGAGATGCAGTTTTCCAGGAGAGATACAAGACGCAGCAGAGTAATAACCTGGGTTTGCTGGGAGTTGTGCTCTCACCCCTGGACAGTCTTTTCTTTCCACCTCTGCTCTGGTGGGAACAGCAGATAGGTTTGATACCATAACTGAGTCAAATTAGTCTTAGTCCTTACCCTCAGTGCTCTGTGAGAGGCCCCAGAACTGCTTAACAGCCTGTGCTCAGCGTGTCCAGTTCTCAAATACCATGAAACTGGGCTGCAGCAGAAGGGGAGCAAACTGCATTGGGGACTGAACATGGTCATAACAAGCAGAGAGGGGAGTGAGGCTGCAGGACCTCCATGGTTTCCAGGACATCAGATGACACCTGTCTCCTACCAGAAAGAAGAAGGGAAAAATCCTTTAGTGGTCCTTGAAAAGCATTGTTAAGACTGTTTTTCAGCATCCCTCCAGGGGTTTCCATGCAGTACCTTTTATCATTAAAAGCACAGAAGCAATTACCCTGCATCAGCACCTTGGAAGGTGGGCTAGTGTCCTGGAAGAGATGGAGAAGAGGGTGATGCTTATCCATGCCCCATTGCTGGAGACTGGGAGCTTCCCTTCTGCGTCCATGGCAAAAGGGAGAGCTCCTGCTGCAGCACTGGGGCTGAGGGAGGAGGGATGCTTTCCTGTTTCCTCTGCCAGATCCTTATCTCACTCCATATGTAAAACCTGGAAATTGCTTTAAAGACCCAGGAGCTGGCCTAGCTGTGATTTCCATTACATTGGCATTGTGTAGTCACCCTCAGTGGTCACCCTCGATGGCTCCATCCTGTGTTTGCTGAACTCTTGTCGTGTATCTGTCATCAAAGCAGCAGAAACGGCATTTGGCGTGAAGGCCAGTGTATGAGAGAGCAGAATCTAGCTCGGTTTTTCCTTTTTTTAAAAAAATGTTTTGGAGGTACTAGGGTCAAAAGCAAACATTTGTGTGTTTTTTATTTTTATATATATATATGTGTGTGTGTGTGTTTGTGTATGTATGTGTGTCCATGCGCGTGTGAATCATTTTTTATCACATCTCGCAGCAAAACAGTGTTTCTGTTCGATGACTGTTTTGGGGGTGGACTAGGGCTGGACAGGGAAAATCCTGGGCCTGTTCTGGGCTTGTGTTGCTGTTTCCACCACTCTAAGAAAACAGTGCCACTCTCACTGACCTGCTTTGTATCACCTTTGAATCAGCCCGATAGGTGCCAGAGGTGCTGAGTGGTACGATGTGACTCAGCAAGGGCTGCGTGCTGTAGGGTTGAGCTGTTGCCGTGTGTGTGTGGGTGTGCATAAGCGGTTGTGTTGCACGGCTGTAATCCCCCAAGCCCCCTGGAGCTGGGCTCCCTTTGAATTTCTTTGTTGAACTAGAGCCATGTCTTGCTTGAGAAGGGCCATGGTTGTGTCTCCGTATACAAGGAAAACCTGGGGCATGGGGTTGCACATCAGCAGCCTGCGATGGGCTGTTACTTCAGGAGCAGAGTAGCTCTCCTGACTGTGCCTGCAACACACCTGTACGCCCCTCTCCATACAGACAGGGGTAGAGGGCAGGGTGTGCTGCCAGGGACCACAAAATGTGCTGTCACTCAATTAAAGCTTTCATCCCAGGGAGAGGAAAATTAGTGGTAGCTGGTGATGGGGATTGGTGGGAGAACACGGGGTGCTCTCCTGAGACCTCTGCTAAAGGCTGCAACAGGGCAATGGCTTTAATTTAAGCTAGTCCTGCACGCGGGGTTGTATTCCTCACTGTGAGCAGGAGCGGCCAGTGAGATGTGGAATTTACCTGTACTGACTGTTCAGCCTTTGGAGGTATCCCGCGCTTCAGAGCCCACCTTAACTTGCATTTTCTTTTCCCTGAACAGGTCTATATCATCAACGTAACATGGTCTGACCTGACTTCCCAGATCATCTACCGGAGATACAGCAAGTTCTTTGACCTGCAGGTAAGTCTGTCTTGTCTAACGTAAAATATTATTCCTACTCACACTTCTAGTCGTGTTTCCAGCTGGGTTAATAGCGCCTTTAAATAAGGCTTTGTGCTTGTTTGGTCTGTTACATGTCATGATCTTGAAACTTTTCAGACTCTGTCCTTGTAGGGTATAAGATAAGTGGGTGGTATGCTCACAGTGAGTAACTTGCACTGTAAAGACATTTAAAGCTGACATTTTCATGAATGGTTCCTATTGAAGAGGGAATCTAATTTTAAATACTTGAGATGCACTTAGAACAGAAAGGGAGCTACATTTTGGGCCCCCAGAAACTACTTACCCAAACTGCTGAAAACAACAGAGCTTTTGCACACTCCCACAGCAGTTCAGTTATGGAGATGGTAGTGGAAACCTTCCAGACCCTCCTCCTAACCATCTACCCAGCCAGCTGGTGTCCTGGCTCCTGCTGTTTTGTACAGCTCCTTTGCTGTATTCCATGCCTGTGTATTTAGGTTTCTTCGAAAGCTTTCTTGCTGAATAGCTGCTGGCTGAAGTGTGAAGCCAGGAAACTGGAAAACTCCAAATTACAAAGTTCAGCATGGCATCAGCTACTTCATTTCTGGTGCTGCTCCACGGCACCTGTATGGGTAGGGAGAGCTTTCTGGCTGGTGTCCTGTTTAGCGATAATCCAGATCCATCGATACCTTTGTATGAGTATACCTTTGTAGGAAGCAAAAGTCTGATTGCCTGGGGTTATGAAATCTCTGTTTGGAGAAAGGTGAAAATGAAAGCTGTGGTTTGACAGACTCCTAAACTTTGGGGGAAATGTCTGTTTTGGACTAGAGCTTGTGGTTGGAGCTGGGCTGTGGTTAGACTATCGAGTGAGTCCTCATAGCCAGTGTTAAGGATGTACACAGCTGGCTTGGCTGTGTCCCGGGAAATACCATTGAGCAGGTTTGCCATGATAAATTAGGAAAAAAAAAAGGTTCCTCCCTTGGGTGCTTGATCTGAGTTACCTTGAAGAGTCCTAGTTTCATCATTGCTCCCCCTTTATGTGTCACTTCTGGTACTTGGACATCTGACATCTCTAGGCTATTTTGCAAGCTGTATCAGTTATGGCCTCCTGGCTTTTCTGGTGAAAAACTGGACCATTTCTGTAGCCAGTCCTGATTTCTGTGTTTTCTGTGTGACTAGAAGACAAAAGAGGAATGTTCTTAAGCTTCCTCTTGTGCCCCTCTCCACTTCTTACTGGCCTGAAGCACCAGACCTGCTAGTCCCACTGCCGTGAAGAGTATGTCAGTGGCTTCTCTGTGTCTGATGTACCTGCTAAAGATGCACAGCTCCGTAATCACAAACATTTGTTGTCACGGTGCAGGCTGTGGCCAAAACTGTTTCTTTCTCTCTCTTCTTTTTCTTTTCGCCCCAGTTCTGTTTTCGTGTATATGTTCTTCTGGGTCTCCTGGCCTTTCCTGGTAGGTTTGAAAAGTTCCCATCAAGCGTGGAGTTATCAATGGGGTTAGTGTGTTGGACAGGAAATGATGTCTCAATCAGGGAGTGAGTCCTGAAAGGTCCCATTGATAAGTGCAAGGGGGCCTAGCGCCAGTGGAAAACTCCTGCTTGCACAACGCTTCTCCCCCCACGAGAAAATACGACAAGAAAGTAACAAAATTCCCTTCCTTAACCCTTTTCCCTCCCAGGGATCTCTGTCGGGGCCACCACTGCGTGAGCAGTGACAGCTCTCTGCAACAGCCTCTTTAGCTCTTGCAGCGTGAGGCGCACCGTTACCGAAACTGAGGCCTTCACCTGGGGTTTTCACGGTCTTGTCATGTCTCTGTAAGCATGTCACTGTGGCGATCTGTGCCTCAGTTTCCCAGCTGTAAGATGAGGACAAGGCTCTGTGTGCTCAGGCTTGCCATAAGGTGCTTTTAGACTCTCAGAGGTGATTCTTTATTTTGCTGTTATTTTTTTCTGGGCTCTTGTTGCTCCAGAGCACCTCCAAGGTGAGGCAAGTGAAATGAACTTTGAGTCTTGAATCGCAACTTGTATTTACAACTCTAACAAAGCCTGCAAAGGGAGTTGGAAAAGCAAATTAAATGTTAGGGCACTTTGGGAAACCTTTGCATTTTGGGAGACTTGTGGCTTTGTGTGCAGTGATTCTGGCTCAATGGCAAATGCTGCGTTACCACAGCACATGGATAAGCAGGCACGGAAAGCTTCATGTAGAAGCTCTGCAGCCCGTTTTCCAACTGCTTGCAATTGCTCAGGCTTAATGCCTGGTCAATGGCTCCCTGTACCTGGTGGACCTGCTTCTCCTGTCTCTAGCTTCAGGCAACTGCAACAGGGAGACCGTAGCATTTATAGGAAAATCCTCCTGGTATTGTAAAGCAGCTGTTTCAGGGTTTAGCAGTGGAGGATTCCCCGTGTTTGCTGTCTGAACCGTGACTGGCCTGTAGCGGGGCTCTAGGCTGCGCTGCATCTTGCCTTGCAGATGGTGATTCCTGGTCACATTAAGATTTCCTGAATTAAGGAACGATGTTTCCAACGGAAAGCCCGCAGTAGAGACGTTCATGATGAAAGTTGGAGAGCAACATGGAGGTACCAGCTCACATTCCCCAAACCCTTGAGGGGCTGTACATGGCTCTTGATCGTGGACCACATGGTACGTGTTGGGGTGCCATCTGCTTGTTGAGGATCAAGGTAGTCTCCTTAGATCCCCCTCAGTTTGCACCAGATGAGGAGATGACCTGTGATTTCCAGATTTTTGGTGGAAGCTTGAATGTCTGACCTAGCACTAGTTGACCCTGTGTTTTGTGACCTAATACCAGTCATTGTAATGTGGCCTTAGCATAATCAATTGACTTTGGGAATGCCCCTGCTTATCCCCGTGTGGCCCTTCCAGTAGAAAATCAAGCAAATGCTCAGTGAGTAGTGGTCAGCCAATCCACAGGCACCGCTCCTGTCCAAAACAGCTGGAGTCTGCAGGTCTCTGCCAGCTCCTCTCGTCCCACTGTGTCCACGACAGAGCCGTACTTCAGGGCTTCCTAAGCCTGCACGTGTCGTGTTTGCTCTTGACTGGAAGTGGAAGAACAAGGGCTGACTTGTAATGACTTAATCAGGGCTGCAGTGCCTGGTGTTGACAGTGACACCGGATAGGACCCATGGGATAACCTGGGGGGCTGCCGGGGGGCAAGGAGGGAGGAATACAGATAATTAATTTCTCTACTGCAATTTCATCTTTCTCTAAAAGAGAGCCCACCCTTCCCTGAATGGCTGTCTCTGTGGGAAGCGGCTCGGTGGTTTTGAGAGCCCTTGCATTACTAGATACTGGGTTTTTTTGAAACACTTCCTAGCAAATCCTCTTAGGCACTGCAGGCAGTAAGAGTCCCAAGGATTCAAACCCCAGAAGTGTTTGGTCATGCTATTTCAGCAGCGCATATGCTTGAGTTGGGAGTCAGGCTGTTTTCAAGGTGAGTAGTAGGGCAGTCAGACTGGACTTACCATGGGATGTGGAAGCTGGAGTTTGCCCCATGAAGGTGTGAGAAGTACAGTAAACAGAACCCAATGCAACAAGCCAAGTGTCAGCCCCGTGCTGCTTCAGTGAGGACTAGAGATCTATAAATGAAGGCTTAAATTAAATCAGGGCGTTGCTGGATTATTTAATTGTGCAACCAAGTCACATCTGCTGCTGAGCACGGGTCAAATGATGGCAGCAGAATACATGTGGGTGCCAACGTTTCAGTAAATAGGATTGAAAGTATTGAATTAACTCTGCAGAGATGAAAGCATTACGATAAATTGCTTGTCAAGTCCAATTATTTGTTGTCTTTCAGCCTGGGGAGGCATTTGCACCTGAGCACCACGTGGGGTCAAAGCCACCTCCTATTGTAATATTTTAAGTGCTGCTTTCTCCTATACTCTGCACCTGAGTGCTTGGCTCTTGCCTGTGATGCAGAACGGGGGAGCATGAGGTGCCCATCACTGGGAGAGGTGGTGGTGTGAACCTTGCCTGTAGCTAGTGCTGACCCTCACGGCAGGCTGGTGGCTTACTCGGGCATGTTCCCTGGATGCCGTCTGATGTCTCCCACCATTGCTGATGGATTTAGTGGTGGTAGTAGCAACTCTTCTGAGTTGGTAGTTCAGGTCGGCAATGCTCCTGTTGTCCCTAGAGATGCTGGGAAAGGACACTGTTTTATTGGGATAGCAGGTATAGCTCCTGGCATTTCCACTCTGCAGTAGAAGACATCTACAGATGTAAGGCTCATGTTTTTCTTGTCTGGAAGTGCTTTTGGAGGCTGTTAGCAGGATGGGGATTTGCAGTTGAGTGTGTGCATAAATAATTACCCAAAGCATGAGGTGGAGAAGTGTGGGGATGCAGCCAGCTCACCCTCCCAGTCACCATGCTGGGCTGGGAAGCAACAACAGTGTTTGCAGCGGGCAAGTCTGAGGGGTGGCTCTTACCCCACTCCCCACCTCACCCTGCCAGGCGCTCAGTACCACCTTGGGCTTTTTATAGATGCGATGACCCCAGTTGGGTGCTGCCCCTCGCTGCCGAGAAACCCTCTCCCCAGCAAAGCGAGCAGGGAAAACGTGACCGTGCTTCAGTGCCTGCTGTCTTTGCTTGAATCACCAGTGGCTCTTGTGCACTTTATTCAGTGCCTCTGAATGTTCTGCTCTGATTTCATGCCCGCCTTACTTGGTGCCTGGAGTCACAGTATGAACAGGACCAGAGCCTCAGCAGAGAGACCAAACCCTACGTCCAGATACCGGCCTCTCTGTTGCTCCCGTGAGGACAGCTGGGTCTCCGCATGCACAAGATCCTTTCTCACAATAGCAAAATGCAGCTTTCTCCAAGGCAGAACACAGCAGCTGGCTTTAGCGGCGTGCCATAATCCCGCATTGTGTTTCTGGCTGAGAGAGGCAAACGACGTCCCCGCCAGAGCTGCGGCAGGAATGTTAGGTAGGCAGATCGCCGTCTCTCCGCCCAGTGACCCACACAGACGTTTTGGCTGCAAGGAGACATCTGAAATGTCACAATTTTGAAAAGGCAAATAAACAAGGCTCTGTTCAAGCATTTGCTTTGTGTATCAGTTAGCAAAAAATTATCTGCCTGATGCGGTCTGCTGATCTAAGCAGGTTTTCTTCAAAGTGGTGCAGAAAGAGGAGCTCACTAGCAGCCAATTAGAACATTAAAAAAATAAAGAATATCAAGAATTTTATTAGGGAGCGGAAAGAGATGTAAGTTGTTTCCAGGCTGACGATAAAACATCAAGAGCTTCATTTGTTATTGCTAGGGTCATCCTGATTGTTTATAGTGCTATAATGGAGTAACTGAGCATTGAAGAGGACATTAAACAAAAATGGTACTATAAAAAACAGTAATTACAGTCTGCAGCCCTGCTTTTCTTGCTCAGAGTTCATCTGAATGCTGCCGCTATTGATCGTTCTTCCGTTACGTGCTCTTCTGTACAAACATCCCTTTCTCTGTTACCCCAAGCTGTATCAAATACTGTAACGTCCACTCTCACTCCAGTTAGGCGGTTGTAACGGTGCCCCATGCCGGAGCACCCTGCGTTTCACCCGGTCGCTATGATTCGAGACGGGACCTGGTGACTCTGGGGTGCAGGCTCTCTGGGGCAAAGGGGGAATTGGCGCAGGGTGCTTGTGGGGTAGGAGCCTGATGGGACTCTGATGGAATCGCATATATTCACTCCATTAGTTAATTTGGATTAATTGCCAAAGTGGGGACACACAGTCCCTAAATCTGGTGACCCGGTGCAGTCTGACTCAGTAATGACTGGTTTTGTAACGTTCATGCTTTTAGCTCTGCAGGAGTGGTGAGTGGACAAGCTCAAGCATGCACTATCAGCGGTGAAGAGTATAGGCAAGAATGCGACGGGGCAAGCGCGCTCCCGCGTTTGCAAATGCTAACTCCTAACCTTCAACCCGCCAGGCCTTTTTAGCAGGATGAGTAGAGTCCCTGCCTGGTCTGCTCAGCCATCCACAGCAGCAGGGTCACTCTGCAGTGAGTGATGCTCGTTTCCATGGGTGCCACCCCGCACGTAGCTCCTGGCACTGTGGGAAGAGAAGGAGGGCTGTTGATGTGGCTCCGTGCGTGATGCAGCTTGCCGCTCTCGCAGCGTGGGAGGTTTGCGTTAAAAAGATTCCCAGCCTCTGACAAGCTCCGGGAGTGTTTCTGTTGGGCTACGTGTGTGCGCATGGAAACAGGCAGGAAAGCTGGAGGAGAAGGTGGGGTCGAATAGTGCAGGGGAGGAGATGGGGAGGAACAGCATGGCAGAGGGTTGTTTCATCAAGCTGTGGTGCAAGTGCACAGGGAAACATAAGGCAAAGGGGGAGAAAGGGAAGATTTTACTTACTGACATTGCTTTCACTGGGCTGTGTTGACAGCAGGGGATCTGGGCTCTGCAGTCAAAGCATGTGGCTCCCTCTGCTCTGGGCTGTGCTGGCCTTGGCCATGATGGTCTGGGCTGCAAGGATCACGTTTCTCCTGCTCCTGCTCCCTCAGTGTGGCATGCTGAGCCTCAACATTCTGGCTCTGCTGTAGGCATGCTGTGAAGTCCTCATCCAGACCAGGGGCCTGGCTCCATACCTAACCTGTGAGGTTCAAACCCAGGGCTTGGCTTCAGGGCCATGCCTGATAGTCACGGGGCTGTGAGAATGGAGTTACTCCAGCAGTTGGGATGTAGGGTTTGGTTTGAAAACAGCTTCCTTAAGAGCAGGATTGAAACTGAAACAAGCCTGAGAAAATTCTGAGGAAATCTGAATGTGGCTCTGTCAACATGTCTGTTCCCAAAGGTCAGCGCTGACTCCTTGGGGAGAAATGGCATGTCCTTTCTTCCGAGTAAACACGGGCCAGTTGTCTGCTGCTGCTGTCCTGGACAGTGTGTGGAGAGGCCGGCAGTGGCATGGTGCGCAGGTGATGCAGAAAAACAGATTTCCAGGAGGAGCAGAGCTGCCGGCTGGGAGCGCTGACTGTGCCTGCCACGTTTTGGCAGCCGTGCTGGAGCTGCGGGTGCAGCCACGCTTGCAAGGTTTGGCTCTTAGTGGCAGAAGCCCCCATGCCCTCAGAAAAATAGCCCAGCAGCAAGCTTGCCAGTAACGGGGCTTGCTGGGGGAATTGAGATGCCCCTGGAAAAAAAATTAATAGCTGATATGGGAATGGTTATCTCAGCTGATTTAAAGGCTATTTAAATACCCTTTTTCCTTCTAGCACTCAGTCAGTGCCTTAGGATACCAGCTGGCTTGGGGCAGTATCTTTGTCTTCAATGAATAAATGGAGTTGTTTATAATTCTTATTTCCATCATTATTTAAATGTTTGCTTGGCAAAACAATCTGTTCAGCTTCCAGTATTTGTTTCTAAAGAGACTTTACACGTCAGACAAAGATGAGGGCCGTGATGTGGAAATGGCAAAGTGCCTGCCAAGCTACAATAGAGGCCACGTTCAATGAACATGGCAAATAACCTTCAATTGAGAAAGCGACCCAGCCTATGGGAACACTCCCCTTCCTACTTCTGCGCTCGGGTGCTGTTGAGGCATAAAGCTGACACTTGAACATTGCCTGTACGCTGCAGGGTGGGAATCTTCTACATGGTGGCTACGAGGTGATATTTGCTGCTCAGCACCAATTTAATATATTCCCCTGCCTGCCCCAGTGAGGTTTTGGGGCTCTGGTTGGGTGGTTGTCCTGTCCCCACTGTGGGATGGGAATCTCTGGAAGCTGCATCTCTGAGGTTTGTGTCCTTCTCCATTCCCTTGCAGCACAAGACCAGGATCCTGGACCCCACCATGGCATCAGTGACTGTGGTGAATGCTGTTTGGGGTCATTGCACCACATGGGCATTGTTCCATACAATGCTGATATTCTTCTGGATTTCGGCAAGTCCTTACTTCCCTGGTGTTCATGTCCTGTGTGTGGGATCAGTAGTATTGAAACAGTTCATCACACCATCAAGAAGCTTTTGCCTTATCTGACCCAGATTAAACACTAATTCACCTCTGATGCCTTATAGGAGTGTAACAGTGAGTGGCAAGCTGCTCTGAAGATGAGTTTTTTCCCTCCATCCTTGCGATCTCCCCATACGCTGTGCTGCGACAATCTGAGCCACTCCAGAGGGGCTGCGCAATTGATCTGCTCTGGTTACTGAAGGGAATTCACTGTCACTGTGATTTCCTACCTTTTGCAGCCTCTGAGCACAAGTTCAACACTGGCAGATCTTTGTTAACATTCAATCTGTAGCTCTTCTTCAGGCAGGCTCCTGATCCTAGAAGTAAAACAAAGTTTAGTTAAGCTACAGGTTCTATACGTAGTTAGACAAATGAGTAGGGGTTTTCTTTTTTTGGAAAGATTGGGAGCATCAGAAAGAGGTTGTTGACTTCTTTACTGCACCCTTTTAACTGTACATGGTCTCCTACTGCTGTTCCTCAACCTTCTTAGGACGCATCTTCCATTATCCCTTTACTGAGAGTGTGTGTGTGGATGCACACAGACATATCCTTGATCCCTGCTGGAATAAATCAGAATTGCTCAACGGTGTGCTTTTGGCCAGCAGATAAATTTTATTTCACAAGAGAAGAGCCTGTGCCCCTGGGGCCAAGGGGACTGTGGGTTTTCTCTCTGCTGCTTCCCCAAAGTGCCGTGCAGCCTGGATGGTGCGTGATCCGAGGTGGGCAATGCTTTGGAAATTGCTGCCTCTGATGATGCTAAGGTTTGGATTTTGCTCTGCATGATTTCACGAAGCCTGGATCCCACATTGAGTGCCCTGTTAATCTCATCAATCAAGGGAGAGTGTGAAGTCCATCACTGAGGTGTGTGATCCTGCTGGGATGGCGATGAGTGCCAGCTCCGCTTCACGGAGGAAGGCCTTGAGGGGTTCAGAGGGGAGTGTGGAGTTACTAAGTGGCTCCGATTTCAGGTGGAGAGTGAGAGCTCATAAAGCAGAGCTCCCCCAGGAGACCTGACCTCTGAAATAGCGGCTATGGGAAGTGTCCTGGTTAGGAGCCCTCTGCAAGCGCTCGGAGCCCGGGCAGCTGGAGCAGAGCTTCCCCTGGCTGCAGACTTACAGGTACAGTCAGGGAAATCCTTGAAATTGAATGAGTGCCAGAGCTCAGCAGTGATGAACTCTCACTGCTTATTAAGAGCCCAGTGGGGTGGGTTTTTTAGAGGGTGTGTGGACTTTGAGTATGAGAGAGAAGCGTGCATTGAAGGCTCTTGACCTAAAGCTGTGTAATATTTGGGAAAATTCAGCTGTGATGCCAGTTTCTGGTTCAGCTTCTCTCTCCAGTTCGGATCTGATGGCTGTGAAGTAATGCCACATTACCAGATGCTCACATATTCATGGGGTAATATTATTAGAACAGGACAAAGACTGGAAAAGTCTTTGTGGATATTATTTGGAACCTATAAACAAATTGCTTTACCTGCTTTTTGCATGCATGCACTTTTTATGAATTATCTAGAAAGAGTTTAACTTGAGCAGGTTTGTCCAACCCAAGAATCTCATGGGAGCACTGCAGAACTGTAATGGATAGCCATTTCCCAGTGGATGAACTCACATTGCTGGAGTGGGAACCTGACTTATAAAGGATTAAAGCCACTCTGCTGGGGAACAGGAAGGTTAGCTTATATCCTACTGTCAGATACTCTGCGTTCACCATTTGAACTACACAAGCTTGTTACCTGCAAAGATCCTTCAAGGAATACCTGAAGAATATCAAACTCCACTTATGAGCCTCTAGCAAAGACAGAAAGCAGTGAAATTAGTCAAAATGGTTATTTGATGGGAATTATTCCCTTGCTGTCTAGAGGTTTGGTTTATGTAAGTTGTTCTTGTTATCAGTGCCTACGCCCCACGCCTATCACTGACCCGGAGGCTTTGAGGATGGCGGGGACCCTGCAATGTGGGAAGGGCACTCCTGGATACAGCTGCAGAGAGGAAAAGCAGCACGTTTTCCCAAATTAACTGAGTTGACTTACATCAGCTGAGGAGGATTCCGACCTATTTCGTAGCTGTTGGTTGCTTTTCAAGTTAAAAATCAGCTCCATCAGAATGCATGAGTCCCTGCAAGGCTGTGGTGCTAATGGAAAGCACATGTTTAGAAAAACATGCCTGAAATTGCCAAAAATTCTGAACCAAGATGGAAAATTTTGGTGTTGGGCCTATGCCTCTTGGTTTTGTTCCTGGGCAATATGTCATGCAAGGGGTTATGCGGAATTGGGGTAAAACTAGGCTGAAAGTCATTCTTCAGCAGAGCACATCAAGGCTCAACGTACACCTCCCATGTTATCCCACCTCCATCTCCATTATTCTGGTGTTGGAAGGTCTCATGATAGCCCGTTAGGTCGCCACAGCAGGATTTAAAGCTCAGCTTTGGGAGGAGCCCACTTGTTTTTTAACCTTGTTCCAGGTTTTGTTTGCTGGAACAATAAAACACAGGAGAGCAGTTCGGCTGTGGAACTGGCCTCAGCCAAAGCTACGGCTCTGGGGCTGCTCTCACACAGGCAGTGAATTCTCCAAGTGCGGCTTTATTAGCGTATTTCCTCTTTTACCACAGATCAAGATCAGCCTTTTTATTTTTTTTCTGGAATCTCTGTGTGAAAATTAAATTCCTCGGTGGGATTTTTCCATGGCCTTTCTTCCCTGAAGCACCCAAGCCCTAAAAGTTCAGGCATGACAATTCCACCCCCTCCACTGCTTCGCCGCTCTCCCCTAATCGTACTCAGCTTTCAATTATTTATACTGCCGGAAAATCGCGCTGAGTTCACACCCCCAGCCCTGAAACACAATTCCGCTTTTGTGCAGGGAATACAATCCTTCACTTTCATTAAGTGTGCGGAGACCGAGATGAGAAGTGCCTGTTGTGTTCGCATCCCTTGGCTCGCGATGAGAGGAGCTGGTTGTTTTTGCAAACGTCCTAAATAGCCCTTCAAGGGTTACGGGGAGTTTATTTACATTATTGCATTTAAGTGCAAATAGAAAATTGCCCAGCCATAATGGAAAGGTTATGCAGGGCTCTGTCAGGGCTCTTTTCCCTGCCACCTCGCCCCTCCCGGCTTTCTGCTCTCACAGGCTCAGATGTGGGAAGGCTGTGTCTGGAAGGAGCGGTAGCTCTTGGTCCTCTTACGCCAGGGTTTGCTTACAGGACAAACAAAAGCATCAACTGGCGTCTCTTCCACTGTGGAGTGTGCGTCGTCGGGCCTGCCGTAGGAAAGGCTCCCGGTCAGGCTCACCCCAGCCTGATTTATGAGTGTTGGGTGCTATTTGCTTCTTCCCCGTAGCACCTGAATAACTAACCTTTTCTGCCAAAGCAGCGTATGGAGCGTGAAGTTGGGAGTTTGTTTTCCACCTTCTTCCCTTCCTGCTTGCCTAGAGTCGTGGCATGCTTCTCCTTTTCTGCAGCCGGAGTGGTTTCATGTCTCGTGCAAACACAAGTATTCCCACTGCAGAACTGTCTTTTGCAATTTCCCCTTTCCCTCCTTCAGGGGAAGCATCGATGAGCCTCCAGTGGAGCGGTCAGGGCAGCAAAACCCACAGAGGAGCCACGCCGCTGCGCGGATGAGTGGTGAAGTCATGCAGAAAGCAAGCGTACCGATGCTCTGGGGAAGCCCAGCTTTGTGCACCCTCCTTCCTGGGGTCGTCCGGGCTGAACGACACCTGGCCAAGCTGCGGGCTTTGCTCGCCGCCTTTTGCTCCTCATTTAGAAGGAGAGATCTGGTCTATAGTGCCCATGCAGGAAAGGGAGGACTTGAACTCTTATAGTACGTCAGATGCTTTGGCACTGCCCTGGCTGGTATCCCGCTGTCTTCACACCCTTCACTGAGCGTTTACCTGTACAGGTGCCCAAAACCATGGTTTTCTGAAGCTACCCCGTGTCACTGTTGGGTTAGCATTTGGTCTTCCCCACCCACGCCCAGGAGAAGTGTGGCAGGGTTGATGGTCCCTCGGTATGTGTGTGAAAGGAGGGTGTCCTGAGTACATGCTCCGAGCATGTTTCTGACCCACAGCGTTCCCAGATCCAAACACTGGGAGCTTCCTTCTGGGTAGGAGCCGCAGGTACGTAGCAGTGGGTCACACTGTTCAAGTCTGCAGCTGCAGCAGGGCTGGTGTGAGCTGCCGCTGTCCTGAAATTGTCCTGCAAGTGAGTCCGTGCACATGGGACTCCTTCGAGTGCAGCTGGGACCCTGTGAGGGTGCAAAGCCAGCAGAGCAGAGTGGGGAGTTGCGATCCGGTGAGGACATTCATGCTTTGGAGCAGGGCGAGTTGCTGACAAATTCCTGATTGACAGAAGCTGTGAGCAAGCTCGCAAAGGACTAAGCAGAGACTCAGGAAAGGATTGATAGGACGAGGGGGAATGGCTTCAAACTAAAAGAAGGTAGATTAGGATTAGATATTGGGAAGAAATTTTTCACTGTGAGGGTGGTAAGGCACTGGAACAGGTTGCCCAGGGAAGCTGTGGATGCCCCATCCCTGGAGGTGTTCAAGGCCAGGCTGGATGTGGCTTTGGGCAACCTGGGCTGGTGGGACGTGTCCCTGCCCATGGCAGGGGGCTTGGAACTCGATGAAATTCAAGGTCCCTTCCAGCCCAAACCATTCTATGATTCTATGATCTCTGTGTTTAAGATAATTTCTGTAATCCTGCAGTGCAAGCAGAGCTCTGTAGCGGAGCTGTTCGTGAGGCATCAGTGTCAATGCAGAGATGGCTCTGATTCACCCAGTGCAGTCAAGGGCAGATCCTCATCGATTTAGCGGTGTTTTTGCAAAGCAAGTTAACATCAGAGCCATGCACCTGGGCCTCGATGCATTTGTTTTTTTTAAGGGTGTGTTAAGAAAACCAGTGGGACTTGCTGAGTTGCTATCTTCAGCCAGGTGTTTTGAGAGAGGTGACGGACAAACCACGAAAACACCATGTGAGAGAGACAGAGGAAAATGCCAAATGGGAACGAATTAGAATGCAAAGCAGAAAAGGGCTAAGTAAAATGATAACGGGGAAAAAATTCCTTCGAAGGACTAAGGTGAGTTTACTGATTGAAATTTTGTTTTACAGGGAGTGTATCTCATCCACCTGGAGCAAAAATTATTTCACAGGCTTTTTATCTGGCTCATCTCTGGCTTTTGACAGCCCAGCGAGCTGGGATGTTGTGGCCTCTCTGTGGACTGGGGAACTTTGAAGTCCAAGTCCAGGCTTGTCCTGGTCACTGCAGTGATGTGCGGCTGCTGCTGCCTTAGCAAAGCTGTGTCTTCCTGGTGAGGAAAATACGTTTTGGGATGGTACATGGTGAACACCTGCATCCTTGTAACAAGCCCCTGTTGTCTTGGTTTTGGTGCGTTGGTGGCTGTTAGGGCAGCTTTGCAAAAACCTGTGTAGCCATCTGCGGTGCGCGTTGTGTTACTGTGCTGAGGGTGAGAGGATGCTGGTTTCTGACACATCTTGCTTGCACACAAGGGTAGGATTTAGCATTTGATGTTTCAGGAGCTGCCAGAGATTTGTTTGCCATTGGGATCTGGGAATAAGGCAGATGGAGCAGTAAAGGGTGGTGTGCTCCATGAAGGTGATCCCTGACTATCCTTATGCAAAGGGAGAAGTTTGCAAAGAGTGTTTCCAAGGTGGAGAGAAGCCCTGCAAAGTTTCAGGTTTGTTCTGGGTGTGGGACAGCCCTGGATTATGCAGCTGTGCAGGGGTGTGCTCTGGGTTGCAGGAGCAATAGGGCTGTAGGTTCCTGCTTGTTGCTGTTAAGAAACCTCGTGTCGAATCCTTTTCCACTCTTAGGTCAAAATATATTTCACCGCCTTAGTGTGGGGATGTTTTTTGTGTAATTAGGAGCTGGGAGTCTGCGGTGTGGAACAAGGAGTGGGGAACTCCTGGTGTGGCAGGAAGGTTATCTGGAAATATCCACCCATAAAATGGGGGCTATAATCGGCCCTCCTGGAGTAAGTTTATTCATTAATGTTTGTAAAATGCTTTGAAGTCTTCGGCTGGGAGTCTTTTTAACAGAGCCAAATGTTAGTTGTATTACAGTAGCTAAGCCAGACCTTAATGACCACGTTCCCTTTCCTCCCCCCAAGCCCCCAGCCATTTCTAATAGAGTTTGGTGAAGAAGTGAAACATCAGCAGAGTGACCAAAGAGAAGTGAACTGCTCAGCAGAAATATAAATAGTGCTTTTCCTTCTTGGGATTATGTCCTCATCACATGAACTTTTGCTGCCAGGAGTGGAATTTGTAGAAGGGGTGAGGAGTTTATTTCCAGGCTTGTACCATGTTATCCCAGTTGCTAACTGGTTTAGGGTCCCCTTGTGTTAGTACTCACTGGTGCCCTTTGGGTGATTAAAGTCATCCCAGTTTGTGTCGATGGGAAGCCACCATAGCGAGACTGGCATGCTGGGATGGGAGGGAGCCGTGGGTGTCAACGGGGCGCACGGCAAGCAGGGGAAAGACTTTGCTGGGGCGAAACAAAGAGACCCCAGAGCACAATGCCGGGGAGAGGCTGTTTGATGGGGCGCTCAGCTATGGCTGCCTGTAAGCGCCCCTTCCTCCATGCCTATCCATTTCCTACAGCATTGCCTATCCCCTATCCATAATGGAATAGAATTTGCCTTTTGAGTTGCTTGATTTCTGGTGTCAGGAGGTGAGGCTTGGGGATGGCGTTGGTGGCAGCAAGGGTCATTTTATTTCATATGAAGGAAACGGGGTGGGTTCAGTCCGTGCCGTGTCCCCAGAGTACCTGTGGGCGGGATCACAGCGTGGAGGGAAGCAGGTAACTGGGTGCACCAGGAGTCGTGGTGTGAGGACATGTCCCAAAGAGTGAGCTGCTGTTACAAAATTGTTCTCCCGGCTTGCACCCATTTGCTCTGGGTGGCAACTAGGAAAATCTCATTAGCGTGGCCTGATGTGTCACGTGTTCAGACATTGCCGATAACCTTCCTGGCCAGCTCTGATGCCCTGGCTCATTGCGCATCCATTCCCTGGCCTCGCCCAGGGTTAGGCTGGGATGGCTCCTGCCTCAGGAGCTGCATTGCTAATCAGTGCCTGAAGATTTGAGCTGCCCACACATGCCTTGATGTGGGGGAGGCTGCTCTGTGTTGGGATGATGGGTCTCAACTGGGTGAGAAAGGAGATGTCTCCAGCCCAGAGGCAGAGCACGCTATGTTGCATGCACCCTGTAGCAAGGATGCTGGGAAGGTGCCTCGGCAAACCAGAAAGGAGCCAGCATCTTCCCCAGAAACCTGACTTTTCTAGTGACCCAGCCTTCGAAAGTGCCCTCTGATCGTGGAGCTCGCAGCCAAAGACCGACCCAGCCCTCGCCTCTGATCTCATGTTTCCTCTTCGAGTCCGGTCCCTGGAAAGATGCAGCTCTCCAAGAAGACATTCCAGGGGGTTTTAATCACGGCGCTCGCTGCAGCCCCGCTGCGCTTGTGGTCTAAGCACCTGCTGTTTCGTTTAATTAGCAACAAATGGGAGGTGTGGGTTGGGGGGAAGAGAGAGCAGCACCCTGGTGAAGTATTTGCTGCAATGTGATGTATTTTATTTTGGGTTCGGAACGGAGGCCATGAGGAACATTTTCCAGAGGGCTCCATAAACCACCTCCGTTCACAGGGTGATTATTTGAGGAGGGAGGGGGGTGTGGATTTAAATCAGTGCTGCTAATTTCTGCAAACAACCACATTATTTTTAATTCATACTCCAGGCTCGCTCCACCCATGGCTTGATGTTAGGAGCTGTGAATTTTCCACATCATAACAAAGTCCCTCTATAAAAGAGAGCCCTTTAAATATGTTTTAAAAAATTGATTTCAGATACGTCAGGCTCTCAAGTAAGTCAGTCTTCAGAATGGAAAACTAACTCTTTCCTTCCCTCGTGGTGACCTGTTAATTTATTTGTATTTCAGTAGCACATACCAGCTCTGAGCAGAGGCAGGTCTCTCTGGTGTTAGGGGCTGGAAAATGCATGAGAAGCCACAAGCCCTGATGAATATGTTGAAAGAAATAATTCCTTTGTTCACAGTGATTAGTTAAGCTCGGGAGCTCTCTGTTGAGATAAAAGCATTACATTGCTAGCAGCGTTTTACTGATGCAGGGAAGGGAGATGGGGACAACTAGGGTGAGACTTCAGGATTGAGCCACTTGTGCTGGACGCTGCCTACACCCCTGCCCTTGGGACATCAGCAGCCAGAGCTTCGTGCAGGGAAGGTTGCAGTCGCAGCTTCCATGTACTGCAGCCCACCAGCACTGGGGGCTGTTTTTCTCCATGGGGGTGGCAAGTTTAACGGCGATCTCTCATATTTTTGGTGCAAACCGAAATTCATAGTCTAAATACACATAAAGTGTATTGGCCTTCTGTCTTATTTTCTTAGGATGATTAAAGCACCACAAGGGCTGCAAGGAAGAACACTGTATTATTTTTTTTTTTTTCGCACTGCCCTGACTGAAGCAGAAAAGTTGGGTTTTAGAGATCTGGGTTTTGGTTTTCCCATTCTGTAAGAGCTTTCATCTCCCATGGATTTTGAGAGGATAAATTCATTCATGGCCATCAGGTGCCCTGATGCAGTGGTGACTGGGGTTGTGATGGAAACTCAGACTGATCATTTTGTTCTCATGCTGAGTTTCAATTCAGTTCTGGGTATTCAGTTCTGGTCCAGTGACATTAAAAGTTCACAGAAAATTCTAATCTTTTGAGATTATCATCATCTTGAACACCAGAAATATGGAAATCCTTACTGTATGTCCATCCTACAGGCCTTCAGTATTAGAATAGAACAGAGTATTTCAGTTGGAAGGAACCTACAATGATCATCTAGTCCAACTGCCTGACCACTTCAGGACTGACCAAAAATTAAAGCATGTTATTCAGGGCATTGTCCAAATGCCTCTTAAATGCTGACAGGCTTGGGGCATCAACAACTTCTCTAGGAAGCCTGTTCCAGTGTTTGACTGCCCTCTCAGTAAAGAACATAAGCCAGTTTGTAGTTATTTATTGCTTACACGGTCCTTGTGTGCTCACTGCTTTCGGTGGCACAATAATAGCTCCTGCAGACTTCCCAGTTCCAAAGGCAAATGTAAGAGAGGTTTCCCTGGAAAGGGAGTTTGGTCGTACTTGAAAATCCAGTGGCATTGTGGAAAAAAGAATCGCCTTTGCATGAAGTGCTAAGCCCAAGTGGTCTTTCTGCAACCTGGAAATCATTGATTTTGCAGAAATCAGCTCCTCTTCTCGCTTTTCTAATTAGTTTCATTGTTTTTATGTCTACTTGCAATCACACAGGGCGCATCTCCTGGGTCTGATGGACTCCTGCGAGTCAGCATTATGCTGAGAATCAATCCTGTAACCCCCCCGGCAGTATCTCTTCCTCATCTTATTTTTTCCTCCTTTCTCCATATTCCTATCTGATGTTAGAAATAGATTCTATCTGCGTGGATCAAATCTGGAAGTAATACCTCGAGGGACACATTCAGACTCAGGATATAAAGTGTGGAGTTCTTTTTCCACCTTCTTCTTTGACATTTGAGAGATGCTTTTAAGTAGATGAGATACTATTACAGTGTCAGCCTGTCTGTCATTGGAAGCATTGATGTTGGAATCATATTATTCTGCTCGGTTTTAACAGAAAGGCAAGAGAAGGTGTCTGGTGGTTTGCCTTGTTGCATGCCTCATTACGGCTAAGAAGGGAAATTTGTTTTTGTTTTCAAGCCTCTGTTGTGTTTGCACTGTTTGATGCTGTGCAGTCCCATATCCAGGCGAGGGGATCGCCTGCCCAGGCTGCTCTTGCTGCCTGTAATGGAGAACAGCCCCTTTGGTTGCCCCTTCACCTGCTGGTGCTTACTTTCGAAATATGAGCATCTTCCTCCAGCTTCAAATCCTTCTCCACGTTGATACTAATCTGCAAGGTTCAAAGCAGGGGTGAGATTTCAAAGCTTCCTTAACCATGTTAGATCTGCAGTGTGACACTCAGGCCGTGTTGAAAGCCCGTGTGTTGAAGCATGTATAATCACATCTCTGCACCTGTTAGATGGGGGAAAATTTCTTCTGAATTTTGTTTCTGTTTTTCTTAAGTCGCTCTCAGGTTTTCCTCCATTCCTGGCCAGCGTGACGTTCTCCTACATCTGACCTCATGGAGAGACGTGCACCGGCCCGAGATGAAGGGCTAGAAACAATCGTCTGCACCTGGCTGAGCAAAATAGGTTATTTGTGTGTATGCGTGTGTGTCTGGTAGTGTAATTTATTTGTTCAGTTACTTGAGCCAAGGTTTCCCCCCAAAGGAAGCCCTAATTAAGCGAGATAACTTTGCATCTGGGTTGCTGGAAAGAGCAGCTCACTGTGCTTGCATGCGTGCTGGCCACAGGTGTGCGGTTCCTGCCCTCCCATGCCCTTTTCTAGCCCTGTTTGATAATGAAGGGAGGTTACCAGTAGCTGGGAGTGGATGAGGCTGGTGTCTTGCTTTCTGTTGGAAAACAGGCCGTTCTTTGCTCAAAAATAGTCGGTCTTACCCTCAGCAGGGTATACACTTGGAATCTAATTTTTGAAGTTACTTGTGTCTTGGTAGAGAGCAGCTGCTGTGTCATTTCTTTTCCCACCTCCTCCCCACTCCACTTCGTTTTTGGGATCCTTTTTTTTTAAAAAAAAATGAAGTTTTAGGGCTAGGTTCTGCAGATGCCTGAAGAGGCAGTTCCCTAGAGAAGCTGTATCCTGATCCCTTGCAGCCATAATGCTGAGGTACTCAAGAATGATCAAATAAATAAGCTTGTGGAGCACAGATGGATCGCACAGGCTCACAAAACCAGCAGTCGAGTCTAGATACTGCAGTGCCATCAGACACCAGTGCCATTGGCTGCTGCTGCTAAGGGAATTACAGGTCCTGGACACGGTCAGAATCTCATTGATGCAAGTTACTGTGTTCCTGGATGCTTTCTGTGACAAAGCATCATCAAGTAATTTCGGGGGTGGGGGGTGTCTGTGAAATGTTAATTCCCTGCCCAAGCCAGGGGCCAGGGCAGCAGAGAGCTGTGTGGTACCTGCAGCTTGTTGGTTAGACTTAGACTTTCCAACACATCTGCGGGGATGTTTCCACAGTCTGGGCATCCTTCTGATGTCTCTTTATTGTGGATTTGTGTGATAGGGAGGAGGACAGAACAGGCGACTGCAAACCCACGGGGAGGATGAGAAATAGCCCTGGATGCCTGCACAGTGCCCAGCAGGGTCAATGCGAGATGACTGTTACGCTTGTCTGGCCTGCCTGTCTGCCCCATCCAGCTTCTAAAGCTGGTCACACGACATGGAAATCTGCATCCTCACTGGTCTTGTCTTGGTTGGACATCAGCATGGCCACCAAGGCAACCTGTAGGTCACCACCTTCCCCTCAGAAATGTTTGGGAAGGAGCTGCTGGATGGGATGAGTTGTGGCTGCCTGTTCCCTGCGGCTTGCTCTGCCCAGGACCCTTTCCTTGCATCACCCAGGCGTCATATAATTAGTGTATCCTTCGCCTGGCCACCGTGGATTGCATGTGTGGTCAGACAGGTGGAGAAAACTTGTGTTTTCATTTTACAACAGAGTACATGCCCGGTAATGTACCCAACAGTCCCAGCTGATGCATCTCCCCTTGTATCACTGGAAGAGCGTCTGCCAGAGGAGAGCAGGCATGAATGCTCCCTGGCAAGGTGGACATGTAGCCAGCTGCCTACGAAGCAAGGGGTGCTGGTGTGCAGCCCATGTGGCTCTGCGGCCACCCTTGGCTTAAAGCTCGGGAAACCGCTGTCCTGATGGGGATGGGAGAAGCATCTCCTGCATGGGCGCAACAGCTCTGGCTTTCAAGGCAGCACCGTGCTGCCCGTGGCAGGTAGCAGCGTACCGGGTGCCTGCTGCGCCTAGTCCTGCTGGCCACAGTCCCACCATCAGGTCTCGAAAAAGCCACCAGGCAGGGATACAGGCTGGAAACCTCTTGATGGGAGGATGGAGCTGGAAGGAGTCTCTCTCCTCCCGGATGCAGGCGTCGGCCTCCGTGTGCAGTTTGTCACTCACAACTTGTAGCAGTTTTATCATCTGCAAGTTTGGAAAAGTCACAGCCCTGACAGTATTTCTTGACAATGTGCCTGCACCACTTAAAAGCTACTGAGATTAAAAAAGACCCAAAAAAACCCCACCGTTGTCAAAGACCTCCATCGATGCTTTTAATACCCTGCCAAATATTGCGTGTGATTAGTTGGTATAACACACAGAATACCATCTGGTCTGCGAGTGGCGTGTCCAGGGGCGGATGATGATTATTATCTGAATGAAAATCCTGGAGTAACACATGAGCACACAGAGCATAACGTGGAGGCCCTGTAAACACTCGCTGTGCCCACCCTGCTCCACGCAGCACACACGCAGCCGCCATGGCTGTCGTCCAAACCCATCTACTTTCCCAGGGTTTGCTTTCATTCTTAATTAAATTAACAAAGCTGCTCAGGCAGACTTGTACTTACAAAAATAAGGTTTTAGTCCCAGCCTTCCTTCTCAGAGGGCTGGGTCAGATTTGTCCTGCGGGATGTGTTGTCCCTCCTTCCAGTGCAGTCTTGCATCGTGGTCTGGTCCATCTGCAAGGTCCTTTGGGACAGCTGCGTGGGTCCCCTGGGATCCCTCTTCTGGGCATGGGCTTTAAGGACTCAGATGTTACCCAAATCCCCATTTTTTTTTCCAGAGGGAGAACAGTGTCTATGTTGCACATCGGGGCAGTAATTGGAAGGAGCTGGTGTGGGTTTGAGTGTCCAGCTAAGGTGCCTGTGCTGTGTGGTTGTTCTAGTGATGGGAGGTCTCTTTGAAACAGATTTTCTGATACCCAAAGACTTTGTCTCTCCTGCCCAGAAGCAAATCTGCAGAGAGAAACCCATCTGTGAGGTGCCGTTGCTGTAGGTGCTGGTAAGAAGGACAGACTGTTGCAACCCGAGGTCCGTTCTTGCATTCCAGCCCTTAAATCCTTCCCTCCCTCCATTGCAAGCCCAAGTGGGCAACCCCAGCTTGGAGTCTGTCCTTCCTGCGCGTGGGACACCTTTGCTGTCCCTACGTTCCAGATGAGCATCCTGGGGAGATGGCAGTGCCCGAGCCGAAGGGCCCGGGCTGGGGCTGGGAGCGTGGTGGCTGGCAGCTGGGTCTGAACTGCTGCAAACAGTTCGTGTCCTGCAGGCTGCTGGCTTACCTCCCTCGAGGCCCGGAGCAAGGTATCTGTTACACGTGCAGCTCTGTTTGCCTGCTCGGGTGGTGGGATTTGTTGTCTGTGCTCCTTTCTAAATCCCCCCGAAGACGGGAGACACATGTGTTTGGAACCAGATACGCAGGCGAAACATCTCGGGGTTTGGAGGTGGGGAGAGAGGGAGAAAAGAAGACAAAGGAGTCTCCTCCCAGCATGGAGCTAAAACCTGTGGTTGTGTTTTGCTTGGCATGGTTTCTTCATTGTACTGAGCTGGGCGGTCGCTCTCCCCTGTCTCCCCAGAGCTACAAGCAGTGTCCTACGGAGATGAGTAGATACCATTTCAAATAGAGTTTCTGAAGTGAAATGTGCCATTGTGTTCAGAGCTATTGTTTCTGTTTTCAATATTGAAGTTACTCGTGGTTTCCAGGGGACAATATATCAAGCAGAGCTAACAGGCTGTAGAGAAGATGTAGATTATGAAAACAGAGGGATTAAGTTTCATACATTTGGAGCTAAAGTCTCATCTCTCTCACAGTAGTGTAAGCAGAGGAGTAGTCTTGCAGGCTCACAAAACCCTACCAGTTTAGCTAAGGGTGTGTTTTTAAGCAGGTTTAGTTAAAACCGTGGTCACCACTGTGTGAACAGCAGAAGTCTCTCTAAGGACGTATTCTGTGGGCGCAACATCAATGACCATCCGATGTATAAATCAGGTTTCAGAGCGTTCCTGTGCCAGCCTTTGCACCGGTTCAAACAAAATCAGTTGGTGGAGATGGGAACTGGCTGGCTGGGTAGTCCCTGCCTAAAACACGGATGAAATCAGCACTTACATCTTTGTGAGAGACGAGTAAGGAACGGTAGAAGCGGGTGTTGCATGACAGATGTGATTCTCCAGCCCTTGACACCCCTATTGCTTTGGGGGACCGGCTGGACCCAGGGGGAGTCAGGCTGGTGCAGGAGGGGACCCTTAAATGAAGAAACAGCCCCCCCTGCAAGATGCCATCCTAACTCTGTGATGTTGTGGAGCAGGTCAGGAGTTTTGTTCCCTGGATAATCCAACAGCACTGGACAAAACAAACCAGAGCAAAACCAAAGCAGCCTGCAAATCGCGCTGACCTTAATATTTGGTAACAACAATGCTTGATAACAGGTAGCAAGAATTAATGTTTGATAACAGCCAGTATGTAATTAATAGCAGTGCTCTGCTAAATGGCTCTGTACTACTTTTAGGATGCACCCTCCAGCACCGTGCTTGCAGCTGCAATGCCGTGTTTGCCACTGCTGCCAGGGGTTTCCCAGGGACCGGAGGGTTTGAAGCCCTGCAGCCTCTCACTGACCCGTCCAGCCTTTTTGCTGGGCAGAGCTGCTCCTGCCTGCACAGCCTCTCCGGGGCAGGATTTAGGCACTTGCAGTTTTTGCATTGTGAGGCTTTCAGAGTGGCTCAGTAAGGTTGATGCACCAATAAACCCAAAAACCTCAGTGGGGCTACAGTGTATTTCAATGGTTGGCTTGAAAGGATTGAAATTTAAAGAAGGATGGAAGGTAAATATTTTCTAAAATTTCCAGGTGATGTAGGAAGCAGTGGTACATAGAAGTGACCTTGGTGCTTTGCTCCCTTTCAGCGAAGCTCTTAGAGTTGCCATCATATTTAAAAATGGGACCTTTGCTCTCACAGTGCCATCACGTAGCTCCACAGCTGTCTGGAGGCCAGTGTTGCGGGAGAGCCTGGTCCTCCTCCCCTTAATGTCCAAGGGCAATTGTCACCATTGCTGCAGTGTCTGTCACTGAAGCACATTGGTCTCTTGCTGCTTATGTGCAGTCTGAAGGGATGTTTGAGGTCTGTGATTTTTTGTAAGGATAAAAAATTGGAGGAGGTGAGGAAGGATGCTCTACCTGTTGAGGTCAGCTCTTTTCCCCAGTCAGGATTTTTGCTGTGACCTGCAGTGAGCCTTTTGGGACATGCCCGGGTTGAACAGCCTGAGCACCTGGGCGGGCTCTGGATGTGCTAGCTCCAGAAAAAGGGCAAAATGCCTGCACCCCCTCCCAACGTTGTGAGCCTTCCTCAGAAGCTTGGCTAATTGACCTGATGGGACATGGCATCACCGTGGCCCTGACATCTGTGCACAACCCTGCTGTGCCACATAACTGCAGCATTCATCCCTCTGCGCCTCCCTAAAACAGGCATTACGGTATCGTCTTACTTCCCAGGGATGCTGTCGGGACAAATCCACTGTAGATACTGGAGTAACAAGGGACGTATAATCACCGTGGAGAGATGGAAAAGTATGAAGTAGCCTTTGTCCAAGCATCTTCCAGTGTGGTTAAGTTTGATGAGGCCAGTCTAATTTAGTACTGGGGAAAGAAAATGCTTCTGGCAGGAGACATCAATAGCTGCTCTGTGAAAGGACAGTGTGGGCTTTCTGAGAAGCTCTTCAGAGATGCACCAAGTGCCTCTGTTATCCCAAACCAGCACCTCCAAATGTTTTGCCAGTCTGTGTTAGCCACAAACTTTGGGCTCGTTTTGTGGAGCCTTTAGAGAAAGCTGCATTTCTGTATGAAAAATAGCAAATGTCTCGGCTGGGAAACAGCATTCCCTCTTTTGATGGATCATGCTGGGGAAAGACCCCCAGTCTCTGCTCCCCCCTTCTCCTCCCCTGGCTGTTTTGGTTGGATACTGAGAGATTTGTAAGATTTCCAAGATTTCTGGTGGAAATTTTCAGACCTGAGAGAGGCATTTTCCCTGTGGGGATTACACCATGCTGTAAATGTCTGTTCTCTTTATTTTATATGCGTTTTCCTGCTTTTGTTTGACTTTCTCATGGATTGCACTATATTTAATTCAGAACATATCCTATAATGCTGTAATTGTCAGGCATGTCAGCCTGTTATCCGGACAGTTTTTGCTTTAATTTTTTTTTTTTATTTCAAAATAAAAGGAAAGCCAGTTGCTGCTGCTTCTCAGGGATTGAATTAATGCACTTCTCTTGCATGCTGTGGCATCATGTAACACCAGGAGAGAGCCAGTGTCACTGGCTGCCTGATATAATTATTCCTGCTGCACTGTGGAACCAGTTACTGCTTTAGGAAGAGATGGAGTTTCACCTCCTTCTGCTGCATAAGATGTCAGTTATATGTGTGAGCGGCCAACAGATGGGCTGTGCTGTGCTCAGTCTGTTTCATGCCCTCACCCAAAGATCTCCAAGTCTTTTGCAAACTTTTCCTAATTGATATTACATTCAGGAACAGCTCTGTTTTGGCTAATTTTGAAGGGGTGTGAGTTAGCCAGACCTCCTGTTGTCTTGTGTCTGTGAGAGCAAACTAATTTGTTATTCCTGTGAGAGTGTAAAGCAGAGAAGGAATAAAAAGAAGCTCAATGCAATACACATCCAGGGGAAATCCTCCAACAGCTGTATCCTGCAGAGGGTCTGCCCCAGGGACAGCAGTTTTGTTCCCCATCATGCATGAACTTCTGTCATTGATCTCAGCAGGTAAGGTCCTGGGCTGGAGTAAATAAGGTCCTTCCACTTATGTTGTGAACGCTCTTTGATTAACCTTAGCAGAAAATCTGTCGTGAAATCAAACCATTGAGGAAGTGGTCTTCTCTGAACAGGCGTATAACAGGTGAATCTGCAGAGATGGGTTGTCATGTTTTCTACTTTCTTGCTTGTTCTCACCTGCTGCCATTTAAATGCTGATACGTTACCTAATAGCATGAGATCCATTTGCTGGAAATAGTGGCTAACCATCTTCCTTAAGTGAGAGACCCCCTTGGATGCTCTGGTTAACCAGGATTTGGAATGTGCTATACATGGACAAGCCTACAAATAGGAGGATAAGCATACCGGAAAACCACCAGCAAAACTTCTTCCATTTGCTTCTGTCTTGCTGATTTGAGATGAGTACAGTTCCTCTGCATTCAGTCTCCGACTCCTGCTCTGCAGCATAAGGCTCAGAGAGTTTGATGGCTCTTGGTTAAACCTCATGCCCCCTTCCTGAGATTTGTCTCACATTTTGCAAGTGCAAAAGCAGAGACAGGGCCAGAGAGGTTTATTCATGGGAAAACTCTGGCAGATGACAGAATTCAACCCAGTTCTGGCCCTTCCCTTTCTTGCAGATCACACCATTTATAATTAAAAATATAGCTGATGATGCTGTAACAATCAGTCATGTCAGCGACCAGCACAGCTGGTTTTCAACTTCAAAATGGAAGGAAATTGCTACTGCTCCTCAGGGTTTTAATTAATAAGCCGCCTTCTATTCTGGTACCTTACCTCCCCTTCTCATCTAAGCTTTCGTTATCTACGTCAGGGACTTTCAACCCTTTCTGATTTGCAGATGTGCTGAACCCCTCCTGTTGAAGGTGTGAGTTCCATCATCACCAGTTTCAGATCCCTGGTAGCACTTTTGCTTTTCTTCCAGTTTCTTTGGCAGCCTTCTCTTAAAAGCGTGCACACAATCCCATGCGCGTACGGACGCCACCTCCCCTCTGCCCCATCTCTCAGTTGGCTGTAGCCCCTCTTTCCTCCTTCGGCCTCTGAGCTCAGATCAACTTTGTGAGAAGGGATCACCAAGAGCTGGGATCACCGTGTGCCTGGTGCCTAACTGTCCTCATGAACTTTACCTTTCAAGTCCAGCAGTGGCTAAATTAAAGTTACTGTCGGCTTGCCTCATTTTTAATGAAAAATGCTTTTTCTAATGAGCACTTGGAAAACAGGAAGCTAATGCGTCTCTTGGCATTCAGTGTAGGAAGAGTTGTAGCTTTGGGACCACGTGGGTGACCAAGAGGAAGGTGGCAAACTCGCTGGGGTTTCTGGGGGCACCTTACCAAAAATCTGCTGCTCTTAGTCTCTTGATCATGGTTTGATTTTCATCCACTATTTCTCTGGGACAAAAGTAAATTAGACCCTGTGGAAAGGGAGCGAGGCCCCATCTCTCTGCAAAAGGTCGGAGTCCTGTGGCTGTTTGCAGTGGTGGATCTTGTTTCGCTTGCCAAAGTAAGGGGTTTGGATGAAAGTCATCCTCCGGGTCTTTGTGTCTTAAAATAAATCTCCCATGATTGCAGTGCTGACCTCCTGCGGGGCTTTGATTCTTATCTGTGCACATGGCAAACCTACATCCACTTGAAAAGTAACCAGCAAGATATGCATGGTGATAAGAGATTGTGTGGGTGTCCTAATTTGCTCATTTTAAGAGGTGTGGAGAAATTCACTGTTCTGACTGGGGGGGAGTTAAAACTGCTGCAAGGAAGGAAGGGGAGGAATTAACAGCCCGGCAGGAAACTCCAGCTAGAGTCTGTGGTGTAAAGCATAGGTGGAGGTCAGATAAACGTCTAAGCAGATTAATTTCAGGGAGTTAGATTTGGTCACAAACTTCCAAAACCTCGAGACAAAATCACGAACAAAGTTCCCACTGGCAAATGCCACAGGATCAGGCTATTGAAGTTTACGTGTTCATGTCCCCTGCGTTGGTTGACTTCCAGCAGACAGGGGCTGAATGTTATTTTCACAGCAGAACTGATGTGAAGTGACTGCAAATGCCGTCAGCTGGCGATTGCTGAGCCCAAACGGTCCTTGTGTGCAGGAGCATCTCTTTCTTCATGGCATATTGGCATTCTTAGGTAAAGGTGGCCTGAAGCAGAAGAGGTGAGAAGGAAGTAACAGCTTAGCTGTAAGTGAGGACACTGGCTACACCTCTTATTTGCCATTTACATGTGTGAGGCAGCTTCCAGAGCTCCCTACATTTGTATCAAAAGCATGGAGACTCTGTGTCATTTGCCTTTCAGTTTCTGGACCTCGAAGGATGAATTTGGGTCAGGTTTGCAAATTTATGCCTTGCACCATAAAAGCTAGAGTAGTTTTTGTTTGGTTGGTTTTTACAGTGAATGCTAATTCTCAAACAATTGCTCACCTCCAGGAGCTGGGTCTTCAACAAAAAGGCTGGGTATTATGAGAGTTGATACCACTGAAATCTTCCTATTCCATTCTTGCAAGTCAAGTGGTTTCATGGTTATGTGCAAATATTAAGGAGTGGAGTGGGCCAGTGCTCTGAGCCTGCTCTCATGTTAGTGAGCGGCCACTCACAGAAGTAATTCCCTTGATTTTTCATGGGATTAATTGCATGATCATTTGCTGACCACTGTAAGAAAGTCCACGAGGTTTATAGCAGATCTTCTAAATGAGTTTAGTGCAGAAGTAAGGAAGCTGCTCGGAGCAGAAGGCAGGACTCCATGCAGGACTTCTGTAGCAAAGCTGTTGGCAAACCCAGAGCGGTTCAGAGAGACAAAGCCTGGGGAGGTGATTTTGGTGGCGAGTTATTTGTGAGCGTGCATCTCTTGTGCCAAAAGTGGGATGTGTTTGTTCAGGCTGACTCCAGACATGCTGCCCAAAAGGGTGGGAAGCTCACTTCCCGGTTTCCATATACCCTCCCTGTTTCCAAACGGATCCCCCACCCTGTGACAAAGGGACATGGTAACAGATTTCTTTCTGCTCATCACACTCGTCATACAATTGGCGACTTCCCCATGGTGGCATTCACATACTAACGCTTGTAAGCAGATGAACTGAGTATGAGCTCCCCCGGCTTTGCCAAAATGCATTGCCCACTTCTGTTTTCTTGCCTACCCAAAGCCAGCTACAGCCCTTACTCCATCCTTCAGGACTCCGCATCCAGACTTCCCTTCTTTCCCTTCATACTGGGACGGTTTTACTCTAGATGATGGGAGGACTTTCTCATTCAGCAAATCTTGTCTCGGAGTTAAATGTCATATATCAAAGATGTGAGCAACAATTTGTGGAGACTGCCCATGTCTGAGCAGAATAATCTGGGGCATTAAGTGAAGAATTTTTTTTCATCAATCATATGCATATTTGCAATAATAATTTCCTTTCATCGAAAAACATTTGTCACAGGCTAAAGAGGTTTTGACTTTCAGATGCTCTGCAGACATCTAATTAAGCGAACTGAAAATCTGTTTATTGGTCTTTGGCTGTTAATCATCCATGTGGGGAAAGTGCTGTGACTACCAGTTTCTGTGGTTCAGCCCTTAGCTCCCTCCATTCCTGGCTGCTCCATTTATCTCCATGGTTAGTGTCTCCTCTGGAAAGAGCTGGGCTGAGTGGGGCTGGTAGGTATTGGCTCAGGATACCCCATCACCTCTGGGAGATTTGGGATGTTTCATTCAGGCCCATTGCTGTTTTTTTTCCCCTGCATCCATCCATCTCTTCCTCGTCTTCTCTTTCTCATCCTTCTCCATGGATGGGTAGGATACAGAATCCTGCTTTTCTAGGATTTTAGATCTAACTTGCATTGGCTTTGAATGGCAGAACTGGGTGCAGAGAAGGGCTGAGGAAGGCTCCGAGTTTCTGCTGCTCTTTGTTTGGCTTTAACATCCTGAAGGGTTTCCTTTGCTGCAGAACTGAAGGGCAGTCATTACCTTCCAGTCTGTGTTGCAGGTTCTCTGTGCCACTATTACTTATCTGTACAGACATTGTTATGTTGGGAGCGCTTTTTTAGGCATCAATGAGAACAGCCGGGCGTAGAGGCAAGGGCATAGTTTCTGGGCTGCAGTTATGTCCTTGCTGAGGTCCTTTTTAGGTCTGTTGGGTTTCCCATGTCATGCCTGAGATTCAGCCAGTAGTTTCCTCCTGAACCTCCTGCACAGCTGCCCAGCACCAGCCTGTCTCTCTTGCTGGGGCAGCACAAATGCCAGACCCAACTCATTGCTCCAGGGGCTGATCCACAAGCCAGCAGCAAGTGTTGTCTGAGGTCAGGGGCTTGGAGAGGGACTATCACACTCCTCCATGGGTGCCCAAACTTGTATGGCCTTTGAGAGGAGCAGCAACTTCACTCCTTGTCTTCAGTTTTGCACAAGCGTGTGCATGTTGCCCATTGGGATATTGTCTCATATATCGAAGAAGATGAGAAATCTTCCATGCTTCCCGGGGGCTTTGCCTTGGGACAGACTGTGTCCCCAGGAATTGCATCGGTGGCTTCCCGAGCGCCTCTGCTGCCCCAGCTCCCTGCCATCCAGACCCTCCCAGCAGAGGCAAGAGCTGGGGCGGAAAGCGTAGTCTAGGAAAGTTTAGCCAAACTCTTCCAGCTGCAGTTTATTGTATCTATTTTGCTGATATCCACCCTTTAGATAAATAGCGCTAAGTTATACACGTTGTGACTCTCTTGATGTGGTTAAAAAGACTTGTATTAGCCAAGCTAATCTAACTCCAAGAATAACCATGGGAATTTGACTGTATCGGTTCCAGCTTGAATCAGTCACCGTGTAGTAAAGTAAGAATCGCCTTCCTGGCTGAAAGTGTAGCAACAGGGAAACTTCAAGTCAGTCAGTGGGGATTCCCTCCCCCTCTTTTTTTTTTTTCTTTGAACAAAACTCCTGCCTGCCCATGCCTGACCTCAGACACCCGGAGCTCTACCTACAAGAAAACAAAATTTCCCATTTTCAATAAAAACCATGTCTCTGTAGGCAGAAAAGTGAGTTAGCTAACAATCCGCAAAGCTATGGTCTATTTATTTACCAAGCTGCCTCCCTGATGGGGAAACATGTGGGATCTTTTAACTTTTTCTCCTGCACAGATGTTCCTTCTACTCCCGAGTTTCCTCTTGATCTTTGGTTTGCCGTACCATATGGGGAAAATGCTGGAGATGTTGCGTGTGGTGTAAGAGGAGAAGGATTCTGTGTGTTTAAAACAAAAACAGTACAAAAAAACCCCCAAACTGGCTGTTTTTTCCCCATGTTAGCAAAAAAATATTTTTTAAAGGAAATGTGTTGAGGTAGCAAAACCGCTGTGAAGTCACACACCCTCACTGTTGTACATGCAGCATTGCTGAGATTAAATGCTGGTTGATGAGCGCCCCCCAAGCTTTTGGTGCCACTTTAGGTATTTGTATTGAGCTGTAGATGCAGTTCGGGTGAGGAGATAGGGGTCCTGCAAGGTCAAGTAACAGAACCCCTTGCTTTTCTTCCTTAACTTCCTCAGAGGCCACAGGGCCTGTGGACTGTGGGTTGAAAGACATCTCTCCTGGTCTGTTGGAAACAAATCACTGGGCTAGCAGGAGCTTTGGTGTTCCCCCAGCCCAAGGGAGCCGGGGCTTCTGTGTAGGATTGACAGGGTCATAGAGCATGGCATTGAACATCTGAAACATGGGAGAAAATTAAATAGAATATGAAGATTTGGGTATTTCTCTTGGTAGCACTATGGGCTGAATGACAACGACAGGGTGCAGGGGGCGAATGCAAGGGGTGAGAGGCTCTGGTGGTTTTCAGGGCTGGGGACCCCTCTTTCTGTCTTGGGCAGGTCCATGAAGGTGCCACTGGAGCAGGTGCTTCTTTCCTTTCTAGCTGAGGTTGTGTGTGGCCTTTCAGCTGGTGTTCAGCCTCAGTGGTACTAGTCCATACAGGCTTATCACCCAAAGAGAAATTTAAAAGGGCTCATTTAAGAGCATCAGGTCAGCATACTGCTTTCTTAGGCTTGCTTCAATAGAAAGTTACTGGTGATCAGCAGTGTGCTCCACCGTGCAAGCTGGCCATAGCCATCAATACCCCTTTGATCTCCTCAGGTTGAAGGCTGGTTGCAGCTCTGTGGTACAACAGGATCCTGAGCCTGGTCAGCCCTTAGGGGTGTGTTAGAAACAGGTGGTTGTTGTGGGCAGGGTTTTGGAGCTGGTGGGGCAAGATCTTAGCTGATGTGGGTGAAACTCTGGCTCAGGTGATCCATAACCATGTCCTAAAGAGTGCTTGCCACGGGCTGAGAGCACACCCACCATGAGCTGTGTCTTCTGGCCATTCATGGTGGTGGTGTCGTCCTCCAGGATGCTCTGCTCTCCACGGCCTCCCTCCCTGCTGCCCTTTCTCAGCCACTGTCCTCCATGTGGGGACTGCAGTGGAAGATATGCCCCCCAAACCCACCTCTCTCTCCCTGGGAAAGCCGGAGTGTTCTTAGTGCGCCAGGGCAGTGGGGCAGTGCCTTACCAGCAAGAAGGCAGAGCGGGTGTTTTATTAAATGCGCTTTAATCCTGTTGCTTGAACAGCATTTTTAGCCAGGCGGGTGGTCTGTTGCAGGGACAGGTAAAAACTGTGCCTCCACCAATGTGGGCAGGCTGTGGATTAGAGACAAGGCGTGTGTGTTGTAATGAAGAATGAGAGCCTAATTTTAGAACGGCGGCAGGGCCAGGCTCAGATGTCTGCCTGGGCCCTGTCCCAGCTCCTCTGTGCTGCCAGAAACTTGCCCTCCCTTTCTTGGAGTGAACTGTATCGTACCTTTTTATGTACAGACTCCCCTGCAACGAAGCAGAGTAATTCCTGCAGTTGCTTTGCTTTGCTAATCCTCTTTTTAAACCACACACAGACCAAGAGATCCCCTGGTCCCTATGCGGCCAGTCCATGTTTTTCCCCTAAGACATTTGTTCTGTTTCCTTTGCAGATGCAGCTTCTGGACAAGTTCCCTATTGAAGGAGGCCAGAAAGACCCCAAGCAAAGAATCATCCCATTTCTACCAGGTAACGCCGTGGGGAAAGCCCTAACTAAGATGGGTGAGAGCAGTCAGGAGCTGCAGTTCCCCAACCAGCATCTCTAGTACTTTTTGTGGCCCCTCTTACAAATGCCTTTTCCCTGGGAGCTCGTACACACAGCCTTGTGATACCAGACCTCCACCTCCTCCTAAAATAACTGGCATGGTGTTTAGGGCTCCCAGGGGACCTTGCATCAGCTGTTCAGGTTCAGGTTGGCTTGTACCCTGCCACGCAAAGGGATTTGATGGCTGTGGGGGGGCTGTGCCTGTCGGGTGCAACCAGACAACATGAGCTTGGGCCACCAACTGGGAGGCCACTGGAGACCAGAGACACTGTTGTCTTCGTTTCTGGATGCCATGGTTCTGCAGACACTGTTACTGTACAATAAGGAATGAATAATTAGAGTTGCCACTGGGATATAAAGGAAAGAAGGTTAAAGCAAACAGGCATTTCTGCAACGCTGGCCAAAAAGATAAGTAAATATCTCTTTGGCCTGAGCGACTGTCCCTCTGACAGCTTTCAGAGAGGCTCTGGACATGACGAATATCCTCTCCTCTGGGTAACAGCACACACTTCTTCACAGCTTCTTCCAGCAGTGACTGCGGGGATGGCACAGGGGACATGAGCCAGACCACAGCGTGCTCTTGGAAATGCATGCTCAGCCAGCTTCCTATTGTCTAACTGCACGATTCTGGCTGTTGGATTAAAGTTTGGCTCGCTGCACTGCCTGCCAGAATAAATGGAGTATTTTCAGCCTGTTAAAAGGTCCATCCTGTCTTTAAGTATAAAAAGGAGATCCTAGCTCTTCCCCAAAGATCTGTAAAGAGAAGCTGGGATGGGAGGGCTTAGTCCTCTCCAGGAGCGTGCTGCGGTCCCCGACACACTTTGCAGGCAGAGCAGCTGCTCCAGATGTGTGGTGAGCACAGCTCCAGGGCTAGTGGGGAAGCTGGGACTTGGAAACCAGCAGCGCAAATACGTGATGCAAGCATTGGAACTGCAGTAGGGCAGCAAGGCAGGCTGGCAGCCTCCCCAGACCTTCTGGAAGGCAGCCCCAGGGTCGGGGTTTGCTCTTTGCAGTGCTCTGTGCTGCGTCCAGACCCTCTGCAGCCAGGGAGAGGTGGTGTTGCCCTCCATTTCCAACCTGGGGTGAGGAGAGGAGTCCAAGCGTGGGCTTTCGTTCCAGATGTGCCACCAACTCAGACAGATCACTTTGTGAAACCTCTGTACGATGAGGATGGATACTGCTGGCCTGCTTTTCTTGCTGGAAAGCATTTTGAGATCCTTGAAAAGCACTGTACAGGAGTGCAAATAGCTTTGGGTGAGGTGCTGTAGGATCTCTTTCTGCAGGTAACAGTTGTTCCTCGTGTTTTGATCATCAATGGCCCATTTCTTTTACTTTGTCCTAGAAAAATGTTGGCTGAATGCAGGTGATGCTCAGCTGATGCTCAACCTGTGTGTGATTCTTAGGGATGGATGTCCTGATATATGGGTGGGTGATATTTGCTGAGGATGAGTTATATCCCATATGCCCATTACAATACTTCCTACCCTTCCCACCCTCCAAGAACATGAGGGAGATGGTGCTGCTGCGTGTCCTTGAGGAGAAGAGTTATATCTGGAAAACATTTGGGTAGACTTAGCGTCCCAAAGAGAGAAGCTGCAAGAATAGAATAGACGTCAGCTGTATTTAATTTAAAATTTCCGTGATAGACGTTCTACTTTTGATATAGAATCTCTGCTTCTTTCTTGTTGAACTGCTGAGGAGCCCTTGTTGCTTTACCCGGGAACAAGGTGACTCAGCTAAATGTCAAACAATGTCAAACTCTGTTAAATAAACTAGCTGCCGTAATTAGAATACGCATGGCATTTCTGTAGCCGGAGCTGTGGATTACTGAAACGAATACCTAGCTATAAACTGTCTTAATTAAAAAACAGCATGGCAGATGTTTGTACTTAAATCCTACATTTATGAAGATGTTATGATCTTGCTTGCTTATTATGGGCCTGATTCAGCCAAGCTGGAGTGACTCTGCGTGCGGGGTTCTGAGTGCCCGGGGTTTGCCTGTGCCGCTTGCAGGCTTGGGCGACTTTCCCCCATCAGATCTGGTTTAGAAAGTCAATGCATGCCAACCCATGACTCCTGCTTGTTAGCAATGCCATGGTGTTCTCCTGAAATAAAGGCATGATCTGAGCCTGGGCATTGAGGAGCCACCTTGCAGGTCACTTTGCCATGGCAGAGGATGCGTATGGGACTCGTCAGCAGGTCGCCCGTAGCGTGGTGGAGTCACAGCAGCAGCCCATGCAGCCACAGCTCCATAGGCAGAAGTGGTGGTGGTACCTGAATCTCCTGCTGCAGTGAAGGGCTGGAAGGGAAGAACTGAGAGATGGCCACAGCAAGTTGGGCCAAAGGGCACGGCCACCCAGCCCTGGTGGTGTTCTGTTATGGGTCCCGAAGGAGGAGTGTAATCTCCCTCTTCCTACACCTTGACTGTTAAGCAGTCACAGCAGGGGTTGGGGAATCCAGGACACTGGGTCTGCTTCTGGCATGGAAAGGGAGAAGGGAAGATGTCTAAACCAAAAGATCAACAGCCTCCGGGACATCCTCCTGGTCTGTCCATGATCATCTGGATGGCAGACAGGGCATGCAGAGGGTCTCATTGGATGAAAGCGAGCTCCTGCATCTCTTTCCTGCAGGGAAAGGGCTAGCACGTGCTGCGCCGTCACCCCAGTAGGATCATGAGCATCAGTTGGCTATGTGCGTGGAGCAAGAGGCTGCACAGTCCAGGTCCTGTTGCTTGGGCACAGTTATGCTATGTCTCAGCTTACCCTGCGCAAAGCAGGGATGGTGATGCATGATCCCGATTTATGAGGAAAGCAAAAGGTGTCCCACTGCCCTGTTCAGCTCCCAGCTGTACATCTCTCTTCCTCCCTCTGTCTGCACAGACTGCAGATTCCCTGGGTACTAGAAAGTGTTTCACTGCAGGTTTCATCCCCACCTGGGTGCAGATGGCTACTGCTTTGCTGGCCTGTTAGCTGTTGGCTGTGATTTTTGCTTTACGCACGGATGATAGCCCCCTTTGCACTCACCGCTGCTGGTTTGGGGTGGTTATATGGTTGCAAATTACTGGGCAAGGTGCCTCCCTGTTGGGGCGATCAAGCTTTAGAATTTGACTGTGCTGGAAGCCTTTTACCTGTAAAAACCAAGGAAAGTGTAACAGAGTTCAGAGCCTTACCCTCCAAGGAGAGACCATACTGGGTTTGACAGCAGGAGAGTGCAGTTTTTCTTTCCTCTGGACAACTTTATCTTATTTTTATCAATTTCTTTCTTCATATATATTTTTCCCCCACTTCCCTCTTACACAAGTAAGGACTCTACAGCTTTCAGTGCCATGAAGAGGAGCAAGGAAATAATAAGCAGTGTCAGGTTGTCCTGTAAAAGATGTCCTGTGGATTAGTTTTCAGGTTTATTTTACTTTTTGAAGGGTCACTCCCCTGCCGTCAATTTTTCTGTGAGGTTCTTTTTTTTTTTTTTAGTCATACCAAGAGGGCAAAACTTATATTTTCCCCCCCTTTTCCCTGTTTTGTCTTTTTTCCCTTGTTTTCCCTTTCGTCTCTCTGATTTCCCTTTTTACTGTTGGAAAAGTCTGCATCAGGGGAGGTGAGGCAAAAGAAAACCACGTAAGAAAACCTGTTTGTGGGGTGGCCAGAGAGGATTTTTTTAGTTGGTGGTATGAAATTTTTGTTTGGGAGGATGGAGGGAGATTGTGGAAGAGTGAGAATAAAATATGCTGCAAAAACCCTTTCTAGACCAAATATGGTTTGTCACTGTAAGAAAACACAGATGAAAAATGCTGTTTAGCTGTACCAGTGGGACTGCTGGTTGAGCCCATTTGCAGTGCGCTGATTTCTCCATCACTTCTACTACTCCATATCTGAAGAGCGATCTTTGGAGTGTGGACTCAAAGCTTTGCTACTTTTATATCTGCATCAGCAGAGAGAAGAGGTTGTGGATCTGGGCTCCCTTATTTCACAGATCTTGAGGTAATTAATGAAGGAACTTCAGCTTGAAGGAGAAGAGTGGTCTGTTGTGCTTCTGGAGAACACTGGCAAGTACAAATGAGAGAGATGGGGTGATGCAACCCTGGGATTAACAGTTTTGCAGTGGTTGACCCAAGACTCCAGGGCTTATATTGTTTTTCGTTTCTGTTGGCACTCAGTGGAAGAGCCATCTGGAGACAAAGCTGAAGTTGGAGGGATGTCAGCTCCTCTTGCTCCACTGTGTCTTCCAAAGCACGGCCTTGGGGAAAATGCACTGCACAGCATGAAATCACCCCATCACGCTGACTACTGGGCTGCAGATCCCTGCAGTGGGGAGAGGCTTGGGGTTTCCATGGCATGGAGGGCAGGGCATTGATGATGGCAGCCCCTTGCACTTTCTGCCCAGATTTCAGCTTGGTCTCTGCCTGGACTTCACACCAGTTTTGAGCCCCACTGAAAAAATTTGAGATTTTTGCATAGGCTGTGCTGGAAGGGGAAGATCCTCGTGGAGTGCCTGCTCTGCAGCTTCCATGCTGCCTGGAGAGGGAGACATCCCGCTCCAGGAGACTGCTTTATGTGCCTGGTTTTCCTTGCCCTTTGGGAAGCTGGGTGCTGTCCCAGGGGACCAGGGGGGTCGGTGCAGGCTGTCCTACCAGCTCGGTCAGGCAGCTGCAGAAGCAGCACTGGCCTGGCTCCAGTCCCTGCCTCCAGCACTTGGGAGCCTCTGCCAGAGAGACACCTTCTTTCCTTTTCTTTCCCACTTGCATTTCCCTCCTCCCTTGATTACGCTGAGGAGAGAGGCAATCAGCCTTTTCAGGGCGCATGCTGCCAGCAGAGCTTGGTGGCTGTGTCCTGGGGCACCGAGAGGGATGCCAGCATGGTGTGAGATGTCACCGGCCGTTGTCTGGCCCCGCCATGCCCTGATGCTCTGCTTTCCCCCAGAGAAGACAAACGCCGCAGCACCATCTCAGAGGGGTCTCTGGGACTTTCTCCTTCCTTGGCCCCGAGGCAGTGGGAACATGCGGTGCGCCTGCTGAGGCATTTTGAGGCCAAATTCAGGGTGGCAGGCAGATCCCTGCAGGTCGTGCAGGTTTGGCCCCGTTCTCTGCTCCTGAGCTGCGGCGCGTGGCTCGTGCCAGCGATGGTGGGTGGGGAGCAGGGTGAGCTGCTCCGAGCTGGGAGGGTTTTGTCTGCCTCATTAATCTTTGGGCAAGGCTCCCGGTTCCCCAGAGAAGCCCCAAGCCTCTCCTCCTCCCCTGGCCCGAAGGTTGCTGGGGGCTGTTCCCCCAGCAAAGCGGGAGCCCGGGGGTGCGAGCCCCAGCCCAGCCGAGTCCCATGCGTGAGTCAGGAGGGCTGCGGGAAGGGAGAGGTGCAGTCGCAGAGGGCGCAGGAGGCCATCCCAGCACCGCCCAGATACCTGGGGCTGGCCAGGGGTGCCGGCAGGCGGGGAGCGCTGGCGGCGGCAGGGAGCCTCCCCATTTTGCACAATGCAGGAGGACGGGGAATAACCTCCTCACCAACACCGGCCGGCACCTTCCTCACCTCCGTTTCTGTCGCTCGCAGGAAGGAGATCTCCTGCCGATGAACTGCATCCCAGGTGGATATGTCTGCTTTTCGGTTTCGGTTTGGTGTGTGGGTGTTTCTTTTTTTCCCCTGCCCTTTCCAGTGCTGTCTTTGGGGAAGAGGAAGCTGAAGAGAAAGGCTCGAGCAGGTTTGCAACAGGAGGATTTCGTCCATGGTGATGAGAACAGCTCTTTTTCCTCTCAGTTGTGTATATTCCAGCTTTGTTCCTTTTGTTTTGCTCCGGGCTGGAGGAGAAACAGCGTTTTGTTCAGAGATCTTGAGCGGTTATTCTTGTGCTGAAGCAGAGATGATGGGCTCATCTTAACAACCAGCACCGCAGTGACCTTTGGATCCAGCGGTTCGTGTTCCACCTGTGTAAATCTAGACTGGGATCAGCAAAATTAAGATGTAGCCATGAGGAATTTTGTCAAAGGTGCTGCGTTTCAGCGGTGGTCAGTGCATGCGAGGCATTTTTGGCATTTATTCTGCCCACCTCTGGAGGCAGAGGGCATGGGGACTGTAAGAAGCGTGCTGGCCAAGGAGGACCCTTAGAAATCTCAAAGATATTCTAATTGTAGGATATTTTCTCCTTTGGAGAGGTGGTTGCTAGCTGCACATTGAAAAGGAAATGCATTCCCTGTCCTAATTATTAGCTGGATTTTATGTGCAAAAATATATTTCATTTCAGACTTGTTTTCCATTTTTTGTTATCCTCTCCTGCAGCGCTCTGAGCCAGGGCAACAAGGGTGTTAGTAAGTGATTTTTCAACTTTTCTTTGGAGTCATTTTGAATTCCCGACCTACACAGAAATGAACAGTGTTGCAGCAGTTCAGAGCCAGTCAAAAAGTAGCTTAAAGGTTAAAAAAAAAAAGGAGAGACCAGATAAAATTCTCTTTATTTTAGACCCAGTCATATCTTACTTTTTAGATTAAAGTAGGAAGTAAGTTATCCTAAGCGGCGTTCCTTTAATATGCAGGGGTAGTCTTGCAGGCATGATAGGTGCGCATACGCACAGAGAGGAGTCTCAGATGTCTGGTTTGCTGAGCTTTACCCGTGTAACACAATTAACCGAGATCCTCTGCTGTGCTTTCTTGCATATGAAGCAGCAAACTTTCCAGGATGGAGAAAGATGAGCTCTGCCTCCCATCCCCTTCCACCCACCTACAATAAATCAGCATCACAGTCCCCTGTCCCCACCTCAGAGGTGGAGGGGAGTCCCATGGGGAGGTGTCCCATGGCACTGCGGCAGGGGATGCTGGAGGCTTGAACACCTGTGGAGTGCTTTTTGGAGGCCACTCCACAATGAAATATAATCTTCTTTTAATATACATATTTTCAGTTTTCCTGCTTGTTCTTTGAAAGGGGAGAGTGACTCCTGGTTTAAAACAAACTTATATTTGAGCCAGGGCAGTGGGTTAGCAAGACAGCTAACAGGTCCTTGGCGTGTTTCCACTCCAGCTTATTTAGGACTTGGGTGATGCCGAGCTTCTGCTGAGCTGCTCTTCGGGAGCTCCTATTGTTTGAGAAAGCAGTTTCTATTGTTTCTTTCTATTTTCTGCCTTGCTAGGAGAGGTATTGCGGAAAATTCATCTCCTGTCTCTACAAGAGGAGAATGGATTTCCTGTCGGCTCCGGGCTTGAAGGGAAAGCAAGGGCTGCCGGGAGGAAGCGGCTGTTCCTTGGCTGGGCGGCAGAAGGATTGATGATTTCGAGGGCGGCAGGCAGGCGTATTATTTTCTTCAGGCTCCGTGGAGATATTTTTAGGGTTTAAGTCTTTTCTGGTTGAAAGACGAAGTCGTTAAGTGTGAAGTCATAGGATGCCCTTAGGCTGCTTCCTATTGAAGAAGCTGCGGAAAAGACAGCCACCAGCGACCGACCACTGGCTTTCAGAGCTGCCACCGAGGAAGGGGCTGTGACGAGCCCCGCGTAATGGAGGGCTTTTGGCTTTGCATGCAGAGCCTATTTCACAGGCGTTGTCAGGCCTTCTGGAGGTCTTTGAGCATTAACAGGGCACGAGCCAAAGGCTCGATTTCATTACAAAAGGAAGAAAAAGGAGAAAAAAATAACGATGCTGTTATCTGCCCAAGGACCTGGTCCTCTTCCTTCTCTTTCAGTCTCTTCCGAGTCCTTTCTCAGCATACAAATCCAAAATCCACCAGCTGGCAGCTGGAACAAGGGGCTGGAATAGGAAAAACCTACAGACTATTTTTCTGGGGTTTGTACCTGCTCCTCTCACACAGGTTAAGAGCTGGTACTTTGCTCAACCAGAAACCACCTCTGGGCAGAAATCAGCATATGCAGAACATGATGTGCCTCTCATTAGACCATTTGAATCTCCTGATGAGAGTTTTGTAATGATCAAGCCACCATTTCAAGGGAAAACAAAGAATGGAACGGGGGTTTAATTTAGGTTTGCTTGAAGCCAGAGCTAATAGGGATTATTTATTTTTTTTTCAGCGCTGGATGCGAGACTGAAAAGGCCAGGGCAGGTTTTCAGTGCAGTATAGCTGCTTGGACTCCTTGGGGAAATATACAGACGTTTTTACTCAGAAATTAGTTGGATTTTGATTCTTGTTTTTAAAGGCAATAAATAAACACAATTATAGACTTGAAAAGCAGTTCGAGCTGCATTGGGCTCGTCGTTTCCTCAGGCAGGCGTTCCAGATGAGTGTGCCCTCTACTACTATAATTACTTTTTAAAAATAACTGTGCAAGTCTGTAATCTAAAGTGGGTGGTATGTAGCAAGTCTGAGAGCATTCTACATTCAACCCACAGGCTGGGGAGAGGGTGGCTTTATATAAGGGATTGCTTGTCTTCCTCTCTGGGTTGAAATCTACTTTTTCCCACAATCCATCAACAAATGGCTCATATAATGAAAGTGCTTTTTAACACGGGAGTCAAGCTTGCCAGGGACTCGGATGGCTTTGCAGCCCCACAGGCTCTAGATATTCCCTCTGGATGTTGCTTCTCTGCCTGATCTTGTCTCTGTTGTATTCAGATTTAAGCTGCCTGAGCAATAGAGGAGAGCAGAGCCCAGCTGAGATTCACAGCTAAGTAATAGTCTGTTTGAATCTGTTTTCAGCCCAGTTTGCCTTTTGGCTGGGCCAGCTGATTTATTTATATACTCACATGCTTAAAATAGGTTGTGATTATTTTTTTCCTGTGGATGAGAAACAATGAACCTGGGAATTTGCTGCTTGATCGCAAGTGATTTCTCCTACCTTATTTTCTCTATTAGGCTTTTTGGGTGCTGATGTTCTTAAGTGTGGTGTGTTTGCAGACCTCCCTACTCTACAATGCAGCTATTTTCAGGCTCTAGTGAACATGTTTGTCCTTACTTATAAGGGGATCTTTATACTCAGGAGCAGAGTGAGGGGATACCGCGGGCAGGGATTTGCCAAACTGAATCTATTTCCACTATAATGAAATAACCCATGGCAGCGTCTGCCCCCCTGTGATTTTTTTTAGAGTTGTAGTCCTGTTAATGGGAAAGCTGAGGTGGAGAGAGGGGAATAACGTGGGAATTAGAAAGAGGAAACCAAGGGTAGGTAAAGGAGGAAAAGAAAGTAAGTCCTAGAAGTGGGAAATTCAATCCTCTTGAGCTTCTCCCATTCAGAGAGGTGCTAATACAGGCCCCAGGCTTGTACTCAGGATTGAGGTAATTAATGTTTGCTCTCAAATTTCCTTGGGTCTGAAGTTAAGCACTTTCACCATGTCATTTTCTATCAGGGTTTTGCCACCTCTAAATAAAGAGCAGAAAATTACATTCCTTCTGCTTCTACATCCTAAGTATTGGCAAGTTCAGACTTGCAGGTTCCTCCTCGTATTCAGGGCTCTGAACAGCACAGGGCTGACGTAGAATAAGCAAAACATTTGCAATCTGGTTTGGCCCTTGCCGGGGTTTTATTGTAGGTGTTTGGGCTGGTGGGCAGACTTCACTTTTTCACTGAGTGCACTGTTAGATGTGATTCCCACTAAATTCTTCCAACTCTTTTTCCACCTCTTCCCACCAAATGCAGGATAGCTTGGTACCTTCTCAGGCAGGCAGTAAAACCATCAGACTAGAGTACGGGGTAAAGGCATTTGTGCCTATTCCCACTGGGCAGTGTCGTCACCGCTGGTCTATTTAAATCATTAGATGCGGAGAGCAGAAGGGAAAATACTCCTATCTTAATCCTGGTTCCTACAAAATAGAGCAAACACAGAATTGTGTGTTTAGCAGATTTCCTCTTGGGAAGAGAAGTCTCCTATAGATAATAATCCTTTTAGCAACATCTCCAGTGAACGAGGCTTTGTCCGAAGAACAAAGAAAAAGTCGCAAGCTTGAAATATGCCTGAATTTCCTGAGCGCACTCGCCGCTGCATACAGGCAGGAAGCAGTGTTAGTCTGGTTTGGATGTTTGCTCTGAAGTGGCATAAACAGAGTGTCGGGTCTCCCGGGATCCTGATCTGACCTGTGGACCAGGGGACGATAGGAGTTCCTCTGAAGCTGCAGCTACAAGAAGGACTACCATAGTCATACAGCTCTCTGCTCGTGTCCCTGACTGTCCCATCTCCCCTGTGGCCAAATCCATCCTCTCAAGATCTCAGGTGGATGCAGGAGCCAGCGGCAGAGATGAGTGGTGCAGCCACAGTAGACCCAGCACACGCGGGTGTTAAGCTGCCAGCCAGCAGGGAACTCATTTCCTGCACAATTATGAAAACAGCTGATCTGTGACATTTTAAGAAGGGGTAGAAAATACAGGGCAGGGGAAGGAAGGCCCCGGCTACGTAAATATTTACTTTTGCATAGTGTCCCAACCACCCCATCTCTTAGGGGCTGGGAGAAGAAGGGGTTGCTTGCTGCTGGCTCTGGTACGTGGTGACAGGGAACAGGAGAGCCACCAGCGGGCTGTCCACAGCTGAAAGGAGAACGTTCTCTGCCAAGCAACAGCTGCTGAGCTGGACTGTGATACTGACCTGCTTGACCCCCCTGCTTCCTGCTGCATCCCACAGCCAGGGATGTGCTGCTGGACCACCAAGCGCTTGCTTGAACCGCCTGCCTGGTCCTCTCTTCCCGCTCCTTGGTCTTGCTCTAACAAAGCCAAGCTAGTGAGGTGTAGCCCTGCTCCTTACCAGAGAGCAGCCTTGGGAAGGAGGTTGGGGAAATGAAGGCATGAAGCTTTCAGGGTAGTGCTGCTGCAGGCAAACAAGGTGTTCAGGATCTGGGGACTGCAGCATCTCGTGTGATGCCACCACCACATCACATGCCCACCGCCAGGCAGGTCTGGAGCAGACGTGAGCCACCTTTGGTGCAGAGGAGGCACTTTCTATGAAAAAGACCCTCAGACACAGGTCAAAAAAAGACCCTCAGAGACAGGCAAAAGATTTTCTTTCAATCATGGCATTGTTCAACCTGATATAATCCCAGTTTTCAATTTCTTTCCCTCATCCTAGACAAAAATGTTGGTTTTTTTTCCAGCCCTGTCAAAGTGAGGTTGAATTGACGCTCTCTGGTCTACAAATGCTGCTCAGTTGTCCTTTCATTAGCCCTCCCAGGCCGGGGTGGCTGGTGCAGTGCCATGCAGACACTGTGTACATTAGACACAGTATCTGACCGTCGGGGCAGCCCCGAAGTCCCTCCCGTGTGTACTCAGCGGGTGGAGGGAAGGCTGTGGCGTGCTTTGCCTGAGGTCCAATTAGTCTGTGTTTGTAGCCAGGATTGCACCGTCTAAGCCATGCTTCTGCAGTATGGCAGTCTGCGACGGTTGTGTCAACATGGGGTGACTGTGTAAGGAGATTCAGTGAGTCCCAGTAACAGTGACATAGATCCACTGGTGGGTCTCGGTGTATTCTGTTCTCCTGGTGGTGTCTATGAAACCAGAAGAGTTGGAATAGGTGGGATTCAGAGATTTGTTTCATGCCAGTGGTTGGTGTGGTAGCAGAGGTACCTCTAGCCTGTTCCCCTCCACCCCTTTCGTCAAGGAAAGCTCACTCCCCAGGATATGCACCATCACTCAGTGAATAAACACAAGGGATTTGTGTTGTGGGTTAATTCTGCTGCTGGAAATCAAACCCCATCCGTGGTCAGATGACATCTTTTTTCTTGGAAAGGGACCAAGGTTAAGAAGACAAGGAAGGCAGGTTGGTTAAAATATGTCAAAGTCTCTTGGGTATAAGTAAGGACCATAAATAAAAGCCTTTTAGCTTGGAAAAGAACTTTAGAGTGATATGATCAGGTTCAATTTAGTCCAAAGATTGCTTTATGCCATTAAGCTGTTATCAAGTTTTGGTTCAATTGCAATAGTTTTATGGCTTCAGTGCAATGGGAACAGTTGCAGCCTTTATGCAAGTAAAGCATTTCCCCTGAAATGTGTGCAGCGAAGACTGCTGTATTGTGCAGGAACCTGGGAGTAAAACTGCCTGGAAACAAATAGCTGGGGAGGTGACCTTCTCTAGCTCTTTCGTTTCTCCATTCCAGAGTAACTACACAATCTAAAGATTTATATTGTGAACAATGAGGGGATTTAAATGAGGTTTAGTTTTACATTCTCGTTAATGAATCCTCAAACTTAGTAATAAAAGCTGAACATTTTTACTTATTTCCTCTTAAGCTGCAAGCATGTCTGATTCAGCAGCGTCTTGAGATGATTTGTCAGGATGAGAAAATAAGTCACATCCCTCTTCCTCTTGGGATTAATAGGGAACTAGAATAATCCTGTACCCATAATATTATTTCAGTTGGGTTTGCATAATAGCCTGGAAATGGTTATACTCGATGCAATGCTTTGTAATGATGATGTTACATCCTTTGAAGTTAGGTTAATTCATGTCACAGTGTCAGATCTGCACAAATAATAAAACACTTCGCCCCCCCCCAGTTTTTCTTCACTAGCCCTCATTTTCTCATCCAAGTTTTGCTATAGTTGACCAGGAGTGAGTGGATTTTAATGCTGTTTCTGCAAATACCCAGCACCATCACAGCCAGAAAAGTCCCGTTTCACTTTTGGTGTATTTACATGTCAGTGTGGCTGTAGGTTTAGAAAGATCCTGGTGTTTCTAAGGAGTCTTGCTGTGTGCATGCCTGTGCTCGTAAGCTCTGCCGAGCATGAGTAATTCCACCAAAATCTCTGTAGCTGACCCTCTCCGTGAGCCAAGGTTTTCCACACGCATCTGGACCCTTATTCCTGGCTTACATTAGAGAAAGTGAGAGAAATCAGGCCCCCATAATTACTTACAAGCTGTGAGCTAGGCACATATGTAAATATTTTCAGGGTCACAACTTAGCTCTTTATTTTTAATATACTTTGTTATTAGTAATCGTTTTTGAAGAGATTGAAAATCCCACCCATAAGTTTCTGTAGCGTCAAGCCTCCTCAGCCTTGACCTCTGCTCCCGGTGGTATCATTGGATTTACTGTTAACTTCAGCAGGAGCAGTCACAGTGGGTCTGAGAGCTTTTGAAAACCCTTTCCCTGTGTTTTTCTCTATAAAGCCCATCACTGTAGCTGCCAGATTATATGACACTAGGGTTTAAAATGACTTAAGAATGAAATCAAACTGATAAGAAGGCTAAGATGTAATAAAGCTAAGCAAAGTAAATTTGCTTTCTTTTTAAGACAAAGCAACTTTCACAAGGTTTTAATTTTGGCTGGCCCAAGTGGAAAAACAATCGAGTTTGGTTCATTCTGCGTGTGCATGCTGGGCATGTGTCAATACTGCTCCTGTGAAGCCCCGGAGATGACATCCTGCACCCACCACCACACGTGGGCTTACCCAGGGCACGTGGGAGCAGGTGAGGGGGGCTGGTGGGGGCTCAGGTTCAGTTTCTTTCTGTCCCCCAACCATAGGGTACGATCTTGGGAATCATCATATTGTGTCATTAATTCTGCCCAAGACTCGTCCCTAGTTTTCCCCACTGCCAGAGGTGCTTTACAAATAGGAAACAGAAGATGTGGGAACTGAGGTGGGATATAGAAGGTCCAAATCTACCTCCAGACTATCTGCACTTCCTTTATTGAGGAAAAAGAGAGACAAACTAGAACCGCCATATCTTCCTGTGGCATTACAAGAATAAATCCATAAAACTTTGTGTAGCACTCAAATATTGCAGCACTGAAGTCCTTCTGTAATTACCTATGCCCAGCTCGTGCCTTTTTTGCCGTGCTTAAAGCTTTTATGCTCACATCTGTTTGCAGATGTCCTCTGGAGCAGGGTGGTCTCTTGCTGTAACAGTGATGATAAATACTTTGCTCTTATGGATTAGATTATTCCTCACCAAGTTGTTCTCTGTTTCACTGGAGGTCAGCTATACTCATCATCTCTTAGGATTTTCTCCCCCGGGCCCCCTTTTTTTTTTTTGCAATTAAACCAGATCCTTTGTTCTGCGGTGTCAGCAGATAAGAGCGTTCCTCCAGGCGGCCGTGAAGACAAAAACTTGCAGGCAAGGGTGTTGCCTGTCTCTGCGGCTATCTGCTCCTCTTCTCCCATCGTCAGCTCCCCACACATGATGCTCGCTCTGAGAGGTGGTTGTGTCCTCTCCATACCGTCCATTCCCCGCTTCACCTCTCTTGAAAAGAGAGTCCAGATGTTATAATCTTCTGGTAAGCCCTAGAACTGGCAGGATTTTTGTGTTTGTCTCCCTCCTCCTGTTTTATTTTCATAAGCCTATAGATTGACTTTATTTCTCTTAAAGGTTTCTAGGCTGGGAGACTGCTATTCATCCGCTTTTAATTAAAGCAATATAGGGAATTAGGCCTTTCACAGGGGTGGTTCTGGTGATGGCTATGAATGTTTTTGTTAGTTTTCCTCCCTTCTGAGCAAATGCTTGGAAGTGTGAGTTGGAGCTTAAGCTTTTTAATTACCAGAGGGTAAAATTACTACATTATGGTGGAGTGATTTCTTTGCAAAGGAAAAACTGTTTCTTGGCTGCTGCCGTGTGCAATAGCGTAACTAAGAGAGGATGGTTCACCGCTGCATCCTCAGAGGACAGGAGGGTGGTGGGTGCAGGGAGGGAATAAGAATTTGGGCATCAAAGGGCTGAGGCAGTTGTTGGGGCGGCGCAGAGTGATCTGTGGCTTCTGCAGTACAGCGTGAAGGAGGGGAGGTGGTGGGAGCCCGGTCCCTCCTCCTGGCAGTGCCCGGCTGTTTCCCACAAGAGTCTGGTTTAGATTAGGCTGCCCAAGGCACAGTTTCTCTTGATGTTGGTACCACACTGAAAGAGTGTGGGTGTAGGGCTGAGAGCATCGGGGAGAGCGAAGTACTACTGCCTTTCCCAGGCGATTTACAGTCTCTCACTCCCATTTTGTCCTCCTTCAAAGCAATGCTCTTGGGCTCATAAAACAGCCTCATGCAAACAGAGGCAGGGTGTAGGAACCTCCCTATGGGGATATGGGGATCACAAAATGGGCTTTTTCTGGATCTTGGGGAAGGCAGTGAAAGCCTCCTTCCCAAGAAGGTGATTATTTTGGGTAAGCAAGAGAAGGATCTCAAGAGCAGGTCTCAGGCTGACCTAGGGAAGCAGCTGGCTTTTCCACCTGGAGTGGCAGAATTATTTCAGGATAGTTTTACAGCGTGAAAGGCTCCAGCAGGAAATTTTCAGAAGAGCCCAAGTGTCACCTGACCCTGGCTCCTGTTTTCTGAAGCGTCAGTGTGTTCCCAGTGTGTTTGTATGTGTGTGTGTGTTTGGAAATTTGACTTCTGTTTCAAATTGGTTAGCTATTTTAATACAATGGAAGGAAAGCTTTTACCCTGAGTGTCAAGAGCATCAGTATGCTTGCAGGAAAACCTGTATTTAGCCGAGGGTCCTTGGGGAGAAGGGATAATCCTCTTCAGTCTCATTAACTGCTGTCTCTTCCTTCTGTCCTTCTTGCACGTTGCTTGTTTCCGGCACAAGGACACAGCTTCTCTTGGCTTCCTCAGCCCCATGAGCCACACGTAGGTCCTGCAGAGTAGCTGGCACGGTGTTTGTGTCCCTTTCTGAAGTCCTTTGGGTCCATCTCAATGCCAGCATGGGATGAAGGGACTGTCCCCCCCGACGCTCCTCTCTTTTCTTCTCTTGTCTTTAGCCTGAAATGGTTTGCTGTCCCCCAGAGGCTCACTGGTGCTGCATATGTTTCTAATCTTGTGGCGTAGCCGGGCTGGGTTCTCACTCACAGGAATGAGACATCGCCTTCGATGTCTCTCAGTTTGGTTCTGATCCGTGCTAGTCCCAGGGCCAGACTCTGCTCTCATTGATGGCTTTTTCATTCGGAAACGTGCGCTTCCGTTTCTGCAGCAGTTCCCTATTGCAATGCCTAGAAAGGGCCAAGAAAGAATTTTTCTTTTCACCATTTGCGATGCCTGGGGTGCCTCGGGGGCTCTGGGTTTATTCTGTGGTTTGTTCCTAGTGCAGGTTTCCTGGGGGTTATACGATGATCTAAAGCAACCTGACTTGTTGAGCTGACTCAGAAGTGACCCTCCTGAATCACTCCCAGGCAGCTGAGCTGTCTGAAGAGTTGACTGCAGGGGATTGATCTGCTTGTCATTAAAAACAAAATGTTCTGTATGCCTTCAAAAATATCAGAAATAAGTTAGATCCTTTGTTTTGTGAATATTTTCCAAAAGGTCATTTCAGTGCCCTCTTTTTCAAGTAATAGTTATTTCCTTAAACTCCAATGCAATATCTGAAATGCACCTGTCTTGCCTTCTTGGCACACGAACAAAAATTAATAAACTGTGAATTAAAATAAACAATGTGAAAATCAGTGTCATCCAAAGAAAAATTTAAAAAACCTACCCGCTGAACTACAAAAGAAACACCTGTGAAAAAGACTCATCCCGGTACTTTTTTTGGGGGTAAATAACATGAAAAATAAGATATCTGAAACAAGATTTGTGTATTGACTCAGAGTGATTTAAGGATCTGCTTGGGATTCAGGTGACTCGTCTTTCAGAGGAGGGAAAATAAGGCTGGAAAGTGCCTACTTATGAAATGCTCAAGATGTGTGTGTAAGCTAAGGCTTGATACAGCATCAGTGAGTGAATGGAAAAAAAAGTCCTTTTAATTCCCCTACACTCTGGATAAGGTCTTTAACAAGTGATCAGGCTCATTGCATGTAGTCCTTTGCCCCCTGTTGGTCTTCTCCTCACTGTGTCCCTTCCTCATCATGTCAGGTTCACCTTGGAGAGGAAAGTCATTGGAACTGGTCATTACTTGATTACTTGAGTGAGTGCTACGGTAGATTTACTGAAACCATGGTCTTAGACCAAGTGAAAGGGGGAAACAGTGGTGAATCAGACCTAAACTTTTCTGCATGTCCTAAATATACTGAGTGTGTGTCCTCCTTACATGTTGTAGTGCATTAGAGAAGTGATTTTGGATTTGGACTGCCTCAGGAGGTGAGGAGTCTCCATCTTTGGAGGTCTATAACTACAGGTTCTACAGACTTAGAGTTGAGTGTGCCATGAGTCACGGTAATGGATTTGCTGGTCTCTTGAGGTCCCTTCCAGTACTGTATTTCTGTGATTTGGTTATTGAGAACCATCCTGTGAAAAGATTGTGATGAAGATTAATTCAGAGCATGTAGCAATTGGACATGAAGGGTCAGTAGTTTGTGGTTGTAAGATCTTGGCCTCAAAAAGAATTTTAGTCTACCCAGCAGTAGAAACTTCTCAAGAGCTGATGTTTTCCTAAACTACTCCAGGTTTTTAATCCAAACCCCAGGGACTGTAAGTGGCACCAGTATAATTCTTGTCACCACAACACCAGTCCCTTAGTTGAATGCGGTCTTTGAAGTGTACGTGTATGAATATTGCATTCAGAAGGTCTCATGTCACAGAGCAATCATTGTAGCAGTTGCAAGAAGTACTTTTTATTTCCTCCTCCTTCTCTGGTCTGTCTGTAAGCAAAAGAGCCAATCTTTCAAATCCATTTGCAACAACATAATTTTATGTAACACAGCAGGTAATACTCTTTTGTGCATCTTGCAAATGTGTGCAGTGGAAGCCTCTGCTGCATGGTGTGGGCTGTTGGGTGCCTGAGGAATTTCTCTGCTGGGCTCCACTGGTCCCGCTTCCCTTCTCTCCCCATCCCTTCATACACAGGACCTTACCAGTGGTTGAATCTTACCCAGCGTTGCTGTGGCCAAGTGTAACATCACCTAATGCTGCGTATTTCTTGCAGTCAGGTAGTTTTGAGGTATGACCTGGATTTTGTTTTGCACAGGTGCCCAGTGTTAATTCAGGTGCTTGGCACCTCTCTGCAATGTGTTAACTTGTTCAAAAGCCACAGTGGAACTGAGCATTTTGATTGTGAACCAATTAATCTCAGGGACTGTATGGTGTTTGTAGAGTGTCTGGGATGGCAGGTTTCTGCTCTGGGAATAAAAATTTTGGAAAATATCTTCAGTTTTCTTGCAGAAGGACTGCTCCTCTCCAGCCATCTCCCCCTGCCCTCACATCACTGGGTGGGAAGTGACATTTCCACTGTGCTGACCCCAAGCAGGGACCCACTCTTACCCTGCCCAGGGAAAAAGTGAGGGCTCGTTCTGCTCAAATCAGCACGGAAATATATTACACGGGGTGAGGCTGAATTCCGTCCAAACATAAATAGAGTAGCATGCCCCAGAATATCTTTTCAGTCTAAATCTTGCTCAGCAGTTGAAAGTCCCAAGTACCAATAAAGTCACTGACTAATGAACATTACTCAGTTCCTTTGGGTGCTTGGCTAGGGGCACTCATAGTTTCCAGTCATACGATTACTCCTTTTTACATTAAGCCATCCTGTTTTCCTTTAGTCTTTCAGCCTTAAAGAAACATTGAGTAACTTTGTGTTCTGCTTCTTAATGGCAAAGTCAAGGCATCCCAGAGACGTGGATCTTTTTGGCTTCCTTTCCTGCTACCTGAAAACACCTTCTTTATCTCTGGTGCCAGCTGAGGCGTTAGTTTTCTGATTTATTTTCCCTCACCCTTTCTGAGTCTCTCTTTCTTGCCCCCTTTCCACTGGAACTGAAAACAAAATTGGGATTTTCCAAGCAGAAGTGTGTCTCTGAGATATGCAATGGAGATGAATCGGCACCAGGACATTTGCTCTGCACACTATTTGACGAGGAGAGAGGAAGGAATTAAAAGCCGAACCTGAACTGAAATTTGGCAAATTACCTCAGCCAGCTCCAATTTCTGGACAGTTCAGTTGAGTGCCCATGGACGTACAAGGAACAGCTAGGCTCCAGATGAGTCATTAGCCTGGCACATGGGGAGCCTTCAATTCCTTGGGGTCTCTTGCAGGAGTTTACCTGCAGGAATAAATGTCTGCATTGTAAACCTGAATGAGACCTGTGAGTCCTTGAGCTGTCACTGATACCTTGTCCTGTGTCATTCAGAACTGCAGCATGGCCCCAGTGTTTAGTGACCTTCAGCATCCAGTCACGTCTACAGGGACCTCATGCCCGGTGGTGCCTCTTTGGATGGGCAGTGGCTCTGCTGAGAGGCCTTGCACTCCTGTACCAAATGGAGCTGCTGGTGTTGTGATTTCAAGTATGCAACCTGTTGCCTTAGCTAAATTCACTGCTGTTGTACCACTGGGATACAGGTACACATCAGAGGGAGGACCATGAATGTTTTAGGTAGTTGTGCAACCGAGGAATTTGTTTCACACCTTCAAATCATGACATGGGTCTGTGAAATGGTGGCCTGAGCTGCATCGCCGAGTGCAGTCCTGAGCAAAGCCAGATCAGCTGTTTCATCCTGGCCTGGCTCCAGGTGATCTGTGTAGGTCCATTGGTGGGGAGAGATGTCTTGCCTGCTTCCTAAATCTGTCCTGAGTATTGCTTTTTCACAGAAGTAACACCAAAGTACACTTGGACTATACAGAAGCAGCAACTGAAATTTACTGGTGGGTGGTTTCTGCAATAATTATCTATAATACCTGACATATGCCGCAATCCAATTTTGTGGCTGTGCCATGCTGGTATATTTGACTTACTTCATTGTGGGCATTGCATAAAAGTATCACCCGTCAGTGAAATATCTCCAGCTTTGGAGTCTAACACAGTGAATTTTGGATGGCAACACTACACCTCAGATTATGAGTAGGGATAAAGAAGAATCCCACGTCCAATTGACCATGGCAAATCCAATTCAAACTGCAAAGGGATATTTTTCCTCCCATTAGGCAGAATGTGATTAATTTCCCATGTGGAAAATTGTTCAAGACAGACGTGCTCGTAAATTATGGCTTAAGAGATCCTATTACTACAAGCTCCATCAAAACCTACTGTGCCTCCCAAAATAGCAATAAGAAGATAATTATATTAACAGCCTTTCTTGTTGCTTGATGTATGACTGACATAGGCTGTAGGCTTATTTTCTGCCAAACTGGAGCCTTCATTTAAGGATGGATGCTTTGGCATTTGTGGACATTAACAATAATCCTTGGTTTCTGACATTTGAAATTAAAAATGTTACAGGAAAGTTTTTAAAATAAGGGATTGAAAGCCAATAGGTGCAAATGATCTCACAGTTTAAAACGACGTATCCTCTGGGGACGAAGACTTACAAACTGCATATCCAAAAAGAAACATGGTTTTACCAGCAAGGATTCTTGAAGGATCTGGCCTTATAAGATCTGTGCTGTTCAACCCAGGATCTGCAATAGAGGGTGTTAGTGGTATAACTAACATAGCTGATCATGAAATTACTAAGAATATTCAAATTTGGAGCTGACTGCAAAAAGTTGGAGGAGGATCTTGTGACATTGGTGGTAAAAAGGCAGTTCAATGTTGGCAAGTACAAAGCAGTGCTACGGGGAGAAAAAAAAGGATCACTGCAATCCAGAAAGGAGGTTTCGGTAGTTCTGAGGATGTTTCCACAAAAACTACAGCTCAACAGTCAGCAGCAGTCAGAAAGCCAAAGGCAGTGTTAGAAAGAATTAGGCAAAGAATGGGGAACAAAACCCAGAGCTTCAGCTGCGGAAATCCACGATTTCCCCACATCGTGAATACCGTGTGCGGGTCTGGTCGTTGCCTCTCAAAAAGGGTATATAATAAGCTAAGGTGCTGAGAAGGATGACAGAGGTGATTACAGGGGTGAATTGGCTTCTGTGTGAGGGGAATAAATAGACTAAAAGTCTACAGTCTGTAACAAAGGTGATGGGTGGGATAGAGTAGAAGTTTGTGAAATCACGAAGAATTTCAGAAAGTGAGGAGGATATCATTACTTTTATTTCTCAAAATGCAAAAACCAAGTGCAGCCTGTGAAATTTGGAAAGCAAAGCTAAAGTGAACAAAAGGAAGTATGTAATCACATGCTGTAGGATTAAATTATGGCATTAATTTCGAGAGGACTCTATAGGGACCACAATATCTGTGGGTTCGAAAATGTACTAGAACAATTTCCGTAGGATGGAGCCAACACTGGTTGTTAAAAATTATTTTCTAATTCGGAAAAAAATCTAACCACTGATGTGCAGGAATGGGAAGTGTATATCAGCAGAAGGATCCCATTACATGTCCTGTTCTTGAATTTCTTGTCTATGTTTTACTGGCCACTCTTGTAGACAGGGAGCTGGACTACAGAGATCTTTGACCCAACCAAATGCAACACTCTTACATTGCTGCAACAAAGTGGACCAAGTCTTCCGTCCCTTTTTAGTGTGTTATAACTACCAGTGAAGCTTGAATTCTTGGATTGTAGCAGCTAAACACATAGATGGTGATCCTCCAGCTAGAAGCGGAGGAGATGGCATCTGTCCATTCTTGACCTACTTGGAGACCACAAGTCTGCAGGCTGGACCACCTCAGAGGGGTTATCTGAGGTACCCAATAGGGGGACTTTGTACCTGTGGCCAGCCCTGCGTAGCACTGCACACCAGGACACAAAGGCAAACAACATTTGGGGAGCTGCCATTCCTGTGTGGTGGCACAGGGAGAGAAAGACCAGTTTGTTTTGTGGTGTGGATTTTGTTAGCAGTCAGTCCCGTTTGGCTGCTCAGTGTCTCCGTGGCTTCAAATGCAATTAATCAGGGCCCGAAAGGGTAATTATCAGCTTACATTCCTAATTCAGATTTCTGTGCCTATTCACATTATTGTTTTTTCTTTAATTTAGCAATAAACTTGGGGTTATTTTCATGTTTTTATGCTGCTGGCCCAGCGATCCTTATTAAAAATAAAAAATAACAAAACATTAGTTTCCAGTCCACCTTTTTTTCCTTCTCCCTGGGAAATGAAAAGGCCGTATTAACTGTGAAAGGGAAACGAAAACGTGCATAGTCCTAGGGTCCTGCTGTCACCTTGGCTGAAGGCACTTTTCCTTTCAAGGGGCGAGTAATTGCTTAGAACATTAATCCCTGAAAGAGGCTTTTTATTCTGCAGTGGGTGAAGCTGTTGACATCTGACAGTGCCGTTTCCTCCCTTGATCAGACATAGGCACTTGCTGAACCCAGGAGAAGGTGGCCCTGGAAAGTTGGGGATGCTCGGCACCGTCCACCCTGAGCTCCAGGGCAGCAGCTCTGTCCTCTGGGATGCTCTGACACCCTTAACGCCGTGTTTACTCGCACATGGAGGAACCGAGATGAGTTTTTCAGGGAGGTTGTCCTCAGCTGTCTTCTGGCATCAGCAGGCACTGCTGGTGCCAAGTCGCACGTGAGCGTAGTTTGGATTAGGTGGCCTGAGCTGGAAATGCCTGGAGTGTTCACACGTGGAGGAGCCGGGTGTGAAGGAGGCTGGTTATCTGATAAGTAATTATAAAATCATTTCCCTGTTCCTGTGCATCGGCTGAGCCATGGTAACTGCTGGTGTGAGTGCTCTTAGGCGTGCAGCCGAGGTGGAGCAGTCTGAGTGAGCTTTGCTGTCCCTGGGAGGCCGAGTGACTGGACACTGGCGCGTGTTGGTGCAGGCGACACGTGCCCACGTGGATCACCATGTCCACTGCTTGCCCAAGGAGTGGGTTAGCTTTGCATCCATCAGCTGGGAAGAGGCAATAAGGGAGGCTCCATGGTCAAGGGTTAAAGAGGAGGTGCTGCTGGGTGGCCTGGCCACAGACCTGACCCAAAGGCTGTTTCATCAGGCGTGGCGGCCAGATCGCACATCCCAGCTGGCTTATTGCTCTGCAAGCTCAGAGGAGGTGCAGGAAGGGGTGCAGGTCCAGCTTCAGAGTCAGCACAGGGAGGTGCAAACATGACTGCACCAGTCAGACCCCCAACATGTGCTGAAAATAAAAGGCCCCATCTCTCTTCTCTGGTAACACACAGAAATCGGCCATCCCTGCCCTAAAGCGCCCGCTCATGAGCCTTTGAAATCAACATTAGCTTTATCAGGGAGTAGAGCAGGCAGAGAGGAAATCCCTACCAGAGATTGTCTTAATGACACAAAAAGATAAGACATACTAAAAAGACGTGTCTGGAACCAGAGAATGATGCCTGCGGTTTGAGATGGTGTCTTGGTCTGCAGATTGCAGATGAGCTTCCTGAGTGGGAGGCTGGCCAGCTTCGGTCTGGTTGTCGTTCAACAGCTTCTGTGCCTGTCATCGTCTACTGAAAATTCAGCTTAAAACTAGTCACAGGATTTGCTTAGAGGACTCCAGGAGAGCACTCCCCTTTGGAAAGAAAGAACAGTGCTCTGTTTTGCAAAGCACAGGGGATTTGCTTTCTGAATACTGCTCTCTGAAACCCTAGCTGGTGAGTTCCAGCCTCTGACAAGCACAGGCACCTAGTTATGTTTGCCGCCACGTTGTTTGTTTGTTTAATTTCTGTGTTAATTGGGGCCTTCCAAATACCACAACTGCTCTGAGGAGCACTGTCCCTGCCAATCGGACTGCTGAATTTCACCTCCTGTAATGTGGGACATGTGTACCTGGCAGCTGACTTAATTGAGGTCTTCCACGGGAGAGAATTTTGCCTCATTTGTGGCAGAAATCGAGGATTTGGTTTTGATTAGAATAAATGTTTGAACAGAAAGATTTTCTGCCCCCAGATGCCAAGGTAGATGTATTTTCATTCTGCAGGCAATCAGCAGAGGGATCTAGGGACTGGCTTTATTGCTGTCATTAGTGTGTGCTCATTTTGTGACCTTGTGAAGCCACCTTTGCATCCCTACCCCTCAATTTCTACCTGCAATATTCCTGTAAGACTACACGCCATAGCACCACGTTATTGCATGACCTACCTCCTAGTAATAATAACTTTGATCTACGTGGTGTGAGTGCAAATATTATTTTATTCACAGCTCCGGTGCTCAGCCAGCTTAAGGGTGGAGTCTCCCAAGCAGCATTATTGCCAGTCATGCCAAAGGATGTGGCTAGGACCTTACTGAGCTTTTCCAGTGTAGTTTGGCAAGGGTGTGGTGCAGATCCATCTCCATCCAGTGACCTTGCTGCAAGGGCTTCGACCCCAGTGGAGGTAGCTCAGAGGCTCCCTGTCGGCGAGGCTGGCACTGGCCCAGTGTGTGTGAGGTACTGTCTCGGGCTTAGTGACACAACAGCGCATGCATTAATGACAAGGCTCGTAAGAGCTTATAAGACAGTGCAAATGTTTTAATAGGCTCAATTTGTTAAGGCTCCTGCTTTAAAAGATTGAGGTGGAACCATATGGTCCTTTCTGAGGGTCCATACCACCGAGTGTCAGTAGAAAGACTTCTATTGACTTCAGCAGACCCCAGTGAGCAAGGTGGTACTTGATGTGTTTTTGGAAAGAGCAGAGGAAGAGTTTAATTAATGTAACTACAGAGGCATGGTCTTGCCCTTCAGGAAGAGCATTTTTCATGGTTAAGGTGGCACAAAGGCATTTGTGAGGCTCTTGCCTTTTCCTGCTTTTGGGTCAGGAGGTGACGTAGCTCAGATGATACAAGCATGTTCACCAGCAAATACATGATACAAACAGGGGCTGCTGGTTCCCAAACTCATTGGACCAACGTACAGTGATCCACATAATTCCCATGCTGGCCAGGGAGTGAAAGTTGCTCTTGAACATAACTCTGCAAACTGTCTGTGGACTACTAGTGATTTGGAGATCACAGGTTAGGAGCCACTAACTACCTAGGTGAAAGCAGGACAGTGGCATCAACTGATACAGGAGGAAAACCAAGTGTTTCAGCAATCAGACATAGTGTTTGACGTTTCTCTGATCAGTTTGGTATAGGGCCTAGACAGTTGGATAGTTATTTAAGCGCTGTTATTTCCACCTTAGATGACTTGGTCCTGGAAATTTGGAAACGGATCTTTTTGGAGGATGTTCAAAAAAACGCAGGGTGCAGTGGATGTATAAGTGTGCAGATTCTTATCTTAGGGGAAAAGTACGCGTAGGCAAGGGAGATGCTTTGGATCTGCATAGACTTTCCTGTTTTTCTGTGCCTTTTGCTCCCAGCGTAGCGAAGACTGTATGCAAAGAGGGGGACACTCCTGCATCCTCTGTGTGAGGAAGCCGTGCTGTTTCCTAAGGCAGTGTTTCTCGGATGTTTTGAAAACATGACCCTCTTTTGGCTCCTCATCTCTCTGGGACTCGGAATTGTCATCAGGACAGTTCCTCTGGGTGAGGGTGTGCCAGTTGCTGGTGTTGGTGGCTGCAGGTATAAATACCATTCTCCCTCTCCCCTCAGACAAACTGACTGCTTTCTGCAATTAAAAGCAGTTGGCTGATTGCTGGCTCATGTAGGACTTGCAACCAGTAATTGCAAATTAGTTCACTTTCCACCTTGGGGAAGCTGAGCTGTGTAGTTCGAGGAGGTACAGATTTCACTGGAGAAATTGAAGACTTTACTCACTGAATCAACACTCCCAACATTTTGCAATCACTCACCCACTGGGAAGTTCAGTTTTAAGGGATCTGGGGACTTGTGCTCACACTGAGATCCTCTTGTGTGGGGTAGGTGCTATACTTTGCTATACTCCGGTGGTAAAGTTGGTTTAAGCAAGGTGATGGATTTCTTTGGGGTTGCTGGTGCATACAGAGCAATGCACAGAGAGCTGCCCCACAGTAAGAAAATTGAACGGGTAATTTTGTAGCGCCCTTTCCAGACCAAATGCTGCATAATTTGCCTGCACCATGGTCCCTGCCTTGCTTTGGAGAGGTGGGAGGTTTGCTTCTAGGGAAGCTGAAGAGGAGATTACAAGGGCAGTGGGTTGTCTGGGTGATAGCAGCATGATACAGAGCAACATGAAGTAGCCTCTTGGCTTATGCAAAACACTGTACAAACGGTAACAGGGCTGTTAGCTCGAGATTTGCACCCGTGGCCCCCATCTGTCACTCCTGAATTTCAGCATTGGTGCTCGTGGCTTTTCTCATTCTTCCAGCTGTGCTTTGTGCTTGAATTCCCAAAGTTGGTACTAGCAAAGCTGTTCTAGAGGTGATGCTGTTCTCTCTGGAGGACAGTAGCCACCCCTACCGACAGTGCAAAGCAGCCAAGTTCAGCAGCAGGAGCTCTTTGCTGGTGGGGAATCGAGATTCACCTCTTGCCCGTCTTTGGTTTCCTCTTGTAATTATTCACATAAGGGCATATTCTGCTTATCACTTCTCATGGAGGAAGATTTCTCTTCCTGGTGATATTCTTTTATAGTCAAGCCATGTTATTTCCCATGCTTTACAGCTTCTCGGTGATTTTCTTTAACATTGCAGCTTATGCACATTAAAAACAGGATCCAAGTGCAGAAGGACACCCTCCCACCATCCCCCATATATTGTTATTGCTTGTGTTGTCTTTCCTGGCTGCCCCATCTGTCTCCATCACCTCTTGTCACCTTCCATAGTAATTCCTGCTGATTAGCAAAGGCCTTTATCAACTGAGGCTCTTTGGCAGCCAAGTTCAGCCAACAGTTCTGACTGTCACGAGTTTCTACTTATTAAAAAAAGTCCTTCCCCCTCCCACTGGTGGAAATAGAATGAATCATTTCCCTCCCCTTTCTTTGTCAGGAGCAAATGCCATCGATGTTAGGACCCTGGCACTGGCTTTCTGACTCCAGGAAATCATGGATGAAACAATCCATGGAAACTGGGATCCCCATGTAAAAATAAGACATTATTTTATAAGGAACACACCTCTTTTTTGTCTGCTGTCAGATTGCCATCTGGTTGACAATCACATGTACTTCCATGAGAAACATAAAATTGTTCTTCTATCCCATAGTGTTGTGCTGTTGAGTTATCTATTTTACATTGCAAGGTGCCAGTGCATCTCTAAATGCTCCATTTGGGAATTACATTGTGTGATAGGTGCCTGAGAGTTTTATGCAGTATCCTGGCTTGGTTGTCACAGCTTAAATGGATTGAGGGGAATTTGTGTCATATCTGATTGCACATCTGTGCTTCTTCAGTGTATAAAAATAGTAATAACAGCTATGTGTAAGGAGTAGAAGCCTTCATAAAAATACTTGAGCAACAAAATGGGTTTAGTTACACTGGAGAAAGCTGCTTAGCCCAAAAAGAGAACCTGTAACTGTGTGAGGGCTACATTATTTTCTCTACATTCATCTGCTGTGACTGTAGGGGCTCTATAGCGTATGTCCCCCTCCCTTGAAGAGGAAAGACTGGACTCTCCTGCTAGGCATCCCCTTGGGGACTTGTGGTGCTTCTCAGCCTAGTGATGCCTGGTGCTGTGCTGCCTCCAGACCATGCTCCATAGTGTCACCAAGCCCACCAGGAGCTGGGCTGCTTCTCTGCATAAACCACATCCTTGACCGTTACAAAGCGTTAGACTATGGACCTTTCTGGTGTGTTCAGCACAGGCTTGTAGGCTAACGGGAGGACCAGAGTGTTGGGATGCTTTTAAGCCTTTATTACTCTAAGTGTGAGGTTACGCAGAAATAAAATTATATTCAGTGGATACCTTTAAGCTTGCAGAATCAGCAGCTGCCAGATAGACGGCCTCCTGCATAGCTTTATTCTTCCCACTTTGTGCACCCGCTGTGTATACAGGAGGAAACTGGGGTCTTGTGGGAGAAGGGGTGTGTGGTCGCAGAATTAAAGGCTACATCTATATATATAGACAGAGAGATGAAGGGATGACTTAAGATGTCCCCTACAATGCTAAACCTGATACTTTGCCTCTTATCCACATTAATTTCCTAGGAATAATATTTTCTTTAAAGAAAAAATGGTAAAAATAAATATTGTTATCCTGCATTAGCAGCAGGGCTGGAGCCCTGTGTCTTCCCCACGTCTCTCTTTCCCAGTGCTGCAGTTCTCAGAGTCCTTCCTAACACGTGCCAGACCTCCCTTGGCCCAGTTCGAGCCTGGCACATCAGGGAATGAAATAATTGCACGAGGCAGTGCTGTCCTGCGTAGTCTATTGCTTCCCATCTGAGACTGACACAGACTTCCCCTTTACTTCCTAGCTGGGCTGCAGCATGGTTAAAAAGCTGCTCATCCTTCTGTAAAACAGGGCTGTAGTGCCTGAGTAGGTTTAAAAGAGCTGCAGTAAAATTCAGGAGAGAGGAAGCAGCACTACATGTAGTCACACACAAGTAGACCTCTTCCTTAGAGATGTGGAAGCTACCCAGAGGAAAAGCCAAGCAGCACATAAACCACTACTCCATCCTCGCAAGGGAATTGCCCAGGCTGCTCTGCATTTACCGGCCACCCCAGGACTTCCCTGCTTCACGTGAGTGCCGTGTGAAGTGCTCCTTTCCACTGCCATCCTGAGGGCTCCTCGCTGCCTCTTACATGGTCTTACTGCTTGGCTCTCTGCCTGCTCGTTATTTATGGTGATAACAGGGATGATCCTAACTACCTCACTAGTCAGAGCTTTCCATTAAAGGGGTCTGTGTCCAGTGTACCCACTTGTAGAGTGTAAAGGAGTGTACACTGCGGGTCTCTCGGGTTACCTTCCTTTTCCAGTTCCATGGGACCTCCCCTGGTTTCGGAGGAAGACCAGTAGAAATGGGAGAACTGGAGGAAGCAATAGTAACTCACACTGGATCTGCAGTGGTTCTTGCTGGTTGATCAGGACAAATTCGGATGAGCTTCTGTTGGCAGTCTGGCTTCCCAGAGAAGGGGAGAAGCTGGGGATTTGGGAAGTTGTCCCTCCTTAGAGGTGTTTCAGTACCCCTGGCAATGAGGTTTCTCTGCCCAAGGACCCCCAGGATTTGTGAGGGGGTCCCTCCTTGCTGCCCACCAGAACTGGATGTGTGTGTGGAGTCTCCTTGTTTTAATTCTTGCTTTTTTCCTTGTTGACTGCTACTCCATGGTGCTCTAAACTACTCAGCCTTCTCCAGATCTCAGTTTTGAATGCTGTAATGGACTGAGCAGCTACAGATCTTCCCCACAGCCCTCATCGAGCCTTTTCCAGCTTCCAATAGCAGAGGGAAAAATCTTCCTTTTTCTGAAAGGATAAAAATGGAAGCACCTTCTGGGCTTTGCTTCATCCTAACACCACAGTCATCCTGATATTTTCCATCTCCATTTAAGGACTGAATTAAGACTCATCATATCCTGGGGTCTTTTTTGTACTCTGTGTTTAATATAACGTTCTTTATTATATTTATCTTGTTTCTTATGTTTGAGTCTTTCATTTATTATGTTACTTTGAAGACTGGGCCTCCCTCTCTTTTTAGGAAAGCTGAATTGCATTTACAGGAGATCTTTAATGTGTTTAAGTCTTTAGTTCCTTTATGTTTTTATATGGTCACCGGTTTGACTTTCAACTCATGGCTTGAACTGAAAACAGGAAAGCCAGAAAGTGAGAATGTTTCCAAAATGTCGCTTTCTCTTTGCAGTGTATTTATAAAAGTTGCAAAGAAATACCAAGATCTCCCACACCAATGTTTCTGGAGCACTGAGAAAGCAACTAGTCTTTTCTCTGCAGCTACCCCCACAGCCCTTCTGCCCCAAAAAGCGGCTTACTGCAGTTATGCAGTACAAGTGTGATCCTGGAGGCTATTAGAAATAATAAGAAATGTTTTGGAAGTGCAGGTGGTTCTCCCCATTTACCGGGCAGAGAAGAAGGAAAGCAGCAATGTTTTGGTGTGTCCAAAGTGGGTCATTGCGGGGAGACAGGAGTGTCACTTTCCTTCTCTAGCAGCTTTTGACTAAATCGCTCAAGCTGAGATGAACATCTCAGACACCTATTGAAGATTTCCCCTGTGCTCTGTGGCCACGTGGCATCACATCCTACGGGGATGGCTCAGCACCAGCTTCGTAATGACATAACCACAGGGAATCCAGAGGGACAAATTTATGGCACTAGGAAATGGCTTTACCTCACAGGACAAACTGTTTTGCTGCCAGAATTGGGGACGGAGATAAACTACTTTCTCCTGTCTGAAACAAAAGGCTTTAACACCTCCTAGATTAGCAGCTATGGAGGAAAGGGTAACCAAAAGGGGCTGAGCCTGGGAGAGTTTAGAGCCTCTGCTACTGGTCTGTTAAAGGCTGCCGTTTCATTAACCTCTCAGCTTGTGTAATCCTGACAAAATCAAAGTCACATATTCAGATTTTGGCTCTGATTCCTTTTCATAGTCCATTTTCTTATCCCAAGATCTATAGATGAGTATCTCATTTGCCTGTTGGCAGAGGAAGTTTGGAGTGGGGGGTGGTATATGTGCCAGTGGTTTTTTTTACATAGACATTTCATGGACTAAATAATGCTGGCAGATAGTGTTTTCTTCAGCCACAAGGAGAACATATAATTTATTCTTGTCTCATTACATTAAAAGAAATAGAGCACAAAAGAAAAAGGGAAGAAAACCACCAAAAAAGGATATGAAGATATAATCCCTTCAAGCCAAAAAAATACCATCACATCCTTGTGTGTGGGGAAACTCAGCTCCTAGATTATTTTGATAAACTTTGTTATAATCAGTTTCACACAAAACCCAGCCGTTTATTTAATCTTAACTGGCTTGCAGAAATGTCATCCAGCAAGGACACTGAGGTTATTATTTTTTTTTACTTTCAAAAAAAGAGAGTTTGTTTATTTTTCTTCTATTATTTGGTTTCCCTCTGTAGCTTTATAAGGGCTCCGTCACCAACAGCCTTGTATTTGCTCCTGTGCTGGCTGTGTGGTTTGTCCACCTGCAAGGGCAGGAGCATCTGCAGTGGGAGGCGGTTGAGTGGGCAGGCATGGGGTGTAGACTGAGCCCGCATCCCACCCCAGCGATGCTCCCTGCGCTGCCAGCATGGATGTGCCAAAGCGGCCCTGAAGTGGAAGGGAGTCATATCATAGTGTCAGTCCCTTCCATGATAACGCTGTCACTAAAAGGGAACTAAAACTTTTTGCGTTATCTACAGGATGAAATCAGAAAAACTCCCTCTGCCCCGTGAGTCCTTGTGGTCCCCTTTTGGCAGCTCACATGAGCAGGGCTTTGGTGGCAGTTGCTGAGGTTTCACAGAGCTGCTGTGCCTGTGGTAGCTGTTGGCCATCTGCTGCATCTCCTGTGCAAACTTAAGACCAGCAGCATCCAGCTGCGAGAGGTGCCATCCACACTCCCGTAATAGCTATTGCCCTGCGTCCCTCCGTCGCCTGCCCCACAGCTTGTTTCTGAGCAGTTTGCTCCAAGGGCAGGAGTAGATCTGCTGCTCACACCTCCTCCAAGTGTGCCATCCTGTCTGTCTTGTAGTGATGGGGGCCGCAGCCACACAAGCTGCTGCTGTGTGAACCTCTCCAGTACTGGCTCTCCTCCACTGGGGACATAACGGGGTTGCAGAGCTCAGCCACCGGCACCGCTGACAGCTGCAGTTGGAGCCGGGGATGAAACCCCATCTACCAACCTTTCTGCTCGGTGCTGTTGGACTACCCTGCATGGCAGGCAATGCCTCTAACCCTCCTCTTCCATCTGTTCCCTCCTCAGGTAAGATCCTGTTCCGGAGGAGCCATGTCCGAGACGTAGCTGTGAAGAGGCTGAAGCCCATCGATGAGTACTGCAGGGTAAGAGCTCCAGGGAAGGTGTCTGGCAGCCCTGCTGCGGGGGGGCTCATGGCCACCACCAACGCTGGGCTTTCCCTGCCGGATACTACTAAGAGCTTCATCTGTGTTGAGTCCATCATAAGGAAGGATGGTCCTTCCCAAACACCGCTAGGACTGACGAGGCAGGTGAAAACAGGCTGCTGTTTGCTCCCAGGGTCCTCACAGCATTTTCCTCTGCAAACCTTATGCACCGGATTGGTGCCTCATTTACTCAGTAAGGGCTGTAAGCCTCATCAGCCCAAAATGTGGATTTTCTTTCTCCTTCAGCCTGATGAATGCAGGAGTTGAGCAGGCAGAGAGGCACAACTAAGATGGTGTTTTCTTCTTTTCCCTTCCCGTCTGTCCCCCACTGCTGCACGAGGGACCGTGCCAGCTGGCGCAGCACTGGGGGTGGACCGGCGGCTTCCAGGAGTGCTTCTCCTGGTGAGTGGAAGCCTGGAAATTTATTGCAGGACAGAAAAGCATGGCTGTGTTGAGAAGGAGGTTAAGTCACCTAATCTTTCCTTTCTAGCTTAGAGTTTATGATTTGATGATAATTAATCCTCTGACAGTAGAGTAAAAGTCGTTTCTAAGTGAGGCGGATACCCAGTTTTTGTAGAGGTATCGAGCGTGTCAGTCAGTGCGTAATTTAAACCCCAGACTTCCTCTCTTATTTCCCGTGGGGTTTTCTTTCCGTTTTTAGAAAGCCAGAGGAGCAGGTGAAGGGGGAAAAATACATTCCCAAGAACTTCTCCAGTCAGACATTTGCTCATCCAAAATTAGGAGCAGATCGCCGAAGTGCCTGAGGCGTGCTGGAGCGGGGGCAGTGAAACCCATGCCATCTGCACCCCCCCCGGGCGAGGAAGCTGCGATTAAAGTCTTATCTCATGAGATCAGTCTTTCTTGTGCGACAATTAACGCACTGTCTTCCTGCCGGCGGCTGAACGGCTCTCTTTAAAATATGTAGGGTCTCACTGCATCCCCAGCCGCCCTCCTTCAGACAGGAACTGCCAGCGACGCGAGCGGTGAGGGCTGATGTCAGGGTTCACCCGGCGGATGCTCAGCGGAGAAAGCGATGACTTACGCCGGCAGGGGCAGCTGCTTCTCTGGGACCCCTTTGTGTGTGCCCCAGACAGACCCGACCTGACCTGGCCGGGCCTGCCGGCGCCCCACCGGTCACGGCCGAGGGATGTGTGGTGGCGTCAGCCGCTGGCATGTTCACTGACACCGTGGCACTGTGATTGCCGCCCTCCTCCTCGCTTCCTTTTCTCCCTCCTGGAGAAGCCTGGCTCTGTTTGTTCTGGTTCAGATGATACAGGGCAGATCTGCTGCTGCTGCCCAGCTCAGAGACATGGCTGGATGCTTCCCCAAATCACAGAATCCCAGAGTCCCAGAATGGTCAGGGTTGGAAGGGACCTCTGGAGATCATCTGGTGCAATCCCTCTGCCAGAGCAGGGTCACCTACAGCAGTTGCACAGGACGGCATCCAGGCGGGTTTTGAATGTCTCCAGTGTGGGAGACTCCACAACCTCTCTGGGCAGCCTGTAGAGGTCAAGCTGTATCCTTAATCTATTTATTAATAGGAGCTGCTTTTATGAGCGTAGACCCAGCCATGTTGGCTTAGCCCAGTTTCCCCCAGCCCAGTGTTTTCCATCTCCAGCAGCAGCCACAGTGGTGCCCAGCAACGAGTGTGACAAACCAGTAGTGACTTCTCCAGAATATTATCCCAGCTTCCAGTAATCTCTGGCTCATAAGTTGCTTTTGCCTGATGTAGTGTCTTTTTATTTCATTTGCAATTTGCTGTAATTTGTATTTAATTTGACTCAGTATTTCACAGTAGAAGATAGAATCATAGAATTGCTGAGGTTGGAAGGGACCTTTAAGATCATCAAGTCCAACCATTAACCTACCCTGACAAAACCCACTTCTAAACCATGTCCCTAAGTACCACATCCACCCTTTTTTTAAACACCTCCAGAGATGGTGAATCCACCACCTCCCTGGGCAGCCTATTCCAATGTTTAATAACCCTTTCAGTGAAAAAATGATGTTTAAATCTGGATAGCATTGGAGAGTGAGACTTGTAGTCACTGAGAAGCTTGAGCAGGCGTTGCATCTCATGTCTGCGTGAGTGCTTCAAGAGGGCTACTTCCCCCGTAGTGTCTTTCTGCATGGGGTGTCAGGCCTTTAAGGAAAGAAGGCCCAGGCTAACTCATCCCTCCCTCCGGGATGTATCTTGTTGGAGCATGTGTGACCGTGGTTGTGCCTGAACAGTCTGGACTGCCGGGAGGTGAGTGCTTTGGCCAGTACTGGGAAGTAAAGCAACGCCAAACTTTTTTTTCCATCCCCTGCGTTTGACTCCAAAGCCATGCCCGGACATTAATTTGTGTCCAGTGTGGATGGTAGGCAAACTTGTGTCCACTCTTCAAAACCAGTATAGAAGTAGCTGTGATATCTTGCCTGTCATCGGATCCAGTTATGGGCTGATCTCTTCTCCTTCTGCTACAGCTTTCTCCTAATTACAGAGAGTAAATGAAGGCGGTAGTTGGTCATGCCATTGCCTGGCACAGGACATACCCAGTCATCCTTAAATCCCACAACACACAGTTGGCAACCTGTGCAAATAAACAGAGGGGCCAGAGAGTTGCCACTCATACCTCTCTCAACCTTTCTAAGTCTGCATATTTTATGGAATAAGTTTTTCTTTTGAACGTTTATAGTTCATCCAATTTGCATTTATTCAAAGAATGTTTGTCCTATGTTATTGCTGTTCCAAACCTGTCCCAGGATATGAAAGTCCACAAGACTGAAAATAATGATGAAATTCGGGCACTAAACTTCAAAGGTACAAAGAATTTAGGGCTTGTAGAAGGAGAGCTTCTTGGTACACTGAAGTCAGTGGTAGTTCTGTCACTGACCTTCAGCAGGGACAGGAATTCATTGTTGGGGCTTAGCAGAGGCTTAAAATTCAGAAATGCTTTCTTGCTACCTTCCCTGAAGGTCATCACTTACAAGGTTTCTGGGAACGTGACCTTCAGAACCTTACTGTAATCTTTCCATCCCAATATGAAGTTAACCAGGAGTAACAGAAAGCTGTGAATTGGGAGCAGAAGGTAAGGTGGTGAGTCTGAACCAGAGTGGCCTCACTTCACCAGCCTAAACCAGATGCAGGATCTCTCTCCAGTCAGCTGTAACTACAGAGGGAACCTGAGTGACTGGCTTAGCTCCGATGCTAACTTGAAAGCTGAAGTGAAATGCAATGAATCCCCTCTTGGTGTAAGAAGGGATTAATTTTTTTCCTTTCTAATAAAATAATATTACTCATTACTGTTTCCTACTCTGTAGCAGCTACTGGTGCACGTGTGTGACTTGCGAGTGAGATCATGCCCATCTCTTTGGAAGTGTTAGCTGTTTTCTGCATTTCTTCCCCTGGCCAGTGGATATTTTGACTCTTTAGAGAATTGTATAGAACTGTAGAGTGAGAGCATCTTTTTGACAAGTTCAGTATTGCTTCTATAAAAGATGAGTGCAAAGCTTATAGCCCACGTTAGTCCTAAAATGGGTACGCAGACAACATGCTTAATTTTGAAAAATTTAGAGAATTACCCTGGAATGATGTGGGTGAAGTTGATAGAGAAAATCTGACATGGGATAATAAAATGAATAAATGAGACAATAGACCTTTGTCCACTGGAATCTGTGAGGAAGCAGAGGAGGGAGGTAGGTTCAGATGCAAAGTTTGTGGTAATTTTTTTGCCAGATGAGAGTTCTCCATCCATTTCATCTGCCCCGGAAAGACGAAGCACAGATGGGCCCTGGCAAATGAGCGGTGCAAATGTTTGACCATTTGTTGTTTTGTTTTTGTAGACTGTCTCTGACAGAGGGTGGTGATTTGCACGGCTGAGAAGCAGGTCTGACTTCTGCTGTTTGGATGTGTGTGGTTCCTGCACCAGGCACAGGAGCAGTGACAGACAGAGGCTGCCTGAGAGTTTGTGGGGAGACTTGGCAGTAAGGGAGGGTCTGCAGAATGTTCTGTATCAGGGACATGAGGCCTCTGCACCCTACAGCATGGGCCTCCCGACCCCTCGCGCCACGGTGATTTTTCATTGCATTGTACCAGCTTAGAGAAATGCCATCACAGAGGTAATCAGGCCAGTGTTTTTGCTCAGGCCGCAAGAAACTTTGAAGCTGCAAGGAAAAACAGAGGAGTGGGACACACAGGGGAAGATTTCACGGACTTTTCTCATCTCTAAACATGAAAGTGCAGGGTCTGGATGTCCTCACTGGTAACCTGAGTGAGTTACCAAACAAACTGCGTTTTGCCAGTAAATGTGTGCTGCCCACTGGAATTGGTATCTCTGGATGATTTCCCTCTTAACTGTAGGCTTGGAATTAATTTAGTGTGATTTAAGGTCTTCTGCACTCATTGGGCCTGGTTTTCTTAATTTGTTTAGGAGTTTTTGCCAATCTGAAAGAAAGAGCAACTTCATAGCCTCCCCTTGCCTTGCCAGGGGCATTTTATTTATTAAGCTTTTGATCTCCCAAACACACCTCTGGTGTGTGCTTGTCCAGTATGTACTGTCCTGTGTTCAAGAAGGACCTCTCAGGTTGGCAGTTCACAAAACCACCACTCTCTCCTTACACAGCCCTCTGGCAAGACTCAGGCCAGCATTTGCAGACTTGCATCTTTGTGCGTGTTGGTCCTAATTGAGGGAAGCATCTTTGTGCAGAGAAGCTTTTAAGGTGTGAGGTCCCATTGTCATAAACACTTACCTGAATTTGTCACGTGCCTTCATGCTGTCCTGACTGGAGGTGGATTTAAGTAGAAGCTTACAGGCTTTACTATAGTGAGGCTTGAGTACCTAAATGCACATCACCTAAATAAAAAATAGATGAGCAAGTCACATCAGTGCCAGGAAATATTGGTCATTCTTTTATTAATGTTCACAGTGTGAGGCACCACACTTCAAAAACATAATTACCTCCCTCTTGGTCTCCCAGTCCTGCCTCTCTTTCAAGGTTTCATTCTTGAACCTGTCAAGACAGATACACAGACGTTTCTGTCTCTACCCATTGTACAACTAAGCTAGTGCCGATTGAAGGTGGAGTAATAGTTAGTCCTGGTCAAGAATGAAAGAGTTTAAGTGAAAAACATTCAAACTTTGTCTGTCATTTTTTAATCTACATTTTAGAATCCTGATGTGTTTAGACCAGCTACAGAGAGTTAATTATTTGCAGTGCCACTCAGCACCTGGAGTAGAGCTTCGCTTTCCATTGCCTTATGGTCCTTCCATGCCAGAGGCCCAAAACTGTGTCCCAGTTACTTCCAAAACTCTGCACCCTTTTTCCCTCCTTCTCTCAGCTCTTTATTTATTCCTTCATCTCCCCACTTCTCCAGTCTGAGTCACCATCATGTACTCTTCATCCATATCTCTGTCTGTCATTCAGTGTTTGCCTTCAAACCTCCGCACTTTGGTCCTTTGGGTTCAAGCTTGGCGTTATTGAGGCTCTCAACAAAACAGAAATGGAAAGTGTTTTCTCGTAGGTGAAACAATTTATTTTTCTGTTCTCAGAAACAAACTATTTTAATTGCACCTTCCCTCTTGCTGGACTCATTGCCATTCCAAAATGTCTGGCACCAATGATTAACCTTAATTAAAATGATAAGCAGTTGAGAGCAGGATACTTAGTGTGAAAAGTCAGGGAGTCATAACCATGCGGTACTGTCAGCTGTCTCTGGGTATTTGTGTGCAGAGCTGTGATTAACCCCACTGAACATTAGGGATCCAAGAGCGATATAGCTGAACTCCCTCAATGGGCTGTGGGGAGAAACAGTCAATGATTCCCCCCCCAAGAGCTTGACGTCCACGGTGGGGTAGACAGAGCAGCCTCCTTCTCTAGCCATTATACAAGTTGAGAGACAAGTGTGACCAGTCTCCCATTTTAGACATATAAACTTCAGTGGGGTGAATATCATTCTGTGCATATATACACACATACACACACGCCTACACGCGGGCTGTATATCTCTACATATACATGTCTGTGCGTCTGTTTTTCATAAATGAGTCTGCATAAATGCAACACACAGCACTCAGTGCATCCTTACAAGTACCTGCATGGTTTTATACCCACGTGCACGTATTTTGTGAAACCTTTGAGCTGCAACACAGTCCCGCGGAGCTGTCTGCAATTCACGTAACCTTAAGCGACGAACCCCTGCCTGTGCCTGGTGCTCCGTTTGCTTCGAATGCCGTGTGCGGCGTGCAGCAGCCTGCCTGCAGATGAGCTGGCACTGCGCGAGTAGCCGGCCGTCCCCAGTGCCGCTGGCTGCTTGCTCATGCCCTGCCTGACGGTACAGCTTTTGAATCATCCACCCTGCAAGACTGTCTGAAACATGTAATATAGAGAGACAGACATCGTTACAGGCTGAAATAACACATAAAAGCGTATCTCCTAAGGTGCGTGTGAGGTCTGAGCAGTGCACGTCCGCCTTTGCATGCCGAGCAAGGAAACATGCTATTACTGATAATACTCGGCGGTTGTGCAAGGCTGAATTCTGCTCGCTGGCACTTTTTATCTCTCACCTTTCCTGTGCAAATTCCTTGCTGATTCTGGATGCTTGCTGTTTGTAGCTGTGCGCATTTACCTCTGGTTTCCACATCCCAGGAAGAAGGTCACTTCCCTGTCCTTTCCATCCTTTCACCATCTGTTTTCCTCTTTTTTTTTCTTTACCCTTGTTTCCTTGACCCTGCAGTCTTTCCTTCAGGCTGTTGCAGCTCTGCCCTGAAACTATCTTGCTGAAAATGCCAGAAACTTGCATTTTCCTCTTGCAGAGTGACAGCGGTGTCCCTCATGTCCTCAATGCGCTTTTTGTTCACTTGCTGGAATCATGTTGGACTTGGCTTGCTCCTGGGTGGACTTTGTGTGTTTGCTGAAGAGATGTTTGTTTCTCAAAAAAGTGTTGCTGCTCCCTGCCACTGTCCAAAATCAATAGACCAACTCTGCCTGGTTTTACACTGTTGTTTGCACTTTCTTACCCTTTCTTAGCGTTTCTTACCCCTTCTTAAGGTTTTGTTCCTTAAAAAAAAACAAGTAAAAATTGACTGGCTGCAGACTTACACCTGAGCTCCCCGAAAAACATGCAATGGCAGGTTACTGCCAGGTGGAATTCATTTCACCACCATGCACTGGGCTGAAAATTGCAGTACTTTGGGAGGTGATTCAGAAGCTGGAGAGCCTGCCCTGCCCCAGGGCTGCCATGTCCGTAGGGTGGGAAGGTGGATGACTGGGTGTGGAAATGGCTTCGGCTGATTTTTATCCACTGCCTGCAAAAGCCTGGAGTCACGGCGGTGCTTTTAAATTACCCCCCTTCAGCCCGATAGGGCCACAGTGCTCCTGGAGATTTCCAGGCAGGGCACCACTGACTCAGTGGGGTCAGATTTCCTAAAGCTCCTAAGATTTAGGAACACAAATCTCCATGGCAGCTTGGTAGGATTTGTGCTCCTCCATGGCTGAAAACCTACTCTGTGCTCCAGCTGAGTATTGACATCTGTAGGCTGGATTTGGGGAAGGGTGAACACCTGCAACCTGTAGGGAAGTGGTGACTCTTTCAGAAGGCGTCTGATGTCCAGGACTCCCTGTGATACGTATACCATGGGTATTTGTGTTTTTCTAGTAATGATACATATTATTTGCAGTTCTTGCTCTTGCCCCACTGACTGCATAAGATCAAGCCCTTTGAGATTTCAAAACACACTGTAGATATTAAATATCTGAGCCTCATAACCTTTCTGCGGATTAGCTAAGTGTTATTGCCCAGCATTGTAAATGGGTAACTGAAGATATATCCCTGCTGAATTTGATGGAAAGAGGTTAAGTAACCTTCCCAAACTGAGAAGGGTGTTAGTAATAGAGCCATCACTAAATCTCAGCCCCATCCACTGTTGGTTAGGCAGCATTGCTCCTCTGCATAAGTCTGTCTCCTGCTTGAGATGCAGCTGAATAAAACATGCTCTAATGTTGTCTGTGTCCTTGTAAGCCTGTGCTGGCAAGGCATTTCTCTTTCTCCTTCAATATGCCATAATTGTTAGTATTCCCAGACAGTTCCCGACTTCCCAGTGTTAGTCTTGATTTGCCAGCTGGATGCATGCGTTTGGACACACTAGGAGTAAGGGCAGAGAGCTCACACCTTTGTTACGCTTTCAGGCAGGATGGCAAGACTGAGTGGGTAGCGGTGGGGACCAGGGCATCCTCCATTCAAAATAAAGCACTTGAGTTTTCCACTTGGTAAGTTTTGTCCTGCATTAGTGCCGCAACCAGCAGTGCTCTGTACACATGCCCCGGCGCTTGGACCTGTCAGGCTGTTGCCAGGCTTCGGCATTTGATGCTGCTACCTTATTGCAAGGTATCTTCTTCTGCTCTGTAGTGCAATTGCACGTGACCAAAGACCAGTGCCTCGTTCTTCACAGGCCTCTTATACCAAGTGGATTTTCCTTGTGATTTTGTAACATCCCTGCACCAGGGAAAGGTAAGCCATAGGTCTGGAGGCACTCGGCTTTGAATTTCAGGCCACCTCAAAGAAGACCCCATCATGTAATACTGGAGACCTGCAGTTTCAGAGCAGGATTTTTTCACTTTTCATCTCTTTTTCTTCATATCCCCAAGGAGAAGTTGTCTTGGAAACAAATCTGGCCACTTCTAAAGCCTAGTTAAAAACAGCCGTGAGGATAACCAACTGCCCTGTCCTGCCTTCATGCTTTGGCTGGGCCTCCTAGCGTGTCTGACCAAGATCAGTCAGATGTCTCATGGGTTCATATAACCAGTTCACTGTAACGTACCTTCATTTAGCTCTGGTGCAGTTTTTCATCCATCATTCAAGATTGTTTGTCCTACTTTCAACTAGCAGAAGAGCCAGACAATCTCATTTTGTCAAACAGGTTTACAGCACCTCTAAGAAGCTTGGTCTATATTTATCCTGTGGCCTGTTTTCAACATAACTTAGCACAGGAGGATGTGAACTCCAGCCTCTCTTCCTCTCCTGCTGGTTATTTCTGGAGGCAATCTCAGAGTCGTGTCACTTAGAGCTACTCTCCCATCTCTGTGGGCTGGGGATGGCTCTTTGGCCTCTTTTGGTACCATCAAGCTCTAGAGTCTCAACAGCAAATTCATAGCACGTTTCTGCCTTGCGTGCTTGTCTCATTGGTTTGAGGTCTTGCTTTCCAGTATGCTTCAACATAATGTGGTTGCTTCCCGAATTGTACTTAACTATTGCTGCATGTGACGAGCGCTGGGTACCTGTGCCTTGCAGAGTTGTTAGCCAAGGTGCGCTGCAGTGAAGCCTTCTTCATGCAAATGCCTTTTTTTTTTCCAGACAGTTCATCAAACTTCTTTTCCCATCAATCTAGGAGTAAATTGTTGTTTGTTTTTTGTGGTTTTTTTAGCAAACTCTGCTTTTTCTGTTGACAGTGCTTAATAGAAAGTCTTATGAAGCACATTAATCTGTTGATTAGTGGCTGTTGAGTCTGTAGATTTTCACTGCTTGAATTTGTGTGCATTGACATAGAGCCCATAAGCCCTAACCACATTGTTTGAGGTGCTGTGCAAACACATGTCACGGAGACTGTCCCAGCTGCAGAGCACTTATCTACTCAGTGTTATGGTTTTGCACACATGGACCAAATTCTGCTCTTGTGTGCATGGCAAAAAAATTACATTGGCTGACTCTAGGTACTATCTACTTGTCTAAATTCATTGGATCCTACTTGACATTTGCAGTAAAGACATGCTGTTTCCTTTCTTCTCCAGTAAGTAGCCAGGAGTGATGCTTTCCTTTTGTATTCCCTTCCCCCTGCCAGGACTGTTTTGCCTCCTCTTGCTTGGTAGTTTAGGTGTTTGAGGCCATGTTTTGCACTTGACTTTTCTAAGTGCTTCTCCTTCCCTGTTTTCTTTTGCAGGCGCTGGTTCGGCTTCCTCCTCACATTTCACAGTGCGATGAAGTCTTCAGGTTCTTCGAGGCTCGCCCGGAAGACCTTAACCCTCCAAAAGAGTAAGTGCTGTTCAGTTCTTTTTGATTAGCTGGAAGGAAAAGGTCATTTGGTTTTATTAATGCTGTAGGTGTGGGAACAGATTTTGTTGCTTTCAAGCACTACCTAGAAAATGCTCAGCAATTACGTACAACCACGTCTGGTGTGTGGAGGACAAGGGAGTCAAGCAACCCTCAGACACAATTTTCCGCCATCCTCCGCCCACCTTTGCATTGTTTCTTGCTGATGGTTCTAATGAGGGAACCTCCCCTGGCTTAGTGGATTTTACCTGATAATTATCACCAAAGAGTCATTTGGTTCCCAAAAGCATTGGCTCAGCAGCAGGGGGAAATCCTGCCAGTAAGCACTTGGCTTATAATTACCAGCTGCTTCTTTAAATGTACTCCTGCCCAGAGATACTTAGTTATCTGAAGGGAGCAAGACTGTGGTCCAGATCCAAAATTGTCTCTGGAGAGTCTATTCTTTCTGAGCAGGAAGCCAAGAAAAGGCTGGGAAAAGAGTTCCCATTGAACACGAAACGGAATCGTAGCCTTTACCTTGGAGCAGACAGGCTGATTCACGCTGATGCAGTCAGCGTTCAGAGGACTAATTTATCCAGGGAAGGCGTTGGCAGGAGGGTATTTACAAGCAACTGTGCTGCCTCGCCTGATATTTCCTTTTGTCCGTCAGAACGAACAGGATATATTTTATTGTACTCCGCAATAAGATTTTGACTTGGTCCCATTGTGTTCTGTGCTGTTTTGTTACACGATTTGAACCTTGATTGCAGGCTGGGTTACTGTAATTTGCTTTCTTCAGTGTTTGCACAGCCTGTTGGGTAAGGGGAAGTTGATGTAAAGCTTTTGGGTTTTGGACACTTCGGCGCACACTAACCTGTAGTTAGCAGAAAGATTTGTATTGGCTTCAGCTGTCTGTTCCTGTGCTGGCGTAGAGGAGAGGACCTTTGCAGTTTGATTTCTCAAACTTTGTCTCTTGCGCATACATGGTTTTATACAAGGGGACGTATTAGCATTTGTACTAAAGAAAACACTGCTAGTGTAGCTGAGAGCGAAGTCTGTTTGGTTTTTTGAATGAGAAAAAGAGCAGTTTTAAAATCAACGGTCTGGAAAAAGAGCTGCTTTTTCTTTTTTTTCTAGCCAGCCTTGTTTTAGAAAAATGTCTGGGATGAATAAATACAGTCGCATATTCATTGTTAAACACATATTGCAAACTTAGAAACCATTGCAACAGGATGGATATACCTACACTCTGAGACCTGCTGACTATCACAGTTTCCATTTAGGGTCTGTAAGAAGGTTTGCAAAGGTTGCTTGATCCCACAACACCCCTCTGATACAAGGAGACATCCTCATGTGCCAGGCAGAAACAGACACTCAGAAGAGGAGCGAGGTCCCCAGGGTTATGGGAGAGTTCACCTGGAGGATCTCAAATGGACCTTGGCGGGGTCTACTTTAGATGCTGTTTATCACTCCTGTCTGCTTTCTGTACTGACACAGACCCTGAGTAAAACAGAGTCAGGATTGGACCTCCACAAGACAGGGAATGGGGACTGAGGCCTGGGCTGGCACTAGGCGTTAGGGCTTTCTTTCTCTTTTCCCTCCTACAAGTTATCGAGGGCCTTTTGCTGAGCTCCCTGTTTGACAGCCTTGCAGCAATTTTCAAGTTATCCATTTGCTCCCCCCATGGTAAAACAAAAAAGACTAAATTTTCTCAGCCCAAGCCTTACATCTTATTCCAACCTAGTAATAAGTGTGATTTATTTCCCTGGAAAATGTAGAGCAATAACCTGATTAAATCTCACTTCACTAATGTCTGCAAGACATTAATCTAGCTGGGTTTAAACAAATCCTACCTCGTCTTCTGTAAGCAAACAGATCTTAGGGAAGGTGTCTAGGGTTTCTGCTGGGAGTGCTTCACAAAAGATGTATTGTTGAAACTGAAGATTAGTCTCTACAAAAAGATGATGTAAAAGCCAACGGAAACATCTTACTGTTTTTCTTCTGTGAACTGAGGGGGAAGGGAGGAGATCTGGGGCTCACTGGACCACTGTGTAGGGTCTAGGGGAAGGACACCTCCAGGGCGATTCTCAGCCTCAGCAGTCACGGCAGGAAGGAGCACGATCAGCCGGAGAAAACCCCAATTTATTCCCTCGTTTTGCTACTCTGCCAAGCTCCTCCAGAAACAGTGAGGCAGTGGTGCCCAAGCCCTATGAATTCAGTCTTCCCTGGACCTCATGAGCCATCATTCATCTCACTGGGGGTGGTAAGGATGTAGCCTGGGGGCAGCATCTAGACTACCCTAATTATTTTATCTTTTTCTTCAGCAGGTTCTTTTAGCCCTCAGTGCAGAGGTGGTTCGTATATTGATATATCAGCACGGACGTGGCATTCAACTGGCTGGGTTAAAGCAGAGCAAATATTGCCAAATGGGTACTCAGCCACCAAGGGATGGCTTGTGCCACCTTCATGTCTTTCCTCTGTTCACGATGAGATGGTCTTTAATTTTGTGACCCCTGCTCTGTTTTTCTTCAGCAGCTCAGCCTCATAAGACAAAGCCTGACCTAGAGTTTAATTAATTAATTTTTCAGGAGTGTAGCTTTCATCCCATGGGCATTTAGGTTGTTGGACCCAAAGAGTTCATTGAGTCATTATTATTCTGCGTGCCAGCAGAGCAGTGACTGAACACATGCTCCCAGCCAGAAGAACATGGATGCTTAAACTTTGAGGGAGGGGTCACAAAAAAGCATGGTTTACCTCACAGCTGGAATGTGTGGAGAGGTATCCATGCCCTTAATTGCTGAGCCTTTACTCACGATGATGCACATGCAGTAATTTATGAATTACTGCAGTAATTCAGCTGTGAAGCTGTACTCTTCACTTCTGTTCCTATTGTCCTAAAAGAAACCAACATTTCCCTGTAGTCCCTTAGGCACTTTTACAAATGCGTTCCTGACTTCTTCCTTATAACTCTTCATCTGCCCTACCCTTGCCTCCTCCCTGCTTCTGCGTACTGTCCTCTCTGGGTTCTGCCATGTTTGGCTTGCAGGCTGCTCCCTACAGGGTCATTTCCTACTGCTGCTGCGCTCTGATTGCTCGCAGTGCTGAGCAGCACGCAATCCAGCTATAATAAAAGCTGGGCTTTCCCAACACTGTTATAATCCGGCCAATTTGTTCGGTTGGATTCGCAGCTTAGGTTTTCTGTTTCCTGTTTTGGTGATGGTCCAGGCTTTTGAGTTCTGTGACAATAGGCAGAAGGTATTCCATTCAGCCCCATTAAACCTCTTCCGTGTACAGCAGCTTACAGGCAGATAGCTGGAGAGATGTCACAAGAAATCACAGCGTTTGAACTGGCTGGCAGTATCCTCTGAGTCTGCTCCTGCCGGTGGAGCTAGCTCCAAGTCAGATAGCTCCCAACAGCAGGTTTCCTTCATGCTGCATGGGAGATACCGTGAGAGGACGCTAAATCCCTCCATGGGATAGTCTGGGAGCTCTCGTGGACTGTTTCACGTGGTGAAAGCGCGTCCTTTGTAAGGGAGCCGACAGGCGTTGGGAGCACTGATGTGCAAGGCAGGGTTTGTAGCTCCGGTGCTGGTGTTCCCAGGGCAGCCGCTTCTGCTGCTCTTGCTCCACTCCATCGGTTAGCTGCAGAGAAAGCAAGCTTCAAACCATAAACTCTGGTACAGGAGGGAGCAGTTTTCAACTCCTTAGGTTTGTAATAAGTGGAATTTTAGTGTTTGAGCAAATGCATATGTATCTAGGCAAATGGCTGAGCTTGTGTCTTTTACCATGCCCATGGAAGGAGTAGACCCTGCATTGCGATGGGAAAAGACACTGTAAAGTAAGAAGGAAGTGCATTTTTATTTTTCCATTATTTTAAGTGAAAACACCATGTCACTGAAAGCCATTCATTTACTGGATACTTCTGTTAATAATTATAATTACTGATAACTAAGCCAGAGGTGGATTAATTTCAGACTTCTACTGGGGATTTAAATTCAAGGCTGAGGTCAGGCCAGGGCTCATAGTCAACAAACAAAATCTCAGAAACCATTTTTTTAATGATTCTTTTTTCCTAGCAATAACAGAAATACCCAAAGAGTAGGATTAATCAATTAGACATTGCATATGGTCCACTGCTTTTAGGGTTTTTTTGCAGTTAGGTTAGTAGCCAGACTACTCATGTGAGAGTTTGCTTTTTTTTTCTGGGTCTGGATCCAGTCTGAAAAACAGACCAGGAGCCAAGGATTCAGTTCTTCAGTACTCCCCCTGCAGAAATGCGTGCAGGCTCAAACGAGATTTCTGTTTAAACCACCACTAATAATATTAACAACTGAATTTAAAGCAGTGTTCAATGTCTGAGAATATTTTTCCTGTAAGAATCATAAAGCGATTTTCAAACAATGTGCAAATCCAGGAGAACTAGGGAACTTATTAGGTATACGACATAATATTAGGAGGTTTGATGCAGAAAGTGGAATTAATGCTGAAGGTGCCTTTACTGAAGAACAGAAATGCTTTATTATGTCTGTAGCCATGAGCTTTACTGATCATATCTCTATCGCATAAATACCGGTATAAGACTCAGATACTCAGATACCAGGCAGCCACTGTCAAATGGAAGCAGGATGCTCCCTTGATTCTTCACGTATTACAAATTTCTGATAAGGAGTGTGGAAGGAAGTTGCCAGGGTAATGCAGTGACCACGTTAAGGAAGCGTGCTCTAGCTTATGAGTCTACCAGTGCTAAGGCACAGTTCCCTAATACGCTTTTTTCTGTCCATAAGCATGGCTGTGTTTACATATGACTATTTCTGTTTCCCAAATGTACTCTAATCTGCCCTGTAATAACAATATTTATTGGTAGAGGAAGAAAAATTTTCATCTGTAAAATATCTATATTTATTCTGATTTGTTTGATATTATGAAAATAATTTATCTTCTTTTCATCCCTTATATTTCTTCCCTCATACTTCTCTTATATTTCATCCCTTTAGAATTGTTTCCCAACACATTTAATAGTTGAGTCTCTAAGCAGATGTGCTATGAGAAAAGCTGTCATTCTTTTTTTGTGGTTGCTTTTTATTGCAGAACTTACAGTACAGATAATTTTCACATCGTTTAGGAATGTGGTCAGCACCATTTTATGACAATCGGTGTTACAGTCTGCACTTGGCAGTGGTATTGTGACTGTTCAATGCGCACATTTTATTAGGGAAATTCATTCCGCTTGAGAGATGCAGGATGGAAATTAATTTCCCTAAGAAATGCAAAATCAGAAAAAAAGATGGAAGTTTTATTTTCATGTGGTTTATCAGCTGGGAAGTAAATTGTAAAACACAGAGCAGGAAAAGCTCTGAATAAAGATGGTGGCAGGATAAGGCAGTTAAGACCCACTCTTCTGAAGGGAAGAAAAAGTTAATATTTTCAAAGAATGAGTTAATCACCTTCACTGAGATTTAGGTAGCTAAGGATGCAAGAACCTATTAGGGCTGAGTTTGCCAAGAGCCTTGCTTGGCTGCTCCTAATTAGTCATCCAGTTCTCATTGATGTCAGTAGGAATTAGGTAACACAGCTCTTTGAGCATCTGAGTTATGTAGAACACCTGTGTTTAGTTTTTCAAAGCTGCCTGTTTTAGGGCTGTATTTGTCTAGAAATATTTAGCCTCAGCACCTAAATTTGTTGTGAAAATGTTTTTTTGGCTTCTGAATTGCAGAAGTGCTTTCCAGTATCCTACCCATAGTGCGGGACTGTAACAGATCTGTGGCCGAGAGGTCAGGCAGCCTTTTGCCCCAGGAACAGGAGTGAAGTGTGGCTGATTCCCAGTTGTGCCCCCTCTGACCCGGAGAGCGGGAGCTCAGTCCCTGGGACCCGGCTGTTGTCAGATGGGGCTCTAGATACCCTGACAGTGTACGCTGCCTTTCATCAATGCGTATTATCATGATCTTTGGGAAGGTCTTGCTTGGAGACTGTTATCTTAAATAAACTAAGCCAATGCAGGGATGGAGGAGTCTCTAGAAATGGGGAAAACATGAAGTAACAGATGCATTACTCATCCACTTCTTTAGTTTCATGGGGGACTTTCTCTTTGGTTTGCAACATATAAATTATTTGGGCTGGAATATCAAATGGAGGGTATTGAAATTTGCTACTGGCTGAAGCGTTGGTGATAACAGCAAATAACACAGCCTTCCTGAGAGAAGATTTGAATCTTTTTGCTACTCATCCAGAAAATGAAAAATGTATGTATTATGTGTAGATAAGTATCAAACAATAAACCTGGGGGAAAACAGAAAGCACATTAAATGAAATAGGTTCAACAACCACAAAAAAAAGATGTGGGAGACTGGCAGCTGGAACAGCATACGTTATTGCTGTTACCATACAGCAAGAGCTTTTATTCCTTGCCTTGAATATCACATTTGGGTTTGCTCATGCTTTGTAGGTCTGACTGTGAAAGGACATGGGGCTGAGAGAAGCAAAGATAGTTTAATGTACTGACAGCACTGGCGGCCAAGTGTACAGAAATAGCTTTTGCCTGGATTGGTTATGAGTGTGCGGCAGGGTTTAAAAACGGCATGCTGTCACGGGCACGGGATGGGTTAAGAATAACCAGACTTATCTGAAATCCATCAGAGTGTGACTGAGATCAGAGCCTTGCTGGCATGCTGCTGCTTCAGCGGTGGCACCGGACGCTGCCTTGCTGGCACCAAACATGACAGTAGTGTCAGGACTGGTAAAAGTTTACAGTTTATGAGCACAAATTCAAGACATTTTTTTTTTCTTTCTCTGTAGAAGAGTTGGGACTGAAGAGGTATTTTGAAATGCAGAGACGTTGCCTTTAGAAGAACTAAATGCCAGGCCTCTTGGCTCGAGGGTCTTTTACCTGTCCAGTAATTTTTGTTCATATCCTAAAGGAACAATCACTGCTGATAATTTGTCAATGCCTATTTTTTATATTAGAAAGTTTGCTTAATATTTAACTTAATCCATGAAATTCTTTCCTTCCAGAGAAGAGAAGTTCAGTGGTTAATGCAGGGGATTGGGAAATCTGCTCCTTTTTGTCTCATTGATTTATTTTGTGATGTTGGAAAGGCCAGTCACATCTCCTGGCTGTATCTGCAATAGGATTGCAGATGTATGGTTTCGGAGGTTTGCTAAGAGGATTTGATTCTGGTAAAGAAACCCCGTTCCTTTCATAGTATAATTCTAGAAATGACCGGTTACAAAAATAATTTGTTTTTAAAATCATCAGTCAACGTTGGAAGAAACAGTGCTTCCAAAACCTGTCAGGAAAGCCTGTTCTGCTGGTGCTTCTATATGCAAAACCAGTTAGGGAGCCAAAACAAATTTATTCATCTGGCAATGGGGGAAACCCGGGCTAATGAGGAAGGATTGGAGCAGAACCAAAATAACAATTCAGAGGTTATCAAGCTTGTGAAGGGTTTGGGGCACCCGTTATCCTTGAGCCTCCCTTCTAGAAATGTGTGGTTCAGTGCCACAGGATCTTCTTAAAATCTCTGATTAAAGGCTGATGACGCTTGGTTTCGTGCCCCAGAATAGGGGCAGCCCGTAGGGTTGAATCGCTCATAAACACAAAAGGGATCTTTAGGTCCAGGCAGAAGAGAAGTATCCAGTCCTGCTGTGCTTTGTGGATAAGCCGGGAACTGAGGAGAGGAAGAGGGATGGGGACTTCCTCTTCTTATCTGAGTGTCGTACTGGTGAGCCCCTGCTAGCAGGTTAACTGCACGCACTGAGGTATCTGTCACCATTGACTCATGACCTGCCAGGCAGGAGGAGGTGGGGTGGAGTTCTCTTTTCACTAACATGACAGAATTGAGTATAGCCTGTCTTGTCCTCTGCATGTCACGTCTCTGAAAAACAAAAATAGGCGGCTTGTGTTACAAATATAATTATATCATGGAGAAGAATCCAGCTTGTCATTGCCATGTCTATATTTAATATGGTCGCACTATTGTTTAATGAAGATCTTTTTCCACTCTGAAGAGGAGGGCACTAGGGACAGTCGTGCTCAATGGGGTGTTTGCCGCCAGGGTGATAAATTATCCCCCAGTGGTGCCTGGGGTCAGATGGGACTTTTCGGTGCCCTGTGCTTTCTACTGTTGATCACTATGTAATTTTGACATTGCTTATCTGGAGAGTCCCTTTATTTTCAATGCTGTTGAGGATCAGTAACCCTGCTGGTTATAAAAGAAGCATTTTTTTCATGTACGTGTGCCTAGTGCAACCCAATATGCGATTCTGAACTGGTTAGGGGCGATGTCAGACATCCCATTACATTTGGTAGGGTTTTGTCAGGCTGTACTGTATGTTACAAGGGAAGGCATTGCTTAAAATGTGTTTTAATGCTGTTGACTACAGGCCAGGTGGAGTTGACATCTCACATTTACTTAAGGTGGAGCATTTCTGTCTAAACACCGGGAAGTAGAGGTGATGTTCCTCGGCAAACAGGACATTGAAGTCTGAGAGTCTCTGGTACTGCCCTTAGCATCCAGCAGTTGCCACTGAAGAGAGGAGGAAGCATTAGCAATGAAAGAGTGCTGAACAACAGGTAAAGCAGGTCAGATCTCTCTGGAGAGCCACCGCCTCCCGCTTTGCATTAGCAAGAGAGCTGGGCTTCCTTTCTGGCTTGGCTGTATCATAACAGCACATTAAACAATTACTGTTCGGTGCAGCTGGCTTCACCTGTTCACCCCATGCAACCAAAGGATTTGAGCTGGAAATCCATTTCATTACATACACAGGGCTTGGTGTTTTGTGTCCGTAGAGTTTTGCATTAACAGCAACCAATGCTGTTGCTGTTTAAAATCTTGCTTGTAGCAAGCCTGGAAAGAAAAACCATTTGTGGCAATAGGGAACTGTCTCCTGGAGTGCTGCACGCGTCCGAGATGATCTGTTTTCCTCTGTCCTTCTGTCCCTTGAGGTAACAAGGTGCCTTCTTTAGGAGTTAGGGTGTATAAAAAGTACCAGACCTCAGGTGGCCGGGGCTGTAGGAGACACAATGATCTATTGGTAGATCTATTTCCACCCTTTCCATCTTCTTGACTGGTCTGCAGCTGACTGTCTTTCATGCGGGCTGTTCCCAGAAACACAAGCAGAGGATCAAATAACAACATGTTTTGACTCCAAACTCTGGAGTGACTTATCATGTTATCAAAGCTTTTGATTTAATTGAAATTTCACAGATAACCCTAGACCTGCTTTTAAGTGCAGACTCAAGTGCCAGTGGGAATTCAATTAACCCTCCCCCCCCAGCCCCCCGCCCCTTTTAATGCTTGCATTTTGTTTAGGAGGTTTATGGAAGGGATTTGCTACTGCTTATCTCTAGCTAGAGCTGTGTGTCTGGGTTCAAAGATACCCTTTGTCTTTGGGCCACTTTCTTTTTCCAGTTATGCCAGAGTTTGATTGGAACGACCCTGCTGACAGTAGTGGACTATTCGAGATTTACGCTGATGTAAGGATTGCAGAATTTGTTGTGTTAAAAGTAGAATTCTTTCCTTGTTTCCATTCACAGCTCTTAAAACAATTGGCCTAAGCTCAGGAAAGATGTTCGTTTAAACAGACCTCGGATATATTCTGAATAGAGGATTGACTGTGGCTTTGCAATCCTTTAGTCTAATCTAATAAATGCTGGTTATTTGCTGGATTCTTGCAAGCTGTATTTGCTTCCCAGCTCCAAGGAGTTTTAATAGACACTCCAGTAATGCTGACTGCAGCGCACTGTGGTGAACCTCAGAACATTGTATATGTCTGATTACATTTGCTTTCAATTACAGTCTTGTGGGTTTGAAAAATCAGAGCAGTTCAGGCTCGTTTGGGAACCAGCGCAAAAAATCACTGGTAACCTGAGATACCTAGTGCTTGAAAATATAAAAGAAGGAGAAAATGTTGAATGTCGTGGGCCAAAAAGTGTGTATTTTGCTTTATGAGAAGAGACCCATTGCAGCAACCGTGGGGTTAGGATGGCAGGGGCACCATATCTAACAGATAAACCTTTTCCTTTCCCATCCAAGCATGCTGGGAATGAAGTGTGAATGACTCATACCAGAGACAGCGTTCATCAGAGACTTGAAGCTGTCCGGGTTCGCTACTGAATTAGCAATGTTGCCATCTTTGCTGATCCCTGTTGGATGGGTTGCTAGTCTCAGTCTTTTTTCCAATGATTACATCCTCACCAACGTTGTCCTCTCTTGCTAGGGGTGCTGTAGAGTTCTTGAGGATGTTAAGATTAAATCAGTCATCTTATTTATTCTGTGGAGATGTTGATTATCCTCTAAATCTGGCTAAAAGAGAAGCTTTCATTTCACAAAAACATTTTACCAAAAATGAACCTCTCGGTTCCTGTTGAAACATGGTCCCAAAATCCAGAATTTGGATAGTTTTCACCAGCCCTCCTGAGCAGCAGCATGGCTGTAGGGTGAAGAGATGTGTACAGAGACATCTGGCAGACGGCTTTGCAGGTGACCCCTTCTGCAATGGCATTCAGGTCTCTGGGTGCTGCGTGGTTGGGACTTGATGTGCCATGCGCGGGGCTGCGGTCTGTCTGGTCCTGCCAACTTAATGCCTCGGTCTTCCAGCGGGCAGCTCTGGGAGAGCATCGGTCAGTGGCCGATCCCTTTCTCCCCTGCCAGCATCTGGCGAGCAAAGAAAGGGATCATGAACACATTAAAGAGCAAGCCCTGGTCCAACACTCGTTTGGGGTGTGATGAATATTTACTACATGAAAGAGGAGCAGGGAGGGTTTCATCGTGAAAAACCTCAGCCACAGCACTGTGACACCAGGGATGGTGCAGTGAATTTTCACCCCTGGTTAGGAGAATGATTTCAGCTATCCTGAACTTAAGGCCGGAAGGTGGGATGTGAGGCTGTCGTCAGCCCCCTGAAAATATGGGCAACCGCAGGCAAGGTATGCAGACTGATTAACTGGGGTAGCTTTTAGACTGTAGTGGGGACCAGTACATGTTGCCAAAGTTCTGCATTTCTTTGTATGGGATGGAACATTTTAACGATACAGCTCCCAAATTTGGGGAAGCATGTAGGTAACAAAAATGAGCACTTTCCTTTCTGTGGTCCCAATAATAAGGTTCTTCAGTTTGCATATAACCTCAGCAGTAACCTGGGGTGCTGAGGCATCTTGCTGAGTCTGGATTAGTTCCTTCACTTCCATACATATCTTTATAGTGATAGTATATAGGGCCAGGGGCAACTAGAGAAAGCTGCAAGAGTCGCTCACATCCCTGCAAACAGCTTTAAACTCTTCCAGCAAGAGGTCAGTAGAAAAGTATCTTATTGTTTGCCGGGTCGTCTGAATGCACAAAGCAGGGCTCTGTTGGACACGCACTAACAATGTTATTAATGTTCGTGATGCATCAGTGTCATCCCCTGGGGGGAGGAGGAACCCCCGGTGGCTGAATTGCACAGGCCATACCAGCTAATGAGATGCTCTTCTTGCCAGGCCTGACAAATAAGCTTCTGTTAATCTTCATTGTTATCGTTTTCATGCTCATCAGTGTGTTCGGGAGGGGGTTGTTTTACAGATGCTTGGCTGAGGGGATGGCAGGGTGCCCCACACGAGCTAGCGAGCGGGCTCCGAAGGTGAGCTGGGACTTTAAGAGGCAGACGTTTAGCAGATGAGGAGAAAGCCTTGAATCCCTTCAATAAAGTAGTATGTTGGAGTGAGTGGTTGCAAGAAGTAGGAGTGCTGCAGAGGACGGAGATAAAAGGAGGCTTTCAGGCAGGAGAGAGGATTCCTGCCTTTTCCAGATGTAGCATTTGCATTTGGAGAAGGAGAACTGCCAAAAGGCCAGGCTGATGAAGGATGCTTTGTGGTGCTTCCAGCCTACGAAAAATGCAATACTTTGAAAGTTAGGTGCTTGTGGATTATTAGGCAAGGGATGAAATAGGCATCGAGTCCCTTTCCCCCCCTTCTTATGGAAGGCTGGTCTCCAGTGCATTCTGTAATTCCTACCTTTTTTTCTTCTTTTTTTTTGTCTGCTTTTTCGTAAGGCTTTTTTCAAAATATACTCTCGCCTCAATCATTCAGCATCCTCATAAATCAGGAAATTTTGGCCGTGCAGATTTATGACAAGTGTTTTATATTTAATTTTTTTGTTGACAGGCATATAAACTACTGAGCCCTGGTTTACTGCCCAATAAGTCCTGGTCCCTGGCAGGATAAATAATGTTTGTGAGAGAAGATTGAATTAATATCAGTGAGCAGAGAATTTTTGGCTTTAACAAACAAATGTTGCTTTCTGCCATGTTTTTGTCTATCCTAATATGTGCTCAGAAAATGTCTGATCTTATCTCCGTTTCAGATACATTCAGTTCAGATGCAATGATGTGCCAGGAAGCTGTATAAGTAGAAGATGTAATTTCAGTTTAAGAGAGCACTGACCCAAAATAGAGCATTTAACAGCTTGGGGCTCTAACAGGCTTTTGCAGGTTTCCTGAAGAAATTTTGCCAATCATGTCTACTTCTTCTTTTAAGACTTTATTTTCAAAACATCAGAGCAAATTCCAAATTTTGAATGAAGTGGGACACAGCCCTACAGAGACACATGTCAAAAACATTTCACCTCCAGAGTAATGCAGCTAGATAACATTAAACTTGCTGTCAGCCTCATCCCAAGAGTGGTGCTTCCCCTCCAAACATTTATGCATGTGGGTAGTTTTCTACACAGTGAATAACTGTAATGAATTCAACAGGAGCACAACATGCACCCAAAGTTATTTGTGTGTGTATTCACGTGTACGTTTGCTTGATGGGAATGAAAAATTCTGGAGAGGGATGGGATATAAGGGAGGTTCGTTCATCAGTAACCCCCTCTGCAAATCATGTTAACTCTTCTCTCTTGCGTGGAGATGGACACGTATGGAGGATGCACACACAGGCTTTGGGGCCAACACAACAAATTTAACTTGAATTAAGTCACCAGCTTTCAAGGGATGAGGGTAGGTGACATCTATTCTTGGAGACTCCTAAGCACAAATGTCACACAGCAAAACCCGCAGAGAGGCTCAACTAGCCCGAACATTTAGAGGTTTTATATAACAGATAATTTGTGTGTGCTCTGAATTCTCTTTTTATGTTTTATTTTTACTAATATTTCATAAAGAAAACAAAAAAAGGGCTTGGAAGCAATTGGGTATGTATCTTTATCTGTATCTTTGAGGGGACCCTTTAGTTGTGTAGCTGTAAAATTGAGGGAGTACCAATACAGTCTCCATAAGGGAAAGCGGTTGCTCTGAGACAGAGCAGTAAGCACAAGGCGATGCAGAAAACCTTTCTGTGGCTGTATTTGCTGTAAAATCCTGTCGGATACCATTGTCACTGTGGTTGGTTTGCTTCAACTAATGCTTGCTCCCTGATCAGAGGGAATTCAGCCATCAAACAGGATTTGGCAGGTTTCACTCCAGTGTAAAGGACTAGGTCCTCATCAGCTGTCTAGTGTGGGTTGTAGGCAATTGACTTACTGTCTCTCATTTTAGATACAGACATAAATCTTTTATTTTACTGGAAATTTTAAAATTGTGCTTTGTTCTTACCTTGTGCTTTCTTTTTGCTTTCTTATACCATCCGTGACTGCATCAGCTTCTCTGCTTCATATGGACATATCTTTTCTTGTGCCGTTTTTAACTGTCCCTGAGATTTTCCATTCTCCTTACATCCCTTGGATATTGTTCGCTTCCCTCTCAATGTGTTCTGCCCTGCTTCCCCCAGCATTTCTACACTAATTTCTACTTCTCCCACTGGTATTCTGTACATTGGGTTTATTTGCTGTCTGATGCATTTCTTCCATCACTTTCTCCCTTTCCCATGTCTTTTCATCACCAATCCCACATAAGAGACAACAGAGGGATGATAGGAGTGTCCTGGACACAGGCGAGATCGTGAGGCTGAGGCTAAGTGTGCCCTTGCTGCCTTGCAGAAGTTGCCTGATTGCTGGATTTACTGCTAGCAATAGATTCCAGGACAAGCCAGTAATAACAGAAACTGGGAGCAAACCCTATGCCATGCATGTATTGCATTTGGGGCAAGGGTCTGCCCTAGCTTGTGTTAGTGGCCCTGATAACTAACTCAGCAATATGGGAAAACTTGCTCTTTTGCCCCACTAAAAGCAATTTCTTTCAGGAGAAGTGACAGAAACCTAATTTGGCAGAAATAAAATCATCGAGGTCTTGTGCTGGTTTGTAACCTGTAATTTTTGTAGAAGTTGTCTCTGTGGTCTGCCAAACAGAAATTCGTCATCTCTGGCCTGAAGTTACTGGGTAATTAATCTTCCGTGGTGGGTAAGGTGGGCTGGGTTTTCGGTCTGCAGGCGTGGAGAGCTATGAGCTAACCCGCAGCACCGCTGAACCTTTTCTCTCTCCCCTACTTCTTCCTTTTCCCATGACCTTAGGAAAAAAAAAATCCACACTTCATAGGTCTTTTTTTTTCTAAATCACACTTTATGGAACACAGTTTTAATACTGTACGGTGCGTGTTTAATGATGTCCATATGGGTTTGTGGGTACAGGAATTAAATACATAACGGTTCACGATGACATAACACGGAAATGCAACTCCCGCAGTGCTGGTGTGTAGGCTGTAAAGGGTTATTAATAAAAATGAAGGTTTTAAATAGAAAACAAGCTTAGCAGCACCGTTTTGGCCTCGGGCCCATCTCTGAGTGATGGAAAAAAAAAGAGGCTGGAATATACGGTCTTTCCTCAATACATGAAAATAAATACATTTTACCACCATCCCCTGCTAAATGTTTCAGAGAGAAAGCTGCAGGCCTCATGCATGGCATCTCTCTTCAATCAGAGCCTGAGCTCAGGGAGGTCTGAAGGGGATATTTCAGCAGGGTGCAGAACACATCAAACAAATACTAAGGGGGAGATTGATGCCTTAGATTATTAAAACGGGGTAAGGCCACAATGTTTTGATTGGCAAAACCTTTCGACAGTCGGACATTAGTGTTTCAGAAGAGCAAACCGCTCTGTTTGTGGGTGAGCCAGGAAAATAACAACTCACACAGTTTGGGGGAATGACCTCAAGGAAATCCCATCCCGTCTTGTAACCAGAGTTGCTGCATCAGTAAGCCAAGGAAATTACATAATGTGCCTGTTAATATTATAGACAAACAAAGCAAGTGTACTCTTCTGTGTTCAGCCTTGTCCTATCTGCAGTTGCCCCACATATTTTGTTTTAAGTCTTCAGAATAAATGAGATAGCAGTGGATGATGTGCTGAGAATCTCCCTCTGAAGATGCTGTCTGAGACATCTCTCACTGATTTCCCACTGGTGGTTAATGACAGTGACTGTGTGGGCAGTACCAGCACAAACTGAATGTGGTCCTTCTCTTGGCTGGTTCTTTACCCAATGTTTTTGCTGGAGTTTGAGATGGTCCCAGAGCAAAACACATAGATCTAAACACGCCCAAACTAACTCTAGAGTCTGTGGCTTGAGATTTTCCACGTTGTGAACACGTCTAAATTACCTCCAGGTTGTAGTCCAGGACAAGGTTAATGCTTCACGGCAGTTGCATGAGGGTCAGTACGTGCCAGAACCAAAAGTGATCCTGCCCTGGTTTCCGTGTTGTGAAATCCCAGTAGTCCCAGCTGCATCCCTCTGCTCCTTCTGCAGTCCCTGCTCTGTCTGCTCACATCTTTTGACTCCAGCACTCACCTCAGCCCATCCTCGTACCTCTGGATCCCAGCAGATGGCTTTCCCCAGCGGATGGCTATGGAGGATGCAGTGGGAGTGCAGGAGCAATATGACTTTCTTGCTTTATCCGGTGCTGTCTGGGGCAAATTCCCACCGTCTGCTGGTTCCTTGGTGCCTCCCACTGTTGTTCGTTACGAGACACAGATGTTGTTAGCTCAGTGGCTTCTGTCCAACCACCAGATACTTCAGCAGAGGAGAACTCAGCTTATTGTATGGATTTGCACTTCATGCTGAATACGTGGCATCGTGTTCTTTCCCACCTCACCATAGCCAGGACAGTGAACAGAAATGTGGGACCGTGGGACAAAATACTCTCCCTGCGCTGTGCTGCTGTGTTCACCCTTCAACCTCCTGGCTCAAAACCAAGATCCTCCTCTAAAAATTGGTTAGAAAAACTACTCCCTGCTCATGTTCTGCTGGGCTCTGTCACACAGGGCATGCTTCCCCCCCTTGGTCCCATACTCTGGGTCATCTCAGGCATACCTAAAGCTTTTGGAAAAAGATATTATGTCTATTTTCCCAAATTTCTTTGTGCTGACAGATGTCAGTTGTTTGTCTTCTGAAACTGGTCTTTTCAAAAATAGGTATTATGTCCCTTTAAATAGCGCAAACCACATGGGAATGGGATTATTTTTGTCCCTAGCTGGCTATAATCTATCTTTTTTCTTTTTTTAGTGAAACCAAAATCTTCCCAGGGATTGTTCCTAAGAATAATACTGAAACGAAAGCATCATGTGAATCATACAGTAGTAGTAATGCCAAGAGTACTGCATTGCCCTTCTATAGAGCTACCGCACCATAGACCTTGAGGCAGAGCCCAAACATGAACCCACTCTCTCAGCCTGACTGTGAAATACAGGTTTTATTTTAGAACTAGGGAAGCAAAAGTACGAAAGTGGTTTTGAAAGGTCACCAAGACTGGAACAGGAGCCAGAAGGTCTGAATTTTAGCTTCATGTTGTGACTCTCAGCATACTTTCTGTTATTTGCCTTTGCGAACACCACTGGCACACCAACTGGTTGACTTGCTGATACACAACTCCCCAGATCTGCAGGAGTGGATCAACTTCCATATCAGTTTCGGGGAAATACTATATTTGAGGAAAACGGGGAAAAGAAACATTGCAGTAGCTTGCCCTCGGTTACAGTGGGAGTAGGATTCAGGATGCCCTTAAAGTCTCTGCTTCAACCACTGGTCCCCCAGTCCTCTAAACAAACACACAGTCATCCCTTGCTTGTAAGCATCTTTAAGCCCAAGATCGACCTCACCCTGTTGTCTTCCTACCCCAAACTGTGGTGAATTACCTCATCTAAACTCACTTGCCTGAGATGAACAGCAGATACCTGTGCAGAAGAGACACAAAGACCAGTCTGCACTTCTTCATATGCTGGGACAGCATGGAGAGCGGGGTTGGCTGTAGCTGTGATATGGATGAAGCGGCTGCTTTCATGCACAGACTCCGCCCCGTGGCAGTTCTGGAAAGGATCAGTGCGAGCGAGGAGGGAGGGTGGAGGGCTGATGGTTTCCTAGGTCTTCCTCTTCTTCCTCAACCAAATCTCTATAAGTACTGGGAGCACAGTGTGCTGTAGAAGAATAAATTGCTGAGGAGCCTACACTCTGCTTCAGCTCCCGGCACATCAGTCCATTTGGGACTACAGGCTCGGCTCCCTGTGACACTTGGCCAGATTATTCCCTCTGCAAGTCCTTGTCCAGAATCAGCCCTGGGTGTCCCTTGATGTCCTCTGCTCTCCGCTTCGGCTGCCTCCTCCACCGTTTGTCCCCTGTGTCCCTTACTGCAGTTTTTGCTAATGGTAGCTTGTGTTGGAGATGCCCTCAGCGCCATAGGGCTGTCTGCGCAGGGAGGTTTGGCTGGGGCCATTCGAGCAGTCAGGCAGCTGTGTAGTTTGGAGCTTGAGCAGAGCTTTCCTAGTCCGAGTTACCTTCCCAGGCGGGTGGAAGAGGGATGTGTCAAAGGCGCGTTGCCCTTCCCGCTGGCTTTGTTCTCTCCCTGCCTGTGCCGTCCTGTGTTTCCCATCCCTAACTCTTGAGCCTGTTGACTTGTGAGCTAATACAAGCACATCTGCCTTGGATAGACCTTTAACTGCCTGACCTCCCCCTCAGGAGCTACTAAGACTTTTCATTGGTGTGTGCTCCGTTACCCACACCGTCCTGGCGCTTGCTTCAACGCATCTTTTCCTCCCACGGGACCCTTTACTGTTCTGTGCCTCCTCACTAGATTTTGCGGTCACCAAATGTGTGGTCTTTCCAGCAATTCATATCCTGCAGCAATCTGACCGGAGGCCCCCATACTCTGTCCTCCCCTGTGACCACTGATGCTGAAGATAGACCTTGTCCTACGCAAAGCTGTCCCTGAGCGTGCCTGTGCCAGTGGGTGAGAGAATGCGCCGTTGCATGTAGCTTTTGTTCTCAGTGCTCAACCCACCTCCCAGAGCAGCAGATAAACACAAACAGCCTTTTTCTGCAGTTTAATGCACAAAGCAGAGCAGTGCTTCTGAGCCGGTTCTTTAACAGTGAGAGCATCTTCGCGTCCTGAGCTGAGCCTCATGTAAGTAAATCTGTCGTCACGCTTTAGTCTTTCTTTTGTATAACTCTATGTAGCAGCTCGTCTTAAACTTGTAAAAACATTTTCTGGGAAATTATGCGTGGGAGGTGGGCAACTCCTTCCATGTATTGCCAGCTAATCCGTAATACTCTCCTTTATCATAACAAACGAGGCAGGTTTCTCAAAAGCAGTATCTTGTGCTGTGCTTTTATCTCTTTCCTTTTGCTTTAAGTCTGGAGATGGGGTTCTGCCCTGGATGCGTTTTAGAGCACAAAACGTGGAGCCAGGACTCCTGGCTTCTGTCTTGAGCACTAGGTGCTCACGGCTGTACTAAATCCTGCTTGTTCAGTATCCTTGTGAGCTGGAAGGGTCTGTAGGTATGCAAAATACTGTGTTTAGCCATAAATGTTACTAAATGTAGAGGAGGGAAAAAAAAAAGTCACAAAATGCCCAAGAAACCAGGAAACTGGAAGTCTTTCTACTGTTCTTCACCTTGGGAAATAGAGGAACTTTTACATCCCATCGGTGCCTTGCTCTCCCATTATCCCAAAGTGCTTTGTACAAATGAAAGCTCAAGGTTTTCGCAGATTCTTGGGACAAAATGTTTTGCACCCTCTGGGATCCGTCATCATTTCACACCTCTTCTCTTCTGTTGAGCCATCATTCCCCCTCCTCCAGCCTGGTAGGTGGCATAGGAGATACCACATCATCCCTGTGGAGGAAGATTAGCACAAAAGTATCTTGGAATTTGGCAAAGCACAGCTCGCTCTCTGCATCGGGGCTCATCTCCCCTTTAATGGAAATTAAGTGTCTAAATCTTTTCGTCTTTCCCTCTTTCTCAGTTTTACTGTGTGCTCTGGGGTGAAGTTTTGTCATGCTACATTTATTTCTCCTTGCCAAAGCCTTCTTTATGGCCTTGATTTAAACTAAGTCCAATCAGACACAGTGGAAGGCCGTCATATTCCAGTGCTGGGGATGGGCTTTGGGAGCTGTTTATCTTTTTTTCCAAGGATAACAGCACATTTGTGTGTGTGTTGTGTGTATTTCTTGGGCTTACACAAAAACTTAAGGATCTGATTCTGGTGGGTCATGCTGGCAGGTATCCAAACCCCATAAATCTGGTCACTGTGCCTTTCCAAATGTTTATTGTGCTGTTTAAGCTTTTATGGGCTCTTCTGCGTATTACATATGGTCTGAATAAATGTAGCGCAGTATTACTGTGCTTCGCTGAGATGCAGAAGAGCCTCCAAGGGGATCATTAGAGCTGGGGTAGCCGTTGCCGGCGTTTGGAGATGAGTTTCTTGGTTGAGCTTTCCAGGGTTGGTGGCTTCAGCCCTCTTCTGTTGGTTTGTAAATGCCACTTGATCTGAGGTCACAGGGGTGGAAATAAGAAGCAAAGAGTTGCAATTTCTTGGATTCAGTCCGGGATTCTTGCAGCAAATCTCCCCTTTCTGAATCTCTAATAAAAAGGACTGGATTTTGCATGTGTTTGCTGTATTTCCTCTGTGCTGCTGCTGTGGCAAGGTCTGCTCTGATGCCAGTGGGACTCAGGAGAAGCCTTTAAGGAATCACTGGATGCACAGCAGGGCAAAAGTCACCCGCGTGGCTCTAAGTGAGGAAACACCTACAGACTCTGTCTAAGAGCTGAGGCTGCCTTGCTCCTTCAGACAGATGACAAAGAGGATACTCCCTGCCCCTCCGAGCCTACAGCTCCTCTTTGATCCTGGAGATCAAACATCAGCCAGCCAGACTGAGCCAGCCAGACTCCAGCTGGTGGGAGAAGGGGCAGAAACAGGCATGTACAGGACTTGTGTTTGAAGGACGGTGGTGTTAAAGCAGTACCTGGCCCAGGCCACCTCTCCCTCTCATGTCATAGCCCTGGCAGCGTGCAGGGAGTGTGCATGCCGGTGCGAGAGGGCCACGGTCCTGCTGCTTCACATCCTTGCTCTCTTCTATCCCAACTGGACTGAGGAAAGAGACTGCAGAGGAAAACCAGCCAGGCTTTAGCAAGCCCTAACAGCTGTAAAAGCAGCCTGGCCAAGACCTTGGGAGCTTCAGAGAACATCCTGCAGTTCCGTTGTGGGCTTTCCTTCGCTTGGCCAGTCGGCCTTCTGCTCCAAGCTGTCCTTCCAGCACCGTCACTTCACTTCCACCATTAACCACACTGGCCCCAGAAAAATGGCTTGCAGTTGAGCTTGCTGCCAACACTAGCTTTCTTCAGCTTGGGCTTTCTGCTCCCTCACCTCTGCCCTGTGGCTATTCAGAGTGCAAGTTTTGGGGCAGAAACAAGCAGGTTTGTGTTTCTGCAGCAGACATACAGGCCCCCGTTCGGGTTGGCCATTAGGGCTGATGTAACATATACCATCGATAATTGCTCTCTGCTGGGGACACGCTGAAATAGCGGAGGCTTCACAGCGGCACAGGGGACGGGTGGAGGAGGAAGATGGAGATGGGACTGGGAGGAATGGAGGGAGGGCCAGAAGCACTGGGAATCCAAGGCGGTCCTTTGCCTCTGGAGAGCTGGATTTGACACTGCAAAATCTGTTCTGATTGCTTTTTATTTCTTAGTTTGTTTTTTATCGAGACTAAAATTCAGATATCTTCTCTGTGCCAGCTCAAATGTTGCACCAGTGGAAAAATAGCTAAAAAAGAAAGAAGTGGAGAAAATGTGCTTTTGCAGCCAGAGCTAGAGTGCTTGTGCCTGTAAAAATGGATGGGTTTCTCTTCCTTCCCCATTGCTTCAGGCTGAGGATTAAAAGATGGGTTACTGTTGGCCATGCTGAGATAGGAGCAAAGCCTCACGTAACTACTGCCACTATGTTTTAGAGAATTCCTTTTGCAATGTACCTGATGTTGGATGCTGCATGTGGGGAGCAGGAGTGACAGCGCATACTGCAACCCACTTGGATGTGGAAGTGTTAATGTTTTAAACCCTGATCCTCAGGAGCACGGGTCCACTGAATGATAGCACAGTGTTTTGACACCTAAAAGAAGCAGGGGAAAGAAAGAGGGCATCTGTTGGGCTTGACAGAACCTTTTGAGCCATTTTTCTCTGATTAGAGGTTTTTTCCTATGACCTCTAAAACATGACTACATTTGTTGCAAGGTCATTTATGGAAGAAGTTGCTTCTGCTGCGCTCTCCTCTCTTCGACCTTGAGGCTATTAACATCTCTTGGTTCAAACAGAGACACAGGAAGGATAAATGTAAACAATGGGAAGCACTAACACTCTGGTTGTGATGGGCTACAGCTTGCATGATGCCACCAGCTTCACTTCACCCTGGCTAGTTGAATTGGGGAAGTATTGATAGGAAATAATGGGAAAATAATAATTCTGGCATGCAAATGGCCTGCCAAACCCAGCATGCACCTGAAATTCTCCCTGTGCTGTGCTGCGAGGGCTTTCCTTGGGCTGCAGTGAGGGAGAAGCTGTAAACTACGTCCCCACAGGGCGCCAGCAAAGTCCGGCACTTGGGGAAGATCCTGCAACAAACTCTTGGTTCTGGCTGCAGGGGCGGCCGCATGGTATTTGGCACAGCGAGCAACCTCGCAGGGTTTGTATAACGTTAGAGGGCAGGCACCATGTGCGGTAACGCTGTTGATGTCAGCTGAGTTACCCCGGGGATACATCAGTCCTTAGGTTTTTCTGGAGGTATGAGGTGGGGCAGTTTATTACTCAGCTTTGCACCACGCTGCGGCGTGCATCCTGCTCTCCGCCGCTGCGCTTCTGTTGTTGGTGGTGCCGCTTTGACCTGCAGGAAGGGTTTGAACCTGCCTGTGCAGAGCTCACTGAAACAGAGGCATCGCAAAGTGCTGACTCGGCAGCTCAGAAACCTTCTCCCTCCCCTTACTCAGCCCGGTGACTCCTCAGCAGGCTGTTCCCATGAAAAGCTACGATGCTACTTCCACCTCCCTGTGCAGCTGCTCCCCAAAACCTGTGGGTGACCCTGCTTTTTCTGGAAGGGAAAAAATAGTGGTGACTGTGAGCAGAGAGACTGAGGTGAACGGTTAGCTGAATCTGAGGTGGGCTCACTGAGGACATGGGATCGCAGCAGCAGATTTTGCCACCAGAGCTGGTTATTTCAAAACAGGTTTTAGGGAGACCCATTTATTGGATTGGTTGTTCCCAGGTTTGGAAAGTCAGTAGTTTTGAAAATGGAGAGCAAATCCCGGAGACCTGGAGAGTTGCACTACTATACAAAGGTGTTTAAAAGTGTGTTGCTAGTAGGAAATGCTACCTGGGGCTTCTTTGCTTCAGGATGTAAGGGCTGAATAGAGCCCGGGGTGTGTGACAGCATGCAGAACCGGGGGACACCTTGAACAAATTCAGTATTTTAAATATCTAGGACTTGTCTATCTGTAAAATTAGGAGAACAGGCTAAATTCATCCAACTTTCCTGAAGCTAATGGGCTTTACTGGGAGCCCACCTGGCTATTTGGCTCCCTCAGGGCTTGGAGGTTCTGACAGGGGAAGTGCCAATTGTGTGGAAAGTGCCATTATTGTCATACGGTTTGTTGGCAGCTTCCTTTGGCCTGCAATATCCGTCCATGCCGATCATCAGCTCTGCTGAGTAGGCACCGTACTTCTGTCTGGAGCGTGTCTGAGAGCAGGGGAGTAGGTGGAGGAGAAGTGGCACAGAGGGGGCTTTTTGCTGGAATAACCCACCGGCTTCCCTTTCCCTGCCCCTCCGTCAAACAGCCTCAGTGTGTGATGCTGAAACCTGAAGCCGGGAGGGACATGCTGCTCTTTCAGCCACTCGGGTTCCCATCAGACCTGCGTGAAGGCAGCAGTGAGGGCAGACGGTCTGAGTGCAAGCATGCAGTGTGTCCCCTTAAGGCATTTCCAGTTGCTCTTGGGCTGCTAAAAGCCACGTATTCCTTTATTATCATATGAAGAGGTTCATTTCTGCTCACTTCTTCCTTCTCCTCACTGGGGTTTCTCCCCCAGCTGCCCACCTGAGAAGGAATGGGAATGTTAATTGGCTGCTCTGCAGCACGAAGAGGACAGGAGGGAGCATCAGGAGATGCCAAGGATCCACTTTGCGGGGAGATGCGCTTGGAGAAGAGCTCTCGAAGTGGAGAGAAGCTGTTCTTGCCAGCACAGTCCTTCTGTGTCAAGCGCGGGCGGCTCCGGGGCTCCCACCTCTTCCCCTCTCATGCTGGATGTTGAATCAGCTGTTTGTGCGGCCCCGCGCAGCAGCGCAGGGGACAAACCCTCTGGCAGAAGGGTGGGGAAAGGCAACAAATAAAGGATTTATAGTGGGGATGGTTTGCTTGTTCACAAGCAGCCTGCTGAAGGCTTGTGCTCACAAGGCAAACCAAACCACCGGAGCTGCTCTTAGGCTTTCTCCCCTGCAAGCGCTTTGCTGGTGGGTCCTGCTGCCGGCGTTGGGGACGGCTAGGAAGAGGGTGACGGGGGGGCCCTGCTCCTGCGTGCCTCCTTCCTCTGCACGTCCCGGGGCTGCGACCTCCCCAGCCTGCGGGGAGAGGGGTGGGAGGTGGGAAACGGGGCGACGAGGACAAACTTCCTGCGGCGGAGCCGAGCGTGAGGGACGGTTCTTATCACAGGAGAACAGCCCTGACGGGGGCAGCCGGAGGGGAGCCCGTCCCGCTTTCCCGAGGCCTGCTCGCCCTGCAGCTCGCCCGCAGCGCAGCAGCCTCGCTGACTCCAGCGTGCGGCCCTGCCAGCTTCGCCTGCAGATACCCGCGCATCCCGGAAAGGCAAGGGCCCGTGGCTTGGCAGCGCTGAGGGAAATGCCATCCAAGCCACATGAGAGGGAGAGGCAAGTTAGCACCGGGCTGCCTGGGAGTGCGGCTGCCCGTGGAGCGGCTCCTGCTGCTGCAGGTATTGTGTTGGGAAGGCTGAGCCGTGCCCGCCGGGGAGCTCGTCGGGCTCTGTGTGCTATGGCGAGCAGCTTCGCCACCTGCCTGGGCTCCGTCCGCCGCACATGGGCCAGGTTTCGGCTCATGGCAGCTTCTTGGGCAGGACCCGTCTCTCCTCCAAAAACCAGAGGTCAATGTGTAGGGCTGACCCTATCCAAATTTTGTCTCAACACACTTTGTTCCTCATTCATGTCTCCATTGTGAGGTGGGAGAGTAAGTACGTGTCCCTTTGTCCCCCCTGCTTGAGGGGCAGGTTACATGGGAGCTGGGAAGCGAATTGTGCCGGGCTGGAAGTTCCCACTGAAGGCAGAGCAGTCCCTGCGCTGCACGGTCCCATGTCACTAGTCGAGGGATGGGCCCCCCAAAGCCTCCTCAGCTCTAAAAGCAGAGCATGGTGCCGCAGATGGAGCGTGTAGCAGCAACCTCAGTGTGAGAGTGGCAGCACCTGGGCAAGGTGGTGGTGATGCTGACTGCGCATCACTGCTCCCCAGTGCTGAGGAGCAAGGGATTGTCCATACATCTTCTCCTCTGAACCTTGCTGGCTAAAGGTGGCTTTTGAATCCAAGGTCTGTAACATTTACTGACTTAATGCCACTCAAAGGCAAATGCCATGATATCTAATGTGACTTGGCTGCTGCCATTGGGTCCCCCCTTGATGAACACCTTGTTTTTTCTCTTGCCTTTTTTTATTGTCCCCTCATTCCAACAGTTACTCTTGGCTGTGGTGACACAACTCATCTGGTCTCCCAGCAGATCCAGTGTAGGGCCACCTAGGGGCACTGCTTGTCAGCCTGGGCTAAGGTGTCCTCCGGGAGCAGTGTCAGGAGGGGGCTGACTGCATCAGTACTGCTGCAGGGAGGACTTGTGAGGAGAGCAGCATGAAGATCAAGAGGGTGAAGGCTACGTTCTTGGAGACTAGGTGCCAGGGGGTGAATTGGACCCCTTGTGCCAGCAGGAGGACTCACCAGTAAGGAAGGAACAGCTTCCTTTCCCAGCCTTGCACAATCTCTTTCAATGTGTGCTGTCCTTCATTCTTGGAATTGAGTTGGTGTCTAGTGCCTCCCTCCCATCGCTGGCGTCTGATTTACAAAGAGCTTCCCCTGGGAGAGGCCACTTCACTCTGACATCCCGTTTTTCACTGCAACGGCTGGCACGGCAAACCGAGCTCCCAGCGGGGCGGGCAGGGCTTCACCTGCCCAGTGTCCTTCCCTTCCCGGAAAGCCAGGAGAGGGACTTCTCAGCATGCTCCATTGTGCTGGAGGGCGGCCAGGGACACTTACAGGCACGTCCACCCCCATTCCACAAAATGCTCCGTGTTCAACATTGCCCCAGAGGGCAGAGATTTCTGGCTGGTTTTCACACAGAACTTATCCACAAGTCTTTAAGTGTCAAAAGCTACTTGATGCAGGGAATAACCTTTGGCTCTTGTGTGCATGCATATATGTGTAGATGTGTACAGTCCTTCTACCACCGCCGTAGCTCACCATCCCTGTGTCTGACTTTCTGTTTAAAAATGAATGGCAACGCTTGCACTTCACGGGCCACCTGCAGATCAGCCTGGCCAAAAAACCTCACCAGCGAGACATGCAAGCTTAAAATTTTCAAGGTTTGCACTTGGTGTTTTTTTGCAGAACTCTCCTACCCTCTTGCAAAGCCAATATTTGTTGCACAGCTTGTTGCAGCCTGTATAAATAGCTCCACTTGATGACAAGGGGTCGGGCACGGGAAGGCTCTGTGTCACGGGCTCTGCAGGCAGCTACTGCCACGGCGTGGGGAGATGCTGCCTTACATGCATTCACTGTGCAGCAAAAGGCACAAGCTGAGCCGGAAAAAAAATGCCTTTGGTTTGTGTGGATGTTGGACACGGTGTGTGTGTTCTGCTCTCTCCGGGGATGTGCCCTGCCTCACCCCCTTGCCATGCTCGTCTGGCGAAGCTGACTTTCTCTTGGCTCTCGCGTCTCAGAGAGCAGGAATTCCTCTAGACAACAGTGGGAAAGCTGTGACATGTTGCTATGAACAGATATGAAATAGCTTTTCCACCTGGCTTCTTATTAGGTGTTACAGGCCTATCTTTTTCCATTGGTCTTATGATAGTCATTTTTTTGTATTTAATAACATTGCATCTAAGACTTGACGAGGGAATGGGAAAGAAGCAGACTTGCGGTCTTGGACATTAATACTAATAACTCCAGAACCACACCTGGATCAGACATTTGTAAGCATATGGAAGAGATTGAAGATTATCTACTTGTCTCTTTAATACTCAGTACTGGACTGAATCATCTCCCCAGGCCTGGGAAGCTGTGCTGATCACCAGGCTCTCCTTGATCCCACTCCACTAAGTTAGAGAGCCGACTTGGAAAGGGAAACCTTTCTCATCCCCGGCTTTGGCTGTGCCGGGGCACTTGGCTGGGTTTCAGTGGGGAAGGTGTCACTGGCTTGCTCGCGCTTTTGGCTGTGAAAGTCAGAGTGACAGCTCTTCTTATGGCCAGATTTCACGCGTGATCCTGTTAGGGCAGTTGTCAGCACCTAATCTGGGTGTTCGCTGTCATCCAAATAGTGTTGCCAGTGCATTGCATGTGCAGCCTGACACACTGTATATTAATCCAGGTTTTGGCTTGCTTGCTTGACCCAGGAAGGATTAAACCCCACCCCACATCTGCTGAGGCTCCCTTGGGCTGCTGCTTAATCACGCTGATGCTCCTTAGCAAATCTCAGAAGTCTTTCCGTCCACAGCTTCACAGGCACAGCTCTTCCCTACATGGAGGGACTGCTCTTGCTTGTCCTGTATGCTTCCCATCCATCCGTCTGTCCGTCCGTTCGTCCATCCCTCCCCAGCCCAGTGGTATCTGCAGACCGCATACAGTCCTTGCGGGAATCTGGCAGCCAGCAGCTGATGGCCTCTTAGCCGGGCTGAGTTATTCCCTGCCAGGCCCTGCTCCTGCCTTGCAGTAAGACGAACAGCTGTCCACGTTGCTCCTTTTAACCCAGAGCGGGGAGCAGGTTGGAACCACAAAGCCTTTGAAAAATTATGGAACAAGGACAAATTTCCAAACGAAGCTCTCCAAATGCTGCTCTGAAGGAAAATTGCTCTTCATTTGCGGGTGAAATGGAAGACTCAGTGCAAGGGCAGGAGCGGTGCAGAATAAAGATTTAAGCGATCAAGTAAAGGAAAGAACGACTGCTCCTGGAGGAAGGGGAGAGGGGCCTGGGACCTCTTTAACCTGATTTAATCAAGCAACTTCTGATGTTTTACAGTTGCAAGCAGCCGTCTGACCCAGAGCTGGACAATTTGCAAGCCACAGAGTTATGAACTGCCGGTAAAATGGTCTTAAGAGGAAAGTACATTTGCAATTATGAACTGAAAAACCTGACCAACAGCTCTTGAGGTTTTAGAACCATGTCCAGCTGCTGTTGGGAGACTTGGGGTCTCTGCCCTTCTCACGGCCTCCCACTGGTCAGCAGCGCCCGGAGCAGTTCCCGGCCGAGGCCCCTCGGGCAGCGGCTGCCTTGGCCACAGGGCGCCTCCTCGCAGGAGAGGAGCTGGGGCTGCAGGTCCTGGGCAAGTTGCATGCCTGCCCTGCACAGGTGGGTCAGTGACCTGGGAAGGGAGGAGAAGCTGGGAACAGCCCCTAGCGATGGAAATGCTGACCCAGCCTGCGGGTGCCCAGCCCAGCCCCCATGGGCTGACCAGGCTCTGATTTGAGCCAGCTGCCTGTGGTCCCCTGGGCCTGGGAAAAGAAAAAAGAAAAAAGAAATTTCCTTGAAGCTTCTGAGAAGAGGCACCAGTCTCAGTCCAGTTACTTGAATCCATTATATTTGTAGTAAATGATTTGTTCTCAGAAGTGCCGAGTATTCCCGGCGGTGGCAGGGACTCCCCTTGTTGCAGTGCCAGCTTCAAACGGGATGTGCCTGGGCTAATTGTTTCTGGATTTGGCCAAGTGGAGTTTTCTTTCTCTTCTGGGAAACTGGCTGGTTTTGCGCCTGTGGTATTTGCAGAGTGCTGACAAAACCCCTTCCCTTCGCAATACTGCCTGCCAGCTTAAGGTGCTGTTCCCTGGAGATGCGCTTTTTACCTTTCAAGGCTTTTGATGTATTTTCCCATATTAGAAAATTCAAACAGGCAGCATGTGAAGCTGGCTGGGGCCAGCGAGTGTTGCTGGGGGCGGCAGCTTTGATCCTCGGTGGGAGTTTTGCAATAAACTTGATCATGCATTCTTCATCATTTGCTCTGTGCGCACGCGTGTGTGCGTGCGTGTGCCTTGCAGGGCGTCCAGGCACTAATCCTGAAGCTGCACTCAGCACAGGGGTAAAACCCACGTGTAGTTCACCACTGATCCAAATCGTTCGCATCCCCAGGGCAACTCTGCCTCGAGTTACCGTACATGAAAACTGACCCTGCCATCTAAGAGCTAGGGAGCTGCTCCCCATCTTTAATCTCTCTGACAGTGCCTAGTCAGGGCTTTCTGAAGAGTTCTGTTAGTCTGTTTTTCCGTATAAGCATTAGTTTTCTTTATCTGAAGTTTTGTACTGCTATCTGACCTATTTACTTGGAAGCCTACGAGGAGTGTTTGAGTTGGAAGAGCGCTAGGTTTTTGATCCAAGTATGAGCCTTTCACTGTTAATTGTATTAGCATTCATAATTGTATGCACATTTCTAAACTGACATGATACCCACATCCTTTTAAAAGATGGGCAGGACATCAAAAGGGTTATGTCTGCTCAGACATCAGCAGAGAAGCAAGAAATTAAATTGCCTGATACCTTAAAAACTATTATGTGAGCTGTTTTGCCATTATATCAAAAGTGACATAGGAAAAATAAGTCTGGAATTAGGCTTTTGAAGCTCATTAGCCTTCAAGATTTAATTAGCAGGAAGCAGGCTGTTTAATGGAGGTTTAAGGTGCCCTGTGTCTGCCATCACTGTTTGGTGGGCAGGGGCTCTGCGTAGCCAGCGCAGTGGAAGCCTCACCAGACGGGGACTCGTGGGGTGAGTGGGAGGAAAGCGTTAAGAAGTCCTGAATTCAGATTCTCTCTCTGCTGCAGATTTGCTTTAAGGGAGCTGCGTTGTCTTCCTGTGCATGACTTATCCTGTATTTTAACTCTCCAGCCAGCCCCCAGTAGAGGATACCTGTGACTGATGGGTAACGCAGGGATTCTTTGCTTTCTGATTCAGACTTTCCAAAGTCCTACTGGTGACAAGGTAACATCATCCAGTCTGTGTTTTGGAAATACATACTTTACGAACATTAAATACACAGACATACACGCGTGCTCCATCTCTGGTCCTACCAGCTGCATGTATCTATATACTTTTGTATTTTCAGGTATTGCCAGTTTTGCCATGCCATGATCAAGCATATTGAGCTGAATATATTTCACCAACAGACCTTTTGGAAGGCAGATGGTTTTTGCAGTTATGGAGCCCTATATGTGCAGGGATATTGGCAAAAGAGGTTGTCAGGGCAAGGGAAATTAGTGTTGCCTATAACAGAACTGCAAACCTTTTGGTACGCAGAGTGCTTCCCGCCCACTGAACCCAACATGCTTTGCGCACGCTTTGTGCACAGTGATGGATCACGTCTCACAGAGGTGACAACAGGGACTTCTCGGTCCCAGCTAGAGGGTGTTTCTTCACAGCCCTGTGCCACACCATGTAGACCTCATCTTTCATGCAGGTGCTGTCACTTTTATTCTTTACCTGTGTAAAGCCTGGCAGAGCAGGTCTCGCTTCACGGACGGTGCCTGCACAGATGTTGCCACAGTGCAAGTAGGAATTAATTGTGCCTGGCCTCCATCAGAGCGACAAACATTGCCTCTGAGAGTGCCCAGAGGATGCTCTACTCTACGTCTATTCTATGCTGGGCGCAGCAGATGCAGCCGGCAGAGGGAGTGCGGACCATTGCACACTGTCTGCATGTCTCCTATTCAACGCAGCGCCCTGAAAAACGGCCTCTCTCTTCCCTTCTCTCAGCAGACCGCTAAGTGGGAACAGAGCAACACGATAACGGATTGTTTATTATGGAAACATGCCACTTTTAGTAGATTTACAAGCAGCTCTGTGGAGCTCCTGATCGCTCTGTATTTTGTTTTTAGTCCGTTACTCATCCTGATACATCGTTGGTATATGTCTGACCACGGCTGTAAAAGACGCGAGCGGGGACATGATGGGGCCAAAGCACAGGAGATAGAAAGCAGCTGTCAGGCGGCATTTCTTCCAGGGGTTTGAGGAGTACCAGCAGGCTGTGTCAGCCCGGCAGTGACTGTTTCTCGGTGACTGACTTTACACTCAGACTATTTTGTAGTTCGTTCAAGGCCCCATGGTTTAGTGGCTGCACAGATGGTTGCATTGCATTTAGAGCAAAGTGAAATAACACTAGTTCCTCCCATCCTCTGCCGCCTCACCCAGAGAAATTAGCAGCCTCTTTTGGGAGCTGCTAGTCAAAATCCCAGATCCAAACACCTCCGGACTTTCAGCAAAGTTTGAAACCAGTTCAGGAGCTGAATTTCAAGTCTACTTTTCCTGTGCCAAAACCCCCAGAGCTGAATACCTGGGAACTATGGAGGTGGGGTAACTCACGGACCAAATATACGCTGGACTTTTCATTGTCTACCTCCAATGCATCAGCTCTCGCAAAATAATATGTTTAGCATGGTCCATACCACAGTCGCTGCTGTAATCACCACTGAAACCTGGATAGGTTAGAAATCCATATGTGGACCTGCGTCTGGCTGAATTTGGCAGACAAAAAGCAGTCCCCAAAAGGCAATTTCTTCATATCAAATCATCTGCCAACTTTAACAGTTTTGATTTATGCATTTTAAGGTTACTGAGCTCTTTGTTGACAGAGTTGAAGGCCATCTCCACTGGCACTGTTATTGAATGAGCCACCTCAAGAGCGAGACTGGCTTCCAGATCACAGCATAGCTGGGAGCTTATATCTTTTACCTGTGAGATTTCTCTGCCTGTCTCGTTGGTCTCCTGCACTTCCTTAGCTCAAATAAGTGCTTCCAATTACAGAAAAGTATATGTGACATACATCAGTCATAGTCAGGTTTTGTGCATAGTCAGGTTTTAAGTGGTGGGGGGGTTACAAGTGTTGCACTTGTACTTGCTCCTTTGCCTGCTGCTGCAACCTAGGGTAGAGAAGAAATGCACCATGTGGGTACGTACCCTCTTGGTTTCTCTAATGAAACTTTGCTTTTGGGGATGTTTTTTCTTTTCTTTTGTATTTTTTTTTTTATTTGCCCCTGAAAGAGGAAATTAATTAGGGCAGTTGGAAGTCTACGAGGGCTGTTCTGCATGGGGAGAACCAGAGCAGGTGACCAGTCCTTGGAATTGCTTGGACAGTGGACAAGAGCATGGAGTAAGAGACCAGAGAGAGGGTAGTTAGTTTAGTTAGAAAGACTGGCTGACCGGAGGAGCATAAGCTGAGCATAGCAGTCTGGAAAGTAGATCATCTTTCTGAAAGGCACAAAGAAGAAAAATAATGGCTCCAGATTCATCCCTTGTGTAATTCTTTTGAAGTTGGTGGCTTGCACCAGGATGATTTAACCCCATTAATTTTAATGGGTCACTGCAGTGTCCCAAGGGTTGCTTTTTGCTGTGCTCTGTTCTGAGGCAGAGATAAAGCAGAGCCTCGGCGTCTGGGCTTGAACCCAAGCTTGGTGTCCCCATAGGGCTGGCTTGGGCCCATCCACATTGTGGCTGACTCCAGTTGGAGAGGGAAAAGGATGCAGGAGATGATGATGTGCCTGAGCCCCCATCCCGTGACGGCTGGGTGCTGCCAGGACTTTGTCGTGAGCCATAATCTGCCTGAAAAGCGTTATCTGGTCTGAAAACCAAGGATGGCTAGGTTAAGGGTGCTCACTGGAGTTAACACCAACCCTTGCCCTGCTGTGGGTCTGCTGATCCAAAGCAATTGACACATGGAGAGACAAGGAAGTGTGGAGCAGTGTGTCAAAGAAAGGAGCCTGAAATCGAGCAGAAACCAGCACCAGATGAGCCCCGGTGGGACTCAGTGGGCAGAGAGCGAAGGTCAGTGCCCTCGACACACGGCAGGGACCCAGGGGCTATGGCTGGGGACAGGGATAAAGCACGTTTACCACCTGTCGGTCAAAGCAAGCCGGTCATAGCAGGAGTCGGCCACGCATAGTTAAAAAGCCCATGTATCACAGCAGGGAAAATTTAATCTACTGCCAGGAGGGGGGATGCGTGTTTGTCACCAGTTGTCAAACAGCTGAAAACGTGGCAGCAGACACAGCTGTAGTGTTCGGGCAGAAACAGCAATCGTGCCCCAGCCTCGTCAGGCAGCAGCATGTCATGCGCCGTGCTCAGCCCCTGCTCCTCGGGGACCTCAGAGACTGCCTTGTGCCTCAGCTCTCCGTTTTCTGCGTGCGTGTCCCCGTGTGCCTTGCTCCAAGGGACATTTGTAGGAAAATAGGTTTACTGTCCTATTTTGAGGGTTGCACAGCTTTCACCTGACTCCTTGTCCTTCGTGTTGCAATCATTTGCAAGTCGTGCTGAAGTATTGACCAGATAACGGGAAATGAGCCACGAGGAGCAGATGAACCATAATGAAATGAAGCACTAAATCTTCATGCGAATGTTCTTAGTAATGCGGAGGAGGGGAATGCCGCCGTTTGGTGAAGGTTGGGTGTAAAGTCAGCCCTAAGCAGCCTGCTTTTGTCAAGGCATCAGCTGCTTGTTAGCATCTTGCAGAAGGAAAAGAAAACAAGCATCGCTGTGTCTCTGGGCATTTCTCTCTTGACAGACTTGACATGGCTGCGCAGTGGGTCCAGGGAGAGGGTGCGGACATGGGTCCCAGTTACTATGTGTTGCAATAAAAGTTGCTCAGTAAACTCGATGGCTTAACTTCTTGTGATACCTCCATTTAATCTCATTGGTCTATGGTCTTCTCCCAATCACAAATTTTATGGCAAACTCTGTTAAATCACTTCATAGCTAAAGCAGATCAGAAAATCCATCTGGATTGGCAAACTGATCTGTAAAATGCTTTATAAAATAAAGATGCAGCTGGCCTTGAATTAGATCTTCTGCAAAAGCAGAAGGGAGGGGAGTTCATCTCTGAATACCAAAGGTTGTTCTTACAAGGACGTGGGCCTTGGAAAGACCACGTCTGCTGGTACCCAACATATCCCAGTGTAATATTTACATGTGAATACATATGTCTCGCTCTCTTTTGGAGGGAGAAGTGTCAAACGTAAAGGGTGAAACTCGATTTGCCTATGCCCAAGATATGGTTACAATTCACCCCAAGGGCTGGAACAAGTGCTGCTGCCGCTGTGCAGCACCCGAGGAGGAATTTCAACCATGCCTGTGCAAAGACAGATGGAAGAGCCCCAGCAAAACTTTGTTTCTCTCTCAGGTTATTTTAAGTAACTGCAGTAATTCCCTTCACATCACACAGGGCTGCCTGCACGGTCCTTGTGCAGCCTCTTCAAGGGTAGCACAACTGGCAGCATGAGGGAGTCCAAGTGCCGTAGGATTCTCAGGGAAATTAAGCCTTTTCCATAGCAAATGAAATGACTGAAAAGTGCAGGTGCTGCTGAAATCCTGCCTGCGTGTCCTGATCTGTGAGCAGCATCGCCAGCCCAAGTCTGCGCTGCAGTGTGTTAGTGCAGCTCGCTACCACACCTCTGAGCTCCTGCGATTGCACCCTCAGAGCATCCTACCTATGGACGATCCGGCGCTATTTCCCCAGATTATGTAGCTAATAATTTTAAGTAACGGGGAACTCTGAAAAAAATTGCGAACTTTTTTGCACGAAGAAAAGACTAAATATGCTGAGAAAAGTATTTGTTAATGCTCACACTGCTCAACGTTAAATGTGAACAGACCGCAGCAGGTGTGAAGGGATGTGATACAGCCTTGGAAACCCTGGAGTGAGCCGAGGGAAGGCCTGTGAGAAGAAGAGAAAAATGCAACATGATGATGAAATGCAAATATTTCTGCAACTGTGTTAAAGTGCGGGATCGGGGGCCATCCAGCTGTCCATTGGCCGCTTTCAGCCAAAAGACAGCAGAAGGCAAAGGATGATCTCACCCTGCTCCTCTTAAGTCGACAAATCTCCTCCACAGTTGCTTAAGTATCAGTTTTTCTAAGGTTATTCTTCGCCAGCTGTTTGGCAAAGCCTGATGTGGGCTGAACGTTTTCTTCTCTCCTCTCGCTGCTTCCTCATAACCCAGGAAACCGCTCGGGTGGTTCAGATGGCCATGGATGGGAGGTAGGACAGCCCAGACGTATTTCAGAGGTTTGAAAGTGTGTCGGCAGAAAAACCCTCAGCGTGAGGCCAGCTTTTGGGAGGATAGTGCTGACATACGGCTTGTGGGGATCAAAGCCCAGGAGAACCTCAAACAGGGTTGTCTTTGAAACGCTGGATCCTGCAGATATAATGTGGTGGTTTTATCTGACCTGTGAACATCTCTGACAAGGCATCAGGTCATTAGTCTTGTGCTTGTTATTGTAACATTTGCTGGAATGAAACACTGGCATTTTTAAATCACAGCTATCAAAGCGTATCATAAATTGTAAGCAGTTTCTTTTCCTTTGTTTGAGTATATCCCCGTGCCAAATCATTCAGTGCTCATATCTTCTAAATTCGGCGTGACATTACCAGTGAAAAGCTGTGACTGAGCATAAAATAATTATTTTTTTAAAAAATAGAGCTGCAAAAACAATGTATATTTCCTAAAAAAATGAATAGAAAGTGACCCTTACCTCTTAAAACACTTCTGCTTCCAGCCTCTGATAATAACTGTGTGTTCAACTCCTGAAGTGCTAAAAAGTCTGCTTTTTGTAAAGTGGAATTTAAAAGACTGTTGCTTTAAAGTGTATATATATATACTGTGCAGTTACTCCCACCCACAACCTGATTTTCTTGCTTCTAAGAGCTATGACACATTTTTAAGAGGAGCGGTATATTTTTAAACTCGCTCTATGGCATGAGATGAAGGTCAGCCCAACTGAGTCTGAGTCTTTGAGGGATTGAGAAATCAAACCCCAGCCTCCGCTCTTGCTTTGCGACTTTGGGCCAGGAGCTCTTTGCTCAGCTTTCTTCTTGTGCAATGCTGTGGCATCTTGTCCCTGCTTCTGAGGAGAGAGATCCACCCAAGTTTCCAGGTGCTCATCTGTGAAGATAGCATGGCCATGGTTGCATTAGCAACTCCATGCTCTGAGGTCTTTCAAGGAGAGTCTGTTCCCAACCTGAATTGCAGTTTTCCTCTTGTGATGTTCCTGACTTCAAGCATTGAGCAAAACTGCACCTGGAGACACATTTGCACCTCTCTTGTCATCGTTTCTGTTATTTTTTCAAGTCTTCTTTGGGAGACAGACTTTCTTTGGAGCTGTGTGCACAGCCCCAGGGCATGCGCATGGTGGCAACCATCTCTGTGCATGCCCTCCTGCCATGTGCTGCCAGAAGTCGGCTGCTTTCACAGCTTCCTCCCCTTCCTCCCCTGCCCTTTGAAGACTCTCAAGGGATCAGGGAGAGGTTATAATGTTGGCATTTTGGATTGTTTCCCCTCTGGTTAGAGCAGTTCTGGGGCCTGTTGGGCATGAGGTGGCCCACAGACTCTGGGGGAGCAGAGGCAGAGAGATGGCCAAAATTCACTGATCTTCCTACTCCATCACCATCCCAGATTTGTTTTGGTACACATAGGGCTCTAAGATTTTCATGACATTGTTTAAAAAATGTTTATTCTTGGGTAAAACCAGAGCACTTTCCCTTTTCTGTGTCTTTACTGAAAAAAAAGGGTCTTGGTATTGTTATCACAGCAAATAAATGAAGCAACTTACTCCCTACCACAAAACCTCGCATTCTTCAGCATAAAGCAAAGACACATAAATAACCAGCATAGGGGATGTGCCTGGCCTCTAATGTATGTGGAGTTCACTCTTCCAGACCCTTGGTTTCTTCTGGACAGTGATTTAGAAGGAAAAGCTTTTATCTAATCATGAGGTAGGTCTCTGCAGAGCTCCCCAGGCACCGCTAATGGATGGGATGCACAGCAGAGCTTGAAGGTTTTTTATTCTAGCTGGGTAAAACGGAGAGCTGGGCTTCTGGTGTTGCACACACTATTGCTAGGTAGGTCAGAGTTGGTTTTGTGCGCAGCCTGGGATGTTCATGTAATGATCAGAGTGATTTTGCATTATGGTGAGGTGTGTGTTATAAGGAGGGGAGAGAAGCAATCAGCTGTGGAGAGGCCAGAAGCAGTGAGGCAAGGACGGCCGGGTAGCTGGTGCTGGAGAATCAGTGGAGGAAACGCAGAAGGGCCCTGTTCCAGGAATTAGCTTCGGTCCCAGGAGATGACTGGGGAAGAAATCGTTAATAAGTAGGTTATTGGCAGCAGGACACTCCGTTTTGTGCTCTGATTCATAATCCCTACTGCTGCATCTCCTGGCTGGTGTGCCCAGATCCTAGTTTTGGATCTCACAGTATTTTACAGTGATGAGAGATTATTCAAAGTAGCACTGAATTCAGATTTGGTACTGGGACCTAAGAGCAATGCAGATCTTTGCATTTCACATTTACCGTTGTTTTTATGGAGCGTGATTGTGGCATAGTACAATATCCAGTGTATCTGCTGGGCTGGACACCGCAGTGTGGACTTCAGGATACACAAACCTCCCCAGGACCTCAGAGATGTTCTTGTCATGCTGTGGTAGATGCAGCTCCGTGGGGAAGTGCTCATGGCCAAGCACAGCACGGCATGGCCCTCATAGGAAGGACAATGTTCCTGCTGAGAGTGTGGTTTCTTGTTGTCCAGCTTCTGGAATTTCAGGTAACAAAGGGAGAAAATAGTGCCCAAAAGCTGATTGCAGGGCATGATATTTGCAGAACCTCTTTGATATTCTGAGCTTGTGAATTACTGAGCGAGTGAGATCAACAGCCTAAAAGGAGGGGGTGTAATTCCTGACAATCAATGACATTTTCCCTTCGCCCACATCTGATATCTATATATCAGATAACATGAACAGTTACAGCAGTAATAAGCTGCCAATGGCCATTTAGCTTCAAAAACATAGAGCTCCTTCATGTTGCAGGCCAGAAATACCCCCTGGTCAGTGTTCATTTTGAAGGAACAAGTAATTCCTCTTTTAGCCAAAGCTTCTTCTATAACGAGCGAAATGGATGGAAATAATTAAATTCATTCATTGTGCCTCTTCACTTTTATGAACCTAGAACATGGGAAAAGACATTGGAAATACCACACACCCCCACCCTTTGGAGATGTATGAGGTGAATTAAAAGTTAATGTCTGGATTGAGAATTGGACAGGAGTTACATAAAAGGAACGAGGAGAAATTTACTGTTTTCTGCATGAGCAGGTCTGAACAACATCCAAATTTGTATCTGAACTGGACTGCAATATTTTTGGTCTATTCAGACGTTGCCCTGTTTCGTGGTATGTGATGATGCTTCTGTGCTCAGCATGCCTTGATGTCTTTTACGTTCTCCATATGTTTTGAATGCATATAAAAAGATGATATTTTCTTGCATTTTCCACAGGTATTTAATATTTAATATTGGTGACCTTAAAAACTCAGTTGATGTGATTTGGGGTGGTTTGGGGCAATTATATAGGCATATATTGGAGGTCAACAAGATTTTTTGATTTGCCCGTTTGATTGAGTAAGGCTCAAGGAAGTATCAGTATGGATCCATACATGTACTAGTGAAAACATCTTCTGTCCCTGCAAAGTTAGTTTTAAGTTCAGTATTATAATCTATAAGTATGTGATCAAATACCAATCAAGTAAAATTTACTAGAAGTTTTGATGGATCTGTAAAACTCAGGGTGTATCTGTCCATGTCTAGTCTCAGGAATCTGAAATAGCTCTGCTATTTTCTTTGTTTCCTTCCCAGAATGAACTCAGTACTGAGACTGAAACAATCTCTTAGAGCATCTTTAAATATTGGGCTTTTTTTTAATTTATAATTTCATATTCATAGTACCAAAAATAGCATCACTGTTCACTCACAGGGTGCTCAATACGTCCTTGTTCAGTGGGTCTGATACTTCCAAGGCTGGAGTACACAGGAAAGGTTCGTGATGCTTCTTTGCAAATGCCATGTAATTTAGCTCTCTAACCTCTTGGAGAGGAGTGGGGCCTGTTATCAGAGTTGGGTATTTGAAAGGGGTTATGGTCATTACCTTGAAAAGTAAACCTAGCGTTTGAAAGGTTTTATCTTTGGAAAGTTGTCTCTATTTTTCTGGCTTAATTGGTGCCTGTCAATGATAACTTGAAGTCATTTAATGAATCCTAACAGTTATATTGGGCAAGACAAGCCCAAGACTTCTCTTTTCTTTTATGTTTTAGTGTTAGAATCAGAGAGCCTGTTTTAAGACTGCCTGGTGCTGGTACGTAATCAGGGAAGACAAGTCTGCTTTTAGTAGTTGCCAATCCAGCAAAATTTACTAGATGCATTTACTAGATATGTTTTGGAGTTTTACAGTTTCTGAAAAAGCTCAGTTCAAAGGACAGTGATTAAAAAAGTTTCCTAGAGTTCATGAACTCGCAGTAGATCAACATGCAGTAGATCTTACGTGCCATGATTTATGTCTCCAACTAGTAAATTAAAGAACCCGACGACTTGAAAGATCTTTCCATGTGCCACTTTGTAGAAACAGGGAGAAAACAATTCCAAGGTATATAAAATTGTTGTCTTATAGGGAACTACGTTACTTTTTAGTATGCTGGAAAGACATTTGATGTTGCAAGACAGTTAACTGAGAACATGCTGCTGAGGCAGATTTGGGAAGCGGCCGTGTTTTAATCTTGCTGTTCTAACTGAAGGAAATGTAATGAGGAAAGGAAAGACTACAGTCACTAGATGAAGAAGTTGGAGTTCATACTGTGGGCTTGATCTTGTCTTCCCATGTGCATCATAAGTTTTTGCCTCTCCTGGAAAAAATATTTACCGTTCCTAGGGCCATGTGTACAGCAGATGATTTTAAAAAGTCAGGAGAGAGATCTACCACTAAAAGGGGATGTAAAACTAGCTAGGGCAATAGGGTATTTAGCAGCGCAAAGTACGTACAGATGCAATGGCCATCTGCTGTCTATGCACGTTGCTGTCTTAATCTTTCAGGTCCTACTGCCCTTAGACATGTAGCAGGAGCAGCAAGACAGAGAGGTTCAACAGCATGTTGCTAAAAAGCCAGATGAGTACGCGGAAGTGCTAGACACCATAAGAACAGCACCAGAAAAGAATGCAAAATTGTATAATACCAAGCATCTGGCACGCTCTCCTTTATACTGGGAGCTCGGAAGTCTAGCAGGGCCTGGGCCATGTCTGGAAATGCCTGTAACTCATTTCTTACTTTGCTAATTTAGAGCCTTTAAAATGTCAAAAATGCCAGTGGCAGCCTGGGAATTCCCTGTGTGAACCTCCAGCATGTGGGCTGGTGCCAGCGCTTGCACCACGCGCTGGGACGGGCTGTGGGGAAATCCCGGGGAGCAACGCTGAGACCCGGCGCCCGCCGTGGGGTGGTTTTGATGTTGGTACGGGGCAAAAGGAGAGCATTTGGGGGGAGGCTGTGAGTAGATATCCTCGCAGCTTGGGCAGTCAAAAGGAGAACGATGGGCAGGAGGCTCTTCTGCTTTGCCTTCCCAGTGGGCTCCCTCCAGGGTCCCGTTCCCATGGGGCTCCCCAGGGCACGGTGACAGCTCTACTTCATCATGGAGAACCACGCTTACAGGTGGGACGTGGCTGACGAGGGTATGTGGGTCGAGGGTGATTGCTTGTGCCAGGGGCTTTCCCGCAAGCAGGAGGAGAGAGCATGAGGAAGGCAGCCTGAACCACTATCTTTTGGGTCACTGTTCCTTTCTCGGGTTCCTCTGTCCCAAGCTGAGGAGCAACGAGAAGTGGGCGAAAAAAATAGTTGGGTCCTTGTTGTTTTTCATGCAAACATGTTTCTTTGTCATGCAAAGAAGAGGCAAAGGGGTGATCTAATAGCAACTTACAGCTTCTTGAAGGGGAGTTACAAGGATGTTGGAGTCAAACTCTTGTTGTTAGCGGCAAACAATGCAAACAGGTGCAATGGCCACAAACTTGAGATTCAAGCTGGACAACAGAAGAAATGTCACCGAAAAGAGATCTTTATTTCTGTAGTAGTTAGTGTCATTATTCTCTCTGGCAAATGGAAACATGGGAGAAGAGTCAATGTCCTGTGTTTCTTTGCTCAGTAACACCATCAGCAAAGCAGCAGCAGTGGTTTTAGCACTTATCACCACTGGCAACACACCTCCTGGCCATAGGCACTTCGCAATGGCTCCTGTCCTTCTACTGCTATCTGTCCCCTGGTGTGGAGAGACCTGCTCTAACCTATGCCTGGGGCTGGTTGGATGCCACTGGCAGGTCAGGCCAGGCCATAAAAACTTTTTGGGTTGCTTTTGCACCCCTGGCTTACTGCGTGAGCTTGCTTAGTCACCATTTCTACATCCCTCATCTCTAAACTTGTGATGAGGTGACTCACTCTTATTGAATGCATGCTCGATTTTATTAGATAGTCATCAACATATTTCATATGCTCTCTATTAAAGAATTGCATGTTTCTTGCCTTGATTATCTTCTGGAAACAGCTTAGGTAAACAGCTTAGACAGGGGAAGCTCAGCACACTTTACCAAAAACAATATCCTATAGGTTGTCTCTTGTCAAGTACTGGATGCAGCATATGGGAGAATTGGGAATGATGAAGTATTTACTCAAATTGCTAGTTTCCGCTGCATTGAAGTCAGAGACACTAAAGGCACTGCAGCATTTATAACTGATTTCCTGAACAGCGTAGCAAACTGAGATGAGAGCCCTTTTCTTGTAACTCACATGTGCAACAAAAATCACTTAGCTAACATAAATCAGGGTTAAATTGCTTTTAAAGGCTCACAAAACATTTCTGAAAGAGACAGGATGAGGAAACCATTTTGCCGCAGCAGAGTATGTTCCCATGATGAGTCCTATTAAAGCTTGATCAAAGAGCCATATTGGCTTTTCATTAGAGCCTGGTTATGTATAGTTGAAATTCAGCAGTGTTTTCAACAGAATAGGTACAGAAATATGCACAGGAGGTAAATTTAAGCAGGAATCTAGACCATCAAAGTCTGTGATTAAGGACAGTTTAATGTGCTGAGTAATGCAGCGTGATTTGGATGTAATTTATCCTAATCCAGTCTGATCTTTTACAGGAGAATATATTATAAGGCCACAATTAGGTGAGACCAGGGCCCCATCTGGCCTCCTGTCTCCAACAGTGGCTTATAGCCAAGACAAGAAACAAAGCAAATACTGAGTGAGCTTCCCTTGTGTATCCTCTCTGCTTCTGGCATTCAGCAGTTATGGGACTTTTTGGGTCAAAGCATCCAGAGCATGGAGTACAATAGCCACCATTTATCCTTGCTTCATGAATTTATGTCATTGCTTTTTGAACCCATGCCTAGTTTTGGTGATTACAATGTCTAACACCAGTGAGTACCATAATTCAGCTGCATTGCATGCAGAAGCTCTTCTTTTAGTTTGATTTAAACTGCTGTGCTCCAACTATTCTTCCTGGTGCAGTAATTCAGTGGCAAAAGCCTTTTTGGACAAGCTACGTCTGGCCCTGGGGCTGGGGCTTGGAAATCTGTGACTTGTAAGCTGCAAGTTTTCTCCTCTTCCTTGTCTCTCTCCTTTTCCAAGGACTCTCTGGGATGAGAGTTTTGGGGGTGACACTGTTGGTCTCCATGCATGCTCCAGCAGAAGTGGTGGTATCCTGCCGCCCGTGATCAGGCACATCTTGGTGGGCAGTGGGCGATGTCTCCTTTTGGGGTGGTTATCCATAGAGGGGCAGTGTCACCGTGGGATGGAGGAGTCAGTGGCCGTGCACCAAACATGTAGTTCCAGGCAAAGTTAGTCCAAAACAGCAGAAGGAAGGTGTCCCTGGAGGGGGACAGCAAAGGGACTCTGCCTTTTCTTATAATCATCATTCAGACTGCAATGTAAAAAGCCAGATGGACCATGTGGTTGCCAATCAGAGGTTGAACCCAAATGTCCTATGGAAACTAGATTTTGAGGGGCCCACCTTCAATCAGGAAGGGCTCAAAAAAAATGAAGTAAAGATTCAAAGTCTGTGCTGCCTTCTTAAGCTCTTAATCAGATTCGTATGATATATATATGCAAGCTTATTAACCCAGCTAGTTTATAAGGTACATTTGAATTTACGATTCTGATATTCAGTACTTAATTTGTAACTATGATTAGATGCATCTTTTAAACATATATTGTATCTGCATGTAGATGGTGTGTAATAAAATCCCAAAGTGAAGAGCACAACTGGAAAAAGCTGCACATGAGAATGATTAATTTTTATTACCTTGTTTTTATCACTCAGCATTTATGCTATAAAGGCTCTAATAAAGTGACACATGCTTGGTCATTGTAAGACAGAGATAAATTTGGCCTCCCCACAAGGGACAAGCAAGGTCAGTTTAGAGGAGGTAAAGAGCACCTCCACCCAGAGTTCTTGTTAAGGTAAATACATTTTTCTGTCCTGTGGAGAAATTTGCCATCTGAACGAATAAACAGGGTAAAACAGAACCAGATGAGGATGTGACTCTTAGGCAAGATCTTGTTTTTATGCTTCTTTCCAGGAAGAAGCTTGCTATAAACATTCGTGTTGTCTTTTTCAAGGCCGCTGAAGCCTTGAGTAGAGGATCACATGGCATTAGCTCATTGCCCCAGTGTCTTGCAGCTTCCAGGTTGTGCCGAGCCATCTCTCCCTGGTGCCGGAGAGGCTGGGCTTTGCTGTCAGATCGCCCTGCCCCGTATCTCATAGCCTGGTGAAATGCTGAATGTGCGATTCCAAAGCCCTGTCCTCCTCCAGGAGGATAATGTAATCATAAAAAAATATAACTGTGAAAAATTCAAGAGGCTAATTCTGCATTTCTTCAATGCGAGCCAAATACTGAAATTGGACTCTGGAGCCAAGAGATCAACTTCACTGCTGAGAAATCTTGGGACAGAAATTTGTGACATTCCCCAATCATTTAGGGGATGGACAGGATATCTCGAACCCATCTCTTGCCCTTCTATACCCTTCCTATGCAAAAAAGGAATGGTGAGAGCTGCCCTCAAACACTGTGGGTCTGCACGAGGCTGAGATCATCCATGGGGATGTCGTTTATCTTGGAGCTGTCTGCATCACCTGCACCTTGGACCTGGTGGCAGAGCTCAAGTTGTGCTGTGAGGTGGCTAATCTCCATGATCGTCTGAGGGCAGAGCAGAAGGCACTGGTTTTCCTTGTCCTTCACCTTCCCTTATGATACAAATCCATGGATTCAGGTGCAGGGAGCACTGCTGGAGAGGAGGCAGTGTCCACCTTCTTCCAACCCGGGCTTTTCTGTGCAAGCTAAGGTTACTGGTATAGGGAAGATCCCTTCTGCACTTACAGATGAGTTTCCAGTGTCGTGCTTGGAGTTTCTCAGGCAGAACTTGGGTTGACTTTAACTTTGTTGGGTTCAAGGGAGCTGTCAGAAGTCAGCACTAAATCAGTACCTCCAGCTGGGTCCTGGTGAGCCAACTGGCCACCATTGTTATACGATGCAGAGAAAATCACTGCAGCCTAATCAGAAGTATATAGTATATAAATCTGTGCTGTTTGCTCTATGCCAGCATTACAGCCATGCTGTGATGACAACAGAAAGGTGGCAGGAAGGCAAAATTCTCTCTTTTGTGTTGTCTCCTTTCTCTTAAGGATATGGTTGCACACAGTGGTTTACCCTTCCTAGCAGGAAGCGCAGACCGCTTCCAGCCAGTGAGAAATGCCTGGGTTTGAAGTCAGGTCGCCAGATTTTCTTCTTGCCCCTCAAGTCCCTTTTGCTCGCGGCAAGGAATTCTGGAGTCTCGGGACTGCCACAATGGGGCCCTTTCTGACAGGGCTGGAAAGCTCGACCTCTGCTCAGAAAGGACAGATTCATGTTCGAGAGGGTTCCACAATGCAACGATTTATATCAGGAAATGAGCAGAATATTTTCTAAAAAAAAAAAAAAAAAAAAGAAGAAGAAGAAGAAGGAAAACAGCCTTCATCTGTTTATTTGGCTCGGGGAAGAGATCAGCTGTGCTTTTACGATTTCAGAGGACAGAGTGCTGGAGGGGGAAAATGTATAGCTGTATGCATCCATGTGTTTGAGTTTCTGTTTCTGATGCATAACATATAGAGTTAATTTTGCTTAAATTACGCATCATATGGGTCTCAGAGCTCAATGGGAATGGACATACCTTCATGCACATGGTTAAACTTTTGCACTTAGAGTACCATCAATGCAAATTTTAACCCTGCAATCTCCATATAGCTGCTGTGTGTTAACGTGTTTGGGTGCTCCTCCAGCCGTAGACCTTCGTGACAGGCAGGCACCTAGTGACAGTCCTCTGTCACGCTTGATTTTGTGCCTTGTGTCAAACAGAAAATGTCAGTCTGGCTGTTGAGGAAAATCATATTCTCAAGGCTCAGGTTTCTGCACGTGTAAAGAGCGGTAGCAAAGTTTTTTTGTATTGGTTTACTTTAAAAACACTGTCATGGAATCTGATAGCAGCGCTAAGAAAAATAGTTTGTGAAAAAGCTGTCTTCATTACTGACTGCAAACCGTATGAGTGTTGGGAAGGAGAGAGTGGACTTTCTTGTTAAAACATTCTGTGCTTTTAATCTGCCTGGCAAATCACTGGCGATTAAATGATAATCCAAGTTGTTTGTTTGAAATGTCATACATCTCCACCGCAGCCTGCCCACACCACTAGAAACTTTTAGGAATTAAGGAGCAGAGGAACATAAATGCCTACAATGTATTTAAACATGAATTAGCAAAAGCCAGCAAATACGGAACAATTTTAATTTATGTATTAAAATACTCTAGAGGATATAGATTAACCTCCATTACTCAGGGTTTGTCACTGTCTCATCTCCTTTGGACAGCAAACACTGAGAAACAGACAGAAAGCTGATTTACTCTCCCTTTAACTTCTGTCTCGTCTGATGAAATGTCTGCTGTGCAGCTCCCCCGGCCGTGCCCCTCCGTGGGTCCGACAGCTCCTCATGCTTTGCAGGCACTGTTTTCCCTCATGGTTGAAACTCTCAGTTGTCACAGGTCTGCTGTCCCATGGCAAAGGGGAGAAGATTTTAAAAGAGCCTTTGCATCACGGGTACCACAGGGATGAGGTCCCCCGACTGAATACGTCACCTCCGAGGGAGAGCTGTGCAGGAGCTGAGTTGCCACCTTGCAGCCCCTCTGTTGATGCGGTGTTGCTCTGCAAAGTCTCCCAGTTCCTGCAGGAGGCTTCTACTGACTCGCTGGATCTCCATGGAGGATGCGGGTGAAACCCTCTGGGCCAGATACAAATCAAACTGCATTAGAAGTACAGCTAAAAAGATAGACACAGTCCATTGCAGATGCACTTAGTCACCTTGTGTCTTCTCCTCCACTTGGAACATTTCTTGGGCTTTATTGAACAAATGTCAGGATACTCCTCATTTGTTAAACAGCTTTCCAGTTATGCCATTGCTTGTTTGTGTATATCTGTATGTATTTAGATAGATGAAAACACACAAACGCACACATCAATGTTTATTAACTCTCACTGAGTACAGCAGCAAAGTCAGTCCCTAGAGAAAGGATGTGCCATAAAACTTTTCTATAACATTGTTAATTTTGCAATTAAATTAGATTGCAAGTGACATATAAATTAAATGTCATAAGATATTTTTATCTTTTACAAATTTCCCAACTGACTGTGAGTAGCTTAATGTGATCACAGGGCAATAGGCTCTGTAGCAATGCTCGTGGTCTTCCTTTCACATTCATTGCTCGAAGTCAAATGAGTAATGTTATCCTGGCGTAATGCTGATGAGAAAGGAGATCCAGCCTCCCTCTCCTTTGTCATTAAAGAAGAGTGGGTCCAGCTTGTGCGACGTGCTTGGCACCAGCAATATTTTAATATCGTTAGCAGCAGGAAATACTTTCCTTGCCAGTAATGAGGTTCAGTGTCAGCTAAAGGTGGTGTCCCACAGGAAGACTTTAGACAAAATTGCTATATTCTAATACAAAAAAGGCTTAAAATACGCTATTTTTGTGAAAGGCAATTGTTCAGTATGGAGTGATCCTGGCTAATGAAGAAGGGACCTGCCAGAGCTATTTTTAGTTCTACCTGCTGGTTTCACTGCTATTCTTGTAGCTATGGCTGGAAGGGAGATTAGGATGGTGGTGTCTGTTCTACAGAAATGGAAGAAGAATGGAAATACGTGTGTGTGTGTGTGTGTATAAAGATAAGAAGATAAAAAAAGCGAGAGCTGAAGAGAAAGTGAGCTTCCCTGTGTAGCTGTAGATGTGACATTGATTGTACCTTTCCTTGGAAGGGTTTTTCTTCTGCAAGGCCAGGTTTCTTGTCTGATTTAAGGGCTAGCAGTGTGCCAGGTGCAGTCTGTATTGCACGAGAAGATCAGAGTTTCTACTTGGAAGCTGTTGCAGTTAAGAGAAACCATTAAAAAATTCCCCTTATTATCTTGGAGACATAATCCAATAAATACTTCAGTCTCACACTAATGTTCCTCTGAAAATAGTGAGGCTAAGAAGTATCCACGTTATAGATCATCACTTGGGAGAGGGGAAAGACATCAATGAATCACATGCCGAATAATAGGACATAAAAAATAAATACGGAGTCAGGCAGGGCTATTGCAAAGCAGCAGCACAGGCTTTCTTCATTAGCAGAAGAGTATGTATACAAAGAGCACTTTACCCATCCAGAGAGATTATTTGCTATACCTTGTTTGCTTTCTATTTCACAGTGATTTTTTTTCCCCGTCGTTGCTGGGAGGAACCAGTTTTGGCTTTCAGAGTTTCACTGGGGAGATGAGGATTTTTTTTAAAGCTCCATTGTATTTGATACTGCTTTTTCCTGATTTTATGAATGAAATGTGGGTGTACTAAAAAGCAACCCACGACACATGGGGTGCATGGACTTCAGGATCTCCAAAATCAGAACCCGATAAGACTTGGCTTTAAAAGTTACAGAAAGAATAAACAAAAAGATTAAAACCTGCCCAATAGATTGATTGATGGCTTTTTTGCTTTGAGTGAGCCTCATAAGTTGAGGGGTGGTGGTGATTCAAATAAATATTTTGTAATGATCATTTAATTTCTTCTGGAAGAATGATCTTGTGCTTAAGATTGGAAGCTAAGACCAGAAGTCGTAGGTTCAGTTACCTCCTTTTTCTACCACTCCCCTTCAGTGAAGTGTGTATAATACACAGTTCTCCCATCATCTGTTTTTCTTTATAAATTTGGGGCAGCAGCCATTTATTTTTGCAAAGCACTTAATCAAGTGAGGTTCCCACCTTCATTTTGCTCTTCATTTGAATTTTGAGAAGGACATTTAAGAAGAATAAAATGCTGTGATACCCAGGACCCGGGAGGACATCCTGGGTGCAATATAGGAACAGTGTGAGATGGGGATGCAGGAGAAGACCCAGAGGGGAGGACCAGTGTACGCTGGCCAAGCATGGGGCAGCAAGTGGGAAAGATGTCTTGGCTTCTCTTTGTGCTGGTGTTCCCCACAGCAGCCTGGTTGGAGACAGTGGCACAATGCAGTCAGAAGCATGGTGTACTGAGAGGGGAATGAAGCAGAGTTGGGTTTTCAAGAGTCTGGGTACACCGAAACCTCTGATGGTGCTAGTTACCCTGCCTGATCTCAAAGGGACATCACTGAGAGCTACTTGCTGCTTCATCCTCTTGTAGCTGACTCTAAATTGCTCAGCTGTGCACTTTGCAGTGACAGTAAGAGGCTTTTCCCCCTCTTCAAACTAATCTAAACATTTGTTTACACCATGCACAAGCCATGAGAAAAGCAGTGATGGGGTTCGCTGGATCAAAGCTCCTGGCCCACACGAACAGTTACTGCCTCTGTTGGTACCATGGTTGCCATTGACCAGAAATGTGGCTTGCCACATCATATTGAGCACAGAGCTCTGTGCTTCCATTAGTGGTGTGATGTGGAACATGCCTGCCCACTGCAGGGCTTGTGTGAGGAAACTTAAGGGCAAGTACACTTCCATAAATGATGTGCTTTTGCTGTGGAAGAAATGCCAGCCGGATGAGGAACTGAACAAGGAAATAAAAAAAAGTGAAAAAGTTCTTTATGAAGTAATATCTCTTGTCATCTCATGATCTGTGTGCAGAAAGGTAAAGCAGTTTCAAAATTTTGCTTTTTTTTTTAAATCTCTACCTTCTTTAAATTGCATAGGTGAGTCATACTTTAGAATTAAAAGAACAAGACTCATTCAAAAGCTTACTGCAGTCACTCACACAAGTCCTAAAACCAGCAAGAGATTGATCTGAAAGATGCAGGAGGGCATTTTGAATTGAGTCTTTTGTGGTGTTTGCTGCCATTTCACAGCGAGAGCACAGCCAAATCATCTTCTACTGTACTTTCCAAACTTGGATACTGACTTTGGCCTGATCTGGTGGGCAAAGACATTCAGCAACATCTGCATCCATTTTTGGTTGCTTATTAACCATTATCAATCCAACAATACCCCATTTCTAATTGCTTAAATTGGGTAATTTTTTTTTTTAAGTGGCAAAAAAAAAGAGTTAGGTTTTTTTTTTGCAACTTCAACCAGGCTGAAGGCTCTTTCATGTCTGTCTAATGCTGCTTGGCTTCACCCTGCTGTGTTCACCTATGACCTCTCTTAGGATGCTTGTGGGATGCCCCCAGCATGGCTGGCTGGCAGCAGATTGCCCTGGAAATGTGTGCTGGGGGCCTATCTGGTGAAGACTAGAAGGATGGTCGTGTTTATCTGCTAGGGATTGTGCCCAGCTGCACCGTCCTCCCAGCGTCCTCATGGGTGCTAACATTTGCAAGAGCTGGGTGCAACCTTTTTGTGCGACACAGAGAGAGGTGAGGATGCAATGGGCTGCAGAGGGAAATCCAGCTGAACCCAGCTCAAAGCTGTAGGGCTGAGAAGGTCCAGGAGCTCTGCTGCAGAAAACAAAGGGCAAAAGGGATTGAAGTGGTCATCAGGCACGTGCACGACAGAGATATTAGGTTAAAGCAAATTACATGTGTGGATCTCAGCAGGGTTTCACCTCTTTGCCATTTCGCGCTGTCAGACGAGAGGCAGTTCAGGGCAGGACCAAACACAGACTTTCACATGCCAAGAGCACTGTATTGACAGCAACCGCAAAGCGCTGGCGTGGGAGCGGAGCCGGAGCAGAGGACTACGTTTCATGGATCGTGCCTTCCATGGCTCATTCTGAGGGGTCTCTGTTTTGGGCACCATATAGCAGGAATTATATTTGCATATGATATCACTTCTGTAGAAGAAGCAGCCTATTCATGAACAGTAGCATCTTCACATCAAATACAACTGCAGACATGACTGACAAAACAACCAGTTAATTGAAATACACTGGAAATAACACTGGAAAATTCAAAGAGGGTGCAGAAAACTCCCAAGTAGTTATTACTCACTGGAAGCAAATCCTAGACATGTAAGGCATGGGATGCATGCGAAGTACTGGGAGAAACAGAATTTATTGGTAGACATACCTCTGCCCTCAAGACACGTGTTGTTTCTTCAGATGATCCCCCAAACTCTCTTAAAATTAAATACATAGTTTGGGACAATCCTTGTTGGATTCCACCGAAGTACACAGCATGCTGCAAGGGACAAACCCCCACTCCTGACAGTCTGATGCCCAAAAATTTAGAGGCTGGTGCCTGCCCCTCCAGTGGGATTCCTGCAAAAGCAGCCTGCCTCTGCGGTGGGTTCATTGGGTGATTTTCCCAACATCAACGCTGCCGGGTGCAGCGTGTGACCGTGCCGCAGGCACTGTGCCCGCACTGCGATGCTGCCTCTGCCTGATCCGTCATTGCCCGGGCTCCTAACTGTGCAGACCATTTCCAAGCAGGGTCTGAGAGGCTCCGGAGAGCACCGGGAGGAACCACAGCCATAGCGATGTATTTCTGTCCTCGGTTCTGCTTATCCTGACTCAGCTCTCACAGCTGCCTTCTGCAATTTCTTCCCACTTCTGTTGCAGCTGTCTGAGCTTTCGGCTGTTCTGCCACAAGCAAAGGTGCCAGCACCCTTTAAATCACTGCAGAAAAGTAAGGGTGCATTCCCCATCCGGGAAGAAAGAAGAAAGTTTGGGGGCTTGGTTTTTGGTGTTTTTTTTTTCCTTGTGGAAGACAAGTGCTTGTCAGCGATAACTAGGAGGGGTCTGGAGGTTATTCACAAATTAATGAGCCTCTGAAAGGAGAGGACTGCAAGCGATGCCAGGCAAGCCTGTAGCAGCCACACCCCTGCAGCAAAGAGTTAATATTCCCTTTCCTCTCCAGGGGAACGTCAGGGGTTAATTCAGTAGCTGTGCGTTTAATAGCTCAATTTAAAGGGGAAAAAATGACACCCTTCTCCCCTGCCTTGCTGGTTGTGGATGGTTTGCTCTGTCTGGTTGATCACATGCTCCCCGAGCCCCTGGTGCTGCAGAAGCCCCAGCTGCTGCTGCTGGTGATGATGAGCCGGTGGTGCTCAGGACCCGTCCCGGTCCCTGCCTGTCGATGCCTAGCAGTCCTCACCTCCTCTTTAAAGGAGGGAGCAGGCAGGATGAGCCCTTAAGCATATGGGTGGAAATTTGGGAAGCACCCGTTCTCTCGCCACCGTTTCCAGCTCTAACCATGTCTATTTGTTGTTGTCTTTTTTTCAGGGACTATGGATCTTCAAAGAGAAAATCAGGTAAGATACTGGGTTTTCTTTATACTGCATGATTACGGAGGGAAACAACCTCCTCCCCTTTTTAAACCTTCCCTTTATCTTGTGTTGCATGAAATTGTGTAGCAGTTTAACTTTGTATTGCTGAAGCCTGCAAGAGACAAGCATCAGTTTCTTTCCTTTGCACTGGAGAGAAGAAACCCACCTTATATAGTATTGCAGTTAAAATGACTACTCTCCTCTGACTATTTATACACCTCTTTCTCCAGCCTGAGAGGATAATTGTATTAAATTTCTCTCTCATTTTTTTTCTGAAGTCAATCTTTACCTGAGCAAGCAGTCAAAATATAGCCTGAGAGTTGGGGTTCTTCTCCAGAGGGGAAGAAAATGCTTTTCTGTTCTGGTCAGAATCTTTTTTTTTTTTTTTTTGCCTTTCCAAAAGGCTCTGCTGAGGCTTCTGATGCGAATTGTTCTCAGTGCCTGTGTCTGGGTTTGGGCTACCTCAAAGGCTCTAGCTCAGTGTTTTGTTTTTAAGATCCTGGATTCAAATGTCCTATAAAACCCTAATTTGAAACTATAAATCCAATTTTTCCCCTCCCCTTGTAGCTCTTAGTGATTTTTACAGATGTGTTTTCAATAGGGACGTGTAATTATGGGCCTCTGGGTTTGGCTGCTCTGAGCTGGATGTGTCAGGGCTTTCTTTTTTTTTTTTTTTCCTTCTTTTTTCTTTTTTCTTTTTTTTTTTCCTCCAAGCAGCATTGAGCACCTGCAACTCTCATTGACTTTGTTTGGACTCTTGGGCGCTCCAAATTGCGTTCAGAACATCCAAAGAGAGGCCTTTCAAACCAATAGCAACTCCTCGAAAACTCTAGTGTGTGTGTAGGAGAGAGGAGGATTTTTTTTTCTTCTTGCTTTTTAAGATCATGAAGAAACACTGCAATGGCTTAGTCTCTGGGAAAGAAGGGAAGGTGAATATAATATACTGAATGCCAGTGAATGTCACTGCCTAGATGGATTTTTTTTTTTTGGTGCGTGTTAATTATGAGAGCTTTTATGCTGTAGTCCTGTAATAAGCTAAGTGATGCACTAAAACAGAGCTGTTGCTTGACCCTCCCATCCTGTACGTCAAATGGATGTTGCCTTTGCAGGCCAATACTTGTGGTACTCTTTACCTGAATTTCCCTGAGGTGGGTGGTGGTAATGAAGAGACAAGCATGGTACACAGTGCTGGCCTGACAGGATAAAATAGGGCACACTTCATCTTCCGAATGTCTTACAAAACTTCTGTCTGAGTTGTGATAAAAAAGTGGGTCCTTTTAGAGAGATGCAGTTGCACTTCCAGGACCTCTTAATATTAAAGTGTTTGTGCACCATGGCCAGTGAATTAGATTGGCAGCAGAAACTTCTCTAGAGGGGCAGACCATAAAGGTACAAGAGATTTGGTAGAAGGCAGAGCTGAGTGCGGGACCTCCTGGCTCAGAGTGCCGCATCCTGAGCACTGGGGGCTTTTTCTTGCTGTGTAAAGACCTTTGAAAAACATTCCTGAAGTCTCTGGGGCAAGCTGATTTCGCACTGACCTAGAACAGCGTTAGCAAACTAGGAGAGCTTTGGGCTCAGTGCACCAGTTGACGTGCACAGGAGTTGCAATATTCTTGCAAGAGATGTGAGGAATCGCTCTGGGAGTGTGAGAAGCTGCTCCTCCTCTGTTCCTGCGGCTCTAGGGGAAGTTGGAGCTGATCTGCCATGACACTGGGGAAAGAGAGATTAAGTTGAGTCAGTGTAGTAGAGATGCCAGTTGTGGATGCTGTTCTGCTGGGCTCTTTGTTGGTCTCCTGCCCTGAGCAACCCAAGTGACATGCTCATCCATCCCTGCTGGGCTCCCTTGCTTGGCTGTCCCACTCCACATGCTGCCACATCTCCTTTTGGGGCTGTTTCCTCTTCTCTGCTCTTGGTGCTTGGCTGCTCGCACACCTAGGGCTTGGAAACAGTGGGGTTTAGGGGTCCTCTTCCTCCACTTACCCTGTACTAAGGGGAATGTGGAGCAGCTCTCTGACCAGAGTGAGTTGCATAAAGGGACTCTGTTCTTGGCCATCTTCTTGCCTGATTTTAGAGCAGTGGGGGAATGCTTCATTCTGCTGGGAGCTGGATATTGTGGGAGTATGTGCACAATGAATGAATGAAGGAATATGCCGAGGGAGTTGGTAGTTACAGCCTCTAACAAAGACAAGCTTTATGATACTTGAACAAACGATGGGGTAAATAAGCACAGGTTTCCAGGCTGTGCTGTGAGAGTCTTTTAAGATAACAAATAGCTTCCTCCATAGGTGCAGACACTACTCTGTCTTTGCACAAGAGACAAGTGCTTTTAAATGCAAGCACCTCACAACAAATCAGACCTGTGAACACATCTTCTGTCTTGACCAAAGATGTGCTGGGAGGAGGCTTTTGGGTCTGAGCGTGGCTGTCCTGCGCTGTCCGGCAGGAATCCCACAGCTGCTGTGGCTCAGGCATGTGCAGGCATGATACAAGCGTGGCCAATTGCAGAAACATTTGGGGAATGCCTGTGACAGCCAAAGTCACCTCTGTCCTGACCTCTGCCTTGCCAGAGTGCATGTTTTGCTAGTCCTGTGCTCGCCTCTTAGAGGAGGGAGAAACTGGGTAAGTTCAGAGTTTAATAGGAGTTATGGAAACATTTATCACTGCAGCTGATACTGGCTGTAAACATCTGAGACCTTCTGAACCAAATGCAATAGCGTGGCATGTCCTTAGCTAAACAGAAGGGAGTCTTGCACTGATCTGGGGCATCTCTGCATGCCAGTCCTGAGCCAGGCTTCCTCTTGTGCAAAGTGCTATATAAACATGCAGCCCTTACTTGGATATGCTCTAATTATAAATGCCTTAACCTGCAGTCAGCTCGGAGACCTGCAGCTTCACTGAAGCAATTGAGCCTCTGCGTAGGCATGGGTGTTTGCTGTGGCCTGAACTGCCACATGTGCCGTTACCTTGGATTTGTGGGGCTTTACTTGACACGCTGCAGAGCTGCTTTGGAAAGCTGCCGTCATATTTCTAGTCAATTGAATTGTGGTGCTATGACCATCTGTCAGTGCCAAAGAGACCTCAGCACAACTGTAAGGAGTGGTTATGGTGGGCATATTCTGTATGTTTGCAACAAATGGTCTTGTCTAGGTCTCTCCAAGGACTCTCTGTAGCAAAAAGGGAACAAATTCCTTTTCAGACTGCAATTTGTTGATCACATTAACCAAGCGAACAGCAACTCATTTGTCACTCAAAACAGGCATTACTACTATGCCAGCATCCATTGTGTGGTTTTCTCCCCTCAAATAAAAATAAGGGCAGAATTGCTGCAAGTCTGGTAATGGATATTTGCATGGTACATTACAAACCACAAATTAGGTTAATCCACTCTGCAAACCCTACCAGCTACCATCTGTGCATGGTGAACTAATTAACCCTTGAGACATCTGCTAATCCCAATGTGGCTTGTAAAACCAGTTGGAGTATGTTTCTCCCCAAAGATGTCCCCCACGCACGCACCCCCACCCCTTGCTGGCTAGAGCAAGTTTCAGACTCCTGGAGTAAGATGATCTTGCCCTCTTCCCTTGCTGAGAATCTTTCTTGGCTGGTTTTATGCCAAAGCTGTTGTCAGATCCCCAGTCATGAAGCTGAAGCAAGCATCTGGGACCTGGTGTTCAGTGGCAACAGGGGGTTGGTGTGGGCTCCACAGCTTTTCCACAGCAAGTCTCAGTGCTCCTCAGCTACTGGGAGGGTTCTCCTCACTAACAGTGGGGCCAGACCCGGCAGAAGAGATGCTGCTTCACCTCTTCTTTCAAAGCTGAGGCATGGCTCTCTGCCACCTGCCTTGTGGGCAGCTGAGCCCTTGTGCTTCCTGCTAGTGCACACTGAAACCAGTGGCATTGCAGGCCACCTTCCTCTGAAATCATAACGAAAATCCCCACTGCCTGCTCACTCCCACTGCTCTGACTGCCCTGCTTGCTGCTGGGGGCACAGCTGGCTTCAAGCTGCTGCTCTCAGCTTTCTCTGGCACCTTGTTGCTATGCGGTACGGTGCTCCTCCACATGAGAGGGAATAAATTTAAAAAAAACCCCAAAAGTTCATGGCTTCATCAGTACGGCAGTGTTTCCTTTCTCTAGTTGATCAGATCCTGACTGTGCTCTGGCAGAGTCTGCTAGCTGAAGTCTATTTAAATAGCCTCTGTAACTGAGCACTTAAAATATTAACTTAAGAATTCGGTCCAAGCCAGTGTTGCCTCAGTGAGGATGCTGATGAGGCTTGGCTTCCTCAGCAGAGAGAACTATCCTTCAGCTCGGTTCCCACATCCAGTTTTTGGACTAGCAGAATATGGCAGCACCCAGACAATAATCTCTGCTTCCTTTCCCTCCTGTAATCTAAAACTACGAAGGATGTATCCGCTGGCAAGTAAATAAAAACTTCGGAGTCCATTGGAAGCTACTTCTCAATTTTTTTATAGAAACATCTGTAATGTTTTCTTTTCCCTCAACAAGGAAATTAGAGTTGAGAGCTGCAACAATGACAGAAGTGGGGCCTCCGAGTGAAAAACAAGCAGATCATTGTAACGACACGGAGGGCCCTCATGGCCGGTCAATTTGTGGGACTGCTGCCTTGGGCTTACAGGTGGAGCTGACAGCACGAGTTGTTTCTTTAGCCTAATTCTTCATTACTAGGGAAACCCTCTTCCTCACTCTCACGCTGAGGATGTGTGTTCTGTCAGCTTCAGGGAGATGCCTTAATTGCTGCTTCTTTCATTTATCAGGGATAGTTTTTTCTGCTTCCTTTGTAATTATGAAGGGAAATAGCTTAACTTTTGGCTTTTTCTGTCTTTATAGCTGAGCTGTGCTCATCGCTTCAGAGCTTAACCTTTCTGGTCCTGTCACACTGCACGTGTCTAGCCAGCACTTCCAGCTCTGTGGCACATCTCAATTCCTTTTTTTATAAATATGCTTTATTTTCTTAACTTCAGTTTGAACTGCCTCCTTTGAGGTGATATGGAGAAAATGAATGGTGCGTGCTAGCCTTTCTGTGCTTAATCATTCAACGGGGTCACAAACGTGTGAGCCATTAGCTGGACCAGCGAGGCTGCGGGGCTGGAGCTGTGTCTACCTACTGCAGGGCTGAGGTGCTGACCCCAGGGACAGAGCTTTGTTGGTGCAATGGAGTGTGGGGCCCTCTGCCAGGGTCACCGCTGTAGAGCGGGCAGTTAGCTACCGTGGGTACAGGGAGAGGAGGGAACATGCAGTCTGCAGCCCTGGCAGAGATTTCTCTTCTCAGAAATATCTGTGAGATATTTCTGCTTCTCAGCCTGGAGAAGACTCTGGGGAGACCTTATAGCAGCTTTCCAGTATCTGAAGGGTGCCTACAAGAAAGCTGGAGAGGGACTTTTTACAAGGGCATGTAGTGATAGGACGAGGATGAATGGCTTCAAACTGAAAGAGGGGAGATGTAGATTAGATATCGGGAAGAAATTTTTCACTGTGAGGGTGGTGAGGCACTGGAACAGGTTCCTCAGAGAAGCTGTAGATGCCCCATCCCTGGAGGTGTTCAAGGCCAGGCTGGATGGGGCTTTGAGCAACCTGGTCTGGTGGGAGGTGTCCCTGCCCATGGCAGGGGGGTTGGAACTCGATGATCTTTAAGGTCCCTTCCAACCTAAACCATTCTATGATTTTAGAATATTTGTGGGAGATGGCTGCAGCGAAGGGAGGAGGAGGGACCTCTCCAAGAGAGGCATGGTGCTGCCTTTCCTTTGCCTTAAGGTTGTTGCAGTACTGATGGGATGTCATCTGGAGCGGTGGATGCTCTTTTAGTATTAGAGGAGCTGTGGACAGAACTGCTAGTATGCTGTGGGCATGCCTTAACTTACTCAGTTGACTGTTAAATCTGTCTCAATTTTTTCCCCTGTTAGCCAGAGGAAGCCTGAACCTTTTAAATGGGTTCTCAAAGGGGCCAAATCTGAGAGTGTGTTACTAAAGATGTTGAAAAAACCAATTAACTAACATGGTGAATCCCAGCATGAGGCAATGCATCTTCTGTCAGGGTGGTGACTGAAGCAGATGTCTTGTGGCTACCCGCATTGAATGCGTGAGTAGTGACGCAGACGAATGGTTATTGCTTAATGAATCTGAGTCCAGGTGATAGCAGCAAAGCTGGAATATGTGTGTTTTGACTCCAATATTAGTTTGAGTCATTCTGCTCTTGTGGTCTTTGTTTCTGAAGTCTGTCGGCTTATACTCCATCTGAAAGGAAATCTTCATCTTGGAAGGTTAATATTTTATTTTTTTTAAGGTGGTGAATGGGAATCTAAGTTTGTCCAAGCCCATGGCAAGGTCCCAGGAACATCGTAAACCATGTAGCTTGGGCTTGGTGTCTTAATCGTTGTAAGAAATCTGTGGTACGACATGATCCCTGCAGACTGAGGCACGTGCTCATGTTTGTGTCCTGATGAATCACACATGTGTGCTGTGTTCCTTGCATTGTTTTCTGCAATTAGTGCAGAAGTGGTGATGGCAGACTGGCTCCTTGGTGCCTTTTGGCCTGTTGACGAGGATGGCTGGACGAGGTAGTTTGCCAGCCGCTATTTTGTAACTTCACAAACATGCACTGACAGGATTGCTCTTGATCAGAAATCGGGATCTGTTCTCCCATCATACGATTAACCTTCTTGGCTGTATGTACTAATTACTGCATGGAATTTAAAAACAGCAGATTCTGGCAGAACACTTTGGTTCTCACATAGCTTTTTTTTTTTTTTTTTTAGAAAGAAAACAAAACAGGAGGATAAAGGATTTAGTAATAAAGAAGGATAGAGTAGGCAGAAGCATAGCAACCAAGGACCAAACAAACCTTAGCATGTAATTACTGGGGATGTACGTCTTTGGGCCTGGTTCTGGAAGGAGGTAGCAGTTAATGATCTTAATGTGCTTCCTCAGTTCAGTCCTTGATGATAGAGCTTCCTCTTCTCATGATAGAGAATTTTTCTTCCTCAACTAGTGAATTTGCTGAACTCTTAACTTCTGTTCAGTTTATTGGCTTTGCCTGATACAGTAATTCCTGAAACAGCTCATTTTCTTTCCTGATTTTTTTTTTAATAAGCTTGTAAGTTTGTTTTTAACAAGTTCTTCATATAATTGAAGGAACATCCACTTCATGTCTTTTCCAAAGCCGGACTGTTGCTCTGTGCTCTGGTGTGCTGGCACAAAGCGGGATTTGGGAAAGCTTCAGCTGAGTCAGGCAGACTTCACCTCCTTGCAGCACCTGTGTGTGTGTGACCCAGTTCTGCATCTTCAGTCAAGATGAGAATCTGTCCACTCCAATCCAACACTCCAAATCCAGCCTGTGGTATTCTGGCAGCAGGAAACTGATCTTGCACTTCTCCTTGTACACTGTATTTTTAAAGTTGCCGTTTAAACTGAAATGCTTTGGACTTCTGCCTGAGGCTACTGAAGAGAAGAGCAGATAGGAGACTTTATTCTGCACTGCTTCAGTTTTCTGCTGACAAGACATGTGGCCCGTTAGATGTATAGGATCACTGTCGTCTGGGTGGCCCATATGCTCGGGTGGGAGGAAGACGGGATAAGAGAGCAAGAGTTGTTTGTGTGTTGTGTGAGTTTTTTGTTTTGCTCCTTGGCTTTTAAAGTGAAGTGTGGGGACAGGGTACAGGATTAGGGAAAGGAATGTGTTTGTGCTCTTTGCCGTTCCCGGTTCAGCACTGATGCTGCGCAGAGCCCCGTGCCGGGGAGAGAGGGCAGGGAGGCCGGGCAGGCGGGGAAGGACTGCAAGCATGAGGTGTGTCTCAAGCACGGCCACGGCAGAACAGCATGCACCCTTGCCTCGGAGAGCTCTCAGCTGAGTGCAGAGAAAGCGCTCGGTACCTTAGGGGGTGTAATGGCATTTCTTGTGGTTTTACAGAGTTCTCTATTCTCCATCTGCTCCTGTTCTGCCTTCCTCCTCGGTCTGTCGGTGGCAGATGGTATTAACACTGCCTGCGTGGGTTTTTCCTCTCTTGCACACACACGGCTGTGTGGTATCAGATTTTGATTCTGGCAAGATTTTGATTTTTAGATAAGGCAGGTGAGAAAAGCACTTGAGAGCTGGAGCGGAGAGTGGTGATCCTCAGCCCTTGCAGGAATCCATACACAACACAGGCAGGTCTGGCTGGCTGAGAGGAGCAGACCTCTTACCTGAGTGTTTTAGATAACTTAGTCTCAGGCTGGTAAGCACCTGAAACTTGAATCTGTCTTGTGAGAAGGAAACCTGGATGGCAGAGTGCGTGTCCTTAGGCTATTGAGAGCGCTCACCCCTAAAATAGCGTTCCCTAAGTGCCTCCAGCTGTGTGCATGGTTTTATACCTGTCACATTCTGGCTGGCCTGTGTCCAGGCTGTGTGATGGGCAAGATCCTCACCGGTCTGCTCTGGATGGAGTGGCTCCTATAACCAGAGATGGCTGGAGGCATTACTTATAAGGTGTTCAGCAGGAGTTGCAACGTATGCATCAGTTGGCCGGCTCAGTCTGCTGCCAGTTAAAACAGGCTGCCTGGACATGCTGATGCTGCAGTACGTTTTCTGTGCTTGGCAGCATGACTTTCTTCACAGTTGGGACTTGACTCTTGCTCTTTTTTTTTTTTTTTGAGCCATACATAAATCCTGGTGCACGTACATACCTGTGACTTACCAAGTGCAACAGCTGGGGCTTCTCTGCCCTCTTCCTTGGCAGTTTTGGAGGCTGTTGTTTTTTGTGGGAGTCTTTTTTTCTTTTTTTTTTTTTTTTTCCCCTCAGAGGGGTGATGCTCTCAGTTTGTACAGCTGTAGATGTGGATTGGTGTTCAGATATTCTAGGCACTTCCCAGCAAAACTGGGAACTGCTACAAAACTGTGTGTGCAGGGGCTGTACCACTGTGGTCATGTGGGAAGCAGTCCTTGCTTGCCATGTGGAAAGAGTTAATATGAGCTATGGCTGCCAGAACAAAAATTAAACAATCCTGGATACTTCTGGGTCTGCAAATGAGATTAGGATGGGTTTTTGCAGAAGTAAACAGAGTAGAAAATTGGAACTAAGTTTTCTTTAGGTTTGTACTTTTAGAAAGGACGAAGGACTGTATGAGGCTGTGGAAATGCAGCTGGTGAGCGTGTTGCTGTGCAGTTTGAGCACACGATCCTCTCGCCCTGCTGCTCCATTTCGACTCGGGGAAAGAGCTCTCTTGTTGTGGATTTCTCCCCTGCAGGAGTAAGTTATCCAGATGATGAATTTCTGAGGCACGCTCAAGTCACGTGAAAGCCAGATGTGAACATTTTCCAAGCAGTGTGTGTGGGTCTAGCGTACGCCAGGCATCTCTGCTTACGTGGCAAGTGGAAGTGGTCTGAGATTGGTCTGCAGCGTGGTGCCGGGGAGGCGAGGAGCCCTGGCAGCTCCTGGAGCGGCCACTTCTGCCAGGGAGAGGAAGGTCCTCGCTGGGCTCGTCACTGTGGCTCAGCACATCTGCCCCCACCCCCTGCACAAATGCAGCACCTATTCCCCACTACAAGCGCTGCACAGGCTGTTCATGATGGGCTAAACTCAGTGAATAGGACTAAAATTAAAGGCCTTATTTAATATCTGCTGCCAATCCTCTTACTCATGCACTTTAGCTGGATTTGCATGTTTGATAATCTACTAGTCAACTTTTTTTCCAAGATGTAGCTCTTTAAGATGCTACCTCCTGAACAGATGGCACGGGGAGCGGAGGTGATGTTCTGCTTCAAGTATATAGAAGAGGAGATATTTCTGCAGGGATGAGAGGTTTACTTTAAATTGCAGACTCCTAGTGAGGGGGGAGGAAATTAAATATAGCTCTGTATTTCTTTAAGGACTATCTTAAAACACTTGCTTTAAACATAATGCATTAGCATCCCGCAGACCTAAGAGCAAGGAAAGCTTATTTAAGCTGCTCTGGTGAGGGACAGGAGTGGCGGCGGCTTGCCCAGCAATCGCAGTCGCAAATAAATCTGTCATTGAGGTACCTAGGAAGTGTAACGTCTGACCAGGCCCACCCTGGGTCAGGCACTGGGCACAAATGTTGTTTTTGTTTAGTTCCCTCTGGAGCCTGGAGGGAGAAGTATCAATGGTACAGTTCAACAGGGTGCCTTGGCTGGTAGTGCTTGAAATGGATCAAAACATTTGCAGCCTTTCTGTACCATCCTCTCGTTTCTCTGGCTATCTGTTGTTCTCTGCCTAATTGAATGAGTTAATTGTGTGAGCTAGGAATGTGTGAAAATTATTCCAGTTCAGATTAAGGCTCATCTGCATTTTTTCCTCTTTCCAAGCTGTTTTATAGCCATATTGTAGAGCTACATGCAGATTCTGTATCAGAGTAACTCTCTGTTAAAAGTAACTTCTTCCATTCCTGGTGGAGGTTAGCAAAACCAGTATTTCTCTGTTTCCTCCCCATGTCTAGTATTACTGCATCTTACTGCTTTCCGCTTGAACCAAAATGTCAAGCCCCAGCTCAAGGGGAAGGGACTAGAGGAGAAAAACCTGGAGACAGGCTGACAAGGGATGGTCAATGGGTCTGGGGGATGAAGGGTTTGGAGATGGCTCACAAGGGTATGGGGGAACACAGAGCATGGTGCTCTGTCTGCAGATGGAAACAGAAGCAAGCCCCACAGTTTTGGGGTTCTTCATTGAGCTTCCTGCTCTTGGTTGTATAGATGGCCATCCTCAGGAGGAGGAGGTTGTTCCTTAGCTTGTCTGAAGAGGGCAGAAGGGAAGCAATGAAGGTAGAAGTGGAGGCAAAATCCCAGCAAGAAGCTCTGGAATAGCCTGAAGAGGGATTGAGTAGGCTGAGTCTGGCCCTTTGGGGTTCCTTACCTGTTCTGGGCAGTAAAGTGTCCCACCTGAGTGCTCAGGACAACATGGCACTTCATTTGCACCAATTCCTTGGCAGACTTGACCTCCAAAATCTAAATTGAAATAAAGGCTTAATTTCTGTTTTGTGTTCTGCTGTATGTGACAAACGTTCCAGGGAACAAGGCTCTCATCCACTTCTAAGGAACAGCCTGGTCAGCCCACTTCTTCCTGACTGATCAGATACCACTGTTGAGATGAGAACACCCCCATTCTTCTCTTAATTTGTTTTATTTGAACAGTGATGAGTAGAAGCAGCATTTACTTCCCCCAGCTCCAGTCTGAAGAAACACTGCCAGTTACTGGACCACCAGTGAAGTTCTGTGGAGTGGAGCACTAATCGTTGACTTCCCAGGAAGCCAGCATAGTTTCAGTTTACTCTAAGATCATACTGCTTAGTCTCTTTTCACCCTTCCAATTAAGACAGGAAGGGTGTATATCTGGAAAATGAATCTGCAGAGTGCTCAGCTGCACTCACCACTGTGGTCCTTGAATAACTGAGCCAGTAGTACCTCATCATGGAGAGGATAATGAGCTACAGAATTGATCACTGTTGGAAAGGGAGTCTTTCAGATATTAGCATTTCTTCAGCATGGCCACTTGTTCTTTATAAGCCTTTTCTCAGTACTTTAAGGTGCACCTTAGCAGCTGCAGGGAGATTTCAGTATTCCCAGGTGATGTTTAAGGTAGGGCTTCCTGAGAACAAGAGTGTTACTAATTAAATGGACCTAGGGTTGTTATCTCCTATGGAAGGCAACTTCCATAGAACAGGTCGTGCCTGTATAATTAAACCTTCTACCCTCTAAAGCAAGGTGGCCACATCCAGAGCACTTGTTGGGACTTGTCTTTGGCCCATGCTAACTTCTCAGCTATATGCAGAAATCATTTGGGGCAAGGGCTGCATGGCCAGAACTACAGCCACGGTGAGACTCATGACCACTATGATCCAATTCCCAGGAATTACTGCAGGAATATTGTTGGGCACTATGTAGCTTAACAGGCTAGACAGCTATACAGACACTCGTATAAAGAAAGGTTGTTATAAAGGTCCCCAATATCTTCAGCGATACGCAACCCTGTGAACTTTAGGAGGGTGTTCCTTCAGGCCTTTACAGCAGTATTAAATAACGGGTGCCAGACTACAACGTTTAACTGAACATTTTAAGCAGTGTTACTGACAAAGAAACCTGTACCAGTAGCTACTGCTAAAATGCCTGTGGGGGGGGTTCTCTGCACCTGCTGGACCAGGACCTGGCTGGATACGCAGTACTAATGCGAACCATGAATGTGGCATCCCCGGGACTTCAGAAGCATTAAACTCATGCATTTGACTCTACAGTGACTCTAGCTTTTGTAGGCTTTCCTTGAAGCTTGCCCTGCTCTAACTGCACACAAGACAAATAGTCTGCTGCTAAAATGAGATGAGTGGGGCTGTATCACAAGCGTAAAGCGTTGGTCCCCAGCAGTCTGGCGCCTGTTCTCTTGCCAGCAGTGGGAGGAGCAGCAAACAAACCAGTCTCACTGGCAGCAGAAAAGCTTCTGGTGAAATCTAAATAAAATCATCCATTTTGTGTGTTTAGTTCACCACAGCAAACAGCTTAATTATGTCTTTAAAGCCCTTGCCCCCCCCCCCCCCCCCCCCCCCCCCCCCCCGCAACTCCTTCCTTTCCTTCCCCACCTGAGGAGCGCAGCTAACCCATCTGGGGGTTGCCCACCTCCGTGGTGGCAGCTCAGATGGGATGGGGTTGCCCACCTCTGTGGTGGCAGCTTGGATGGGATGAGGTTCAGCAGCTGCTTCCAGCGACACGCCTGCTCCGCTGCTATTTCTGTGCAGTGTGGCTCCAACGGAGAGCCTCCTCAGTGCTTTTCACAACCGCCTCGCCCCTGTGGCTTAGCTGTAATTTATGGACCCGTGTTTCTCTTGAGCTTTTAAAAATAATTCCAGTCGGAGGGGTTTGTTCTGGCTCCAGCTGAAGCCGGCAGCAAGGGCTGTGGGGGTTGATGTTAGGAGCAGAATCGGGATGCCGTTGCCTTAGGAGTGGCTTGCTGTGAGCAGGCAACTTTAACTTCCCTTCCAAATACTGAGATTTCCCCCCACCTCCAAGCCATCTGAGACCAGCCGGCGCTCGGCTGTGCGGTGACGGGGGAGAGGAGAGGCAGGAAGCGAGAGTTTGTTCGTTTACTGTTACCAATCCCATTGGAAACCAGCTCCAAGCCCCATGCAGAATTCCAGTAAAACTCTGTCCGAAAGGGGAAACCCGGGGCCATGCAAAGCTTGTGTTTTGTTGGCTCGGGCACAGCGTGCTTCTGGGGCCTTTGACCTCCTCCCCGTACCCTGGCTCCCTCCGCGGCTCTTCGTTTGAGCTCTCTGTGAAGTGGAATCCATCACTAATGTCTGATATTTTTATTATTTGTAGGGGGAACTCTTAAAAGCTGGTAGCAATTAGAGCTTAAACGTCTTGGAATAAAAAAAAAAAAAAAATCCCCAAGAAGGAAGTTTAATGCTAAGCAGATGTGCAGGAGCAGCTGAAATATGCTAGCTGTCTTCTGCTTCAGAAGCAACCTCATCCACATCGAGCTGCTGTCAGGCTGGGGCAGCCGAGAAGTGCTTGGGCCGGGGAGCCCCACATTGGGGACCTGTGGGATTGTTTACCGGTTAATACTTAGATTGCCCTTTTATTCTGGTTTAGACCAATGGTTTTGACAAGGAGGAAAAAATACTTTGTTTAAAAAAGAAATGTAAAAAAAATAATTTATATTGGCTAACAGGATCGGTTTTTATGGTGAGTTTGGTTCCTTGAGATCTCACGTGGGGCATTTGTAGATATGGCTACTGCAGATCTAGGTTTAAACTCCCTCTCGTCTTGAGCAGACAGATCCAGGGTAGCTCTAAGCTTGTGTTAAGTGCAGTTTATTCCCCTCTATCTTTTAATTGCTGCCTGTTTCAGCCTTTTGCTGCCAGCTTGGATTGGGACAAACTTTGAAATCTTCCTAGTTGTTCCTGCAATAAATCTTCCGCTTTATTTATCACTGCCATATTCAGGTTCTTCTGTCTGGAAAAAGATCTGACAGCTGACTGAAGTTCGCAATCCTGTTCCTGAAGGCAGCGGAAGTCTAGTCAAAAGCTAATAGACAAGTTGCTGACAACAACTCCTTCACACCCTTTCCGTGCATGCCCCGAGTCTGTAATAGAAACATGCTGTATATTCCCTCCATAAGCTAGAGCACAAGTTACTCCGCCAGATGATTTCCTGTTGTACTCCACCAATGCGGAGCCTCTTTCTTTCTTTTCTTTTTTTTTTTTTTTTCAAATGGTGATCCAAAGTAAATTATTGCAACTTACCACAGCGTATTTTGTACTGTATTGTGGCAGCGCAGTGCATGGGTCTGGGAGTTAGATGGTTGGAAGACTTCAGGTTTTTCTCCAGACTGCCACTATTGAGAACTTACTGAAAAGTAAGCAAAACACTGAGTCCATCTGAATTCTGATTATGTTCTAACGGAATGAAGATTGTGTGCCTGACTTAAAGAAAGGATTTCAAAACCTCACCATTCCCTTAGCGTGGAGGAAATGCAGCAATGTGTTTCTTGGACTTCTGCTTTCCAGTGGGAAGGTTTGAAAGCTGTTTCTTATGCTTTGTATCATGCTAGCAATTCCTCAGTTACATACATACTAGGAATCTATTACTGATTTTTGGCTGTCTTGTTATTGTCTTTTGACCTGCAGAATATCAAGTCAAATAGACCAGGCCAGCAGTATAGCTTGCCCCTCTCTCCAAGTGATTGAAGAGTAATCTTCTGTGCTGTTAAACTGATGGGTCCAGAACTGGGTTCCTCATTGCAAATGAGTTTTTAAAATTGCATTTAGGAATTATTTGTCAGAGTTTAGGAAATTCTTAGCCTATCATATAAACACCTCTCCTCATCTTTTCTCCCAGGCAGTGCGAGAGTAACAGCTGTCCTTATCTCCCTCATCCCACAGAAGGGGAGTGTTTGCTGGTTCTTATTTTGAAACGGGGGCAAACCTACTAACTCTTAAAACATGCTTCCAGTTTATTCAAACAAAAATACCCCACCACTTAGCATTTGAAGATTATTCCCAGAATCCCAGGCCAAGTATTTACACCTCATTTCATGGAGGGGGAGGGAAATCTTTTGACCTCGTTGGTAGCAACTCTATTAGCTTTCGCCTTAACCAGGTTTCTGCCTCATGTTCATTGGCTAAGAAATGGTATGTCTAGTTATACTTTGAATGTACCTTTTTTTTGGAGCTTTGTACTCTTTTCCATGGAGTATTATTTGTCTGTTGTTATTTTCCTTAATGCTATTCCAGGGTAACAAAACACAAATGCTTGTAGAAACTTGCATGTGTTTGCTAAGCTCAATCTGAGTTGCCTGTTGGTCTTTTGGGGATCATTAACAGCTGCAAAGCTAAATAGTTTTGCAGGTCTGAAGCTTAATGAGTCAAACTGTCTCTTGGTATGCATTCCCTGGCCTATCGGGAATAAGCTCAGAGTGTATTTTATTCTGAGATCTCATACAGATCAGTTTCAGAAGTTCTGAAAGTCCCCTAAAACATAAAAAATTAACTGGGTCGTTCGTATGACCTAACCTTTAACTGAGTCCCCATCATGCCAACACCACTCTTAAGAAAAAAAAATAACGTTTCTTTCAAAGCTGTCTTGACTAACTTTCAAACTTTCTGATGTGACTGCTTTCTTGTTTCTCTAACTACTTTCTCTTTCCATGTCTGCCCTCTTCTTGGATTTCAAGTTTGGATGTCCAGTTTGTCTGAGACTCCAAAAAAGAGTGTCACGACAGGTAAATTCTTGTGTCTTGGTGTTCTGCATGCTATTAGAAAGAGAAGTCTAGTTCAAACTGTGTGTGGTTTTGGAGTTGTCTTGAATGTGAGTCTCTGACAGTGGATATCCGGGATCTGTCATCTACTTCTGTATTGGTTTTTCATGATGCATGATTTCTGATAAGGAGAAGCTTTGTTCTTCTGACTGCTGCCTCACCTTGGTGCTGCTGCTAGCAGTGGATAGTAGTTTGCTGTGTTGTATGTTCCTTGCCCAACTTGAAGACACATCCAAAGCAGCTTCCCCTCTTGTGGTGGGACAGCCTGCCACCACAGCTAAGTACCTACACAGCTGCTCGCTCTCCATCCTGTGTAGGATAGAGAAGAGATGAAGAGGAGCAAAAGTGAGTAATTTTGTGGGTTGAGATAAAGGAGGGAAACATGACTATGTGCTCCTTGTACTTCTGAAATGCTCTTTTGCTTTTCCGCAGTAAGTAGAAAGGGTCTTACATGCAAAACATGGGACCCCGAGGAAGATGCGAAATTTTCATGGGAGCATCAGGCTTCTTGTCACAAGGAGTTGTGAAGGAGGAGGGAGCAGGGAAACAACTTCTATGTGAGGTGTCAGGGTCTGGGGAGAAGTAGTCCAATACAAGGCAAAAACTAAGCTTTATAGTATAAGGAATCAGGACTTCTCCTGAGTAACCAGGGATTTCTTCTGCAAACATCTGTCACCTGATGTGGAATACCAGAGAAGAGGTCCCTTCTTCCTTCAGACATGAGCCATAGACCCTGTGTCTGTACAGGATGCTAGCCTGGTCACCTGGGTGGTTAAGGCCACACATAGGTCTCAAGGCAAGGAAAGATGGAAACACTCCTGCTGCTTTCCATACCCAATTTGGGAAATATTCAAGTTCATGCCCTGTTCAAAGTATGTGAACAAAATCCCACCATCCTCAATGGATGAGTGCGTGCTTGTCTGAGGTTTTTAGTAAGCAAGACTGCCGTGATTTCAGAAATGCTGTCCTTGACAGAAGTTGAATATATCCCTGGGGTGGTTCTGCCTGATCTTAGCAGAGTAGGTCTAACTTCAGGGTGGTAGTTAGGTATAAAAGTGCAGAAATATCTAAAGTATTCAGTCACAGGAGCCTGGTGGTTGATAGGTCACCAGGAAGTCCAGGCAGAAAAACAGAACGAGACTGAACAGGAGGGAAATGTTTTGAGGAGGAGACAGAAGAGGTGGTGTCGCTCGGGAAGAACAACAAGAAGCCCACAGATCACCTAGCTGGGGGATGTGGTTGAGTTTCTGTGATTCTGTGTCTGTTGGGAATGTTTCATGTTGCTATACATAAAATGTCAAATTGAATGTCAAGGTTTTCATCCTTGTTGAAGAGTAAGGAAGTGAAATCTTTAATATAGAAATATTTCTTCCCGTCTGTTGATTGCTTTTAGCTAAACGCATGTTGCTAGTTCGGCTTCAAAAAAAATCTCTGCATGATGATAGGGCAAATGTAAATGACTAATTGCATTGTGTGGTGCTTGAAGGTGAATGTTGATACATAGTCCTGCTTAGAAGTCTTCTGGTGCATTTGGCAGGTTCTTAGCTCCCAATGCTGTTCCAATTCACATGGCCTTTCAGTTTACTTCTCATCCAAATGAATCTCCAGTTTCCAACACAGCTACTTTTCAGTTCAGACCTGTCATGGACTGTATCCTAATGTGGCAGGCTGATGAAGCAGACTTGAATTTGAATATGATCTTTACCCACATAGTACGTATCTATGTCCTAGGCTGAGGTTTGGAGACTAGAACAGAAGCTGATTTCATGCTGCCTGAGCTCCAGCTGAGAGTGTGAACCTGCTCCATGAAGTAGAGACTCTAACAAAGGATTGCAAGTGGTTTAATTTCCTACTTTGGAAAAAGACTGGTGCCATACAGCCAGATCCTGAGAGGTGCTGTCGTGAGACATTAGTTTGGGTCACCTCAACTGCCATTAAATTCCTTGGCTAGCCTGCTTTGTGCCATGTGGAGTAATGCAAATGCGTTGCACCACTGAGCTGGACTAGGGCAAATGCCAGAGTATATAGGTGACTTCAGCCTAGTGGAAGACCCTGTCTAGCAGCTGTGTGAAAATCTCCAAGTGGTTTAACAGATTTTTGTGCAAAATACTTAAGTATTCTTAACTGTTGCTACCTGTAACCTAGTTGGTTGGAATTGCTGTTCAGAGAGCCAACTTTCCAAGGAGTAGAAAAAGGACTCAACTTTTTTTTTTCCTTTCACCCTCCTGCCTCTAATTTTTCTTGGCTCTGTCTTAAAACCTAGCAGATCAAAAATAAAAAATAAAAATCCTGAGGCTAACAAGCTCCACTTGGCAAAGGTCAGCACTGAATTTCTCCGTTTGTCAGGATTTTGTTGGAAGTGCTGCTGAGAACTGTGAAGAAGGAACTGAACTGGAGCACTTGCTTGAGAGAGTGCCTGCCATTTACCATGGGCCAAGCTCGTTCCTGACGTGCTCCCCATGGGGGCTGTGTTTTGCTGCTGGTTATAGCTGTGCGTCAGACACGTACTCCAGTGCTGGAAGCCACAGTCTACCTAAAGCTGCCACTTGTCCCAAACTCTTGAAGGCTTATCCAGATCTTGGTTCTTAAAAGCACTAGAAAATACTACGTGTGCCTTATGCTGGGGAATGAATCCAGGCACCAGGATAACTTTCTGCTACTATGATCGCTGGTCATATTCCTTTCTTGGTGGCAATGCATGCTCTTGGCTTGGGCTCCCGGTAGCTGTTTGTAGCAGCAACCCAGGGCGCCAGGAGGGAGTTAATGCAGCTCATGGAGTTACCATCTATGCCAGATTTCTGCATGTATAGCCAGAAAGATGATAAGAAAGAGGAGTTTTTAGCTACTCTGAAAGGAAGTTATTGCCCCATGTACTTGCAGAGCATATAAGTGCTGTGGAGTTGAGGAAGACGGGGTACGTGTGGATGCTCACTTACGGAGAGACTTCTTGTACATTAATCATGGCTGTTAACGTGGGATGAGAGGGTTTGCATGCTGATCTGGCCATCACTGGGTGGATGGTGCTCAACCTTGTTTTATTTTCAGGCATTCTTTGGAATTTGGACAAGGTTTTAGGCCAAGCTTTTCAGTCTTTGAGTCTTCTAAATTACTTTGGTCAGATTCAAACCCTTTCTTTCCTACTTTAAATCCTATCTCTGCCTAATTGCAGGGTGTCACCTGCTTCTGAAACTGTTTTCTGAAAATGCAACAGCTCTTTGTAAGAGAGCTACCTGGCCAAGCTCAGAAGAGAACTACAGAAATGACAGTGCATTAATAACCTATTTAATAGACTTATCCAAATATTTATTTTCATCTATAGTGAGGTAAAGAGAGTTTTGTCATACTCTTTTATTGCTAAGACCTGGAGACTGGACTTGTACTGAATTCCTTTAGTTACTGTGGGCGGTGATGAACTTCTGTCTCTGTCCCTAAAGCTTTGTGGCTCAGGACTGCTGCACCAAGAGCTGTTGATCTCTGAAGTCAAACCACTTCTAGGACTGGGGGAATTCCTGTCTAGCAGAAGGGATGAAAATTAATCCCCTTTCCTATTGTTGCAAGCTGTGTGTGGCCTTTTACTTCCAAGAATAACTGATGTGCAAATATAGCCTGAATTTTGGTAAGTGGGAAGGGGGCTGAAGAGTGACAGGCCGGAGTGCAGGAGTATCTGGGAGATGAGTCAAAGGCTTCATTGTTTGTTTAGGGCACACTAAGAACAAAAAACTAAAGAACAAACAAAAATTTAAACAAAACGCAACCCCGCTGAATAGAAGAGAGATCCTAGGCTTAGAAACATGGTTCTAATGTGAATCCATATTGTCCCCAAGGAGACTTGTAGGAGGCTTCATCAGCCTCATCCTACTGCTTACTCTAGGAACTGGTTATTTCGGGAACTACTTTTTTGAGACCCCTGTGAGATCGTGAGCTCTTGTGTAATCTCATATGATTTACGTGGTGAAGTCTGTTTTTTATCTTGTGTGCATTAGACACTTAACCGAATTTTTAGGGAGACCTAAGCTCTCTATCTTAAAATACTTGGGGGTAGATCACTGGTGGAAGGCTCAAAGAAAACATGTAGTTTTAACATGTTTATTTATCATAGTGACTTGGTCCTTCTGATAAAAAAGAAAAAAGGTGAAGTTTTTAGGGGAAGAAAATCTCTTTGTTTAGAGCTGGGCATATGGCTGTTGTGAGGGGACAGACAGATCTGAGGATTTTTGAGTAGGCTTGCTGCTATTCTGGGTGTTCTTTTTTTTTTTTTTCCTTCCCCAAAAGGAGTTTTCCAGAGATACATAAAGGCTTACCCTTCAAGAATTGGCTTTAACAAGAAACCGCAGCTCTAGATCCAAGCTACCGCAGTTACTCCTCCCTATGCGCAGAAAACTGTGAAGCTCTGACTTTATCATATGGAAAGCCGTGATGCTCGGGGGTGCTTTCTGCCAGACGCCCCTGCGTGCAGACCCTGCGCGTATCCTCAGCAGTTGTGCCCAGGTCGGAAGAGCTGGACTACCTGCCAGTTGGTTGTTCAGCTGTGAATCATCCTTATGGCGTTCACTGACCGTTTCTGTGGTTTTGGCTGCTTGTGCAAAGCTTCCACTGACCAGCCCAGTACTAATTCATTTAGTCTGAATCTGTAAACACTTGATTGATAATCATAAAAGGGTAATATAAAAGCCTGTGCGCTGTATGGATTAAAAGAGCAGACATGTTTATAGCCTGATAACAACAGAGTACTCTGGCAAAGATCAGGAGTCTCAGATTTCCATATCCAGATGATTTTATTTTTGGAGTCCAGTTGGTGGTTTTAATTTTTGGCTATTGCAAAACCATCATAGGTCTTAGCTGTTGCAACACAGGAGGAGGAGGAGGAAGACGTTGCTTGGAACGGGTGCTCTGCACTCTTATTTAGGAGGCTCTCACAGTAGTTGTTGGTCTTTGAGTACAGCGGAGGGAGTGATGCTCCCTCCTCACTGCCTGGCGAGGGGAACAAGGTTCAACTGTGTCACTTAATAGTGCCAGCTGTGAGGGGCACGGACAAGCTCCGATGACACTTCTGCCCAACCCCAGGAAGGGAATCGCTGAGGTGAGGAGCGGGAGGATTGTAAAGTGGAGCCCTATGGAGAGGAGGAGGGGTATCCTCAAGACTTTAACCAGGAAACGGACTCGAGGCAAAAATAAACGGAGAGGCAAGCAAACTCTTATTTCAGCCAGCGATCTATCGTGCGCTCTGCTCTGGGGAGGGCTTGCAAGTTGGAGCTAAAGCAAGACACTAATTCTGCTTTTTTGGGGGGAAAGCGGGGGGGAAACGTCAGCTGGCACATCAGCCTTATCCTAAACTCTGCTCTCCGTTTCTCCTGCCTGGGCTGAAGAGGCTTTTAAAAACGTGGGGCTGTAATGTCAGGGGGGCATTGCAGTGTGCATGTGAGCTTGCTGGGGAACTCGTGTTACTCTGCATCCCTCTTCTCTGGCGTGCTTCACACTGAGCAGGCTGTTACTCTTCAATGAGATGCTGTGTTCGGTGTTACAAATTAGACCTGAACTAATTAGCAGGGATGCGGAAGTGCCCATGGCGGTGGGTGTAATTGGTGCTGTGCTCTCTGTGGTGTTGCTTGTCTTGTTCTTTTGAATACCCTTCAGGGGGGGAAAACCTGCAGTCTGACATAAAATACCAGCAATGTTGTGGGCATCCTGAGTGTCATTGAGGAGTAATTCACCTAAAGATGCTTGTGGGGGATGGAAGGCTGAGAAGGGTTAAAGTTTTTTTTTACCCTACTGACTGTGCCTGAAGGGAATGTAGTAACAATCTAAAGCAGGCTACCCAGAAAATGTTTAACACTTTTGATTACTGGGAGGAGCTGTTTCTCTGTCTTCTTTCCTCCTCTCCTTCCTCCTTTCTTTCCTCCTTTACTGTTACTGAAGTGTTCCCCACTGCGCAGTGCCTAATCCTGGGCAAGCATCACCCAGGAGCCATAGGGACCCCAGCCCTCCAAAGGGGGATATCCTCTAGGCATCATCTGCTGTAGCTGGAAATGAACAAGCGTGACCTTGGTTACTTCCTAGACCCAGGAATTTATCACCCTATTTATCTTAATAGGAACTCTGTAACACTTATACAAGCTTCTGTTAAAACAGTCTCTTAATTGTATATATGTTGCACCAGCCACTCTAGTGACAAAGAAATCTTCCCACAGCGAGTACCTTATCCCAGGCAGGACAGAGTAAACGGCATTGTAAAGTCCTGCTGGGCTTCGGGTGTGTGAGTGCAGATATAACCTATTTTGCCAGACTGTTGTAAACCCACTTTTTTTGGAGCCAGAGTCGCGGAGGTGGATTTGAAGTGCTGCTTCTCTGGGTTTCCTGGCAAGGCTGCTCCCTTGGCACATGGTCCCTGGCTTGGCCTCGGTGGCTGACGGCAGGGTGTTTGCCAGCCTGTGCTCCAGCCTGATCCTCTCCTTGTTCCCACCAGGGACATGTGCAACACATGAGCACTGCTCCTGCCACCAAGCCAATGCTGTGTCTTGGGGTTTTTTCCTTGCTCTACTCCAATGAAAACTGTGTAGGAAATTAGATAAAAGAAGGCATTGGGGTGTCTATTTAGCAAGGAGCTTCCTGCATGTCCCCTGCTCCCTTTGCCATTGTTTGGTCCCTCCTTTTGCCTTTCCACACAGTGAATTCTCTGCTGATGCACATGCATAAACATAAGTCCATGGCTTTTGTTTCTGATTAGACAACTGGTATTTATCTTAAGATGACTAAAACAAAGTAGGTATTGTAGGTGTTACTTGCATAAGTAAGTTGAAGGAAGATGATAATGCTGCCCCATTCTGGACTGGAGAAGGGACTGTGTGGGAAGCAGTGTGAAATAGGGGAAAGCATCTCATTGCGCTCCAGATAACCCAATTAGCACCGGTTTAAACCAGAACACATAAGTCAAATTGATTCATTGTGACCAGAAACACAATGCTTATTTGGAATGAACAACGATGGCGAAAATTTTTATTATAAATGTCAGTGGTGTCAGCTCATGGTCTTCTCCCCCTATTCCTGCTACTGGCTATGGTTCAACTATCCATAGGAAAACTAAATCTCTAAAACACAAACTTCTAGAGGAGATGACTCCTCTTTAAAGAAAATTAACCTATGTAACCTGAGGAGAGTTAGAGGCATGCTTAGGGAGCAAGGAAGTCTTATAATTTTCTGGATTTCTTAAATCTGGTCCAAAGGGAGGCATTGTGATAGTGATTTCCTTTCAGGAAACAGTTGAATTAATTGCTTTTTGTTCTAGGATTTTCATTTCACAGGATGCTGTTTTAATGGCTGATGCACTCTTTACCTCTCTCTTGGCAGGGATGCTAATTATTTGTCTGTAGAATCACTTTGCATCTTCAGCCCAAACGCATATGAACATTCTGCTTTTAGAAATACAGCACTGAGCATCCTGTGCTTGGCTGTCAGTTCCCTGACTTGTCTGGTGGACGGTTTCAGACCGTGCTGCTTCCTTCCCGTCTCTTGTAGCCAATTTGTCATCAGAGATTCAGGAGACCTGGACCCTGCTCCTGGCTCTGCCCCCATCACGTGAAATGAGACTTGCAGCGAGTCATACATCTGCTGCTGTCTCCCCTTTCCATCTGCATCTTAATCTAGGCACAGGAACTACCTCTTACTGTAGAAAATGTATAATAATGCTGTTGGCCCAAACCACTCTGCTCTAATACACATTGCTGTAATTTGGGAAACCTGTAAAATAATTTTGCATTAAGGCGTGTGTCTGGTGGCTCTTAGACAGAAACTGTAGGTGCGTTTTGCTCTGGTTTGACACTCGGAAGTGTGTATAAGTGAGGGCAGCTTAAGAAACCCTGATGCCCTAAAGGTTTTCATGACTCTTTGAGGTGGTTTCCAGGCAGAGCACAGCCAGTCTGTGCCTGGGCTTGGGGGTGCGGAGCCCCCGGCCGCACTGTTTATGTTGCACCGGAGGGTCGAGATGTGTCTGGTACAGCGAGCGGCAGGGCGAGGAGGTCCCCCTCGGCGGCATGCCTGCCTCCCAGCTCCACCTCAAAGCTCACGATTTTGGTTTGGGGGTGGAAAAGTCAGAAATAAAATAATAAAAAAAAACCAACCAAACCAACAAACAAACAAACCAAGAAACAACTCCAGGTGTGGGGGGGAAGAGAAGAAAAACATTTATTTTGCGCCTTTTTTTGCCCCTGTTTGCGTGAGAGCTTACACTCATTCATCAATGGCTCTGACAGCCGAAAGCTGTCCATACGAAGAGAAACGGAACAACTGGAGAGGTTGGCTCTAAAAGGTGCCGAAGGGCGACGGAGAGGGGGAATCCGGAGCGTGCTGTGCCTGCTGGGGCAGCCCGGGGCCGTGGCGCCCGGGGTCCCGCTCGGGGCTGCTCTGCCGCGGGGAATGCGGAACTGCGGAGCTGGCGGGGGGTGGCCGTGTTTGAGCAAGGATCTGGCGCTATAACTTTTTTCTTCTTCTGTTTCAAGTAAACACTCTTCCCCGCCCTCCGCTCTCTCCCTCCACCCCACCTCCCTCTCTTTCAATCCCGCTCATGTGTTTCTATTTAAGGGCTGCAGTGCAGACGAATATGATTGGCATCTACAGCCCCCTTTTGACTTTCAGCTCAAGCCTTTAGAGTGGAGAAGGAGCTGAGCCGCCAAGGGGAGAGCTGTTTTTTCTTTGGGTTTACTGGGGGGATGGCTCAGCTGTGGATTTATGCTACTTCTGACCAGGATTTTTCTCTCTGAATGGGAGCAAGGATTGTGGAAACCATGTTGGGAAGAGGTTTATTTTCAGAATCCATCATGAAACTTTGCAACTAATTCACTGTTTTCGGCTCCTCTTCGTATTTTTTTTTTTCCTCCCCTTTTTTCTTCTTCTTCTCTCCAATGTCCCTCTGTGCTGCTGGGTTGTGGGCCAGAGGAGGCTGTTTCTATATGGCCAGCCATTGGGGGATATGCTGCGAGCCAAGGTTGTTTGCTGATTTGCTTGGCTCTGGTGACAAGTTGGCCTGTCGTGAATCGGATGGACGGAGGTCGCTCTCGAGGAGCCATGGCTGGAAGCTGGCTTACGGCTTGCTTTTTCCCTTCCCCAGGTGCTGATGCTAGCTCTGAACCCATGATCCTGGAGCAATATGTGGTGGTGTCCAACTACGAGAAGCAGGAGAACTCTGAGATCAGCCTCCAGGCAGGAGAGGTCGTGGATGTCATAGAGAAAAACGAAAGCGGTAAGACACGTTTGCTGCTTTTCCCTCTTCCAATGGTTTGATTTTTGCATGTGTTCCTCTTCTTTCAGTTTCCTCATCACTACTTGTAGCTGTACGTTAGCTCCATCTGGTACAGTTACTATGTCTGGCTGAGGATGTTGAAGTTTCTCAATGTTGATTTGGGCCGGGGGCCAAATGTTGCCTTCTACTGTAAGAATGTTTCATAGGTTTTGTGCATTAATTAGCCAAAGTACGCTAATGGAAAATGAAGGTGAAGGAGAGAAGGATCTGCAGCTAATGAAGCTGATGTGTAGTAGACTGATATAGTTGCCCTGCTGTCTCTTCAGTCACTGTCAGCATTTCCATTACTAACTCCCTTTTTGGAGGATTTATAGGATGAGTGTTTAAAAATTGCTTGGGATGAAACTTGGCTTGACAGCTTAGCCCGTGGCCCAGAGCTCGGTAGGGAGGGGGGAGAATGTGCGTAGATAAATACGTGGCCATGCACAGTTTCAAAACTTCTTGCAGAAGTGTTAATTGGGGAATTTTGAGGCAAGAAGGCAGCGCCTGTCATGTATAAGCAAGATGAAATCCCTTCTTCTGCCATCCCTGGAATAACCAGCTTCTACTTGGAAAATGATATTTTTGGCAAGTGTTTGTATAGATATCTTTTGTGTACTTTAACTCTCGGATGTCTGGTAGCTTTGAGTCAGCCTGAACAAATACATGAGAGTGTGTACATGTGAGTGGTTGGAGCGGGTTAGCAGCTGGTTTGAATAACTGCCTGTCTTCAGCAGCTCCCCCTCCTCCCCTCCAGCGCTCCTTGTGTATTAATCCAAAGCTGTTGTCCAGAACTAGTTTCCAGCCCACTCGTGACTTGTGTGTCCTCATCCAGAGGAGCTGCTGGCATTTGGAGCCATTTGAGTGAAGGCTGATGTCGTGGTGGCTCCGCATGCGGGGCTCTCGCAGCTGGCCGGTTCTGGAGCATGCTGGGCATGCCAGAGCTTGGGGGAACAGGGCGCCCTGATCTGGGACTCAAATCCAGAGTTCTGAGTCAGGTTATCCACAATGATGACCGTGCATTGTATTTTTTTTTTTCTTTGCTGTATGAAAGCCTAATTCTTGTTTGGCTGAAAGTGATGCAGTCAGTTGCTGGCCAGTGATTTAGTGTGGTGTCCAAAAGGATAGTGTGTGGAAACGCACTGGCTAGCGTGAACAGAAATGCCTGTCTCCTGGATACTCACTGTATCACTTGCAAAACTAGTAGAGGCCAAAATGGTCAACTGACCCACTTAAAAGCAATCGTTATGATTTGAAGCCAGGGGGGGAAATGTCTTAACTTCTCAAACTGTGTCTAGGCCAGTGGACAAGCATCTTCCCTTCCCCCCCCCCGCCGAGGGCTCCTCATTGTCAATAGTGGGTGTTACTGCTGTCAGAACAAGCCTGGTCATTGTGGCAACTTATATTGATATCCATGATATCCCTGTCTTGGATAATGGCTTATGGAGCCAAGGGGATTGGGCTGTTAAATAATGCAAGAAGTGTCTGAATTCCAAATTACAGTTCCTTTGTATTTTCTTTTAATGTGGCGCCTCTGCCTTGCACAGTTCACATCATATTGTATTGAACCACATGGTATGTGGAGATATAAATGGAGAGTGTCGGGGTTTGAATTTAATTAGTGGGTCCAGAAATACGACTCTTCTAAGGAAACATCCTTGAACTTGGATTACAGTTCTTAAGATTGTATTCTGATGCTTAGCAGCCAGATTTCTTAATGTCCACATAAACAAGGAAGGAGATTTGAAGCCCTGAACACCATGCTATGATCTTGCCCTTTATAGATATGTGTATAAAATAAGAAAATCTGCATCTTTATAAGAAAAAAAAAAGTCACTGATTGGTGGTGGAGAGAGCATTGTTTGCTTTGGGTGCTTGTCTAAACTGTTCTGGTAGGGAAATTATGTTTTAGTTGTTCCAAGAACAGGACTCCAAACATACACTCTCACTCTCTCCTAGGTCAGGGATACCACAGGAATGACTTTAATACTATGACTTCTTGTCTCTTCAGCTGTAGCTCAACCTATGAATGGCATGTAATGAAACTAGCAAAAGTTTCTTGAGTGTCAACTTTTAAAACTCATGAGTTATTGTTTGAGTTTTGGTATCTGTGTAGTGTAGGCAAGCAAGACTAGAAGATGTGGTTATGATTTCTAAGAACACAGGGATATACTTTCCAAGAAAATAAGATTATTGAACTATGCACATGTGTAGTAATTCCTCTGACTGTATGGTTATGTTGGCTTGATAAGCGTTGTGAAACTATAGCTGTGATTGTATAAATTAAGCTTGTTCTTCTCCTGATCCAGGAGGTGATGTAAGGTGTTACAGATGTCACCTGCATCAGGGATTGCTCCTTCAATGAAAGGAAGGAAGTATGGCTACATAGCTCGTTAGCTGTGTGGCTAAGAAGTCTCATCAGACTGGACAGTGTGCATTGGATGTGCTGCTGAGCCCATATCTCAGAACTTCTTGTGTGTATAGATGCATAGAGCATATCATATGTCTGGTTTGGTTTTTTAACTGTACTTTGGGGGAGCTGGATATGAAAAGGCACAGATGACTGCTTGATTTTAAAACCTTGCCTGGATAGGATTGCTTGCTAATGCCTAGAGACACTTAAATGGTTGTTTGGGTTTTTTGTTTGTTTTTTTTTTTTTTCTCCCCTGGAGTGAGAAGAACCTTAACTTGGCTCTGTTGCCTGGCTTTGTAGGGAAGAAACACCTTCTGTTTGCTGGTCAGATGGCCCTATGCTTTTTACACAAGGAAGCTCAAAACTAGTTTCCAAACATGTTTTATGTTCTGCTGGATGTTTTCTTCTGAACACTTCTAGGGCCTGAGCTAGAGTTACCATCTCCTGTGATGTTTGCCTCCAAATTGTGTACCCCCTGAAAGGAAGTAAGCTCTGCTGTAAAAGGCTGGTGTATAGGGCAGAGGTAGAAGGAGGAAAAATTCTGTTTGATTTATTGAAGTTCTATCTGGTTATCATCAAACTACGCTAACTTCACCTTAAGTAAGTGTGTGGCATTTACCATACAGTATTATTCAGTGTTACTTTTCCCATATAAGAAATGGTACTTAAGGTGTCTCACAGGCAGATATGTGCAAGTCCATTTGGTAGGGCCTTGTCTCATACTTAGTTTCCTCTTTCACTAAAAGAGTTGGATAAGGTTGTCTTCATTATTGTGCCAATGAAAGTTATGACTTAGACATCATTTGAAGTTGAAACTTCTGTTCAGTATTATGACTTAAAAGCAAGGTCAGCATAGCATATGTGGTGAATAATTTCTGAAACCCTTCATCTCTGTCACGAAGCCCATGGGTCACTGTAACCTGACCGTTGCTGCAATTGCCATGGAAGCAAACCGTGTTAGACTGAAAGAAATCTGTAAGATATCTATACTTGAGAACAAATCATGTAGTAATGTACCAGCTCTCAGACTTGGCGCTTGGTTTTTCATGGCAAATACCTATCTTGGCTCAACAAAAATCGTCCTTCAGGCCTTCTGAATTCTGGTTATGTGAGCAGAAGACCCACAGTGTGCCTGATGTATCTGATGGATATTTATGTCTTTCTTTTTTCCTTAGCTGAGGAGGAAAATCTGCATGTAGCAATGGTCACAAATGCTTCAGGAGAGAAATGGAGATTTACAGTCTCTCCAGATGGTGTCTGGGAACAGGCTGTAGCTACAGGGCTTGTGTTCCTTGCTGGAGGTGACTGTAACTTGTTTAAAGGCACTGTGTAACCAACCTGCCCTGTCCAACACCATCTAAACATTTCTGAGCTGTTTCAGAATAACAATGTGAATAGTCTAGTCAAGTCTTGTCTGTCAAATACACAGGCTTCTCTTAAATCTTAACTGAAAAAGCCTTGTGGAATGACTTAAAAATGTATTTCTGCTGCAGAAAGGAAATGTTGTGACTTTAAAGCAGGAATCCGCACAGATTTCTTTAAGGTAGAAGGGGGAGGGACTGGGCCAGAGCAGCTCCTTCTCTGCCAAGTTTTGCATGGATGTGGCTTGAAATGGTCAAGCTATAAACTGTGGCGGCACTGTTTGCAATGGAAAACGTGACAGACGGTGAAGTATAAGCGTATTCCCGAGCACCTCTGCCTCTGCTGCTGCTCTGCTCGCAGGCAGGACGGGGGCTTTTCCCTCGCAGCCTCCAGGAGCCATGTCTGCGTTGGAGGCATCACGGGATGGTGTTTTCAGCTGGGCTGAGTGGGACTGTAGCCATTTCCTTTGCAATTACATAACTGCAGACCAATTTCCAATATTAGATTACACACAATACGTAAAAAAAAATTATGGCTAGCGTAACTTTATTGGGACCCAGAGGGATCTCTGAGAAGGGAGGCTGCTCTTCTCCCCTTGGCTGGGATGTGGGACACAGCACTGAAGTATCGCCATAAGGAAAGTCTCTGCTTGTCTCAGTGCCCTGGCTTAGGGGTCTTGGGACTAGCTGGGTGACCATGCAGTGTTGGGAGATCAGTGTGTGCCTGGCAATGTGCTCTGCATCACCATTTGATTTCACTTGTGCTGCTCGCTGCCTGCAGTCATGATGTAGGAGAGGGACATAAAGAGGCCCCAGCTCTCTTGTGACTGACTCCTGGGGATACACTGGCTTCCCTATTGCAAACTCCGTCCTCTTAGATAGAGGGCTTAGAGTTTGGCTTCTGCCTCTTCATGAGAAACACTGCACACTTTATTTGTAGGTGGTGCTTTCTGGGGTTAAGGTAACTGTTTTTACTTGTTACCAAATCAGACCAAGTTTACTTTCTTGGTCAATTACTGCATCTTGGCTAAAAGGGCACTGTTAAAGTAGACCAGCTAGAAATAGAGAAGTTGGGGTTTTTAGCGTTTCATGAATCATCTTTCATCCCTGTATTCCCTCTGCATGCCGGCTTTTGCAAGTATCATTGATTTTTTTTCAATGCCTTTTCTTTATTGTGGTGGGATTTTTGTTTTAAATTGTGTAAAGACAACTGTTCCTGTCTTATTCATTTTCTGCTGCATTACCCCTTTCTGTAGGATGTTGTCTTCATGATCCCCACTTTGTAGCCAGTGGAAGCATGGCACTATATGCACTGCTAGCAAATGTCTCTGAGCATTAGTATTACCGTCTTGCAAAAGCTGACCAAAACCAGTGCACTTCTGTTATTCTGACAGATAATTGATATGCTAGCAGTTTCCTAGGCTTCAAATGTGAATGTAGTTACATACCAAATTGCAAATGCAGTTACCATGTTTGCTTATGAAATGTCAATAGCTGTGCATCCACTGGTTGAATGTGTTGCCAGACACAGTATGACTAATTGCCAACGTCATGCTTTATTTCAGATGCAATTGTACACGCTGGCTTTCCCTGGAAAGTTATCTTTTTTCCTTACGAATTATTTCAAGAGAGTATGGTGATCAGATGTAATTCAGGACTTGATTTCAATTTGTACATGCAGCCCTGCCCTGTTGTTTGCTCTGAGAAATCTACTTTGCTTCTCTGCATTTCCATTTCTTCCCAGCATGGCCGTGTATTTGAATTTTAAACCTTGTAAGAGACCATGGTTGCGATACAAAAAAAATAAATGCTCCCTCATACAGTTGCCCCTTCTCTACATCAGTCGTTGAGCTGTTCCTGGAATTTGACGAGGAGAAACAAACATGCAGGTTGAACATCTTTCCTCTAGCACTGGTGGCTTCATTCCAGAGGACAGGTTTAGGTAAGCGGCCACCACTAAATACCTGGGATAGCTTGTGTAACTACTCCTGTATGGATCAGTGCTCATAACTCTCTAATCAGCAGAGCTGAGTTTAAAGAAGGATCACCCCAAACCCCTTTGGGGAGGGCTGGAAGGGCTGTACTTAAGCCATGGCAGTAGACTCCAGTGCCCTACTCTGAACTGACCGCTGCCTCGCCACGCGTCCTGCCTTTCTGGGCCTGTCACCAGTCCTGCAGCAGAGGATACTTGATCCACTTATGAATCAGTTCCTGTACTGCTGCAGTTTTCTGCCCAGTGTATGTACTAAGGCAGACAAACATGGGTCATCTGAGGAGGCAGGGTGGGTGATTAGGAATTTTTGGCTAGGTGTTACTGGAAAGTTATTTAATGTCCTAAACAACAGCGTTTGTAGAAGTTTTCCCTCCAAACAGGGACAGCGCTGGCAAAGCAGAGATGCTGTTCTCCTTCAAATGCATGTAGCTTGGGGCTGGAGAAGGGCTTCTCTGTGCAGGTGTGAAGGTAAGGCTGCTCTGTGGCACTTGCTAATCTCACTGCAGCAGTGTCTTTGACTCTGTCTTCAGGCTTTTTGGAGATAGCGATCGAGGCTGGTTGTTCTCTTGCTTTGCAGTGGTATAAGCAAAGCATCCTGTTGATGCATCTGGTTGCAAAGGGTGGAATTTATTTAAACTTTCTGGAAGCTGGTGTCTGTGCAGAGCGCCTGGGTGCCTTGTTTTAAAGTAGTCGGTGGAAGTGGGGTGAATGGAGTATTGGTAGGATGGACAGGAACATTCAGATGAATTCAGGCTCTGTGCTGTCTCCCGGGGAAGACTGAGACAAGCTTGGAGCAGAGAGGTAAAACTGGATGTGATGACTCACTGTAGCCAAGTTCTCACTAGAGATCAGCTCCTTTCTGGGAATACAGTGCCTGACCAACCCTGCGAATACTGCAAACAGGCACTCCCTCTTCCAGTGGCCTGTTTGCAAAATGTTCAATGGATGGAGAGAATTTACACTCGCACCAGAAACAGCCGGATCAGCAGGAGATGAGGAGGAGCCCTCCTTCCTCTGCTCTTGCCCCTGGGAGCCCAAGGGTGGGGTGACACTGTCTAATGACTTTAGCAGCTGTACTAAGCTGGAAGCAGCCCCTGACAGCCTACCCTGACCTCTCTGGTGATTCTGTTTTGTAAGTATTTTCTAGCCCCTTTTTTCTTGCTTTTTTTTTTTTTTTTTCCCCTAAACTGATTGGATATTCAAACGTGTGCCTCTGCAAGGGTGAGGAGGTGGTGGCTGCTTTCTCTTTCTGACTATTCAAATTTCAGCAGGCAAAGGATGCTGGTAGGCGTGAAGCCCTCATTTAAGTTCCAAGAATTTATCTTAGATTTACTGTGCACAGAAAGGAAGCATGCCACAATGTTTCTGAAGCGGTTACCTCTGAGCTGCAGTTCAAGGCTGCCCTGTACTGAGGCTTGAACAATAAGCTATTTGGGACTGATGTTTCTAGACCTGCCTATTGCTTGAGCATCACCAAACCGATAGCTAAGGTTGGGAGGTTGCTGCCTAATATAAAATGCTTGAATTATGAATGTGTTGTAATATTCATGCTGCTATCTTGTGTCTAAATGGCTTTTCTTTCCCCTGCTTAGTAACTTATATGGCAAGTGACATTTGTTTTTGTATTTAAGAGCTTGGAAGGTAATTCTCTATGCTGGAACCAAAGCAGGGTTGTTAATACTCTAGTGTTTGTCCTCTGTCACTGTGGAAAATGTTTATCCCTCTGGAATACCTGTGGGTTTGTGACTGTACAAAGGAATTGTGTGGGCTCCTGCTTTTCTGCAGGTAATACTCGTTTCAGCCCTGTGACAAGGAGAGACTGTCCCTTTAATTGTTCTGCGACACTTCCATCCCTTCTGGGAAGCCTCTGCGTTTGATAGACACACATCCTTGCTCAGTTTTCCTTTGCCCAGCTTTGAATTGCAGCGCATACTTGCTCTAACTTCTTGGTGACAAGCTCATTATGAACGCTTGAAATATGGCTGTCTGGTAACACTATGCCCTTTCCAATGCCTAATTCTGCTGAAGCTTTCCTGGGACACCTCCAGACTGTTCTGGAGCTCTGCTAGTAGGGATGTTTTGCTTGTTGGGGTGGAGGAGTTGATTGGTGGCTTGTATTATTTGGGTCTCACTTGAGTTGGGAGCAGCTGAATGTTATACTAAAGTGACCTTCAGTGCATTCATAAAGCCTTGCTAAAGTTAACTGTTAGTGCTGTTTCCTCAGGTTCATCATGGAAGTTTTCAGTGTAGTAAGAAATTAATGTCTACTTTCCAAGTAATGCTGCCTCATTTCATTTTCCTATAGAGGGAAAAGAATGATTAACGGGTAGTAGGGACACAAGAGATGTCATGGGGTCATATTGCTCTAAAGCATTCTCTTTAATTGTACTTATCAGATCCCTTCTGTATAGTGCTTACATTTAAATTGTTTTAAAGCAACATCTGCCTGGTAGAAAAGGACCTGGGGGTTGTTGGTCGAATATAAGCCAGCAGTGTGGCCAAGAAGGCCAACAGCAAACAGCATCCTGGCCTGTATCAGGAATAGTGTGGTGAGCAGGATTGGGGAAGCAATCGTCCCCCTGTACTCGGCACTGGTGAGGCCCCACCTCGAATACTGTGTTCAGTTTTGAGCCCCTCACTACAAGAAAGACATTGAGGTGCTGGAGCGTGTCCAGAGAAGGGCAACAAAGCTGGTGAGGGGTCTGGAGCACAAGTCTTATGAGGAACGGCTGAGGGAACTGGGGTTGTTTAGCCTGGAGAAAAGGAGGCTGAGGGGAGACCTTACCACTCTATACAGCTACCTGAAAGGAGGTTGTAGAGATGTGGGGGTCAGTCTCTTCTCCCAAGTAACAAGCAATAGGACAAGAGGAAATGGCCTCAAGTTACACCAGCCTCAAGGTTTAGATTGGATATTAGGAAGAATTTCTTCACCAAAAGGGTTATTAAACACTTGAACAGGCTGGCCAGGGAAGTGGTGGGGTCACCATCCCTGGAGGTGTTTAAAGGATGGGTAGACACGGTGCTTAGGGACATGGCTTAGTGGTGGTTTTGGCAGTGTTAGGTTGATGGTTCGACTTGATGATCTTAAAGGTCCCTTCCAACCTCAATGATTCTATCTCTCCAGATAGAGACACAATAAAACTGAACTTCCAATTTGAAGTCATTCCTCTAGAGCATATTTTCTCAAATGCTTTGGGCTGTAGTGTGTGGTTTACATTCATTTTTTTAGTCCCATTCCCATTGTTTGCCTTAATCTTGGGCAACTGGTATTCTGACAGGGCTAGTTCAGTTATGTGGGTTTTTTTCCCATTTTATGGAGACATCTGAAGTCCAGCCACTTTGACTTTTGCATTCATTTGCCTTTTCTTTAGCTGATGTCATATGCCTCTGGGACAACTCTTCCCCACCCCCAGGTTTCTCTAAGCTAAAGGGAAGGGTTATTGTTGTGAATAGGAAGTCTCCAGATATATTAAATATGCATCCCCAGGGCTGGGGTTTTCCCATCTGCTGTCTTCTAAGCATCCCACTGAAGTAAACAGGTTCCCTTCTAAACTTCCCTCCGCCTGGCTTGGTGTGGAACAAAATACTACCTCATTAGTTCTACAGTTCTCTGACCTCAAGAAGTGGGAATGGGAGTCCAGAGAGAGGAATCCCCCTGCCTTAAAAGCGCAAGCCCACTTGCAGGGGCAAAGCCTTCACACTGGCAGGACTGAAAGAGATCCCACAGGGTTGCCAGGTCAGCATGTGTGGAGACTTTTGTCTCCAAACCACAAGAAGTGTAGTTCAAAGAGGGGAAAGTCAATGTCAGCCCTTGTGAAGATTGTCTGCAGCTGTTTTGACTTCCCCATATCCAAGGGGCTGAGACCCTTAAAACCCTCTCTAGGAGCAGGGGAGGGAACAAGCCTGTCTGGACTTCATGTTTGGTAGCTGTGGGCATGAAATCTGTGCCAGGACTTCTGAGACTGCCCTGCTAGTCTGGCTGCTGGGGAGAGGGTGGGATGTGACCACTGAAACCACAGACTTGAAGACTTAGTTGTCTATGAAGGCAATTTAGTCTTGGAGGAACAGAGTGCATCAGTAAGCATGGAGAAGTCAAGACAGCAGGCAATACTACCTTTAAGTTTGCCATACAATGCAGCCAGGTACTTCTGAAGAGCAGACTCTCCCAGACCTCTGAAAACTTCAATTCTGAAACTTCCAGCTGCCTGCAAGTTCTCTCCTCTTTTCCTTCTCGTCTAATCCTGCTGTGTCGAGCCTTTACATCCAGGCAAATAGTTAAATTGTCTGTTTCCACTGCATACCCTGTTTGGAGCCCAGGATGGCAGGCTGAAAAGGAAAAAATTTTACGCAGCATCCCTGGTTGGAGCCTTTACTCATTACCTCCTCTGTTTATGCAGTTACTGCCAGTTTCGGGACCCTGAAACCTGCCCCAAGAAAATGTTTCCAAGGAAAATCTGCTTTTCATATTAGAATACATAAACTTTCTAATGATTAGGTCTCCTATATCAGCCAAATAGGTCACCAGCTCAGCACTGCTGCAAGAAACTACCTGAGGCCAAGAAGATACAAGGATATTACTGAGGCCTTCCATTGAGTCCTGTAGGTGCCTTGTGGGCTGCATTCCTTGGGATGTGACTGCCTTTAGGGAAAAAAAAAGTTACAAAAGCATTGTTTACATAGGCTTTTGTTATTACAAAATTTCTTTGAGAAAGCAAGTCACTGAAATGGCTTTAAATAAGCCCCGAAAATACTAAACTTAATGCATAGTGACTGATGTCTTCTGCCCTTTGTTCTAGTTAATCAAGAGAGCAATTATACACAAAGGCTTTGGCTCTTGTGGTGACTTTCAGGCCTATTTTTCAAAGTAAGCAAAAGACTGATGGTGCATTTTTGTTGTGTCAGATGAGGACAAGATTAATAAAGGATGGAAGAGATTATTTTTTTTCCCCAAGCTGCACAGCAAATAAGCAGTTCTAATAATACTTTGGCAGTAAAATGGAAGCTGTAATCATTAGCAGACGCGTTTCAGTTACGACCAGCAACATAACTCCTTACTTTTGGTTTTCATGTTAAAAAGAGTTCAGTTTCCCCACAAACCAATTTCTTGACCATCTTCAGATTAAGCAAAACCTATAGAAGTAATTGCCTTGCTTAGGAGTTTCATCAGAGACTCGGATTTAGGGGGTGGCTTGACAGAGGGGTGTATGTTGGCTCTTCCCGTCCGCCCCTCGGGCTGGGACATCAGACTTTCCAGCATTCTTGACGGAGACTTTAATTATTTTTGTGGTAGAAAGATGTTGGCTCGCAGCTGGATTAACTGAAGCAGTTCTGGAAGAGGCATGGGATGAGATGGGCTCTCTTGGATCTCTGTTTTACTGGCTGGCTTCTCTTTACTATTTTTATTGGCCGCTTCGGTTTTTTGTATCTTGATACTGAGTGACTTCATCTGAAAGTTTCACATGCAATGGGACATCACTTTATTTCAAATGAAACTGGACTGCAGTTATATTGGCAACGTAGTCAAAATTCAACTTGGTGATAATGCCAAGTATTTCCCAGACCTCACTTGAGTCCATATCTCCTATTTCTCCCTGCAACGCGAACACGTGCTGGAGATCCCTAGCCTGTTGCTTTGAAAAGTTGTTTTAATTCTGTTCGCAGAACCATCTCCTGCTGATCTTTTCCTCTCTCCCATCATGCGCACACCCTTTCTGGTAAGCATGCTGGCGGGATGGGCTTTAATGCAAGCATATCTCCCAGCGGTTGGAGGGGAAGGGCAGTGCTGGGTGCACTCATGCTTCAGACCTAGCTTTGCTTTGCTGCTATATTAATACAGCTGCCATATGTTTGCTTAAGAATCCCAGACTGGTTTGATACTTGGATAAAAAAGAAAATAAGTTGTTGCTCTTTCATGATTAGTGGCAGCTTGACTAGCTAGGCTAATGCTGGCAGGCATATGTCTGCGCTGTCTGACGAGTGTAAGATAACACCTTCACGATTTGATGTCCAGGTCTTGAGGCACTGTGCTGACTTTCAAACGGTGACCATATGTGCAGGTGAAATGTATCCTTCTTAAAGGACAATAGTTCTTAGGGAGTCTAGGGGACTGCATGCAAAACCTGGCGGTTGGAATAACAAATTTCAGTGTACTGAAACTGAAATAAAGTTAAGGAAGCCCTGAACACAGCCCCTACTCAGACATGATGGAGGTGTTGGGGGGTGGCGGGGGGGTGTGTGTGTGTGCAAGGTAAATCTCCATGCAGTGGTGACCCTAGGATTGGAAGAACAGCATCTAATATTAAACTGGAGTCATTGGCTTTGAACATTAGTAAGCTGATAAATAGCACTTTAATCTCTCACATGGCTTTTATAGCATTTGCATGTTATTGGAGGCCTCCCTGCACGAGGAAAACCTGAGCTGCTTGGAGAGACTTGACCCATTCATCTTAACTGAGTATAGCAGGAGATTCAGGATGGGTCATGTGAACCTGGAAAGATCCATCACTGACCATTTGAAACCCTAGGATTAAACTCAAGGCCAATTTATTCAGTGTTTCAGAAACCACTTTGAAGAATCTGTATTTCTGGGTGTGGGCAGGGGGAAGACTGCACACACTGGCTATGGGAGAGAAGGTGAAGCTTGCCCGTTTGCCTGAAAATGGGATCAGGAATCTGAGACAGTTTCTTTGAGGTTTTGTTCTTAATACTGACTTAAATTGCTTATCATTACTGAGAAGGAAACTCTCTGCAGAGTATGAAGAACCAAAATTATGGGATGGTTATATGCTCAGGGTGAGCTTGCATATTATTCCCTTGCTTCAAGTAGACCTTCTGTGACCAAAATATCCTTGAATAAAAGTAGAATGACCAGAAATGGGATGCTATTTCCATTGTCAGGCGAATAGGATAACTGAGCCCTATGGAAAATGCCTCTTTTGGTCCTCCTGAGCACAGCAAGCAGAACTGATTCCTGTACCAACTCGAAGCTAAATTACACACTTGGTCATTCCAGATGTCTTTGTATTTTTGGAGCTGACTATACGCTTCCTGGGCTGTTAGCATATTGGTTTTAAAATAAGAAATGAGCCTCTGGTGGTTGGTGTGTGAACCCTTTCACTCAACTAAGAACTGGGAAGTTAAGTACATCTTTTGCAGCAGTATCCAGGTTTGAGAGCCAGCCACATGAAAGGGTGTTGCTTTCCCTATGCCACCCTAGAGTCTCCCTTGCAAACAATCCTAAACAGAAACCAACGTCCTCCGATGAGGATGCTGTCTGCAGAATGCGCGTGTGGGAACTTGGGGACTGAATGGTTCTGGGGATGGCTTGCAAGATGCTCGCTGACACTGGTTTAAATTTGGCTCAGCCTACCAGGAGTTGTTGTGTAGGAGAAAATGAGAGGAGAAAATGCTGGTGGTTTCAGGGAAACTTCCATTACAGATGAGATGTAGCCACCCTTTGCAATGCCGTGACAGATGCCAGTGTTGAGGCCTCCTTGCATGGTGTGCTTGAGTTGCACAAGGGCCTCTTTTCCATCCATTCTGTGCTGATACAGCAGAGGCTGAGTGCCTGGGCATGCACTTGCCCTTGGCAAGTATGTCTTGGGGGCAGTGCAGTGACAGGAATAGAAGCAGTGACTGAGCCAAACTCATCTGCACCTTAGTGAAGGCTGCAGGCTGCCAGGTGAGCTACTCTGGTGTCTGTAAAATAACAATGCCAGGTCGTTGGTACATCAGGAACACCATCTGCTTCAGGTGAAACTTGTCTGAACTGGTAATTCTCCATATCCCCAAATCATATAATCCTTCCCCTGTTTCTTCTTTGCCTCTTGTTTAAGCAGACTCTTGAGTGGACCATCTGACTGGCCCCAGGTAAATTTGGTAGAAACTTAAGTGCGTGCAGGAGGGGAGGCCTGAAACGAGGATAACTGAGTGCAGGTGGAGATTAGCGGCTTCCTTCTTGGGTATCATTCATTCTGCTGTGTTTCTCATTCCTTTCCACTGATCTACTATACCTTCTGGGGAGAATCCCATGTTATTAAAGCTCTTTGATCTTTTGTGATAGCTAAATCCTCTGCTAATTTCTCCTGTCGGGAGCACATACTGATCTAAGGAAATGTAACACAGCATGTTCCTCAGCTTTAAGGAAATCAAAATCCCATGTTTACGTGGCACTGAAGTTTTGCCTTAACCTTGACAATGTGATGCTGAGGCATTTTTCTGTAGCTGTCTCAGAGCTGTGCCTTCATCGGGTCTTGGTGGATTGCACTTATAAGGTAGAGCTCTGGAGTCAGACCATCCATTGGTACTTAGTGTTTTTCTTGCAAGTGAGTTGGCAGGAAAGAACCTTGGTTGCTGTAGTTGAGCCTGACCTAGATTGGTAAAAGCAGCCATCACTTAAGAAAGCAAATTTCACAACTGTAGTCAATCCTGTTCAACCGGAGCCACAACAGAGGTCAGAGCTGCTTATCTTTGACTTCTGAGGCTGAACAGTAACCCCGTCTGGGAGAAAGTGAGCTTGTAAAGGCTAGTTCCTGGAGATAACGAAGTTCCACTGAATGCTTACCTAATGTGGCCAACTCACGCTTCAGATAGACCGCTTTCACTGGTGATAAATAACCACAGAAAGAATTGCAGAAGACGGTACAGCTAAGGACATGAAGTAACTAGGTGGCTTTTATTTCAGTGGTACATACTCCTGTGGAATTTAGCTGTAGACTCAGCAATATCCAATTTGTAAGAAGTCCTTTGCATGTTTTTGGAGAGTAGGGAGAGAGAATCTGTTACGAGCAAGCCACTCTTTTCTTCTTTCTGAGATTTTAGTGTGGGATAAAAAAAGAAAGATAGAGGAGTGATTCATCCCACAGGCTGTACTGTTAATCCCATGAAGTTTATGTGAGCAGTATGTGGCCAGCATCCTTGAAAACGCTCCAGGTGCATTAGTTATGGGAGGTGCCTTGTGGCCTGAAAGGCAAAGGAATGTTAAAATTGACTTCTTTCTTGATGTCTGCTACTCAAATTTATCCCTCTGTCATGCACCCTTTCTCTGTTACTTAATTTTTGCCTCCTGTGCTCTCTGGTGTCTGTACTAACTTCTAGTGTGGAGGAAAAAAAATGAGTCGCGTAACTGGTCATGTTTTCCATCCATCTTTCTCTGCTCTTTTGCTGCTTTACGTTCAGGATGCCAACACTGAGGCAGTGATTGACTGGACTTGTACAGTTTTGCCAGTGAACAGCTGTGAATAACAGCTTTGCCTGAGTCAGCAAATAGCTCCTGATCATCCTGGTTCTTGTAACTGGGTGCCCAACTGGGCTTGATGTGTGTGTGCACCTTTCCACCTCTCAGTATAGGCCATATCAAATTTTTGTTTTGCTGGATGTGTACGGCTTCATAATCTTCCCTGAAATGACAGAACTATGCCTCCTGTCACATACTCATGACAGGGTATTGCATTGGCAGGGCATGTGGTGCCCCAAGCCGTGCCGTGTAAAACCAGTGGGCACGCAGTTGGACATAGCTCTGTTCGCTGACAGCTCATGAAATTCATAACGCAGCAGTAGCCAGGAAGCTTCTGAGTGCGTAGGAGGCTGACCGCTGTTACGCAGCTATCCTGTTTTGTTTCTCCACTATCCGGGGCTGGAGAACTTGGAAGTGGATGCTGGCAGAAGTGAAACCTTCTCACAAGACTCTTACTCTGTGCTTGGAGAGCTAAAGTCACGTTGTGAAGTCTAAATCTGTAGTGGAATTTGATGATGTTGATTTAAGGGGTCCAAGAACCATGGTAGAAGTACATTTTAAAAATAAAAATGTAAGGTGTTGACTAGTCAAGAACTGTTGAGACACTAGTGGAGTCTTTTCAGCAAGTGCTTTCAATTTGTATTTGGATATTTGTCTGTCCTCTTGTCTTTCAAAGCCAGCAGTATCTTGTAGGTGGAATTTTGCCCAAAAGTGTTCAGAAGTTACCGTTTGAAGGCTGGTAGAAGAGAATTGAGAGGCAGAGGAGTTCACAGTGTGACTACGTAGGGGCTGAAGAACTGGCAGCAGCGCAAACTTGCCACTTCTGCTCAAGACTGGTTTCTGAATAGGTGGCAGAGACTCTGGAAAATCCAAGTGGAGTTCCTCATGGAAATGAGGAGCAGGCTTGGGGTGAAATGGGAGCCAAGTGCCCAGCCTCTCTTCATAAACAGGAGTTTCCAAGTTCTCAACTTGCCACTAAATTGCCTTTTCCCAACACCACATCTCTTCTGTGCAGCAGAGGGTCCTTGCTGGGCAGCAGTGGTACGAATACGATAAATGTTTGCTCCAGTTTATTCTGCATTGCATTTTGTAGTATATTTTGCTGATGAGTCTCACTCTTTTATTAGTTTTCTATAGCATTCACAGGAATAAGCTGTAAATGTCATATGTCTCCTGAACTACGCTTAAACAGCTACACATGGGTTCAAGATGAGAAATTAGGTTTCCAATCCAGACTTTCCCAAAATAGGAGGAATGTGGGTTGTGTTCTGTCTAGAGTTTTTGTTTTGGATAGGAGGCTTTTGGTTAATGTCAGTCTTGGAGGAGGGGAAAGCTGTCAGATGCCACAGGATCCCAAATGCTCTTTGTGCATTGGCTACAGCCAAAGACACTGGAGTGTCAGGTTTCTGCTGAATTAGTGAGCAACTTCTTAATCATGTGACAGCAGCATCAGGGTTTCCTGGCAAAAATAAATGGAGAGTAAGCAAAAACTAGTGTGTCCTGATAGGAACGTGCAGAAACAAATAATGTTTCCTAAGGTGCATGCGGATATCAAAAGGTTAACTTGTGTCTGTCTGTCTGCATCCAGCCTCCAAATCTCTACTGAAAACCTGCCTTTCCCTTGGAGTTTTAGGGATACATCCGTCCTCTTTCCCATCAACGCCTTCTCCCTTCTGCTTTTTGCAGGGTTTCTACTACTTTAGTCCATAGTAATCCACGTTGAACATCATGGATTTGATGCCTTCCTGTGGAATGTGACAACAGACTTGCTTGTATCTTTAGTCCTCCAGGCTGATGGAACAACCTCATGGCTGTTTGGGCAAGAGCAGTTCATGTGCAGATCGGGTCTCCCTGTAGTGAAGGGAAGTAGTCCCTTCTCCCTAAAGCTGAGTGATCTGAAGTGTGTCTCTTCACACACTTACTATGAAGTGGCTTCTCTTACTGTGGCGTGTATCCAAACCATCGTGGAAAATCTGGGCATTTCTACTGATGGCTTTGGCATGCCGAGAGTGAAATTCTTGGAGCTTAGGATCTTCCTCTTCCTCCATCTCCTCTTCAAAGCCTGCAGAACTGAACAAAAACCAAACAAACAAAAAAAACCCCACCAACCCTGAACTGTGAGTGGGACAGGCATTATTGCTGGTTTCTTTCCTGTAACTAGGATATACAGTATTCTGAAAACAAAACAGAGCCATTTCTCCCCATCCCTGCCCCGCTATGACACCTCTCTACCCTTCAACAACCTGAATGTTTGACCTAATGGCTTCTGGCTGAAACATCCCTTGTAAGACAAGCTGGGCTCAAGCTATTCTTCCACGATGCCCTTTTTTCAAAGCTCCCCAGAAAAGGGTGAGTAGCTGTGTGCTGGCAGGCCTCCTTGCAGCAGCATCTCAGGGAGCGAACGGGCAGTACCTCAGCTGGATGGCATGCTCGCAGCAAGTGTTGCTCGAGCAGCAACCTCCCGTCTCCAGGCTTGCAGGGACTGTGGTTATGCTGTTGGACTACACAGCCAGAGAAAAATCAAGATCCTAATGGAAAAATTCTTGGAAGACTGAAACTACTCCTGCACATCTGTCCTCCTTTGGAAAAGGTATTACGTGCTGAAGTTATGAAATATTGTCGGAGGGGAAAGTGCTCTCTGCTCTCCAAAGATCTAAGAGCATCTAAGTGAACGTACATGGGTCAGCAGCGAATTGCAGGGTTTGAAGAGCCAAATACCATATACTGCAACTACGCAGAGAACACGAGCACAACTTTGCCAAAGACAGTAAGTTGATACCTACTGGCCAGGAATTGATATCACTACCCAGCCTCATCTAGTTTCATATTAATGTGAAAAACAAAGATTTGCTCAGACTCAGTGTGACTAGCCTCACGGGATGAAGTGGCACATGAAGATGTTTAATGTAGTGTACAGCCTTCTGTAGTTCACATTTCTGTGCACTTCCAATTAATTTATTATTGTAGATGTTATGTACCCATTTGGAATCCTCCTCTGTTCATATTTAAAATTTGATTGTATTGTTAAAGCACTGAACGTCAGGGGTTTTGGGGAGGGTTTTTGTACTGACTAGCCTAGCTTTGATGTACTTGCCAAACATCTGTGTGCTTTCTATATATTTTCCCTTTGCCTTCAGAAAAAGGATGGTTGCGTTTATTTGTGGATGAAATACTTTGCTAGGAATGGCTGTAAATCTGAAGAGCTGAAAACTGTCAAGTGAACTCGTAGACAATAGTAACAGAGAATAAGGAATTAAGCCTGGTATGCAGTCTGGAAAAATTAAAATTCTTCAGAATCTTCTTTTTTTCCCCCACTGGCATGGGGATATCTAGAACTTGGAAATCCAGCAAAGCTTCTGATTTGGAAACTTGAACCCAGTGCAAAGTGTGAACGTTGTGGCGAGACTAGCACAAGGAAGACTGGAAGGTGCTAGAGTTTTTGTTAGCCCAGGTTGTGCTGCATAGGCAAAGAGCTTGCTGCTGCTAGAGGTGTCTGTTCTCCACCTAAATCTTCTGGTGCCCCATCAAAAAATAACCTTTGATTTACATGAGCGGTGATGTTACTAGTACTTACTAATGTTAAACTGGACATTCATGTTGTACAGTTGAAAGTTACTGCTAAATCCATGGAAAAGCCATGGCGTATAAACCCCCAAAAAACCCTGGTGCACTTGCTTTGGTTTTGGCCCTTAAACTATGATTCACTGTGAATTTTCATACTTTATTGATAGGCCAGTTATGAAGTGGCTAAAAGAACACTGATATTTAATGAAATGGATAATAAAGGAGTTCCATATTCTATTTTTTTTATTTTCTCATTAGATGACACTTTCACTGTAATGACAGTTTCTAATATTTGTTCCCCTCAAAAAAAAAAAAAAATTTAAAAAATTTTAAATCCACAAAAATCCCTTGAGAAATTAGGCTATTTGCAGTCCTGTGTCTCTGGAGGATACAGACTTTCTAGGGAGGTACTGTGCCTGGAGTGGTAACAGCTTGATTTCAGATGCACAACGTGATTGAAGTATTGGACTTTGAGGTAGGAGCTTGACTTGGACATACAGTTGTATCTGTAGATCTGAGTAGGCTCCACAAGATGCTTGTGACACCGATGACCAAAGTCTGCCTTTGCTTGCAGCTTTCTTTCCTTAAACCCAGCCTCTTATTGAGCATTTCACTGTGATTCAGAGAAAGGATGCTTTTGGCATGTTTTCCACATTGGGATTTAGATAATCTGAGTGAGAATATCAGCCCTTCAGGGTTGTTTCACAAGTCTCATTCCCAGGGATCTCCATCTGCCAGCTTGGGGAGCTGCTGTGGAAGTGCTGTATCAGTGCTCCAGAGACAAGCATCATTGGTGCCTTGCAGCGGCGCTCAACAAGCATCGGCTCAGCCAAGGAATGTGCCCTTAATATAGCCGGGGTGCCCCAGATGTATTTCATGTATCAGCACAAAGAAGAGCTGTCTAATCTGCCGTGAGTCTCTCCAGCCATGCGTGTGTTTGGCTTGGACGCCGTCAATCCCTGCTCTTGGAGCCGGAGTGTGTGTTGGCAGCAGGGAATCGTTGTCGCAGAGTAATTCCGAGCACAGAGGAGTCAAACCAAAGTTCATTTTGTTCTTTTTCTTCAAACTTACAGCTTGCTTGAGCGGGCAGGGGGTGCGTCAGCCGCTTTTCTTTTTGGTGTTTTTTTTAATCAATACCTCATCTCTGTCGTAAGAAGTCTTGCTATATCTGAATGAAATTTCATGCTCCTGAGAATTCTGGCTCTGGTTGAAGACAGGCATCTTACTTGCAGAGTCGGGCTTTCTATTGATCTCTTTTTAAATTGTATAGCTACAGGCACAGAAACAGTGATTTGGGGTCACACTTTGTGTGCTCTTCTGCATATTTATGTCTGTTTTAAAAAGAATAGTAATCACTAAAGTAGTCTGCCCTAGCAATGCTTATTGGAAGGTAAAGACCAAAATGAGTCTTAAGACCCAGTGCAGCACTTAACTGTGCAGTGATGAGACATATGCCCTATGGTATATAGGCAGGGCTGTCGGTATCGTTTACTCTTGACTTCTGTTGCTGCTTGCTAACATTGCAACTGGGATAGGATAACCCAACATTTCATTGAAGGAGCAGTGACTTTAAGCAGCAGATGAGAAATGCCCTAAACTCCAACCTGAAACCAGTCCCTGACCTTAGCCCAATGTTTGAGGTAGGTAGGTAAGCTATATTTTAAATTCCTTTATATAATTGGGCAGGAAAGGCTTCATCTCAGTTTTTTTCCTACTTGCCATGCAATACCTGTGCCCCTTGCACACCCTCGTTTAGTTTGGAGAGGAAGGAAACGCAGTGTTCTTACTTCGCTGTATCAAAACCTATGTAGCTAATTTCTAGGACCTCATCTAGACAAGCCGCTCTACTTTGCTGGCTCTGGCTCAGGATTTGAAAATTGAGCTGCAAATAAATAAGCATAGGCTCATCCAAAGGCCTGAGACATAGTTGGAAGGAAAAAGCGAGTGAGGCTGGCAGTGACAGCGCAAAGCTGTGATGAGTTAAACGCCTAATGGCACTGCAGTACAGGCATGGCCCTCAGCGAAGGAACAAGTGGCTCCTTGCAGATGGGGGTTTTATCTCTTCAGGATGTTGCTCGCTCCTTGGCCCTGCTCCTCAGCTGAGCAAAGTGCTTAAGCCTACACTTGACTAGAACATGCAGTTTGGGGGCGTTTCGCTGTTTTCCTGCTAAATACCTTTACTGAATAGGAGACTATAGCCTACTCAAGTAATCCAGGTCAAAAAAAGTTTCCTATTTTTATAAGTAAGTAAACTGCAGTGTGAACCTTTTTTTACAATTGTGAAAATAGAGGTGGAAATAGCATGAAAGATGAGGAACTCCATTCCTTTGTGGTGGTGGGGAAGCAGTGCTGGCAAGCACCAGAGCTACCTCTGGGCAGAAGACAGGCCAGAAATGAAGAGACAGCCTCATGCTTGAAGATAGATGCAGCTTCCTCTGATTCTCATGTTGTAAGAGGCTGCCATGCTGATGGAGAGGAAAAAGTGGTAAGAAAGTGAAGTCAACTGGTTAATGGTTTTGCCTACCCTATTTTCTATGCAAAAGAGATCCCAGGAAGAAAAGGGGTGTGGGGGTGTGGCTTCTGCATCTCCTGGGAGAAGGAGCAAGGGGAGAGACAGCTCCTGGAAGTAAGTTGTATGCTTACATCTGTACACGCTTACATCTGTACACGCTTATATGCTGACATCTGTAAGTCACCTCAGCCAATGTGTCAAATGTCATACTTGGCTCTAAGGTTACTGTAATGAGTATTATCTTATCCTGAGAGATCAGGACTTAAAAGAAACAAATGTGAGCAAAACTGACTAATTGCTTCTTGCAGCGGGAAGGTGATCTTGAGATCTGCTGTCTGTCACACCTCATTTGTTGCGTCCAAGTAGAAGCAGTTAACATTCTGTCATAAGGTTGGATATTCTCAGGCTGTAGGAGAATATGGATTTGTGTTTTGCTCAAACTAGAAAACAGGTCATGAAGTCAAACCATACTCTGAAATTTCAATGGTTGTGATGCTCAAGGCTTTGGCTTGGTCACTCTGACCTCACTTGCTGATGTAGTAGGCTGACAGAAATATCTGAGACTTTTGCCTGGATCACCTGGAGTTTTTCTGGGACTCCTGGAAGGTGTTGCCAAGGTAACTGGGAACTGGAAGGCAGGGAAAAATTGGGAAAACAAAATTAAAATCTAACTAGACAAATGTTGCAAGCTTGAATCTTTCCACCTTTCTGTCACCTACATCTTCTTCAAGCATCTTGGGAAGCAGGTTATATGTCTGTATGATAATTCCTCGTATACTGGTGGCTGGTGCCCTGTGGCTCTGGAATAGCCTCCATACTTCAGCTACAGAAAAAAGCCATGTTCCTCAGAATGAGTAGTCTGGTAAAGGTTATTAGGCCAATGTTGGTGAGCCAGGTGATGTGGCATTAATGGCCTGTGAGATGCAGGAGGGCAAACCAGATGTTGAATCTCCTTTGAATCCTCATCTTCTTTCAGATTCAGGTGTGGACTAGCAAGTGGGGTCATAGCTGACAGTTGAGATAATACATGCTGGCAGGTGACCAACAAATCTAAGCTCTTGTAGGTCAGAGAACTAAGCCCTTAATTTTAGCATCATGTAAAGCAGACTTCCAAACTTTATTAAACCAATTCCTATTATGGTTTGGCATCTGGATGAACTTGTTCATTAGCAGGGCAGATTGGGAAGACTCTTTTAGAAATAAAATTAACAAGTTAATACTGTGTAATTAATACTAACTAATCATTAAGATGAACTACTGCAAGTATAGTGTGTGGCCATTCCCAAAATAAGCACATCAAAAAGCTTGGTTTGTACTCCCAGCCCATGCTATGGGTGGTGGTACCAAGCAACCCCACTGACGTATATTAGCAACTAGTGACAAATAAGCCAGTCAAAGTGTGATTGCTATGAATAAAAAAAAAAAAAAGAGCTGTGCTATAGCTTATAATGGAATTGAGGAACATTAATCAGGAGGCAGTTTTGAAACTTCAGGAGGTGTCAGTTACTAGCCAGAAGATTGATAAATTCATCAAGGGACTAATGTGCTTTGGAGGTGGCTCCCCTCATGCCTGGTGTTGAGGGGCTCTGCATAAGTTAGAAGGGGATTTGGAAGTGATGTTTGTCCTTCCCAAAAATGCGTGGTCTCGGTTGCCTTCTGCAGGCTGCATTGCTTGATGTTTTACTGAGCTGGAATCTGAGAACTTGGGGTGTGCGTTGAAGAGCCCATGCAAACAAGGGCGGGGCGGGGGGGAATAGATCTCTGAAATGCAACGGGAAATCCCCTTCTACAGTAGGGACTTAGCAGCTACAGGAGTATGTACTTATCTTTCTACCCAGGTTGGGTTCTTTCTACTCTGTAATCCTTGCCTGCAGCCCTTGGGAGGGAAGCATGCCGAGGAAACTTCAATTCATTAGTCATCCTAAGATGTGCTAGTACTCCAGTTGGTCTTGCTGGAAGTGTACTGTTGCATTATACTTCAAGTCGGTATTGCAGTGAACTCCAACTTAGCCTTCCAAATGTGTACATGTAGTCACTAAATAGGATGTTTTGGAATAAATTTTCAGGCCATATAAGCTTTTGTTAAACTATAGCATTCCAACATGGTAATTAGTATGTCAGCTAACAGACCTATCCAAAGACTTATTTACTATCCAGGCTGGTTTACCTTGCAAGAGCTATGCTTCTGTGATCTGTGTTTGTTTTTTATGGCAGTGCCTAAGGCCCAGCTGAGATAAGGGTCCTGTTGTGCCAGACATCTAGGCCTTGTCTCCAGAGAATGGAAGCCTACATAAGGGACAGACAAAGGGAACGCTGTTCAAATATGGGTGGTGGGGGAGGGGAAGGGAAGTAACTGAGACTTGGAAATTGGGGAGGGAAAAACTCTTTGCATGAAAAGAACTGGTCTGGTTCTCAGTTCTCTTGCAGAGAACTCCCCAGAGCTAGGCCAGCTCCCCAGCAGCAGGACTGTCCTCTTTCTCAGCTTGCAGTGAACGTGTAGCCTCTGTGCTCCTTTCCAAAATAAGACCCTTCCCAAAAAAAAAGAAGGGGAAATCAATGCATTCTGGGGGAATGGGGGGGGGGGGGGGGGGGGGCATCAATCCACCAAGAGCAACATCCTGAAAAGTACAAGATTACAAAATGCCTGAACTCAAGGTTTTCTGTGGTGTTAGCATCTGAGTGACTGGGGAATAGCAGTTGCCTGTGCAAAGAAAGGAGGAGATACTTGGAAAGTATAGCACTCGCAGCAGAGTCAGGCCAGGGGTGGTTACAGGCAGTCCAGCGTGTCCTCTTCTGGTAGCCTAGTACTGGGGAGAAGGAAGGGTTTAATCTTGCATGCACTCATAGGGTAAGCTTAAGTGACTCCCTGTTGAAAAGATAAACACTAGGCCTCTATATCATCTGTCTAACAGGTTTAGGTAATCCCTTACTGTGCTGCTTATTTATTTTAAATGGTGCTGTATTGTGTAATGCATGTGTGTTTGTAATGGAGGATCTGCAAATCTCAGCTTTTCGCCCAAGGACAGCATTACTCTTGCCCTTGTTTCATGGTTGATTTATTCCTAATGGAAAGCAATAAGCATCGCAATGATATATTTGTCTTGTCTCAACTCTGAAATGCGTGGAGATTGACAGCTCTTCTGTATCTCACATTATTAATTTGCCTTGCTAACCTTTATTTAGCATCAGAAGATCAGCCTCAGTGATTATTGTCAGCAAGTCTGTGCTTAGTGCCTGGTCTGGCTTTGTTTGATTAAGCTTGGAAAGTCAGAAAATGGAAATGTTTAAATATTGGGACTTTGACTTATTGCACACTTAACGGTGCCTTCCTGGAGGCAGGCCGGCAGCTGAGGCCGCCAGCAACCCAGCCTTTCTTTATGAAGAAGGTGTTAATAGCAATGCTGCCATTGATGTTCCCATAGTGCAAGACTTACTCAGTGAGGTGTTTCTAGCCTCTCCAGGCGGAGCAGTTCTCTGCTCTGAGTCTAGGCTGCCTTTCCAGTCTGTAAGGAGCACCAAAGACTAAATATCAGTCTCTAAAGTCAACGTCCCAGGTGAGACAACCAAGCAAACTGCAGGGAAATCGCATGCTTACTACCATGTAGCAAAAACCCTGCAAAGGTGCTTGAGCAAAGTGTGTAGCCTTCTTATCCAGGGGCTAAGCCAGAATGAGTAGAAACAAATGCTTAATTACCTGTCTGTGTGCAGAGTATTTTCTGTAACATAGGAGGGCTGCTTTTTTGCTGAGAGGGGGAAAATAGGCATCTTACCAGAGGTTTTTGCCTCAATAGCTTTCCTATATTCATCTTCTTATGCTGCTGATGCACCTTTTTGTTAGAGCTGATGGAACCAGATACCGTAGTAATTCCTGTTTGCCTTTTTTTTTTTTTTTTGAAATCTATATGGATGAGCTCAGTTTTCCCACTTCCTAAAGGTGAATGTCCCCTTCTGTTTTCCCCAGCACAGGCTGTTCTCACTGTCTGGGTTCTTCATAACAGATAAAAGGCAAATTTCTTTACCCCCCCCTTTTTTTTTTCTTCTTCCAGTTTTCCATAATCTGCTCAAAATAGTTCCAGTTCAGCTTCCTGGTGAACAAAATACAGTAACAAGCTTAAGTTTCTAAATTTTAGAGAACCCTGGAAAAAACCCTCAGAAAACACTGAATTGGGTTTGTAATCTCTTTCGGGGAGTGTCGGTGATCCTACTTGCCCATGTATGTCCTTGTTCAATACAATGTAGTTCATTAATTGGCAGCCCGCTAACGCACCGGCTGCTCTTGTAGCCTGCTATTCATCACTCTGGTACTCATTTCCGAAGCTGTCATTTCCTGCAGCCTTGTGCAGGCAGCTCTTTGAGGCTCAGCTCCCGGGGTCACTGCAGAAACACGGCTTGAATGGAGCTCAGGAGAAAAGCAATGAAGCGGTGTCAGAGGGAGAGCAGAGCATTCGGTTTGGCTTACATCAGTATTTGTGATAACGTACCATCTGGGCTACAATCGTGCCAGATCTAGCTAATAAATAGAGCTGGACAGAAGTTGTATTTGGACAGCAGAGCTTCAAGGAACAGCCGGGATATGGAAATGGCAATTTGTGAGATGGTTATCCAGGCGCTGCAGGGCAGTGCTGCTCTGCACATTGTGCTGGGCACTGGCAAACCGAGGTGTCTCCGTTCCTTCAGCAGAAGTACTGTGGTTCAAAAGGATCTCATAAGAGCTGTTTGTAAAAGGCAGTGTTTTTTATCTGGTGACTCAGCTGTGCTTCAGACTGAACTAATATCATTGGTTGCTTTATGCTCTGATTTCTGCTGGATATAGCCTAGCCTTTGTTCCTTGCTTCAAGCTCTTGTCCAGTGTTGCTCTGTTCTGTCCTGAAATAACTAAAGTCTGCTTCAGAGGTGGCAGATGTATTTTTTACTAAAATAAGGGATTCCTGTATGATTTTGACTCTAGGACCTGGAGTGCTGTTTGGTACTCTGCTAGGATAATTCCTAGTCCAGAGAGTCTCTTTTTCCTGATTCTGTGTGGTTTTGAGGATTTCCCAGTAAGCAACTGACACCGTGTTCTCTACAGACTTCAGAACAAGAAATTAAAACAAAAGTGATTTTTGTCAATCTGTGCAGGAAATAAATATTGGCTATTCTCTGCTGCCTGTGAAGGCTGTTTCCTATCAGCTGGGCTTGGGGGTCTGTAACTTTTTTAAACCACTAGGAAGTAATTTGTAATCTTTGGACAAGATTACTATGAGGCCCATTTGAAAGCTTATTCGTGTTTTCCTAAAGAAAGCTTGGACACAAAATGTGTTTGCTTTAAGATTAAGTCCTGCAAATGTAAAGGAAATTACTTGTGAGCTTGACCGTTGCACCCTGTTGGCTGACCACAGAAAATGCACAACCCCACAACTGGTAATGACTAATGGAGAGTCTACGTTAGCTCCTGGGACTGAGCTCCCCATGCCCTGTGGGGTGGAAAGCCATCTGTGTGCATGCCTTTACTGTAATCCGTTGTTTGTGGCTCTGGAAAATCTGCTGCAGGAGCTGGCTGTGTTGGCATGGCCTTTCTGAACGTGGTGGGTTACTTGTCTGCTGCCATGGGCTGGGTTTGCCCACCCGATTTCTGTATATTTTGCGGTGTCCGCTTGAGTCCCCTATCCATGTCCCAGAAAACCCAGTAGTGGTTGGGAGCTCTTGTAAATTATTGATTTATTTAAATTTGGTGTCTACAGTATCATTTTGGCAGATTCATTAAAACCTCGGATCTATAGATTTCAACTTTTAAATGATGGGCTGCTAGAGAGGAGGTGGTGGGACAGGGTTTAAGGAGGACGGGAGATGGATTTACTGCTTAACTTTCCCGCTTTGCGCTACATCTTCTGACAAGTAGAAATGCAAAAGGAGATGGAGGACAGAAATCCTTTTGGAAGGTGAAAGACTCTGGGCCATAATTGAACATGGAGGAAGGAAAGTGCGCCATGATCAGGGAAGCTGTACTGAAAGACATTAGCAGCAGTCAGTATCCTCATTGTCCAACCTCTGGGACCTACTAAAGTAAAGAAAACTTTGGGAGAAGGGAAGAAGAAAGGAAGATACTGTCCAGTGCCACTTGTTGCCCATAGGCACTTAATGCACAACCTTTTATACACAGTTAAGTCTGTGTGCCCTCTAGCAATCTTACCGTGCCTTGTGGTTACTGAAATCACGAAGACTTATCTTTGAAGGGTGCATGTAAATATATCACTTTCCAAGAGAAAAAAGATTGCAAGAAAAGGTGAAAATTGATATGTTGTGTGACCAGAACTTGAGGCCAGACAGGAAATCCTGTTTCCAAGCAGATCAGATGAAAAAAGAAAAATTTGTGATCACTAAATAGGTATTTTCTGTAATAACTGAGTTGGTACTGTAGGTTGGGTGGCAGGACCACACTGGCCAGTATACTAGTGCAAGTCAGTAGTAACCTCTTGAAAGCTATTGGGCTATGGGTGGACCTTGTTTTACTCCAATTACTGTACAGTATTCAGCATTCACAGGCTAGCAGCTGCAGCCAGGCTGCTTGCACAATATGGTATGCCCACCTAAACGTAGCTTTGTTCCTTGTGATTGATGAGATATTTCCTCTGAGTAAAGCACTCCCTCTCTCAGCTTCTTTTGTTCCTATACTGAACAAAGACTGTGAGCCACAAACACATTGGGTATGCGGAATGCAGCTTAGGTTGCACAGACAGTTTCACTGTTAGGTGTTCTTGAAATCAAGTAAAGCAGGAAGGCAAAGAGTATTTCAAATTTATTTTTAGAAGGTATTAAGATGCTTCAGCCTTGGCAAACTTTTTTTTTTTTTTTTTTTGCAACTTCTTGGGTGCTGACTGGCCTGTAGCACCAGCTGACTTCATTGCTTCGTGGATCCCCTAATTTCAGTGGTCTGGGGATGCTGGCAAATACCTTGGGCATGTTGGTTGTGTGTGTTATGGAGTTGGTCATGGGTGGGCTTAACAAGTGATGCTTTCACCTGCTTCTGTCTTGGGGAGCCCAGGGTACTTGACAGTTTAGGGGAAGCTGGTGACCTGGAGTGTGATGAGACTTGATCTGGGATTTACAGGCAATGTCCAAGACTTTTCTGTAGCTGTTAATGTAATATGTGCTGCGTTTACTCCCTTGCTTTAAGGACACAACTTGTGTAATTTGTACTGGATTATATGATGGCTTTGTGGATGTACGTGCCAATTCTTGAAAACGTGTTTGGCAGATTCTTTCATTCCAGCTGTGTCAATACACAAATCTGAGGTCCTTTTTTTAAACAGGGAGGGGAAGCCCCTGGGTAACAATTGGGCCATAGCAAATAGCTGCAGATACAGCACTTGGAGTTCGTAACTATCAGTTTGTATTATCAGAACCCAAAGATAAACTGTGTGCTTTACTTAAACTCCACACACACACACACAAAAGAAGTCGCAACTCTAGTAAGAGATAAATATATAAGTATTTTGCCAAACATGCACCTCGGGAAGGTTTGTCACCTACTAGCTTATGATTTGAACAAATACAGTAATGTGGTATTTCCTAGTTGTCTCATACTCAGAATATCCGTCGTCTCTACTAGTGATGTAACCCATAAAGTATTAGAGCTGAGTTGTATATTATCCAGTTTTCTCTTTTCCCATGAACTTTCCCATGTTCTGAACACTTCTGCTTTTTCCAGAAGTACAAGGAAACATGGTTCCAATCCCAGTAGAAGACTAGAGTAATATGTATTTGAATGCAGAGGTCAGGGTGTGAGTTTCCACATATATAAGTGTGTGTTTATGCATGTAGTGTGATGTGAAACCAATCCAAGCAAGCTAGATGTTTAAGCCAGAATCTGAGATGCAGTTTGGGACTCTGTATCAAGGCCTTATGTACACACCTAGTGAGCTGCTTTTGGTCAGGAAAAAAAAATGTGTAGCAGCAATAACTAGGATATTTATTCACATGTAGTGGGTCCCTGTGCCAGCCAGCTCTGCAGCCATAGGAACTGCAGTAGACCAGCAAAGGGATATGCTAATAGTACAGCTGAGAAGTGTCTATCTACTGACACCATAGGATTAGTAGTAGAGGTGGAGGAAGGAGACAGACTGGAAGGATTAGGATAGCAAATCCATAATCATATAGACTTCAAACAACTAGTTACCTCAATAGCCAGTCATTGCAGGAAAGAAGTCTATTCTCTCCCTCATATGTTAGAGCACCCAAACTCTGTGATTCTCTTCTATTTTCCTTGAACTCAGTAACATCTAAAGCAGTCCAAGGAATGCAATTCCCTGTGCTGCTGCTGAGTCCTAAGCGCTTGGTTACTATCAAATGTTGGTGGAGGAACAGCAAACTGAGGTCTCAGCTCTTGGCCACTTCTTCCAACTGTTAGCTCCATAAGGCAAAGTGCTGTTCTATTAATAGTCAAAAAGTGATATCAACAGAGTGCAGCCTTCCGGAAGTCCCCACCTCCTGCTCCCCATCTTCTCCCTCACCTCAGGAAGCCACCTTCTCAAGTGTTTCCATCTCTGAATTAAGCAAAAACTGATGCAGCCTGTACTCTTGAGAACACAAATGAGCTTTCAGACCCTCCCTAAGGAGGTAAAAAGTGTTTCTGGGGCACTCCACGTGTGTTTTGGGTTGTCAGGGTTCCGAAGGGATGCTCTTAAGGCCGGGTTCCTATTATGTTGTTGTAGGGACTCCTGTCCCTACATTTAGTTGAATGCTGGAGTGAGGCACAGGAGAGTGCAGCCTCTTCCTTGCTGCTTTGATGGGTTCTCTCTTCACTAAATAATAAAACTATTACTCTGGTTTAGATATTGAGGGTAGCTTGCTGGGCAGAATGTTGTCTGTGGCTGTGTGACTGCTGTTGAATAGCAGTCCTGTGCAGTTTCTAATGTATGTCCTGTCAGATGTCGTGGCATATTTGGTACCAGGAGCAAAATGCTTGCTTATTACATTTCAAATCTTAATTGTTTTTTTTATAAGAGAAGCTCATGTTTCTAAAAATAAATAAATTGCTCATTCAGCTTTTAATGCTATGGTGGAAAACCTGTTTTGTAACCCATGTAGAACCTCCCATTTCCCATGCTGGCCTACCAGGAAGGGAGTGACAGGTGTGATCCTTTTTCCTCTTTTATCTCACGTGAGAAAGCTAACAACTCTGCCCCATCACAGTGCCGTGGGGTTCTTGGGATATTTCATCAGCAAATTTAATAAATGTCTTGGAGTTAAAAGTCACCACCCCAAGTTACTGCTTATTCTTGAATTCCTAAAGCAGTACTTGGTACCTAGAGTTCAACCAGAGTAGTTGCATGCAAGATAACAACCTTCACTCTGGACTGTGAGAGCAGTCAGGCATAGGCATTTGGGGTTGCAACACCTTACAAAATGAGGCTCCCATGGGATGTGGGGTTGCCCATGCAAACCATGCACCTAGTGTGTAGCTCTAGGACATGAACTGGCCAGAAGGATTGTGACACATGGTTGAGCTGGAATCCTAATGTATGGCCCAGTCTGCTTTGGCTATGGCACATAAAGGGCTATGAACCTGTGCTGGGGATCTTAATTGTGTTCAAGTAGGATGTCTGCCACAAGCATGTCTTTATTGCTTGAGCTTGTCTTTGTTTGAGCCCCACTTCCATCTTTAAAATGAGACAAACATTGCTTCGTGTTTGAATGGTGGCTGCAGTGAAGTCTGCAGTGCACGCAGGCTGGGAAACATTATGTGTTTAAAGATGAAAGCTGCCTTTAATATTTCACCAACTTTAATAATTCATCCTGAGACGACAGCCTTAGTCTGCTGTGCAGTGAATCACTCACAGACTTCTGTACCCCAAACTATAGTCAGCTCCATGCTAGGAAGACCTCTTGAATATATCTCCATTTTTGAAGGAAAGATGCTGCTTCTATGAATTCTAAGGACAAAATGCTCAGAAATTGGACAGTGGCCTTCATACAAATTCAATGCTTTCAGTGCCTTTGCCAAGTGTGTGGGACTGAAGGAGCCTTTTAGAGAGAGCAGAGCCAGCATGTACAGTGGTAGTGTCTAACAGCATATGGACACTGTAGTCAATTTTTAGGAAGTGGGTGTGAGAATATGCTTACTGCAGAAAATCCTTCTTACAAAATGCTACTTCTAGTGCCTTTATTTTCTGTTTCTGTGTATTCTTTGGAGCTCTGTCCAAGGCAATTACAACTGACTTCCCTGTGTGTATCAAATATACATGTACTGTGTGGGAAGAGTTCTAGAGAGATGGAAAAAGCAAGCACCTCCATCTGCGCAGCAATACTCTTACGTTAGTTGTTTTTTAATGAAGCAGATCACATCTCTGAAGGAAAGTAATCAGCTGTTGGCATGAAAAGGTCTGTGTACCAGGTCTGGAAGTGACCTGATTGCATCTAGTACTGCTTTGCAGGACAACTTAAGTTGTTGGATCAAAAAAACCCTCAAAAGAGAGTTCCAAGGCAGAAGGGCTTAAAAGGGAGCAGTTCTCTGAACCCCAAAGAGCATACATGTGTAAAATGTACCAAACTGCTGCTTGAGTGGGATTCTTCCAAGACTCTTGAGAGGTGGAGTGTTATTTAAGTATTTGTTTAGAAGAATGTGTAGTCCACTCAGGCAGGAGAGGTTCCCATTCCCTTGTACAGTGTTGCTGTCCTTCGTGTTTACTTTTGTTAAGCTCATAAACTGACAATCAAAGTCTACAGAGAATTTAGTGGCTGAGGGGAGAATTAGAAACCAACGTTCAGCATGATCTTGCAATTACAAGGGTTTGTTTTTAAAGAAAAAAAAAAGTGGTTTGTAGCATCTTATGAGCAGGCAGACTTCAATAGGAATAGCTCATCTTCCTGTTGGTGTGGAGAAAGGGATGATATTGGAGCATGGATAGGTGAGGATGCATGTAAACATAAGCAAAACTTGCATGAAAGGTAGTCCTTTAACTATGTTCTAGTAGTTTCCCATGGTGTGGGTTGTGGATAACACTTGCTTAATTAATGTGCTTTTTTAAAAACCTTTTGGGGAGAGGACTGGGTATACAATTTAAAAAAAAAAACCACATGATTTTTAGAACCAAAGTACTTCTGTCATTTATTCACTCTCCAGTGTGACCAATCTATTTTGCAATCATCATCATGCCATGTGTATGTATGTGTGGCGAGTGGAACCTTTCATCTCTCAATAACTGCTGTAGCTCCATGCTGAAAATGCCTGAGGGTTATCAGAGCCTAGATGGACTCTGTGAACGTAGAGACATCTTGGCTATTGCAGTTAGGGATGCTGACAGATGCCAATCAAAGGGTCAACATGTGTGAGAAAATCGCACTGCTATCTTAAAAATTAATATTCTTGGATTAGTTAGGCAGGATTTGGCGTAATGCAGCAAAGCTTGAGCTGAGCTTGGTCTGGGTGCAGTGGCTACAACTCTGTGTGCCTTCTGTGGGGCTCAAACTCCCTTTGAATCCTCATCAGGGATGAGGGCTGATGAGTCTTGGTCTAGACATCCATGCCTCATCAGCTTTAGAGTTGTGTTTTGATGGCTGAGAGATAGGGCCATCTGTAAGGGTTAACTCAAGCTGTAAAGCACTGCCTAATTTTTACAGATGGTGTGAGTGCAAGAGCGAACCTCAGACTGGCTTGGCAGTGCACAGAGATAACTTTACGTAACTCCCTGCAGATGTTGCTGCAGAATGGTTTTAATAAGGAATTGTGAAGTCGAGCTCAACTCCAGCATAGAGGGAGAACTTGAAATAAATGCAATGTTTTGTTCTGTGTTTCAAAAGCAAGTTTTCTAACAATGTTTCTGTGATGCTCTGGGTTGGGAAAGATGGCGGGGGGGGGACAAGAGATAGTTTGCGCCATTATAGCCTTGACTTTCTGCAAACAAAGGCACATCTGGTTAACTTGTCTGCAAACCATGAACCCCCAAGAACCTGGGAGCTGGGGGGAAAGGGTTGGTGGGACCAAATGGCAGCTGCCCTAATACTTCTAATGAGGGGATGGCGCACAACAAGGACTTCATAATCAATCAGCTAGGCAGAGGTCTGCAGTTCATGGCTGTCGTGCATGGACTGTGTTGTGGAACTCGTTTGCGCTTCAGCCATTTTCTGCTAGGAGTTTGTCAATTCTTGCACTATGCTGTAATTTCCTTTCTGTAGGGTTATGGCTTAGTTGTGCCATCATAATTCAGATTTTTGCCTCGTAAGGAGTGAGCTGCCTCTGCAATTTCTGCTCAGCCGCTCAAAGACCTTGCACGTCTTGCTCGTGAGCATCCATTTTTGACTTCTCTGCTGCTGGGGAGGGAGGTGTGTGTGCTGTTGGAAGCTTCTCAGGCTTCTCAGTTGTTCAGGCTGTTTAAGTAAAACATACTTTTTTCTGTGGATATGCTATTCCAATGAGCTTCACTAAAGCCTTTTTTTTTTTTTTTTGTCCTCCTGAGAAGCAAGATTGAAATGGGAGAGCAGAGGCTGGTTTTCTCTGAATCTGGGCAGATGCTGCTGCTTTCTCAGTAGTTGCAGAGGTTTCTTGTTTATGCTTTACTCTTGCACATAGTTTATAAAGGAAATACTTAGAAAGAAATGATAACTTTCATGAGCTCTGTGGCAGTTAGGATCTTTAACCTTAGTGATGGCTTGAAGAATCAAAGCAGCTTAAAACCTTACTTAGATTGCTACATGTTCTGTCTGCACGTTGCAATGGATTTGGTTGAGTTTATGTGATTGTAGCCTACCTCAAATGTGCCTTGACCTCCAAGGGGTACGTGGGAGCCTGTTCGTAAGATCAGTGGAGTCATCAGGTTTCCATGCCAAGGCCTTTCAGGAGCTGGGAATGGCAGTAGGGGAGGCATAGTGATATGGGGGAGGCACGTGTATGCATGCCCAAGTTGCCTTTTAGCAGGGAGCCCTGTTTCGATGGATGGAGGCTCAGCTACCCTATGGCCCCAAACACAAGATCTTAAACTCGGCTCCGAGGCCACGATGCAGCTCAGTGAGCCAAACCAGGGAAGCTGTATTGCAGAACGGGGTAGCACTGGGTCGGCATCAAGGCTGTGCTGCCCGGCCCTCCAAGGACAGTTTTACCATGGTTTGAATTTGGCCCAAGCACACGTTTTAAAGTGTAGGCAAGTCCTTTTTGTGCAATTGTGTTTAATTTCTTTCTGAGGAAGAGTTTACATAAACTATTCCAGTCTAATTGGTATCAGCTGAACGCCAGCTTCTGACATTTTGTGCCTAATTATAAGTGTATGTTAAACTGTGTTTGCTACCCATGTTGATACGTTACTAGTAAAAGAAGGAACAACCATGAAGATGTGTTTTTGAAACGGTCTGGCAGATCCTGCATGTTCACTGCTGTGGGCTTCGTGGCAGGAGAATCCACCTCCTGCTGAGGGGGAATAACTAAATTTAAACTTTCCAACCATGAGCCTTGTGAAGCAAAGTTTCCAAACCTCTGCTGGGCCAGAAAATGGAAAGCCTTGTCTGAGTCTTGAGAGTAAATAAATAGAGCTACCTAGCAGCTGTGCAGTGGCGAGTGAGGGATTTGTTGCTTGGGGCACATTGTCTCCTAGCCACAGGCCCCAGGGAGGAAAACGAGGGTTTGTAACTACTGTCCTCTGGTAAAGTCTTCCGTGATAGCATTTGAAATGTACTTGGGTGACTTAGCATGAACACTTGAGCATTGTTTCTGCTGATTTCTTTTTCTTTTTTTTTCTTTAAAGAAAGTTGCATGGCGGCAGAGCCCAGCAAAGCCTGCCTTCCCCTTGCTGGGCCCAGGGCTGCGGCCTCTCGGCTGTGGGAGGGCTGCATGGCTGTCACACAACTCGGGGCTTTGCCCCACCATAAATTAACTAGTTTTTGTGCCCCATCTGTTTACAGACTAAGTTGGCTCATCCCTGCCTTTGCTCATCACAGGCAGACTTGGGAGTTTCCTGTGAAATTTGTTGGGTTTATGACAGCCATTAAAGTTTGTAAACTGCTTTGAGGTACATGTACAGGAGGAGCTATTTTCTCAACTCCCTTTTGGGGAGGCTTAAAGACTGGTGTTGAACAATAGTTTGCATTGTCCTGACAAAGCTACTTGCATTTTTTAGGGAGACTGGGAGATTGTAGAAAACAACAGAAATGTTTTACCTTCTTGGCTTTTTATGGTCCTGTATCTTAACCCTGACCTTACCTGAATGGAGCAGAATCTAGTTGTGCTTATATCTGAGAGCAGCAAGCTCTCGGGTGAGTGAGTCTACATCAAAACCAGTGGAAGATTTAATAAATCAATGGAGCCAAGCAAGAAAAGAGGCAAGGATAGTTATGGTTGGGGTGCATTTAACCTGAAGATGGCTCATCTATAATTTTATTCATCCATCCATGGATGAGACCTAAAAGTTATATCCTTATAGCTGGTGAATACTTAACACTTTTGTAGATAGTAGTAGAAACGTGAGTGTTCGGGTGGGAAGGCAAAGAACTGGTGTTTAATGGCCTGAAGTCACATTTTGGTTAGCTTTTGTCTCGTATTTCTGTTCTGTGCAGTACTTTGCAGCTTCCCGGGCCATTGAATTTAGGTTATGCTTGTTAAACACTGTGGTGACAAGTGCCCTAGAAGTGCTTATTATTTTGTATCCTGTTCTGAAACCTGTACCCTTCTACTAAAGTCTTGCCTATTTCCATCTGTTGACTTCTGTGGTGCCTCATATTATTATTTGTACAGTGTTTGTTCTATTTCCCATATGTTCACATACACATATATACACATACAAAGTGTTTTGATTGTACATGTACAGTTTGCAGGACTTGCTTTTAGAAACTGAGTTGGAGAACACAGGTCAGAGTTGTCATGGATAGACTTCAGGTTTCTTAAAATAAACTGATATTTGCTCCATTGCAACCTTTTTCACACGAGGCCTGCCTGCACGCTCATTTACCATTGTGAGACTGTCTGATAGAAATGGACTAAGCCCCTTCTCCTTCTAGGAGGCTGTAGAATAACTTAAACCTGCACCAAAGCTGCTGACTCTGTGCTGCCTTTCAGTAGCATCCTGCTATTCTTGTTCCTCTCAATGTTGACTGAGCAACTTCTTTTACTTCTTTTTGTAGGTTGGTGGTTTGTAAGCACAGCAGAGGAGCAAGGCTGGGTTCCTGCTACGTACCTGGAATCCCAAAATGGAACCAGAGATGACTCTGACATCAACACATCCAAACTTGGGGAAGGTATGGAAAGCTTTTTGTTGTCAAGGGGAAACTGATACTCACTTGCTTTATGCTACCCCCCCCCTCCAACTTTGAAAACTCTTGCTGCCACCTGTGGGTGTTAATCCAGTGCAGTAACCTTTTCTCCCATCTTGTATCAGTGAAGAAACTGAAGTTACCATGCCTGTAATCCCTTAACAGCTTGGGCTGTTAAGAGTGACAAAAGGTTCAAAAGCTGAAATGATGCTCATTTTAATACCCTTAAAAAGCTTATGTGCAAGTCCAAGGAGTATGTTCTGGTAGAGGTCTTGGACTCTTGTGTCCATGGAAGGAGACAACTTGCATGGCTTGTTTGCAGAAATTATACAAGTGAGAGCTTTTAATTGGAAGAAGATGCTTGTTAGAGCTACAGGCCATTAAAAGGAGTGAGATTTAATGGTTGCTTCGCATTACAATTTTTTTAATTAATCCTTGAAACTAGTTTCACCACTGTTTGCTGTGGTCTATGATTTTATGGAAAGGTAATTTTATTTGGTGTGGTCTCATTCTATTAAAACTGAGAAGCCATTTGTCATGTATATGTATTTAGCTGTGCTGTTTTTTGGCTAAAGATGCTTAATTCAGGTTCCAGAAATGGAATAGTACAACCTCACATGTTCCTCTGTTCCATTATGAAAGACTAACCACATCTTAATGGACTTCTCATGTAGCAACTGTGTACAAAGGACACTTTTATTATGATTTGCTCCATTCTAATGGATTTCTTGCTAAATTTCTAGGTGCTCTTGACGTGACACTTATGTAAAACGTATGTGGAAACTCAGCTGACCTTTCCTTAGCACAGGCAGGAGGCTTAGATGTGTTGGGGTGACCATCTGCCCATTAAGATAACACACAGGCAAAACATAAGTTTGTGCTGGGCCCCAAGGGTGACGTCTGTGGCTTATTGAAATCTTTGGCTCTGTAACTCATTTTTTCCCTGCTCAAAGCTACCCATATCCTGGGTCACTTAGGGTTTAGAGACAGACTGGCTGTAGACTGGTAAGCCTGGAACCAGTCTGGTATGATGCAACATCTTAACGGATGCAAAAGCAGTTAGTAAAGTTTCCCTGTTAGTAGAAAACAAAAACTTACTGCTCTTTTTTGAAAGAGTTGAAGAATGCCTTGTCTGTTGGTCTATAGCTTCCTCCCTTTTCCTGACTCTTAAATATGGTGCATGCTTGACAGCCTTACTGCTTAAACTGCTTTCATTTCAAGCTCTCCTCCACCTTTCATGTTGCCCTCTGGAGTGCACTCTGCACAGGGCTGTTGCCACACAGCAGTCTTTCCTGGGTAATGGAAAATCCATCAAATGTTCCTTATCTCTTTCCTCTCAGTCTACTTTTAATCCATTACGCTGCTTTCTTCAGCTATGATCAGCAGTCGTGCTCCCTGCCTTACTCCAATTCCAGATATGCTGAAACCTGAGACTCTTCTTCCCTTTCTGTTCAGTTCTATCTCAGTGACAAATCTAATTGCATTACCTCCACAGCTGCTTTGATGTGCTCCAGCTTTTGCTTGCTTTTCAGTAACTTTGTTTTATGCTATTAACCACATAAGCTGAGACTTCTTTTGTTCTTTGTTTTCCCTCCCTCCCCTCATGTTCTTCTTTATTTGGGCTATTCTCCTCCTAATAGTTATTCCTTAAGAGAGCAAAGAACAACTCAGATTCACTCTCTTAAAGAAAAGTATATAAAAGTGAACATACTTACACAGAAAACTTGCCAACACTCTCAGTAGGCAGGAGAAAGGGGCTCCAATATAACTGAGGAGGAAGGCACTTTAAGTGGATTTAGAGTTCATACAAGTTTCAGAGTGACTCCTGGAGATAATATCTTCCTGCAACCGCACAATCTGTGCTCTGCCTACTTTGAAAGGGTGGAAACGCTAATGTAGGGACTTTTCTGTATCAGCTTCTTGGCTCTCCATTTGCAGCAGGCCTGGAACAAGTCCACAAGCCAGGCAGACCCAAAGGTCTGCTCTGCTGTGGCAGGCCCTCGTAAAGATAAGGAGGTGCTGAATGCAACTTACTAATAATGCTGCCTCTACATAGCAGTAATATTTCCATGTGTCTCTGTTTAAATAATCTGTTCCCTGAGAAAGACAAAAGTGTTTCCTCCCTTCATCTGAGCCTGCACAACATCTTTTGTCAGGGTGAGGGTAGACAGTCGACTGTGACCTGGGCCCGTGTTTAGACCAACACCATCTTACAAGGCTTGGAAAACATTCAGAAAGCAATCTAAAGAAACATTCACAGCCACAGGAGCTGTTAAAGTAAACATCTTAAAATGGTCTCTGGAAAGGTTTAGACACTTGTTGATAAATATCCTTTCTGGTGACTGTGGCATGACCAACAAAGTCCAAGTCTGGGACTGAATGGCAAAATTCAGTATTGTTGAGGAGAAAAAAACCTGACTTGTACAAAAGTATCATTGTGATATAAAAGGGCTATCACTGGGGATAGTCGTCTGTTGTGAGGAGGACATGGTGTGGTGGATATCTGTGACCCATTGTGTTCAAGGGGTGCTCCTGGATGGCTGAATCCTCCAAAATCCTAGTGCCAGCAAGGAGCTGTGGGTGGCTGCTCTGTGGTGACACCTGAAGCAAATTTCTACCCCATCCACTTGCCTCCTTCCTGCAAGCCTTTAAGGTCAACATCTTTCATTTCCTCCCTTCTTGTGTAGAAACCTCCTAATGCAGGCAGCCTTACTGTGACTTTTGCTTTAGCTTCTTTCTCTGCTATAATCTGTATGTCTGGTGAGGTGTCTTGTGTTGCCGCTTGTGTAGTGTGTGTTTAACTGGTAGTCTAATGTCCTGTTGATTTGAAGAAGGCCACCAGGTTAAACCAGTTGGTAAGAAAAACACTGCCAGTAAGGAATGAAGACAACTCGTCTTCTGTGCCACCATGGGCTTCCAAGAGGATCATTGATTTCCATTAGCCAAAACCAGAGATCTATAAATTTGAAATCCAGCTGCTATGAAAATTTGTGGTGGTTCTTTGACCCACATGGGTTCAAATGGGAAGTACAGAGTACCACAAACTAGACACTGTGTCTGTTCAACACCACTTACCACACCTCCCCTTAGGGTGACTAGGGAAGGTCTAGGCCTTCCAGCAAAGGAGAAATTGAAGAGAGTGAGCTGGGTGCAGAAGTCTGGCCTAAGCCCCTGGCAGATATGAAGGGCAAAAAGGCAAAAGCGACTTTTTTTGAAGTTATAAATTTTTTTACTTGTTCAGCTAAACATTGCCTAATCAAATAATTTTTCTGTGACTGATTGGCTATAAAACATAGTTCTAGAAGACAATGGTGTCTGCTTTCCTGAATATAAGGGTATATTCCCCAAATGAGTGCACATAAGCAGAATTGAGTGATTATTAATGATGAGATATCAGAGTTCATGAACATCTTCCCAACATCACTAGCAAAATGGTTGTGTTTGCACCCTAGCGATAGCTGAAGTGTAATATTTTGCATTGCTTTGTGGCAGCACCAAGCACCCTTGCAGTAGTTGCTAAACTAGTGTGGAAGCCCTTGAAAGGAAAAAAGGAATTGTTTGTCTGTGTTTCTGTTCCAGTCAGTGGTTCCTGTGTCATTCACGCCTTCACAAGTAGAAGAAGGAACTGAGTACAGTTCTACGTATGCAATCTAGAAAACAAGTGGTGTCCTCTGTGCACAGCTGCTCTCACAATGCCAGTTCCATAGGTGTCTTGTCTTTGTTTATATTTGAAGCATAAATTATTGTTTCAGTGTGTAACTAATTCTCAGTTCTGGCTTGTTAGCTTCTTGAGCCTGCTCAGTATTGCAAGGTTAGGTTTTTACTTATATTTGTAATCAGTATACTAGAAGTTTGCATCATGAGAATTAGCTGTGGCGGTGATTGTGAGTCACTTGTTGCAAGCAAGGAGACATCAAGACCCTTTTTCACTTAGGTTCTGTTCCTGAGTGCTGTTGTCACAAGTGAACTCACATAAGAGATGCTGCCTTTTTTTTTTTTCTCCTGGATTTTGTTTATAGTGTGATAATTTTGCTTAGAGAGGGTTAGAGCCCTGTTGGGTTTGACGTCATGTGCAATAGACTGAATTCTCCAAAGATAATGCAGCCTAACTAGGAGATGCAACAGCAGTGAGCTTGAGCTGTCCCACCACTGCAGCCTCCTTGGACAAGTTTTCAGTTGTGCAACTTGTTTTGGAGTGTGTGTATGTTTGGGTTTTGTTTGTTTTTTTAAGGAAAGCCAATAGCAAGGATGGCAATTTGTGACAGTTCTAGGTTGTTTGTGTTGCACAGGCTCAAGAAGTTAACTTGTTCCACTGTACTATATAAACTAACACAAAACGTCTGCATCCCACCTAGCCCATACCTGCTAACAAGACCACTGTTTGTAAATGCCATGTTTTATTTTTATTCCTCACCCTTCCATCATTTTTTCTTTTTTTCTTTTTTTTTTATTCCCATCCATGTTCCAAACTAGTTTCTAAGCGACGCAAGGCTCACCTGAGGCGCCTGGACCGGCGATGGACACTAGGCGGGATAGTCAACAGGCAGCAAAGCCGAGGTGAATTAATAGCTTCATATGGCACCAACCCTTAAGGGTGCCCCAAAAGCCATGCTGCAGCTTCGGCTGTTGTGTGCTGGGGTCTGCATCTTTGACACTGTGGTAGAGAGAGGCTGAAGTTCCAGAGTTCCGATGTGGATTTTGTACATGACGGCTTGAGGGTGTCTTGGAGGCAGGGTAAGGCACCCCAAGAGCTGGAGGCTAATAACCAAGGGTAACTGCAGTCTGACTCCTTGTGCTGCTTGGGGAAGCTCACGTCTGTTGTGTTTTAACTTTGGGCATATTCGTACTCAGTCTTTCCTACCTCAGTAAGGACAAGTGATACTTTCAGGGCTATTAAAATGAAAAGAATGCCAAAAAGCTATGGTCAGAGACGTGCGCACTGGAAAAGTGCTTGGTGTGGAAAGATGAGAATCATTCCAGTTTCAGTCCCCTCTCTTCCTTGCAAGTAGTGCTTGGTACTAAAGACAGACTTCTTCAGAACTTTTGGGAACTTTTGGTGTGAGTCCTAGATGTTTAAAATACACCAATAGCAGTGGGGTTTTTTGGTGTGGTTGGTTTTTTTCATTTGTTTGGGTTTTTTTCTAGCTTTTCTGGTCTGACAGGGAGCATGGCAGGGTGTGGGGGGGAACACCTTGTGTTCTGAAGCTGCGTTTGGGTAAAGTCTGAGGAATCTTCCAAACCAAGCATTTCTCCAGTGCATGTGAATCATCTTTCCCAGAGTAAAGGTATCCCTTTCTATCCCCTTCTGCCCCTCTTGCAGGATTGCCCAGATGTGGTATTCATTGCACTTTAAAAAGGAAGGAGCTGGGGGGAAGATTTCTCTGCATTGTCAAACTCTGCCAGATACTTCCTGGCAATTTAACTGGGAGAATTTCTGGGAATCAGTTTTCCAAACAATTTGTTTACTAGTTTAAACAAATATATCCTTTCATATTCATACAATATTGCAAACAAAGCTCCATAAAATATTAAGACTGCACGATCAGTCCCTTAGCATAGTTGACTGGTAAGACTCAAGGACCTAAGTTGCATTCCCAGGTTTTTCCTCTTGCACTCTTACACCCACCATCTGCTTGCATCTGCTCTGGACCTGCTCTCTGACCAGTATCATAGTGTCTTCCCTGCCATTTTTCCCCACCACAGGCTCCCCTAGTCTCTTCTATCCCTGCCTTTTTCTTGCTACATAACAGTTTCTTCCCTATTAGGCCCATTGCTTGGGCCTAATTTGAGTGTGTTGCAGAATGTGTGCTTTATCTCAAACTAAATCTCGGCACTTGAACTTGGCACAAACTGCAGCATCTCAAGGTTTGGGGCACCCTCCATGGCTGAGCTGCCCTCTCCAGTGCATTTCAGCCGCAGCTAGCCAGGCTGGCTAAAAATAAGCTGTTTAGTATCATCTGACATAATAGGTTACGGAGCTTTTACCAGGAGCAGGCTGATTGGAAGTAAAGAAAGGGATTTGAGTACTTGGGGGGCAGGTTAGAGACAGTGGCTTCATCTTTTGGCGTAGCTGTAGCCCACACAGACATCTACCCCTTCCAAAATGCAGTTGTTGAAAGTATGAGTCTCTCTGGGTGTCCAGTCCACTGCTCTCTAGCAGATCACAGTTTATGTGAGGTCAGGAGAGATTCTTTCTCCCTTCTCTCCCTCCCATCCCAGCCCAAAAGACTTCTAACAAGGCCAAATTTGGGTGGGTTTGCACAGAAATGACAGATTGCGTGAAGTGTGCACAAGCACCCCCCTGCCAACCTTGAAGTCCCTGCTCCAAAGCACAGAAGAACTAGAGCTGCTCAAACAGGAGGTTGCCAGAATTGTTCCATGCAGGCAAAACAGCTTCCCTTCCCCCACTTGGCCTCTTCCTTGGAAATAAATTCAATTAAACATTTTGGCCGAAATTCTTCCCACCCAGCGATATTCTACTTCAGATAGTCCCTGCTCTTGGAAGGCTTTGCTCTGAGAGTTCACTGGAGTTTAAAAGCAAGCTGTAAAGGATGCTTCCCTTTATATTTGTGTTTTGGGTACCACTAATAAGCATTTTTACTGATTTGGTCTGTGATAGACCCACTTGAAATCCAGAACTGAAGGAAGAAAGCATTGTTTTTGAAGGCCAGGATTTTCTAAGTGACTTGGATATTAAAAACACTGGATAAGCCCAAGTGCAGAAGGGAAGGGTGTTTGCTTTCCTGTTACAGACCACCTTATGGGGCTAACACGTGGCTTATTTATTTCTACCCTTTCCAAAGCCATTTGAAGAGGCTAAGCATCCCTGAAATTCAGATATTTGGGAGTAATGTTACCAGGTCTGTGAATAAGAAACACGAAAGACAAATTACGAATATCATGGTAGTGTTCCTTTTTTAAAGCTAAAAAAAAAATCTGCAAAGAGAACAGCTGTAGTCTGTTTTTACAAAGAGAAACAGATGACATTTGTTGCTGAACTTCTCTCTTTAAAATGGGCCGTGGTGTGCCCAGATCTAAGAGATTACATTGGTTTGTTTCTTAGGTAGTTGCAGAGCTTGTTTTTTCAGAATGTTAAAGTTTTTAAATGTGATACATTTTCTAAACTTTTGTCTATGCTTTACAAAACTCCAATAATACAAATATGGATTGTGAGGAGAAGCCTGAATGTTTGTAGTTCTCCTCAGTCCTGACACTTGTTAGACCTGCAAGCTGCAGAGTTAATGTTCTCTTGTAGCAGGTAAAATGCTAATTCTACGCGTGCATTTATTTGGAACTTCCCCTGGAAGAGGACTTAAGATTGTTTACAGGCTAATTTCATGAGAAATCATTTGTGCTATTACAATTTGATTGGGAAAACTGGGGGTTTACATGTCTGTTTTGTATGCCAGATATTTGACGTAACTTATTGCCGCTTTGGTTTTGTGCCCAACACTTTCAACTGGAGCTCTTACAATGCAGGAAAGTACTTTAAAGTTATTCATATCAACAGTATAGTGACATATGAGCTGAATTTCTGCCAAATAAGCCTATTAAAGAGTAGTTGCTAGCAGAAAAAATAAGCTATTCAATGAAACAGTTAAAGTTAGAACTTGGAAACTATAGGTCTTCGTATTGCTTGCCTAACTTATGGAGAGAGGGAGCTTGTTGGGAAGAGATGGATGGCGCGTAGAGTGAAGGCAGCCGTGTAACCCAGTGGTCCCTATACTTGAACCTCATCTTGAGTTAGTCTTGGTACTTGAACCCTGTCTCCTAGCCCAGGTGAGTTGTTCTGCAGTCAATTTTCTAGCTGTGGAAAGAGCCCTCGATCAGTACTGGTAATCTAGCCTGGCTGCTCGTGCATTCCTACCCTTTCCAGCATCCCACCAGAGCCACTTTGCCCTCTTCTGCAGCCCCTTCATTACCCACAGGACTTCTCCCTTTGCTTTCACTCTTTCCCCCTGCTTGTCCTTGATGCTGGTGAAATGTTTGTTGCTCATAGCACAAGGCTGCTTTGCTGTGCTGAATCAAACCAGCACAGAGCAGCTTCAGACTTAGTTTGTTCTTTCTTCTCTTCAACCCCCCTCCCTTTCCCCTGTGCTCCAAGGAAAGTAGTAAATGTTTATTGCCCCTTGCTGGTTGAAGAAAGAGCATGTGCAATACAGAACTGTTTAGAAGAAATGTCATTATTGTTCTTTTCTATCTCTTGGCATGAGGTTTTCTGTTATTAAAAAAAAAACACAAACCCAAAACCAAAAAACAACCAAAAGGGGGGGGACAGGGGGGATGACAATGGCTGAAGAGCTCCTGTCTGCAGATGAATGCACTTGATAACTGTGGACAGTTATTTTCTCTGCTGAATATTTAGACAAGTAAAACAAAGTCCATGTTGAATTAATGCATCGCTTTCTGGAACAGTGAGACTTTTTCCAGAAGCAGGTCTGACAAAGGGGGGGTGGAGCGGAGGAGTGGGGGAGGGCGAGCGCAGACTGCTGACTGAGGGGAAAGTATTTTGAAAGAAAATTCTTATGTGGTTTGGAAGATGTAGGGTTGAGGCTGTTGCATTTTTGCTGAGAAATCGTTAATTGGCTAATTTCTAGCCCAGTGCCCCCCTATCCCTACCCGTACCGACATTTCAAACAAGGATGGGGTCACAGAAAGTTGGGGGCATGTACAAACACCAGCTGAGTAAAGGAAATTACTCCCTTACTCGGTTGGCTCCTGAAGTGTTGCAGATAACTTCCACACTTATTTATGGAGGCAGAAAAGAGCAAACTTATAAAATATAGGTGAAGGAGAGGTATGCGAAACGGGGCGCTTAGAACTTGGAAGCAGAAATGTATGAGCGCTGGCCATTTGCCTGGGAGAGATGAGACTGATTATGCAGGGCTGGAAACGTGCATGGTATTTTAGCTGCTTAAAGGCAAGGTTCCTGTCCCAAATAGTTTACAGCCTGAACAAAGAGAATGAGATCTGTGCATCAAAGGAGCCTGGGCAAGTGGCAATTTGGCACGCATCTTATTACGACCAAAAGGTTTTTCACAGTGGAAAGTGATATTTATTTGGTATTTTTAAAAGCTTTTAGAGACAGACTAAAACTAAGCTTGTTTGGTAAGGCAGGAAGTCAGAGTAGTAACGCTTATTTTAAGAAGGATTTGAGAGTTTCAGGTTATTTGATACCATGGAGGAGGCAGCCTAATCAGGTTGATGAGGCATCGTAAGAAAGGCATGGGGCTGAGTAGGAAAAGATGAAAGGATTTGGAGGAGTGGGAAACCTAAAGGGAGTATAACATGTGAGAGTGTATTTGGATACTAATGCAAGGCACAGCACACAGGCTTGAAAATTCAAGATGGGACGACTCAATTGGGTGTACACTTGGTAGGAGTCTGGCTGAAGTGCCAGCATGCTGCTGTGCCAAGAGCCTTGGGCAAGAGCAGTGTGCTGAAAGGCTGAGAAGGGAGTAAAGGAGGCAGGAGGTGGCTGTAGTGGCTGTGCAGGAGAGGTTCTAGGGCCAGATCAGATCAGGACTCTAGCTGTGAGGAGCAGTAATGATAGAATTTTGAAGATGTTGGGGAAAGGTATTGTTACCTTGGTGATAGACTAGGAGGAATCTGAAATAACCAGTGCCAAGGGAATCGGGAAGATTGAATAAGGAAGATTTGGAAAGTGCTACTGAAGCTCTACGTTACGACTCGAGCAGTAAAACTGTAGGTCTGCTTTCCTTGACCTGACAGTAAGTATAAATCCAGACAGCCAGAGGACGGACCAAGTTGCCTTCTCAAGACACCTCATAACTTTAATGTGTAGTATGTGTGTGCATGAGCACACGTGTAAAATCTGAAATTCTGGTTTGAGAGATGGGATTGGAGGAGCCTCATGGGCCGTCAAGTTCAGTGTCTTGCTCTGTCAGACAGCTAGGTAGAGATCCTTCAGGAAAGGGTGGAGCATCATCTTAGCTGTTCTGAGGTTTCTCCTGTGTGAGGGGTGTCTTAGCAGGTCATGTTATATGGGAATGCCCAATAACTAAAATTTCTTTGAGGTTCCCTTTTTATTATAGGCAAAAATACAGCAGGTGAAAGAAACGAAAATCTATTTGGGTATATGCTGATTAAAGGGACTGTGATGGGATGGACACATCTGCTGCTCTTTAATTACAAGCTATAATCCTACTCAAAAGGAAAAAACACAAAGCAGTGTTGTCATGGTCTGCCATTATCCAAAAATAAATGTAATTGGCATTAAGTCCTCCTAAATTTTAACAAGTTAAACGTAGCATCCCTACTTTTTCTTCAACCAATATGTTGTATCATAGCCATTGAACAGGCTGGCCGAGATGGAAGTAATACTTCAGTCCCCACTACACTGTGGCCGCAAAGGTGACCTTTTACTACTTGATAAGCATTGCCAAGGTGCCTACAGGTCATCTTGCTCTGCTGTAAATCACATGATGGTTTAAGAACTGTTTATAAATCCTACTTACACAAAAAAGTTGCACTTTATTAATTTTGCATCTTAAAATAGGTGAGAGATGTGTGGACACTCTTAAATTATCGTAGCCTGCTTTTAGATCAAGTTTCATATGGGTTGCCTTGACTCTGCTTCCAGCAATCTCAGTAATAGGCCTCTTCCTCAAAATTAAGTGACTCTGTTGAAACTGGCCTGGTGTAGTACAGAAAAAAGTTTTACGTAGTTTGTAGTGCCACCACTAAAAGAACCAGGCTCACTTTCCCCAGCGTCTTCCCTTCTTCTTTACTCTCATGCAGATCTGCAGTGAACCAAACCACGCTTTAGGGTCATACTAACTAAGGGTCAGGTTGGCTTCAAGTCCATCTCACAGTCATGAACTGTGCAAGGAGAGGTGGCGGGTGCAAGGCAGGACAAAGGAAGGGAGAGGAGCATGGTCTCAGCTGCTGCAGCACTAGGCATGCATTCATAAACTTTGTTTTCAAAGCAGCTTTTTAGTTTTAAAGCTGTTGCTGTATATGTCTAGGAAAGGCTCAGCTTGTCAGAGCACTGTTAGGTTGCTGGAGGGGATGCAAAATGGTTGTGTTGATCTGGCAATTTTTTTACTCTCCTAACAGCCATGGAAGGGCATTAGACATCTATGGCTAGTGAAGAAGTGACCCATAACTCTCAAATACCGCTGACTTCCTTGTACCAGGTCTGCTGAAAATAGCATGGTTTTATACATCTGTACAAACCACATAGCTGCAATGCAACCCATTCTACAGCTCAAATGCTTTGTCCTGTGTATATGCACACCTTGCAGCTGGACTGCAGCAATCTCTGCGATGCCTGCTGGGGGAAACCTCAGTTGCTCGAAAAAGCCCTCTCTGGTGTTGTGGGCTGTTACAAGGACATGGGAAACTGTCCTCTGCTGTCCACACTGTTTTCCCAGTGATCCAGCAGGATCTGCTTCTATGTTTTGATCCCAGGCCTCTATAGTCTGTCTTCAGGAGACTCTAGGTAGAACCACAGTTAGAGAAGCGTGCCTTTCTTTGGGGAGGAGAAAAGGAAGGAGAAGAAAGATTGATAGGGAAGCGAGGTTTTGAAATAACTTGTGTCTGGGTGCTGGGCTGCCAGGTGTCTGGGAGGGCTGGGCAGAGCATAGCTGTAAGTGGGTGGTATGAGTTGGGTAGTCCAAACGGTGAAGAAATTCTTGTGCATGTTTTAAATAGTGTCGGTGTCCAGGGAGGGGGGAGAATGACACATACTAATCCTTTCCTTCCAAGCTGAGTGGGTTGCAGTTGGATAATGCATGATGTAACAGACTTGTATCGTAGCTGTTTGCCAAACAGGCTTTGCTTCTTCATGCATACCTTGTTCAGATTTACCAGTGCAGCTGAATTTGCAGTAGAGGTACTTCTTTCAGTTCAGCTGGTGAAGGTATCTTTGACCTCCAGATTAGAAGTAAAGAAATATAAGTGGAGTTGGCTAATTGAGCTATTAACAGATCTCTGGGTGTCACACTTTAAGAACAGAGGTGCCTTTATGCCATTTTCAGCAGATCTTGAAGAAGAGTAGGACTCTCATCCCAGTATTTCCAAAGTGTAGCCTTTTAGCTGATGTATGTGCTTTGTAGCACGTAGTAAAGTTTATTCTGCCCACTTGACCTTGACAGTGAAGTTGATGTAATGGAAACTGCAGCTGGGGAATACAAATTATACTTTTGTTTGCATTTTTTTTGCTGGTAATTGTTAAGTCAAAACCTAATGAATCAAAATTAAACACTTTTGTATTCTCTGTAGACCTGGGCATACAACTTTGGTAGGTCTGGGATGGTTCACTGACTTGAGTGTTATACTGTTGCCTGTCATAGTATCTGGATGAAACCAGCATGATATTTCAGATTTTCAGTGTAACTCAGAGCAGTGTCTTTCTACTGGCTGATGTTCTGCTGATTCTCTCATGAAACCACTCATCTGTGCTAGGTCTTTCCAGTAGCTTTATGTATCATTCATGAAGTATGAAATATTTTCTCTTAAAGACTTTTGAATAGTAATCTGATATGTGGAACGCTACATCAGTCCTCTTAAGTGACACATCCACTGAAAGCTCCACTGCTCCCTTCAGCAAATCTGCTTTATACAAAACATCCACTGGCTAGACACAGTCTTTGAGAATCAAAACAGAATTACACTTTGGCTGCAAGGGGGCCTGTATCTCCAGAATACTGTTTAAGTTACAAACCTCGTGTATGTTTGTGGTATCACCTGCACTACTGAAAGAAACCAAATGTGTGTAATCTTGGAAATGGCTATAATTTTTGCTGTGAAAGCACTTTGCAAGGGAAAATTGTAATGGTGGCTGCCTGTTTTTGATCTGCAGGCTTAAAAATAGAACTGCTAAACAAAAACATTGTGGGACCCTCTTTTCTAAGTTAATTTCTAACACTGTTTTGGTTGTCTTGCTTCATGGAAGAACTCTTTTTCTCTCTCTTCCTTTCCTACTTCAGTCTCTTTTCCCTCTTCTTCTGTGTAGGGAGGAATCAGCGGAAGGCTTTCCTCTCAAAGAACAGTAATCTTGAGTTGAAAGCCACAAGACCGAGGATCTAAGCAACAGAAGTGCTTATGGACAGGCTAAGACAGTGTCAACTCAGAAAAGCCCACCAGTCTCACCTGCACATCCCAGTGTCACAGTACCTGGACAGGGCTCCATCCTCCTTAGCAACTCAGTGTTTCAGTCTCTAGAGCTGGCCAGGGGCTCTGGTCATCCAGAGCGGGGTGTGTGCAAGGCAGCAGGGTGAGAGCAGCAACAGGCAAAGCAGTAATCTCAATACTTGGGGTCAGAGTGCTGCTCAAGGGCAGTCTCTCTCCTCAGTAAACTTGAGCAAGGGTGACAAGCTCAGGAAAGAGGCTGAAGCGCTCTCAGCTGAGGATGTGGCTTCACCATGCAGCTGGCAGCTGCTTATTCAGTGCGCCACCTCAACAGCATGCTCAATCCTTTCTGGCCTGTTTCAGCCAGAATGAGAGGAATTGGAGGATATCTCTGCTCTTCTGCCTTACCTTGAAGCTAACTGGAAGGGAAATCTGGGAGTCGGTGGCTGGGAGGAAGGCAAGTAATGAACAGGTGATGTGTGCCCACATGCATAGCTGCAGGCCCAGAAGTTGTGTTTGCAGAAGCTGCTGGCTGTTGTAGTAGCTTGCATAGATCTGTTGTGCTTTTCCCTGGGAAGCCACTCATCTATATTTGGAATGAAGAGAGTAGGTTTGTGAGGGGGGGAGAAAGGGTTTTAATTTTTAGAAGGTGATTACATCCTATTTTGCAAAAGAGGCTTACCCCAAACTTTCATTTCCCTTAAATGATCAGTCTCAGAAACGCTGTTAGAGTTGATGGGTGACCACTGTCTCAATTCCTCACACAGAAGTCCTGCTGGAGCAGGAGTTTGGAAAGCTGCATTGAAATGCAGGAGTGAGCACCTCACTTGTGGCCTCCTACCCTGTCCTCTGCAGAAGAAAGGAGGTCACTCCCCTGAAGAGTGAGACTACTCTGCCCAGCAAGAGGAGCTGAATAGCTGGCTTTAGCTGCAGCAGGGACTGCTGTTTATGTGGAGGAAAAATAGGATAAACAGAGAAACTTCTGTTGTAGCTGTAGTGGCAAGGGTGAACACTGAAAGCCTTGGGTTATAAAGCAGCTTTGGTATGGGGGAGAGACAAAGCGGTGCCTTCTTCCAACACTCAGCAAACACGTGGCTTAGCTCTTCATTACTGTCCTAGAAACATCCCTGGAAGTGTCTGAAGCAATGCGTATCTGTACAGTGCTGCAGCTCCGCACACCTGAACTTTCCCCTGGCCCTCTCCTCTCAAGGACGAGCTCTAGCTACCCCAGGATCTTCTGCAGTTCCATTTAGTGCTTGCGGCTTTGTATGCAGTGGAAACTGGGCACTCAACTCCTTCAGCAGCAGTCACTTGAAACAGAGGAAAAACGAGTGTGTCTTTACCACGCAGAGCAGAAATCCAGTTAGGAAAACTGTCCTGCAACTTTGAAGCTGGGTTTCATTAGCTCGGTTTCATTCGTCAGGCGCATCTTGTAGTAGAGTTTCTGTGGGGAAGGTGTCATATCCTGATGGTGCTAATTACGAACTAGCTGGAATTCCTTAACAGTGATAGAACAGCTAAAGCAGCCTTCCTAGGAAAGAGCAGGAGAGATTTTCCTCTTGGAGGCAAAGGTTTTGACAGGTTTTACTCTGTCGGAATTAGCAGGATCCAAATGCGACCTGTCAAGGGAAGTTGACTTCAGAGATGTAGCTTTGCTGAATTTTCTGCCATCATATGCTCTGCCAACATTTTTTTTCCCCCCTTTCTGAGGTACTATTTCTTACTTTGTCTCAGTAAGGTGTTTTTTTGTTGTTTTGTTGTTGGGTTTTTTTTTCTTTTCTTTAAAGTTTCCATGCTTCACTCAGCAATAAAATGCAATTGAGCCACAAAACCAAAGAGATGGTTGGGGCTGCTTCACTGTCTCAAAGAGGGTTTGCCTGAAGCTGCTGCAGCCTTTCCATAACTCCTTTGTTTTGCAGTGATCAGGCGCTTTGGATTCACTTAATTTCCTGCCCGTTCCTGTGCACTGACAACCCTATATTTGTTCCTGGCTGTGCCTTGTTGTGACTGCCGGTAGAAAGTGCTAGGAAGGCCCATTGGGGTGCGCTTTATTGCTTGCCTGCCCTGCCTTTGATCCAGCTACAGAAACTCATGCTGTTACATGCACTGTAGCCTGGGTTCAGGAGAGGGATTTGGTAACACTTTCCCTGTCTGCTGCTGCAGAGCAAGGCTGGTAGTTCACATTTTCAATGCCAGTTGTAACTTTTTAAGCTAACAGAGGAAAAGGTTGATTCTGGGTGTGATGGAAATGCTGCAGTAAATGACTCCTGGTGGGTGGAGGAAGGTGCTGTGAAAAGTGTCTATTCTGCTCTGCTCATTGGCTTGCTCTCAGTAAGTCTGTTCACCTCTGCCCAGCTGGGAAAGGGATAGCTGCTGGAGATGAATAGGGATGCTAAATTTTTGGCTCAAACACCATACTTGAAATCTAGCCTGTGCTTTTGAAGTATGTGTCTTAGTTCTGGCCTTCCTTTACTACTGCCACCCATGTATTTCTCTGGAGTGAGGTCTAGCAAAAGTATGTTTGCAGAACACTTCAGAACCCATGAATGCAAGATGCTATGTGGTTTCCCGTCAAATGCAAACCCCTTATATTCTTTTGTTACTTTTTTAATGCCGTTTCAAGCTCGTTGCTGTAGACCCACACTGTTTGAGAGGTGCAAGGAGAGCAGCGTGATGGGCCAGCCCCTCTGAGTTGGGGAGGATTTGTCCCTCTCGGGATGCAGGGCTCGGGTTTCAGTAACACAATGCTTCGTGCAGCCATGTGTGTGTTCAAAAGAGCCAACTGGCTGGAGCTCCCGTGGTGACGCTTGGCTGATTTGGCAGGCGGGTTGATTCTGTCAAGTTACAGTATGGGAGTTAAGTCCAGCTTCAAATCCTCTCCCTTACCCGCTCGAGGAACTTGGAGGGGGGCGGGAAGAAGGGGGGAAGCTCTCTAGGGACTTTGTGTCATTATTGGCATGGAAACACTTTGTGATTATCAGCAGCAGGGTAGTGGCAAGGGGCTGATTATCTATCATGTCGTCAGCATAAATAATCAGTGGGCCCCTGAGCAGGGCTCCGCCTTTTGTAATGGCTCCACGTAATCACTGCATAACAGTTTAAAAGCAAGCAGAACAGAAAAACAGCTGGACTAATTCTGACCCTAACTGATGTTGCCTTTTCTCCCTTCACTAGAAGAGAAATATGTCACTATCCAGCCGTACGCCAGCCAGGGGAAGGATGAGATTGGGTTCGAAAAAGGGGTCACCGTGGAGGTCATCCAAAAGAACCTGGAAGGATGGTGGTACATAAGGTAAAGAAGCTGTGCAGCCAGATTGCTGCAGAACCTGTGACAATGAGCTTTTCTGATCATTCACTTAATGTTAGTGTTTAAATAATTCTGTAGCTGGGCAAAGCACCCCAATTTGTTCATAATGCCTCTGAAGAAATGTAAAGAAAAGGCTAATACGATACAATGGTGATTAAAGTAACACTACAGTGTCTGCAAAAGCTGTGGACCATTCCATAGGGGAAATTCCTGAACTTGTAGATTATTTTTTTTTTTCTTCCTTCAAGTTAAAAGCCCATATCTGAGTAAAGATCTGTGAGACCTAACAAGGCTTTCTGTTGTGTGTAATTTTAATGTGTTTCCAGTATAAGAGTTATTCTGCAACACACAAATCTATTTATAGCAATGCTGAAAGGCTGATTGTGATCTCTTGAGCTGTTTGGGGCAGGTAGTACTATTTTCAGGGATATAAGAGATCAGTTTGCTGGCTATAGCCCTTTTCCAAACTTATTGATGGTTTCAACTAATTTGTCTGATTAATGCCTGTGCATGTTAGATATTCCTGATGTAGAGGGACTAGATTCCAAAGGGCAGGCAAAGTTATCATTGTGTATCAAATCTGGTTATGTATGTTAAACAGCAGTCATAGAGGAGACTTGTGACTTAAAAATCCCATTTTTAAATGCTTATTGGCAAAATATGGGTTAGATATGTCTCAGATACAAGGTGTCAGGATGAGTACTTAATGAGAGGTTTCTCCATCTAGGTTCACCTGTGTTTTATTGCTCTCTCAAGATTCTGCCCCTTGTTTTGTATCTATGTGTGAATCCAGCAGTGCTGTGACATCCCACTTCTCTTTAAACAGGTAGCTTTAAAACAGAGGTTTATCCCTCAGGCAGTACAAAACATCTCGTCTAGTCATTGTTTTCCATTCAGCCTGTAATTATAGTGATTATTTTTTCCCCTTTCCCTCCCCAAGCTATAACTTGCTTTTGTTTGAATTCTGCTTGATTTATCAGCTATGAATGAGGACTATAAAAATGCTGACCGAAGCAATGTTGTTGTTTTTCTTGATGTTCCTTACTTAGAAAACTGATTTTTATTTTTCCTTCTGATGATCCCGTAGAGGGAATAGGCTAATAAAGATAGCAGTGGAGCCAGGAAGGCACTCTAGACAGGAGGAACTCAAAAATGCCTGGGTTTGGTCAGGTCACATTTTTTTCTCCTTTAATTATTCACAGAAGTGGAATGCAAAGTTGCAGATAGAGGAATCAAGATCACATAGGTTTTCTGAGGGGAGAAACATTGCAAGACAGCTTTAGTTGATTTTGGTATTCTTGTGAAATGCAGCGTTATTACTACTGTAGGTTCCCCTTTGCCATATTAATAGTTCTACAATAAGCACATTATTTATTTTTTTTCTCACACACTCCTTTGGGCCAACCCAAAACACACATTTTTCTCTATAGCAGAAGTGCATTCTGGTGGGCAGTGACACTTGCTGCAGTGTCTAAAGTGGTTCCTTCATGGTGATTTGCTGAAAGGACAGGGGATGCCCCAGCCACCCCATGGTACTTGGGGAATGCAGCATGCCCTCGGCTTTTTTGTAAGAGGCGTTTTGAGTTGAGCAACCCCTCCTCTTGTTGAAAAGTGGGTTAGGTGCTCTCCGTATGTGTGTGACAAGTGTGTTGGGTGTCAGCAATCATCTTCTCTGCTGCTCTGAAGCACTGTGCTGCAGTCTTGCTGGAGGATTAAACTGCTCTTAGAAACAGGTTGGTTTTTTCCCTTTGGGCAATGCTTTTGGAAATGTTGATGCAGTGATCCATCCCTTCAAGCTGATCCTTGGCAGCCTGGGTAGCTGATCTCCAACTTCTTGTGCTGTTTATTAGACTTAAACTGGTCTGAATACTGTTAGGTACCACTCAGAAAAGGATTCTTCTTCTGCAGAAATACGCTTTTCTGAGTATTGAGTGCCTTAAAAGAAGCCACTCCTCCTGCAGGGAGTGTGAGGGGAGAGGGAGCAGGAGCGACTTCAGTGGAATCCTGTTGCCTTGTTATCTGCTGGGCTGGGTAACAGAGACTGAACACACACATCAATGTGTAGAAATAAAAACAAATACATCAGTGTGCAAATGGAATCCACCTTAAAGACATTAGCTTGTTCCACCTTAAATATGTAATTTCCCCAAATTCCTGGCCATGTGCTGATCCTCATTTCCTGTCCTTTTTCTTTTTTTTTCTTTTTTTCTTTTCTTTTTTTTTTTTTTTTCTTCCCCCTAGTTTGCTTCCCTCTGGAGTAATTCCAGTGCTCTGGAGCTGGAAAGCAGATGTGACTCTCAGACTCACAGAGGCACTTCAGACTCTTTTTTTTTTTTAACATTCCTATGGTTTGAACCCATTTTTTCCTTCATGTAATATAAACAGGGAGGGTTTTGGAATCGCCAAGGAACCAAATCACTGCACCTAATTCTGCAACACTCCCAATTCAATGCTGTGTAAGCTATAGGCAACATCGGTGTCGTCTTTTGTTTTGCTCAGTGTGCATTATGACTTTAAAAACATCATTGGGACTGTAGAGAAGTGAAAGGAAGGCTCTGACCTGGGATCCTTCTTACCGTTCTGCTGAGTTCAGTGGATATGTGTGTTTCCTGGTATCATCATAGCTGGCATTAGCATCCATTATTTAGATTTTTGCCTTGTATAAACTACTGTCACTTGGAGGTGATCTCATGGTGCCCAAGTGAATTGCAGGCCAAATAACTAGCAATATGCTAAGTAAAGCTTTTGTTATTTGCCTGCATCTTCATTTTGTGGTTTGTTCTGAGCCTCAGCCCATGTGAATGAAGTGCAGTTGGGTGGTGGTGGTGGCGGCACTGAAATGAGGAGGAATCTAGGATGGGTTTTGAAATGTCTCCAGTAGGTGGTCAATATAAATGAAGGAAGAATACTTGTGATTCAACTCTTAGATGTAAAATGAAGATCGTTACCGGTTCAGGACCTCTCTGAAGCTGATTAGTAGTTGCCCTAGTTCTTTGACCTATAAAATGGGGAGCTCAAGTAGTCTTCTAAGGTGATGTTTGCAAAGGGCTTTGAGATTGCCAAGTTCAAGGACTAAGGTGAAAAATGTAAGCCTATTTGACTTGCATAAGTAGCTTTTATTTGTGAAGTTGCACAAATAAACTGGCAGTTGCTGGCAGCTACTGCTCAGCATTAACTTCAGGTTGAATTTAGTAACTCACAGGAAGAAATAACCAGCAACAGCCTCTCTACTGAGCATATGTTGCCCAGAGTTATTAACTGTCCAGCTATTGCTGCTACTATTCATTGGGAGAAACTATGTGAGATCAGAGGTGTCTGAAGCAGCAGGGTTATATGGGCTGATCCAAATACGTACAGTTGGCAGGAGAACTAACGACCCAGTACAGAACCTGCCTGTGGCTGCCTTTCTGATCTTAAACATGTTAAGTCTCCCACAAACTAAGATGGATGTAAACTGTGTTTTCTTGCTGATTTTGCACAATCAAGCACTGTTGAAAGTAACCTTTGGAACTGGAATGCTCAGTGCATTGGCCAATGTGGCTTTCTCACAGATGAAAACCCTTACATCTCCAGATCATGTAAAGTTGTAAACATCCTTTAAAAAAAACTTTCTTGATGCACAGGCAATAGAAAGCATTGGTCAGTAGCTCCGCAAAAGGGCTGTCTACTGCAAAAGGGGATGAAGCCAAAAGTCTTCAGGGCTTGAAAAAGGCACTTTAGAGATGCCTTGCCACAGTAGGGGATGTGGCACATATTGAGGCCTATTTCTTCTTTTCTTTTTTTGACTTGGTTTGAGGCTTATCATAAAAGCCTCAAAGGTGATGGGGTTGGATAGATCCAAACTGCATCTTGACATAGTATCAATGGCTGGATGTTGTGTTTCTGTTGGAAGTCAAATCAAGTCATTACCGTTTTGCTACTTGTTAGTCTCTATTTGGCAAACAAAGCTCAGAGCTGTTGAGATGCTTTCCTTTGACACCAGAATCCTTTGGAAAAACTTCTCACTAACCTCTCTGAGCAGGGGAGATCCTGTATCTTTGTCTTCATGTGTGACAGAAGGCAGGTATGTAGGGAAAAGCAGCATCTCTAGTGTCCTGGCTGATCTAGATGGGAGGGGAGGAAAGGCAAGATTTTGGACAGAAAGGTCACTGTGGTCTCTCCTAGAAGTACAGCAATTGTAATTGCTTTTGATGGGAAGAGTAATGAAGAAGTCTAGGGAAGCAAGCCTATACTGTATTTTCCTGTCCTCCCCATAAAATCCCAGTGCCACTCTTGAGTGTTTGGATGTGGCGAATGAGCCCAGGGTGTGCTCTGGTGCAGAAATCTCACGGCAAATCTGAGAATCCAAGTGTTGGCATGACAAAGTTACTCACCTGCTAGGGAACAATTTGCTGATATTTCCTCTCCTCCCCTGCTCCTTCCTCTGCTGTCTAATGAGTCTCCATTTTCATTAAAGAGCCTTAGAGTCCTACTCTTTTAACCTTTGTATTTCCTGCAGATTTCCTGAGCACCAGGATTTTAATAGTGCCTGCTTTCCCACTTACAGTTCAAGCGCCTGCTTTGGGTATCTTGAGAGATTAAAGAGAAAAGGGTTTCAGTGACTCACTCTGTAGCAAGTTAGGGTTTCATTAGGCAAAGCAGAGTTCATCCACGTGGTCCTCCCTGGAGTCTGATTGTAATCTGAAGTCCCTGCTGAGGTGTTAGGAATGGCAGGAGTTAGAAAAACCATCTTCCCAAAAGCTCGGTTGGGGAAGAATGACTTCAGTCTGAAGCATTGCATGAGCAGCTCAGGCTGTTGTTCTGGGAACACGTACTGGATTCAGGTGTCTGTTCAGCTTTCCCAGTTTATTTCTTCAAATAGCCCCTAGGTTGTTCAGGGAAATGAGTCTTCATCAAAGCCATTTTTCTTTAGTCAAATTGTTTCTAAACCTTGTAGTGCTAGAAGAAGCTGCAGTGGTTTGAGTCCCATATTTTCCATAAGAGAAGCTGATCATACAGGACTGGGAGTTGTGGGAGGAGGGGCAGTGGTCATTATTGTAATTGCAAGAGGGGAGGGATACTTGCACAAAGACCTTGCAAACTGCAGATGTAGGGGCTCTGTACTGGGCTCTCTACACCCTTTTTTTAGCCCTTTTCCATTTTGAGTTGCCACTAGGAAGTATTTAAACTATTAAAATATTTTACTCACTAGTTTGCTTTTTTACCATATGGCAAAATACTGAATTTGCGTAGTACTGTCTTAAGTGTGGCATAAAACAAACTAGTGAAGCCCTTTACCTTGTGAGAAACTGTATTTCTTATAGAGAGAGAGTCCTTCCTTAGGATGAGAAGTGGCTTTAACAGCAGTTCACAGTTCACTGCTAGCTCAGCTGACTTTGAGATGTCTGATCAATAGGTAATAAATGAATAGAGACCACAAGAGTTTATCCAAGAACCACAAATTTTGGGTTATGTTATCATCCATCATTTTTGCCTTAGCTATTATACCTAAAATGCATGAGAAGGCTGTGTTTGATGTGATGTTCCCTTTTGCATCTGCAGGTATCTAGGCAAAGAGGGCTGGGCCCCAGCTTCATATCTGAAGAAGGCTAAAGATGATCTTCCGTCTAGGAAAAAGAACTTAACTGGGCCAGTGGAAATCATAGGAAACATCATGGAGATCAGTAACCTGCTGAACAAGAAATCATCCACTGACAAGGAAACTCAAGCAGAAAATGAGACTACAGAAACCCATATCTCCAAGAAGGAAATCAGTTTGCCCATCCTGTGCAATGACTCTAATGGCAATGCCATGATGACCCCAGACAAGCAGGCTTCCAAACTGGCCCAGGGATCCCCAGCCATAGCAAGGATAGCACCACAAAGAGCTCAAATAAGTAAGGCAGTAAAGTAGTCTGGATTTCCACTGGCTTGCAATGAATTCTTGTTTTCTACCTTTCAGGGCTGGCATTGCCTGTCAGCTAAGGTCCCATGTGTTCTGGCCTTATAGCTGACTCCACATGAGCAGATCTTTGCATTGTCTGTAGATCTGCGGGGACTACAAGACATGGTCCTTCATTACTAGTGATAAAATTTAACTTCCCTTTATACAAGGGCTGGCTGTTTTTTCTTTATCTTAGCCAGTATGCTTTTACTTTTTTTCTTTTTCCCAGATAAGATTTTTTTTTCCTTTTGTACACTCTATGCTCCCCATCCCCAGTAACGCAGATGATGTGATGGTGTGTTAAAACCAAGGAGACCACCTATGTCGTCTCTTGCATGTGTTCTGCTGCTTTCTTGGGGGCAAGTTGCTATGATATTTTTACTACTTCATCTGCAAAATGCAAATGCTAACGCTAGTCTGTGCAAGGAATGGCAAGATACTATGATAGAGGACAGTGTGAGTGTTATTAATTTAGTGAATTATTTTTACTGCTGGGGGGAAAGGTAGATATTAGTCCAATTCTTTGCTGGCCTATCTCCAATGGAGCTGGTCAGTTCCAGCAGAAAATACAATCCACTACTTTCTGGCAGTGATTTCCTCTTAAATTTGCTGGCTTAGCTGAGATGAATAGCTAAGCTACCTTGGTATTTCTAATATACCCTCATAGTTTCCTATCTTGTTTCATAGAGATGCCTTAAATATTGCAAATACTGACTTCTTATATTCTCAGACTGTGTAACAGCGGAGAGCTGCTGAAGAATGTGTTTAGCAGTACGTACAAAGCTAAGTAAACTCTCCCTTCTCCCTTTCCTGCGTAGGTTCTCCAAATCTACGAACAAGGCCGCCCCCACGAAGAGAATCCAGTCTGGTTTGTATTGTTTTATGGTGTATGTTAGCAGCGGGGTAGGTGTGCGGGTGCTTTATGAGGCTTGTTACAGCTCTACAGGGTGTGGGAGGTATCTGAGAGAGCCTTTATTTGCATGCCTCTTCATTTTCTTTAAGTATTGAGCAGTCCTCTGAACATCCTAATGTTAACTGGGGATTTCTGTTTTTCAAAATGTTGCCCCAACTAAGCAGATATTGAATGGAAGGGAGAACATCCTAAAGCTACTATGTTCTATGCGTGAGCATTAAAGCCCATTCGGCTGACTGAGAAGCTTTAAAGTTCCTCCGGGTGTCTTTAGCCCAAACTGGATCTTTTGACCTTCTCTTGTCTTTAACAACTGGGAACGTCTCCCCTGCTTCCATTGCTGCCATCTTTGAGGGGGTTAATTTTCACATTTAAAGTGACTTGGGATCTTATGGAAGGATATGTGCTACAGGAATGAGACCACCTAGGATTGTTTATCCTCAAAGCTGGAATTCTGGAAGTTTGGGCCAATTTGAGATTCGGACTGTCATCTTCAGATAGGAACTACTCAGTAATCTAATTGCACAAAAGTCACGCTAATAACGTGTTTATAACTAGGCAATACATAGTGCTCAATCTTTGCTGTACCCTTTTTGAGCAGTGTGTGACTTGTAATTTTTCTCTGTTGTCTGAGATGCCTCTTAACAAACTAGATGAATAATATATTAGCATTTTTTTCCTATTTCTCTTTGCATTATTTTCAATTAGAATTTGTTTTGGCAAGACTGCTACACTTAATCCCATGCTAAAAATAACAATGATAATATATGTGAAACCCTGAACATGTCTGCTGTTTCCAATTATCTTCATTTAATCCAAACCATCCTATTATCTGAAGGCATTTTATTATGCTGCACTTCTGCTATATTTCAGCATTTATAGTGCAGAAACATCCAATTATAACATTGTTAGACATGGTTCCTAAGGTGCAGTGATGCATCCTCTGTGAAATGCCACATGCTGTGCGTGGTGAAACATGGATAGTTAGTTGCAATAAAGATATCTTAGAAATGGAGCAGCGTGTGAATAAAGCACAGCATGCAATTTGCCTTTCTGCCATTAATGGTTTAGGATCATTTTGTGTCTTTGGCTGTCCTGTGTCTGTGGCGGGTCTGACCTGTGTTCAAAAGATCCTGACATACTGTGGTTCTTGTGTTAGAACCATTAGCAGTGAAGTGCAGAAGCTGGGAAGCTTCACCATCATCTAGTTGTTCTATAGATGAGCAATGTGCTAATCTGAAAAGCTCTTGATATTGAAACTCTTGAAAAGACTCTTATCCCATTTATCACCTTAAAAATAATTGTAAGAAACTCTGAAATGTGACAGCTTAATGTAAAGGTACTTAGCTTTTAGAAGAGTCTGGTATGCTGCCAGAATGGCTGTAAATAGCAGTGTCACGCTTCTTGTGGAGCCTCTATGCTATTTTAAATACAGGTTGTGTTGGGATTGTGTAGAGGTTCTGGGTCCCTGTTATGGGGAGGAACTGGAATCTTCTGATCCTATTGTAAAGTCCTTTCTTTCTCACTTTAGCTGGGCAAAGCTCTTCAATAGGGGTCTATGATATTATCCTTATTTCTTGCTGTAACAGGTGCTTGTTGTATCACTGACTATTTCAGATTGTTTAAAAATCCAGCAGCAGATTAAGAGCAATAATTCATGAGGATTACATTTTAAGGTAGTATATTTGATAGGCAGAATCTATTACGGGCCTGTTGCAATGCAATCTTCTGCAGTTGTGGCAAGCCATACAGAACAGTTTTTCTGGGCAAAATCTGAGAGTAAATGGGCTGTTGTTACTGTGACTGGAATGGCAGCTCACGCTTTATGGCCCATCAATAAAATGTTTTACTGTTCAGGTAAAGATTATCACAGTTTTAATAGCTGGTGAAAGCGGCATGAACAGTGCCTATTTTGAAAGGCTTCTCTCTTGTGGCCCATCTCAATACATCAGCTTCCACTCTGGAGAATTGGGAAGTTATCATTAGGAAGTAGCACAGGAAGAAGGAAGAGCTTTAGTGAATAAAGGCAAATATTTTTTCGTAGTGCTGTTCAGCCCACTGTTTCTTTGGTTTAATTGAAGAAAACTTCTTATTTGCCATAGGGTTTTCAGTTGCCCAAACCACCAGAGCCACCCTCCGTGGAAGTGGAATACTACACCATTGCAGAGTTCCAGTCATGTATCTCTGATGGCATAAGCTTTCGTGGAGGACAAAAAGCAGAGGTAAACCTTCACAATGCAGCTGGAAAAATTGTAATATTTGGCTATTGCAGGGGACTGGATGGAAAGGGGAGGAGTGAAATGCAATTAGTTGAGATTTTTGTCTAAGTAACATGTTCCTTGTCATCTCCTAGGTTATAGAAAAGAATTCTGGTGGCTGGTGGTATGTGCAGATTGGAGAGAAGGAAGGATGGGCTCCAGCATCTTATATTGACAAAAGAAAGAAGCCAAATTTAAACAGAAGAACCAGTACTTTAACCCGCCCAAAAGTTCCTCCCCCAGCACCTCCCAGTAAACCAAAAGACTCTGAAGAAGGAACAGCTCCTGGAACTGTTTCTTCGGGAGATACCCAGGACTCTCCCCACAAGCTCAAATACGAAGAACCTGAGTATGATGTGCCTGCCTTTGGTTTTGAGTCAGAGTGTGAAGTGAGTGAAAGTCATCGTGAAGAGGGTACTCCTGAAAAACGACTGTTTCAGCCCCTCAAGCCCTCTCCCGTGTCATCACTTCAGAAAGCAAAGTTCAAGGTAGGAGAGTCTTCAGAAGATGTTGCTCACGAAGAAGAGACCATCTACGAGAATGAGGGATTCAGGCGTTATGTGGAAGATGCTTTGTCCAATAAGGAATCTAGTGGAGACTCTGATTCTCAGAAAAGCTCCTCTCTCTCCTTGATCCGAAGGAATTCCCCATGTTCCAGCTCTCCTAAATCATCGCTTGTGAAGCTCAAGATGGACAAAAACATCCAGCCCGATCTTGGAAAATGTCACTATTCCAGGAGTGAGGAGACGAAACCAAGGTCAGCTTCAGATGTTGGCTTACGTAGCATGCCAAGAACAGTCATGAAGAAAGAGCCTGGGCAGAGTCCTTCCATCAGAGCAAAGCCAATTGTTAGGCCGAAACCCTTCCTGAACAAGGCAGATTCTCAGAGCCAAGAGAAAATGGATATTAGCACTTTAAGGCGTCAGCTGAGGCCAACTGGGCAACTCAGAGGTGGACTTAAAGGTTCAAGAAGTGAAGAGTCCGAGAGCCCCCCACACACAGCTTCTGACAACCAAGATGATCCTGTTAGGAGGAGCTCAGCTGATCTCATTACAGCTCCTTCCCGTGGCGTTTTCTGCTCTAGTCTTCCAGCCAAAACTGAGCAAGAAAATGACTCCAGATGTTTCTATGTGACCACTGACTCATACCAAAAGGTACAGGATTCTGAAATTTGCTTCCCAGCAGGAGTAGAAGTGGAAGTGCTGGAAAAGCAAGCCAGTGGGTGGTGGTACCTGAAATATGGAGACATGGAAGGCTGGGCTCCTTCCCATTATTTGGCTCTCCCTGACAACCAGCGAGAAACCACATCAGCAGAGACTGATGCCTCATTTGCCAGGAACAGGAAAAATGAAAACAAGTCAAACAGCTTAGAGAAGATAGAGAAGAGGGTTCAGGCTTTGAACACCATCAATCAGAGCAAACGTGCAACGCCGCCCATCCCAAGCAAACCTCCTGGTGGTTTTTCAAAAACATCAGGGCCAGTCAAAATGAGGAATGGTGTAAGGCAACTTGCTGTCAGGCCGCAGTCAGTGTTTGTGTCTCCACCACCAAAGGATAACAACCTGTCATGCTCCTTGCGCAGAAATGAGTCTCTAACAACTACAGATCATCTTAGGACCGTCCGTCGGAATTCCTCCTTCAGCAACGCACGGTCGCAGCCTGGTGATGTGAAGGGAAAGCAGTCTGAGCGGGCAGGTACAGAGGGCTCGGAGACCACCTCCAACCTCCCTGCCCAGAGGAACGGGATTCCTGTATCGACAGTCAGGCCAAAGCCCATTGAGAAATCCCAGTTCATCCACAACAATCTCAAGGACATCTACGTTTCCATTGCAGACTATGAAGGGGATGAGGAGACTGCAGGGTTTCAGGAAGGTGTCTGCATGGAGGTCCTCGAAAGGAACCCAAATGGCTGGTGGTACTGCCAGATCATGAATGGTGTGAAGCCATTCAAAGGCTGGGTGCCCTCAAATTATTTGGAGAAAAAGAACTAATATTGCAATATCTTTAACCTCCCTAATTTATACTGTTCCTGCTGTGTACATGTGGAAAAAACAATTGCTACACAAAAAGATGTTTCCCTGTGCTCCAGTTTGTACAAAGGGACAAAGGAGTCTATGCTGAGGACAAATCTGCCATGTTCTGGAGAGGTTTGTGAGGTTAACATGTCATAAGCAACTATGAGGAAGATGCAGCATAGTCAAATGCCTTTTTGTGATGTTGTTAATAATCTTTTATGTGTAACAGGGTATGACATCCCATCTTTCCCGTTATTGATAGGAAACCAAATGTGTGCCTTTTGTGAGAGAGAAATACACATGCATCTACTTGGGCAGTTTTGTGCCAAACTCTGTTTTACAATCTTGGCTCCCTTTCTCCTCATTCTTGTCCATACGTGGAATACCCAAGAGTATTGGATATGTTTCCACAACTTACAGTGAGAAGCAAATGGGAGTTTCTGAAACACAGAGGGACTCTAATCCTTTGGAGATGTTCACTTTTTTTTTTTACTGTTCTCAACAGTTGGTTGGTCCAGAGTTGGAGCCTTTTCGTCGTGGAGAGATTTGGTCTCTGACTTCAGCTGTGTGTTCTTCTTACTGCTAACTCACCGGAAAGGGCAATCAGGTGGCGTTGGTTGGGGGCTTTTCGTTTCCTTTCATTCTGTCTTGTTCTTTGAGTTGGGATTTCAGGTGTTCTAGGGCAGCGATGCCTACTGGTGCTTGTAAAAACAAACCTACAAACCCCATGCTTAAGCACGTCAATTATTTTGTAAGCTCTGTATTTGGTTCTGTGCCTGACTCTTGCTAGGTGATCCTGGGTGATTCTTTTCCCAGAGTTGGGTTTCTCAAAACTTGTCATAATATCAAAATGTACAAAAGTCCCTTAAGACACTGAAGAAAAAGCTGTCAAATGTGTTACTTCTGGTTTTGCGATCTGGTCCGAATCCAAGCGTGCTGACTGCTGGCAGGGCCCACCAAGGTATTAACTAGAAATAGCCGTAACCTTCTGCAACATCAGTGTTTACAATGAGGGGGGGAAAAAAGCCATCAAACTCAGTCTGCACATCCTTAATTTGTATATTTTGGGGGAATTGTTTTTCTGTGTTTTGTTTTTGTCTTTTCTGTGCATTCTGGGTTTACTTTATTTTTTTGTCTTGTTTTACCAGAAAAGACTTAAAACTGAAGTAGGAGCCAAATATGTGTTTCTGTTCCCACTTGAATCCAAAAAGTACAGTTGTACTGGAAAGTGTGCCTGGGCTTCTGAGGCTCAGAGATTTAATATTGAAGCAATTAGGTTACAATGCATCTAACCAGGAAGCTGCCTCTTCTAGCTCCATTTCTGTTAACTCATGCTTTGAAACGTGGCACATGGTGGGGGTAGTGTGATGGGAAGTGGAAGAGGAGGCATTCCTTGGAAAAGGCTAGGAATATGGAGTTATTCTTGAGGTAGCCAACTCTTGTACTGTAAACAGCATTGGCTAAATCCCTACTGTACTTGAGGAAGTCATGCTTTTATTTTTTTTTAAATGGCCTTGTTAATCACTCGAGATCAATATCTAGTTCCTTTAAATAAGAGGCAGCGTTGTAAATCTGGTTTAAGGGGGAGGGGGCAGACCATTTCACTACTGGTTTAAGCAAAATGATACACGCCCTTTTTTTTCCACCAGTTTCATACCAATTTGTCTTGGAAGGTAAAGGTTATAAGACTTTAAAATAGCTGGGATCGAGGGGCTGAGTAAAATAGCACAACATGGTGTGTTACTGGGGATGTTTCTCTGCCAAAAAAAAAATTATACAATTTATACTTTGTTCTTGTCTTTTTTCTTTCTTTTTTTTTTTTTTGTTGTTGTTTGGTGTTAATTTCCATGGTAATATTGAGAGAGTTGCCTACAGCTAACCTGACTGATGTCCTTTTGGTAGCTGAAACAACATCCAGGTGCCACAACTGGCTACAAGCAGTGCTGTGGTTCGAGCAGCTCTCTACATGCAAGTTGGGAGGGAGGGTGTTTGGTTAGAATCCCTTTAAATTTTGGTGGCAGGAGAAGGAGTTGTATCTGCACAACAGCTCGTATCACAGTGTGCAGGGTCCTCTTTGTACCTTATGTCTTACCATATAATATATAGCATATATCCAGTTAGCTACATCTTACTGGATGTGTATCTGAGGCATTGTGGCCCTGTCTCTCATACTTCTCCCCATTTTTAGTTGTACTAATATGGTAGCAGCCATAAAAGACTGCTGGAGCTGTTGTGAGATTATAATAGAAGTATTATATTCTTCTGCTGGACAGTATTAAATAGAGCAATACATAGAGTTATCTGCTAGATTGCAGTACTAATAGTAGTGACTTAGTGACTCGTATTAATGTTGTTATGATTTATTTTAACAATAATGATGCGGAAGTGGTTCATTATTTTGAGTTAATGCACTTTAACAATACAAGAAACCAAAATGGATGCCAATGCAGAGAACTAAGTGCATTATTTAAAGGTGCAGTATATAATTATCATTTTCTTGAAGCACATATTTATTAAGAATTAACTTATTTAAAATATTCTAAAGTTTTGTTTAAAGACATTCCCACTAGGCCATCTCTTTGGGGGGATGTAAAAGCACAGCTCCCAGATCTTCTGCATTGAGCCACTGAATTCTCAGAGTACACTGCGGCATGATGTGAGCCCCTACCCAGGGAGAAGAAAGCAGCACACAGACAGGAGAGCCCGAACTACTATAAATACAAATATTCGCACTTGCGTCCAGCAAAGCCGAGCCCAGAGCACCTCTGAACTGCAGGAGTCCCTGCAGGGTTTGGGGTGGCAAAGCTGTTTCGGTTGTGGCGCCTTGCTGCCACATGCCTTGCATGAGGCTGGTCCCTGGTGGATGCAGGCTTGCTGCAAGGCGCAGGTTAGGATGAGGGCTTTAGGATCTGCCTGTGAAACGCAGATCATCTCTGTGACAGACATCAGTCTGTCCCACAGTTCCCTTTCCACCTTGCTGGCTTGCTTCTCCAGCTCTGGCTTTTGCAGGGGGGCAGTTTGCCAAGCTCCAAGTGGTGCAGGGGATGATGCAGACTGACGGTACCTGCAGTACTTCTGGGGTTTTATGAAGCAACAGCCAAGTGCCCATGGCTCAGTTGCTCCGATCCCATGTGAAAAGCTTCATGGCCCTACTGAGGAGAGGCCATCCTCCCTCTGCCCCCACCTGCACCAGCAAAAGGATGGAGTGCAAATGACCTACTTGATACTAGAAATGAATGTGGGCCATCTCCTGGCATGCTGGGCTTCCTGCCTCATGGGAAAGCTTCAGTTTGGGCTTCCCTTTATTTGGTGGCTGTTCTGACTGCTTGTGTTTAAAAGGGCACTTTTAAAGCAAATACCCCCCAATGCAGTTTTTTCTCCTTCCCATCTTACTATTGTCACAGCAGCTCTCACTGATCTCTTTTTTGATTCTTTCAATTGAGAGATACTGGGAAGAGAATGATTTTTTTTTTTCTTTTTTCCTTCTCCATCGGCAAGTGGCATGTTTTGGTCAGCTCCACTGATACCCAAAATAGCAACCCCTTTCCACTGTTGGCTGTGAAACAGAGCGAAAGGCCTTAAGCTAAATCAGAAAAGCTGACTGCAAGGCAGGAAAAGCTGGCAGGATGCCTCAGAGGACGATGTAGTGCTAGAAGTGTTTTAGCTCTTTTCTAAAATGTTAGTGTCGCCTTAAGCTTTATTTACTAAATTTGTCAAAACTGACACTGGATCAAGAGCAATATTGAAATGTAACGTACACCTCAGTGAACACTCAATGCAGAAGTCAATAGTACTGTTTAAATTTCTCTTTTTCTGGTCTGTTCTTGAACCAGATTGTGAAGAGGAAGAGCTCTGCAGGGCTTGGGCAAAGCCATTTGCAGCTGAAGGGGGCCCTCCTCCGGGGGAAGAGGCGGCTGCTGTCACCGCGTTGCTCTCACCCGCTGTCCGTGCTTTCCAAAAAGTCTTGAATTTGGACCAGCAGAAAATCCAAACTCCGATGCCAGAGAACAAAATTTAAGAATGTGAAAATTGTGTCTTGCTGTATACTGCAACTTTAATAATAATGAGCACTTCTGAGTTCGTTATTGAGGTTTATATAATGCCTGAAAAGTTTAATTGCTGGTTTCCCTTGTCTCCCCTTTCAAAACACTTTCTCATAACAGCAAGAGTAATACGTTTTTGTTAGCAGCTCTTCCCCGTGGGAGGCAATTCCTGGTAATTGTTTTAGCTCTCACGCCTTGCGACGGGTGGGTGTAGTCACATGTACCAGTCCTTTGCAAGCCAAACTTTTCAAGATAAAAGATAGGGTGGGCACGTGTTCGGATGCTTAACTGATATATTGACAGGAAGTTTTTAAATTGGTGTGTACAATAATTGCAAATACACAATAATGAAGGATTGAAACTCACTCCCGGTTAGACTCCTAAAAATGGAATTTCAGCTCTGCACGGGTACAGCTAAAAAATGGATTTCGCCCTTGTGGATATGCACCCCAAAGACTCCTTTCATTATGATGCTATAGAGTTTGACGAAGGCATTATATAATTGTTTTCATCACTTTCAGATCTTAATGAATCGTATTTTATTGTAATATATATTCATTGCTTTCCTCAGTTAAAAAGAAAGTTACTGCTTTTGTCTTGTATGAAAAACAAGGGAATTTGATAAAGCATTCATTATTTTCATATTACTAGTATTAACAGAATAGAACTAGTACTATTTAATTTTAGATCTTCATAGCTAGCTTGTTAATAACTCATATTTTCCTGTGTTGTATCCTACTAATTTTTTCTATTTTTCCCAAATACTCTGCATTCTTGAGGAAAAAAAAAAAAACAAATCCAATGAGTGGATAAGTGCAATATTCATAAAATAAACAGGCCCCTCATCCAGGACTTGGAGTGGAACGTGCAGTGTGAAATGTTTGCAATTCTCTATTTATGCACTCTTAGGGGAAGGAGAAATGCAGGGGAGGGGGTGGCTGGATGAAAACAGGACCCTTGGGTAGGTAGGGACTGACAGCTGGGGTGGTTTCAGGTGGGAATGACTGTTCTTCATAAAAAAAAGTATCACCTGTTACTGAAAGTATAAGGACTATGCAGCATGTTGCCAGGATTATGTATAGAATATGCATTAACATCCTTGTCAATACAGGACTTCTGAGCTATTCTTGAAACACTCTGTATGTCATCCATGCATGATACTGTCTTCTGGTATGTCTCTGCCGGTTACGTCCTCTGTTACGCTTCAGAAGGGAAAATAATTCTGCTGATGCAGTCCCAAGTTTTGATACTGTATTGTTACTTGTATTTATTGCAAGAGCTATGGGAGTATTTTTACAGGTCCTCATTTCTTTTTGCTTTCTTAATGTTAACCTAAGAAAAAAAGGCCCCATTTTACTTGGGTTAGTTCTCACCTGCAGAATTTCACAGCTGATTTGGGTATTGATTTCATATTTCTTGGCTTGCAGAGGCTGATCTCTCAGGTCAAAAATAAAATTGGGCAGGAACTTTGCCCTTCAAAAGAGGTTTTGTCTTAAATTCTATTTGAATGAAAGGAGAACTTCCATCTGTCCAAAATAATGTGACTTTCCAGGTAGCAGCAAAATCTTCTGCCTTTGAAAAACTGGACTGTTTTTGTAAGATGCAAGAAATGTGAAAGCCAGAGCATTTGATTGTCTGAGCCCCGGGAAGTACATCTCCTGTCGCTCTAGTTCATGTCCCTGGAGAGGGGTTATACCTCAGCTTTCTGCTTAATTTTTGTCCTGCTGTTCTTAAGTTTGTCAAAAAGCCTTAATATTATCAGACACCTTTGCATTCAAATAGAAAAACTGAATTCTGCAGCTGTACTGACATAGTATCAATTACATGATTTTGGAAAACCTCTAATACTTTACAAATGAATCTGGTTTTGAGGAGCCAACTTAATTCTTTCACGTGCTCTTGTCTAAACTATCAAGAAGTCTATGAGCATCAGTAGAGTTACACTGACAGAAGACCCGCAGTGGAGCAAAGCACCTTGCAGGTGCTCAGCATGGACCACTCTCAGCAAAAGCAAGTGCCGTGCACTCAGTTCCTACGCCTCCCACAGGTGCCCAGGATCACTGAGCCTCGGTGCTGCCATGCCATGATCCACTTCTCTGCAGGTCTTGCAGCTTTTCAAAACCAACTGGAGCTTTGCTGCTATTTGCTGGTGGCTTCCCGTCACCAGCGGCTCCTTCTGTGGCAACTTCATGTCTAGCCACATAGCGAAGTGCTGTGTGTAAATGCGGTGTTTGATAGCTGCCAACAGTACCAATACAATGGTCTGAGAGCAAATGTTTGTGTAAGTTATTTTATTTTCATTTGCTTTTAGTTGCTTGGTAGAAGCAGAGACCACCAATGCAGCGATGCATGGGGAATGTGTCAGCAGACTTGAACTGTTTGATGGCCTCTGCTAACTCTGTCCAGTGCTTGTATCACTCTTCCTCTCTCTCTGTGCTGCTCAGTAGTCATGTCTGTTGTGTGTGTCTGTAATTTTCAAATAAAGTACTGTATGTAGGGCCGGATCCAGAAGCCCCCACAGTCAGTTGAGTTTGGGTTGGGATGTAGGTTTGCTGTTGCTGCTTTTCCTCCTCCGTCTTTGACCCAACTTGGAGCAAAGCACAGGTGTCTGTAAAAAGACACCCATAACTTTACTTTGGGGTGTCAGTTTTGTGGGGTATGCATGCATTGCCAGGGGTGGAGCGAGGGGGTCTTTTTTCTTGGGTGCCCTTGGGTGCTAGGGCTCCGCAGCAGTTCCTGGAGCAAAAGCTGTGCCGCACTGCGTGTGGACCTGACTGGTGTAGGCAGAACAAATTAGTTTCTCCCATTTTATAATGTCAGGGCTGGGCTGGTCCCATCAACAATGTTCTTCATTTGTTCTTGCATCAAGGTAGCATTGATTCTAGTTGAAGAGTGCAATTTTTTTGTTTTGTGTTTGTTTTTTTAATAAATAAATTTGGTTTAAAGCTTCACACTGGCGTTTTACAGACCTGTTCTTGTCAGCATAAGCCACTACTGTCCTGAGTTGAGACTCCTGTTTGTTACTGAATCAAAATAACGGGAATTATGTTGATAATTTGGAAAGAAATGAGAGGTAACTGTATTGGCAGGGGAGGGATAGGTAAAATATGAGGAAAAAGATGTTTCTAATAAGGCCATAAATTATTGGGTCTGACACTGCAGGTGCTTTCTCTGTAAAGATGGTTTTAATACATCACTGCTCTGTGTTAGGATTTTTCATTATTGAGAAAAGTTGAGTTTTTCACTCCGTGATACACAATGACAATCTGTATCCTGAAGCCAGTGATCCACCAAAGACAAACACGGGTTCTGTGTTTGTTGTCGTTGGGGTGGTTTGTGTGTCTGGGAGTTTGCATACACTGAGGTTCTGCTGATGGAGCAGGCAAGAGTGGCTGTTCAGGCCCGCCTGCGTTGGCCCTCTGTGAAACAACCCTGTGCTAGTGGCACTTCTGGGAAAATGTTGGGTTTAGTGATCTTCCCCTGATGCTTAGGGTTATTTGGTTACAATGGTACCTGTCTGTCTTGGTCCCTGCTTGGTGGAGAAGAGCAGGGGGGAGGGAGAATCACTTGGCACTGTAGGACAATTTTAAAAATATAACAATTAATATTAAAATAAATGTTTCAGGCTTCTCCAGATATTCCCCTTCAAAGCTGTGTTAGTGAACTCTGTATTTGATGTCTGAAACTTAAGCACCATGGCAGCCTTCTCTGTGCAAACAGTTCTTTTGTGGCTTGAGAGCTTGATCTTGAACTGCTTCTGGGTCACCAGGGAAGTGGTAATAAATAAACAAAATCCCATCATCACCCTTGGGGTTTAGCCCGGGGGGGCATCAAATTCTGTTCTGGCTCTGGGTCCCCCTGAGCATCCAGTTCCGTTTGTTTCCATCCCGTAGACGCGAGATAGAATAGTGCAGTCAGTGGAACTTAGCCTGTAACAATTAGTAAACTGAACAAATAAAAAAGGAATTAAAAATAAACCTTTTAAAAAATGAAATATTTCAGTGAATAGCTGACTTAACTATTTCCTGTCTTGGATTTTTAGGGGGGCAGGGGGGAGAAGTTATAATTGTTTCCAGTCTCTAGGAGGAATTTTTCTGCCGCATGCTGAATAGGCTTGCTGAAAAAACTTGCTCATTACTCATGGTGAGTTCAAACCTGGAGTATCGCAAAAGCAAACTGCCTGTAGCGTTACAATGACTCTTTTGTACTGAGGGTCCAAACTGAGTATTGTGGGGTCAATAGTGCACAGAGTAGGTGCATTTCTGCTGTCTGGCTAACTTCATGTTAAATTGGTGCCGTTCCTTTATTGCAGATTTAATTGCAGTCAGCAGTGCTCATTACTCTGCTTGCAATGTTTGGGCAGAATCAAGCAGATGAGCCTCCTCAGTTAAGACTCAATATCAAATTTCGTGTCAGGAGAAGTCTTGCCAGCAGTTTGATTGATTGGTACTTAGACTAAAGTTCAGATGCAGATAACTCACAGTAGGTATTGAAAGCAGCTCAGTTGGCTGTGTACATCTGTAGCTGTTTCCAGAGCTGTTAATTAGCTTGAATTGTCTCTGGAAATGGTGGGTAGTCTGTCATTGGGAGCCTAAACCTTTTGTTGAATGAAAGCTGAAATCTGTTTGAGCAGTTGTGTTCCCCTCCATTAGCGGATCAATTGCACCTTGCTGGACTGGAAACCTCTGTGGGTTTTGCTGTCCCAAATTTGTGCTGGGCGGGGGGAGGATATCAATCTAGGCCAGGTCTAAGTGAGGCTTTGCAGTGGGTTTCCCGGGTGGTTGATGTTCCTTGAATATTAGATGCTGTTGTCATTTCTGTGTTGGTGTAGCATTCTGTTTTCTAGTGGTTAGGTGGTGGGAATGCCCCTGGTGGGAGCTTGGGGAGAGTATGTCGGTGACCAGAGATAGAGAAATGTGTGGCTGGTCTTAGTGTGTGTGGTCAAGTTTTTTTTTGTGTCTTTTTTTGTTTTCTTTTTGACATGGGAACCATTCTGTCTGTTCTGCTTGGAAAAAGGTCTAGAAATTGGGTGTGGTTTCTGTTGCAGTATATATGAGAAGGAATAACTGAGAGCTTTGGGTTTTGTTTTTTTTTTTTTTAAGAGAGTTTATGGGCAGGAGTCCGTTTAGTTTGTTTTGGGATGCAAGTTAAGCCAAGAGAGGAAGAAAATGAGTCTGGGGAAACCCTTTTTTTGTGGTAACAGCTTTGGGCCATATTTTCTTGTGACCTCTGATCCAGCTCCACTGAAGGTAGTGGAGTGAATATTGTTCATCGTGCAGATGTTAAAGCTTTTGGCCAAGTATTGATTCTTTCAGAGCTGACAGGTATTCTGACACTCACGGCATCACTCCTTAACGTACCTATAGCAAATGTGAGCTAGAGACAGAAACAGTAACTGTAGCCTCATGTGTTGTCCAATTTTTGTTTAATGAACTCGAGATGGTGACCGGTTGGATAAAACTGTTTGTGCAGTGAACAGCTCTTGCGAGGGTCCAGATGTGCTTGGGTGTCTGAGATGCTTTCCTAGAAAAGGAAATCACATGCATGATAGAACATTTTGCCTTTCTCAGTCATCCCAGTAAAATTGAAACCCAGAAAAACTACATTTTTTGCACTTAACAGTACCTTTTGCCATTGATGGCAAGAGTTATTGTTAATGAGGCATCAGGTGCTCCAATCTACCTGAACTGGCACAAAACCGAAGACCTTTTTTGTGACCAGTCCCTGAGTCTGCATGTAAACGTGGTAGATTTGATGCAGATTGGAGTACTAGTGAACAAAGATGAGTAACGTTTCTATGGGCCAACACAAAAGATGCATTATCAGTGGGGAAAACATAGCTCTCCTTTTTGCCAAGTGACCCTGTAGAAATGTCCTTTAAGCTTTAGCACAGATCACCTGGGGACCTGTGATGATTTAGCTGATACATATGGTACTGTCAGCCTGGTTCTGTCACTGGGACAGTAGAAGTGCGTCTCTATCCCAGTGAAAATTAATGAAATTATCATCGCACAATTGCTCTGGATTTGTCAGTGGGGGCGGGGGGGTGGGGGGGAACAGTTGTGCAAAACATTGTCTTGCCCCTAATCCAGACTTGCAGACTTTACTTGACTTCAGTGCCCAGTCCAGAACTGGTTTCAGAGCGGTCCTTGTGGCTATATCGTAGGCCAAGTGCAGTAAATGGGAGTTTGAATATCACCAGATCAGCCTGTGTCTGCTCGTGTCACAGGCATGGGTGACTGGGTCAGGGTTTTGCTGTGCTGTGTGGGACAGGGGCCGTACCCCGGGGGCTGACCTCTTTTCCGTGACTGCTGAACAGCCACGTGCCATGCCCAAGTGCTTGCTTGGAGAACTGCGAAACAATGTAAAGCAATTGAGGTTTGGGGTTTTTCCCTAAAGCAGTACATTCTGAAGCAGTGAAGTAAAAACAAGTGTGGGTCTGGGGGGGGTGGTTAATCATGTCTGTGCCTGTAAAGGTGAAAACTCTGCATGGGTCACTCCATGGGAAGAGAGAAACACAAACTGTCTCGGGCAACTGTGCATGTGAAGATGCAGAGCAAAAACTTCAGATTGCTGTGCCAAAAAGTAAATCTCAGCATTTCTCTTCAGGCATTTATTAGAGCTGGTATTATCCTGGAATTGAACAGCATTTAATAATGGTTAATTAAGACTGCTCAAAAACTCCTGGAGGAAAAGAAAATACAAATTGGGTTCTGGATGCTTGTAGAGGAGGAAGTTGCAATAAATAGAAAATATTGCCAAGTGCTTTATGAACTTAATTTTTTTTCCCTAGGATTGCCACAGATCCTTGTGACTGTATCCTGGCCCACGCTAGTGCTGTGGCACAGCAACTGGGTATAGACACCTCTGCAAAAAATTCATAGCCATGCATCTGTGATGGGCATGTGTGTGTTGGAAAAGATGGCCCTAAAAAAAGCCTGGAGCAAATGATGCTCGATAAGAGCATGCAGGTGCTGCAGTCTGCTGGGCTTTGGAGGGTGGCATGTGCGAGTGGAAAGGGAAGTTCAGGATGCACGCTGTCACTGCCCTTCCCATTCTTTGGCCATGCCCGAAGTCGGAGCTCTGCTGGGCCAAAGCAGGATCAAGCCCTCGGCACAGTGTTTGCCCTGTCCCACAGGGCTGAGCTCAGCTCTCCCAGGCGCTTTGAGTGATGTTTGCCGGCGCTGTACGCTGCTGCACAGCGATGATGCTCTCCTGTCTGTGTGGGCAGGACCAGGGGAGGTTGTTGAGGGACTGCCAGAGTTTGAGGGCTGTTTTCTCAGAGTTATTACAAATTCTTGCAATGTGAACTTCTAACGTTTTCAAAGACTCAGGCAGAAAGGACTTGCTAAACAGACTGTACATGTCATCTCCCAATTCTTTGATTGCTTGGACCAAAGGTGGTGCTAAGTCTGATCTTTGTCTGTAATATTTATATTTTGTTGGACTTTTTTTTCAGTGTTTGATAAAACAGATGCAGTGTCCTTCTTACATGAGAAATTTAGTCCCAGCTTGGGACATGGCAAAACTTACTGGACCTTTAGTGTCCAGAATTGTTGCTTGTTAACATTTGAGCAGGCTTGCAGTGTTCGGGGGGGGAGATGGGAAAAGGGTACTCTATCTTCAAATGCTTGCAGACTGTAAGAATTGACTTGTGATTTTTTTTGTTTGTTTGTATTTTGTTTACATTGCCTCTTATGCCCTAAGGAAAAATAAATTTTTGACCTTTTTAATTGTGATCCAGTTGGTTTATTTTGTTGGGGTGTTTTTTTCAATATTTTTCAGTACTGTTTTAATGCCACTTGGGTTTGTCAAACCACTGAATTTAGCTTTCACAGAACAATTTTCAATTTACGTGTACATGCAGTTGCAAATTTTGTCTTAGATTTAAGTGGATAAAGGAGCTTCTCTTGCCCCCTGGCCCTGAGTTGTTATTGTATGCTGTATTTTTGTCTCTTTTCTAATCCACAGAGTTTTATGGACTGCTTACCTGTGTGCTCAAATGTGAAGACCTCTTGTCTGTGTTGAGCAAGGTCTTAAGGTTTAAAATAATCTGTCAGGATGTTTTGTGGAGACGGATGTGGCATCAGATCCAAAATACGAAAAGCATCCTTTTTACATGAGTGGCCCTTTGGTTCTGTGATGAAAGGGTTGCTCTGCAAGTTGGGATGAGCCCTTAACGCCGCTGTGTGCAGGCTGCAGAGCAGGCTGTGCTTGAACACGGGGTATTAAGGTCTGATCTTGCAAGGTTGCTGGGCCCTGCCGACTCCTCTTACCTAACTTTGAAGGTGGGAGGCCCCAAATAGCTCAACAAGTAGAAGTTCTTTTCTGTGTGAAGCAGCAGATAGATAAAACTGAAGAGTTTCTCCTAATTGATCCTTGCTCCTTATGCAGGACGTCTCTCGGGAATACAGAGCGCAGTGGATTAGGGGATATAATGGGGCAGTGGGTTGTAATAGGGGATGTAACAGTAAAGAGGAAACAAGGTTGTTTTCCAGCACTTCAGCCCCCAACTTTGCTATAGGAGCCCTCTATGAAGTGTTGTCCTCTTCCTCATTGTCTGTTACAGTTTGCAAATCTGTAGGTGAGAGGGGTCATGCCTAGTGCTTGGCTTCCACTTTGGAAAGCAAGACTGCAGAGGGGCACTGGCCCTCCCCAACTTTTTGTTCCTGCAGCAGAGAATGACCTTGCATGAGTGCATCCCTCATTTTAGCATGAGGCTATGTCTTTACTCCACGACGTGGCATTTCACAAACATCCTGCAGAGAAACGGGTCTCACCCAGGCCCCGAGACGAGCCAGCTCTCAGCGGAGACACAGTGTTCGCTATCAGCGCCCAGGAGATGTTCCTCCGTTCTGGCACGTAGGCAGGTGATGCAGGAGGAGTCCTGCTTGGGCACCCCAGCCCTCTGAAGGAGGCCAGGAATTAGATCTGAGGCAGCACATAGTCCTCGGCATTTTAAGGCACAAACTTAGTGGCAAGTGTGCCCGGGAACTGTGCCCCCTCTTCCCCGGTGTGTGGAATGAGCCAGCCAGCTTAGGGTTGAAAGGGTTTTTCAGGGCTGGTGCAATCACCATATACTAATGTATATTGTAAACCACTGTTAATTGCTCCCTTCATTTCTCATTTTTCTCTTGAGAGCCACCACCAGAGCTGTGCTGCACTCAGACTAAATTTCTCTCGTCCTGCTTATGTGTACTTGTAGTATTTGTGAAAAGGAGTAAAATCAACCTTAGGAGGAGGGGAGACAAAGGCGGTGGGGGGGCAAGCCGTTAGAGGCTGTGTGCCGTGCTGGGTACGGAGCACCAGGTGGCGATGCTGGACCAGCTCTGCGGCTCCTGGACCACTTTCGGAGCATCCTCCTTCCCTCCCTCCCTCCCTCCAACTCCTCCTCGCCCCCCCGCCGCGGTCCGCTGTGCCGCCGCGGGCCGGGAGAGCCTGGGGGTGATGGCCCAGCGTGAAGCAGCGGCGGGGCTGCGGCGGTGGGATGCCTTGCTGCTGGGGAGGGTCTGTGCTGCCCCATGCTCGGTTCTTGGTGGAGAATAGCTTGGGAGCGACGGTGAAATCGCAGATCTGGTTTGGGTTTGGTGAGCTGGTGGCGATGGCCTGGGGAGGGGGTCGGGGCAGGGTGACTTCAGCGATGCTCAGCAGAGGGGGGTGCAGAGCTCACTGGGGCTGTTGGGCATCACAGCTGCAGGAGGGAAGGAGCAGGCTGGGGCTGTCGGAGGGGAAGCATGGGGGTACCTGCCCAGGTCCCTCTTGCTGATGCCAGGGGAAGGGGAGGGTCTGAGTTTGTCACAGAGCGTTAGCACTTCTCTTGTCCTAATATGTGGCAGTGCTTGGGCTCAGCACATCTGGCAGGGGCTGTCTGGCAGGCTGTGTCGAGCAGCTCTTCTCCTTGCTCCTGAGGGGATGAGGAGGCTCCTCATGGCTGGGCTGTGGCCAACGGGGGCTTTCCAGACCCACTAGAGGTCCTCCTGTCCCTGGGAAAGCAGGAGCTGGGCACAGCTTTTGGAGTGCTGTTACAGGGGTGTGCAGACTTGCCTTGCCCCAACAGCTAAGAGCTCCTCAGGGGGGTGGTCGAGAAAGCTGGGTTGCAGAAATGGTTTTGCTTTACCCAGCCTGGAAAGTTTTAGGCCGCTGGGGAGCTGTTAGAGTGGAATAGCTTAGCTGGAGAGGCTGAGGACACCTCTCCTGGGATGTCCCTGTACCTTGGCAGATGGAGCACCCACACTGAGGGAGAAGATGCCAATTCAAATATGTCCTGTGACAGGAGTGATCCAGCCCGTCTCTCATCCGCTGAATAGTTGAACAAAAGGATGGAGAGGAAACCTCACATGGCTGTCTTGTAGGGTTGCTCCTCTGCAGAGCCCTGCAGCAGAGGAGCTACTGGATTTTGGAGGAGCTAGCATCACTCTGGGGAATCCAAATCCCCTTTGAGTCCCTGCGTCCCTTGCTGTGTGCTGAGGAAGCACCTGTATCTTGCCTCAGTCAGACCATGGCTTGTCAGTATGCCTTCTCAACATGTTGCTCAGTTCAGGGCTGGGATCATCCTGTCAGGTGTTGGACTGTCATGTCACTACAAAGCTGGTGTCAGGAACACCTGGCTCTATTGCTACTGCTCTGCCTGATCTTCAGCCCCTTACCTGGCTCCTACCAGGTCCTGGGTTTCCCCGCAGCGTGCTTCCTCTGTCTTGTGCTGGTGAGACCTTTTTTGGTGGTGACAGGCACTCAGGAGAGACTGCAAACAAGGCAATGAGAGGAAAGAAGCTGTAGCTTGTCTCTGGACAGGGTGTGAAGAGGTTCAGGACTGTGGGCCTTAAGCTGCAGGAACGTGGCTAGCCTTCACTTTTACCCTTGTGTCTTCTTTTATGACTTATGGTGTCCATCAGGGGGCTGTTCATTATCCAGCTGTCGCTACCCCCTCATCCACACGCACTGAAGGAAAGCCTCGGCTCTCCAACCAGCTCCCCCCAAGGAAGAGGCTCTTGTGCCGCTGTTGCTCTTACCTCAGCCTCTCACCACTGCACCGCTCATCGTCTTTTTGCCATGCTTCTGGAAACGGTAAATAGACAGTCGCCCATGCTGCTGCAGGATACCTAAATCAACTTTATTCACAATCACAGTTATCCAATTTTTCACAATGAGTTATTCTTCTCTTTAAACAGAACACAAAACATCTTAAAGTAAAGCAATGAAATGCAAATGACACAAGAACACAGAGGTACATGGGAACCTACACCAGTCAAACAAAACAAAAGGTTAGGATTGTTGTTACTGCTTTTGCTGTGTTTTTTCTCCCTGGAGAGAGCCTCGCTCTCCTCCCTGCTCACAACTGGAGGCCAGCTGATGCTGGGAGCAGGACTTAACCCCAATTTTTGAGCTTGGATGCTGGGGGATGCTTTCAGCTTCTGCTAACTCCTAGAGTTTGGTCCACAATAAAACAAACACACTTATATATTAAAACACTCTGAATTTGAAAGGTGAGAAGGGAATTCACACCACTGCACTGGTACTCATGGATGGAGTTTCTTGAAAAATAAAATGTACCCCTTGGCTTGCCCTGTGTGGAGGGGAACCAGTCCCACTGGCGTGGTGAAGGCTCGGGAGGCTGCTTATTGCACGTTTCCCCACATCCACTGTTTCATCGACACCTTCCTACACCTTAGGTTCCTTCTTTCTGAAATCTTTGCACTGGAGTTTGTATAACTACTGCGACAGGCTCCCTGTGTCCGCCGGTCACAGCTCTGTCCTCGGGCAAGCTGGAGGCTGGCTGCGTGCCTGCTGACCGGCCATGCTGCTGGCATGGCTGCTCTGACCCACCCCCCCCGGCTTGTGCCAACCCGGCCTCCTCCCACCCTTCAGTGAGGACATCCAGGCACAGGAGCCACGGCCCTCCGGGGCTTTCGACAGCCAGCCGGGAGCGCAGGGCTGGGTTAGGGGTGTATGTGAGAGGTATGCAAAGAAATAACATAAATCCCTGTAACCAGAATATCAGCGTTCAAGTTAGTTACCGCCTGCCATGGCGGGCTGGGGGTGGCTGCAGACCCCCGTGGTAGGCTGCAGTGATGGCGGTGCCTTTTAGAGAAAGGCTCTACAATGCATTCTCCAGCTAGTAGCCTCTTTTTTTATTTCCTCGAGAGAACAGGGCGAGGACATATTTTCCAGGCGCTCTTGGGAGCATCGTCTGCGAGTGCTCCTTCGCCCACCTGCTGCCTGGGGGGGGACATGATGGCCCCCTGCAGCAAGCGGCTGTGTCTATTAAATGTTTTTATCCCTATGCCATGCTATCCCCATGTCCTATCAGCGGCCATACACTGGGGTGCAGGAAAAGGCTCGGCAGGAGGGGTGCAAACTCCATGGCCTTCCCCGACCTGGCCTGCTGGGCAACATGGCGAATGCCACTGCTGCTGCACCCTGGCCCCGATCACCCTGCAGGGCCCAGACACCCTCTCTTCCTCCCACTTGGCCCTGGAAGGCAGCAGGATGGGGCCGGGGGGGGAAACAGGCAGCTCTGGCCACTGTGGAGCCACCCTGTCTGGGCCCAAGGGACAGCAGCCCTGGGCCAGGCTGGTGGCCATGGCAGAGCGGCAGTTGTCACTGCAACCATGGGGGCTGCCATTGCAGGCACCCACCATGGGGACAGCGGGATTCCCAACTGGGACAGGAGGGAAGGGGATTTATTTCAATAAACCAAAGCAAACCAAACCCCTCAAGCTATTTTTTTTTTTCCTTTCCTCTCTTCCTAGCAGGTAAGGACAGCCATGTCCTGCCGGCGGGCTGGCTGTGAAGGGCTGAGTACCACCTGGCTGGTTTTGTCTTAAAGCACAGTGATAAAGTTACCAGTAAATGAAACCCGCAGACACGTGGGTTTATACATTCTTCCCCAGTGGGGTTGGGGGTTTTGTTTCTTTCTTTCTTTTATTTTCTCCCTCGCAAGTGCTGTCCGGATGGTAGGGGGAGGAAAGGCGAGGGAGACACATCTCCCTTTCCCGCAGGCCCATGGAGGCAGAGGTGGTACTGAATCCCTCGTGCTGCGTGGAGACCATTCAGCACAAGCCACAGCAAATGGGTGGTGGTGGGGTTGGAGAGCCGCTCGTCATGCAACAGGATGGCAACAGGAGGCGGATGGACGCTGCTGGGAGGGAGCAAGGCCAGTGCCAGTGTTGGCTGCCAAATCCGCCATGAATGCTTCCGCTGGAGGACAGTCCTTGAGGGGCTGCCATGGGGCTGCTCTTCTGCCTGTGGACATAGGGTGGGTTTTTGCTTCACAAGTCCTGTGTCCTTTTCTGCACTGGCCCCAGCCTTTCCCCTATGAATGCACTCACTGCACCTCGCTTGCTGGGTCAAAGCTTGCCTCACTCCGTCCTTTCTAAGGGGCTTCCTACAGTCAGGCCGGTTGTACATGGAAACATGTTGCTTGTTTCTCCTCTTCTGCTCAGCTGTCCTCTGCACGTGGGGTGTCTCATGAAGGAGATGTGTAGCACTGGACCTTTTACTGCCCCTGCTAAACTTTGGAGGCTCCCCTCCACTGTGCATGGCGTAGAAAGGGATGATTGCACCAGCTGGGTTTTTTTTGAGATAAAGTTTAAAATCCACAAGGGAGAGTAGTCCCTCGCAACTTCCCTGACACACTGGAGTTCAGCCCCAGGGCTTGCTTGGAGGATAGAAGAGCAGCGTCTAAGCTTGTCTCATCCATTGTCCATTGAAGAGGGGATCAGGGTGGTGGTGGTGGGTGATGGTTTTTGAATCTCCTGGATGATGAATAGAGCCTAAGACCTGTGTTGTTTCACAGCCTCCTCCCCACCTGCCCAGTCCCCACCACAGCATCTGTTGCTGCTCTAAGTGCTGCGGTATGTTTTGATGATATCTTTGATGGCCCGTCTGCAAATGGGGCAGCAAGCGTTGGCCATCTTCTTGAGCTTCAGCCCACATGAATAGCAGAGACACATGTGTCCACAGGAGTAAATGACCGTGTCTACCATGTTCTCATAGCAGATGGTGCATTCATCTCCCCAGGGCCCTGAGACGGACGGGGAGATGGGTGACTCAGGCAAGCTGATGGGAGAGTTGGGAGCTGTGCCTGAAACACAAAGAACAGGATCACTCATGCTGCTTAAAAGGCTTCTTGACATCCCAGGGTATTTTCTGCCCTGAAGCCAGCTACAGAGGGAGGAACCATGCCCTAGCAGAAATGGATGCTCCAGGATCAGGGGGTCCTTCCTGTGACCTACTGTCCCACTCGCTGAGCCCTGGTTCACATGCCAAGGCTCAGGGCAGCAGAAAGGCAGCATCTGCTGGGATCTGCTGCCCACGTAGAGCAAACCAAGAGACAGCTGTTCCCACGAAGCAGGGACAAAGAGCAGTTTCACATTTTCAAACCGCTGTCTAAACATTAACAAAGGAGGAAAAATCGGGGCGGGGGGGGGAATCAAGCCATCTGCTTTGAAAAGGGAGAGGCCGGGTGGCACGTGGTGGCAGCAGCTCCCAAGACAAGCAGTGCTTCATCTCTAGGACCAATACAGGGCTGTGGGACCACAGTGCCTGGGGACAAATCACCCTGTGTGGATCCTTCAGGACAGGGGTGGTACCCACGTGGACAGCATCTAGCTCATAGTGGGTCATTGCTTCGCGAGCTATGAGGGGGCTGCAGTAATTATGCTCACAGCACACTCAAAATGAGGCCTCACCAGTGAAGCCAGATGAGGTAGCAAGATAATGAGAAAATTTCTATTTTTGTCCCCCAAAACACATTAAAAATCTGCATGTTTGCTGTCACCACTTATTAGACTTGAGACTAGTAGGTACCTTCAGTAACTTTTGGTTTGGACAACAATGACAAGGGTTTGGTAAGTTATATATCCCACCATCGGTGCCTTGGGATCATGCAGGTGCCTGGGGTTTTAAAAATGCTGCAAAATAGCCTGTCATTTTCTATTGCACGTACATTTATCTAAAGCTCACTGGAATTCATTGGCATATTAGAAATATCAATACTGCCTTTTTTTGAAGACGGTACTGAAGGTGTGTGGAGAGGGAAGGGGGGGGGCTGCAGGCATACCCGTAGCTCCAGTCTAAGCTAGCCTGCAACGTGTCACCGCCACACAGCTCTCCAGCAGGAGCTGTGCGTCACAGGGCCACGCACATAACAGAAACTCTGCTGCGTCCCTTGGGACTTTTCATGATGAAAAGGGTTGGAGAAATATTGCTGTCTAGGCATCTAAGCAGCTTCCACGTAAAACAGACTGAAAATAGCCTTTGCAGAGGCTCTCCCTTCCTCCCCGAGGGAGCTGACAGGAGACTGTTGATCATTGTGGTTTTAGAGTCCTTCTGGGAGACAAGCCTGAGACCGTGAAGGGAGGCAGCACAGGAGCAGGCAGAGGGAAGCAAAGGAAAGGAAGGGGGGGGGATCCCACCACACTTACCACTGATAGAGCTGCAGAGGGGGCCAGAGCCACATGTAGACAATATGGGGTCAGAGACACCACTGCAGAGGACGGTTGGGGAATTGGGTGTCGACGTGGGTGAGCTTGGTGTGGACAGCCCCAGCCGCTCGGCTAATATGGTGGAACCTGCACCACGAGAAAAGAAGCCCACAGTTACTTTTAAAAATTGGAGCTGATGAGGCACTGGGGATATGAGGCAGGGAGTGGAGCTCTCAGCACTTGTCAGGATTTGTGTCTCATCAGCATGCAATCTAGGGAAGACATAAAGGAAAAAAAAACAAAACCCTCACACGCCTTTTTAAATGCTAGCAGCTGGCCCTGCAGAGACACTGAGCTCCCACAGCCCCTGAAATTTGCTGGAGCTCCTTTAGTCATCATAACCCTTGGTTTCTGCCCTTAAATGTGTCTCAAGTCATTAAGTGCAGTTACTTTCCTTATGGTTTCATGGCTATATGCACCCTCAGCACTATATCCAGCGATGGGCTTGTAGCCAGCAGAGGACACAGCCTGCAGTGGGGTGGGCTGGACTCCAGCACAAGAACATATCACCTTGTCAAAGCACTCTACGCTAACCCAGCGCAAAACTGCGTAATTCCAGGCTCTGACAAATTCATGCAAAGTCACCCAAGGGCTTCCTAGAGACAAGTATGGGGAAGGGTTGGCAATCAGAAAATTTAGCTCTGCTCACTGCTCTGCCTCTTTTGTAGGGTGGCCTCTGTCAGAGGCAGGGATAAGTCACCAAGATGCATTTGGCTCTGGCATGAACAAAGACACCTCTCCTCCCCGTTCAGGAATGTTTTCTCCACTCCCTGCATGCCTGAATGTGATGGCTCGAGAGTGCGGACCCCTTTCAAGTCCCTTCTAGGTGTCCCCAGCTCCACTACCTCCTTCTCCCGCTGCCCACCATCACCTCTGTGTTAGTGTGGTCTGTCAGAAAAGCCAGCTCTGCCCCACTGCCTGCTTGGCACCCTCCCTCCATCTCAGCCTCCTTCTTCTGCTGTTATAACAAGAAGTACCTTAAAGCTCCTTCCAGAAGGGAAAAAATTGGGAATGCTTAAAACTCTAGCTGCTACAAAGGTTTTGTAGGGGAATTTCATTGTTAACGATGCAGCCTGGTGTTCAGTAAGACAGTGGTGAGACAGCAACATACATGCGCATGAACCAAGGTGTGGTCTCTTGGTGGTAAGAACTAATTTGTCTATGGTTTTAAAGTTAAAGTTTCTAGTTCCCCAGCTGAGAAGAGAACCAGGGTAAGCCCAAATCAGAACTAAAATGCTAAGACTTGTTCATGTTACCATATAAGGAGCTGAGAGACAGAGCGGGTTTGGATCCGCAGTGTCCTCGATGAGTCGGAGGCTACTCTCCAGAGAAAAAGCAGCAGTAGGAGGCCAGGAAAACCCCGTGCGCCAGAAAGGTCCTTCAGTTCCTATTTGCAGGGAGGCTACAGAGCCAAGGAGGACCAAACCTGGGCAGCAGGGCCTCCAAGTGCCAGCTGTGGATTGTGCAAAAAAAGGAAAAGCAGCCAATGCCAGATTCTCCTGCCCTTTTTAGCAGAACAAGACTGAGCAGTTCTTAAACTGTAGCACAGGGACTGAGGGGGGGGCGGTCACATTTGGGTCGAAGTCTGTTTCAAGGACTGCATACGGGAGAAGCAGCAATTAGCTTCAGCCTTCAGTCCCTCAGTTTTATCGCTCTTCAAATGAGGAGCACTTTGCTCCCAGACACAATCTGAAGTTGAATTAGCCTCCACAAAGGGCTTGGGGGCTCTCACGCTTGAGATGCTGTAGAGAGGCACCTCCTTTATCACACAGACGGGAGCTGAGGCTGGAGTTTAGCTCAGTAAATATGCAAAAGGAATGATGCAGCCTCTAATGACAGCCACCAGCAATGGCCCTTCCCCTCCAATCTGACAGATGACCGTAGCACAAAATTTGCCCTGTGGGTAACACATACTGTAAATAGGCCCAGCAGGGGCACAGATTTCAGCTCATTCACTGCACACTGAACAAATATGAACACTGAGCAGCTGAACAAGTTTTTCAAGCCTTCCCTCTCCTCCCTGCAACCTGGATACATGTCTTCCATTCGACTGACACACAGCAGATTGCATTTCTAAGACCAACTTGGTCATTTCGTTAAATGCAAAATAAAGACTATTAGGAGCATTTTTCTTCCCAGACTAACAGGACAATTTGGAGGTGCCCCAAGTGTCACGGAGTATGAACTGATGAAGCATGCTGGCAGCAGTGCAAACGGCCTGTCCACAGTGCAAGGAGAGCTCATCAGTGCAGGAACCGCAATCTTCTCTGGTTGCAGCTGGTCTGAGCCTTACCCAAGACCCAAGGGCCAGCACACACCTTCCCAACTTTTTCTCCTAACTCAAGGCGCAGCTCTTGACTTTTCTCCAGCATCAGTATAGAGCTTTGTTTAAAACAATCTGAGTTTCCTACCAGACAAGACACACGTCCCTTGGTGACAGAATAATCAACATAAGACACGTTACTCACGCTGTTAATATATTGCTGGATGGTGTGTGGATACCATGACAAGGAGCATGGAATGAGATCATGTGCAGGGTGGAATGAGTGTGGCCAGCTTGGCTTAACTCAAACCAGATACATGTGCTCAAGGCCAAACACGATTATTGTGCGCACAGAGCTCCCACCAAGAGCTAGCTTTCAAACCATGATTTTAAAAAATTAAATAATTCTAAATAAATTAATTTAAATATTGATTTAGAAACATTCTTCCTCTCTCTAAACCTCCCAGATAAATTGTCTCTGCTGCTAGCTTGTCTCATGCTTGATCTCAAACATGCTGAACACACTGGAATCACCTTTAAATGGATTTTGAATCAATTCCATTTGCTCTTTTATCTTTGCAAAGTCCAATTATTAGCAAAAATCCAATGCAGATTGAGTCTTTCTCTGCACTTCTGTCATCACTCTGGGAGAGGTGCAAATAAATGAACCTATATGTCCACCCACAAACGGAAAGAGAGTATTATATTTTCAGTAGAAGAGAGCATTACCATGGAATGTACAGACAACATAATGCCAGGAAAGGCTGCTAGTATGCTAAAGGTTTGTAATTCAAAATCGTCTTGCCAAACTGGAAATAGGATCAGAAATAAACGGGATGCTATTCAATACTATCAAATGCAAAATGCAGCACTTAAGCAGAGCTAATCGGCTACCCAAATACAGGACAGGGAATTAGACCATTCAATTAGAAACACAGCTGTCCTATAGAAAAAGGCCTGGGGATTGCTGGAGGTCACCAGATGATCATAAATCAACAATGCCGTCCTGTTATGAAAAGGTTGCGCCAATCCAGGGTCATATGAGGCTGGTTAAGGACTGGAGCAGGAGCCTGGCAGCACTGTGGTATCTGTCCCTGGAAATACTCAAAACTCGACTGGACATGGTCTTGTGCTAACTTGGAAGTTAGCTGTGCTTTGAGCGAGAGGTTGGATTAGTTAATTCCCAGAGGTCCCTTCCGACCTAAAATTTTGTATGATTCTATGATTTTAAGATGGCAACATTTTTCACAGGCTGTTAAAAGGAGAGAAGAAACAATCTGTTCTTTGTGAATGTTCTGGATAAGACAAGAAATCATGAGTTTGGACTCCTAAGGCATTCAGGTTAGACATTATGTAGATAGTGAAGCACTGTAAAGCAATCAGAGTTCCTAGAGAGACTATGGTATCTCTACCATTAAAACTCTTTAAGAACAGAAAGGTGAAGTAGGTAGTCTCTTGGGATCCCATCCAGCATTTATGATTTTTATGAGAGTAGTTATCTGTATCCATAATTGCCCTTTTATAGCACATCCTAACTCTGACCAAAATACAGCAGCTGTGGTCCCCAGAGATGCTTTTAGCTCTCTGTGTCTATTGTGGTGAAAAGGGTGGTTTCCCAGAACATTGCAATCCACTCTCAGGGGATATCTCCTGATGCTTTCCCAACTTTTAAGCAGACATCTTTTTGCCGATCTCTCTTAATGCCAGCTGTCTGGGGACAACTGTGCCACTGTAGGATTTACGTTTGTAAGAAGGCCAGATACAAAGTCAATACTCCCTAAAATTACAGAATATTGTCAATTAACTCCCCCTTCAATTAATTTATAAAAATATTATTTCTACATTTCTTTCTCATAACAAAGTGATTATGTTGACCTGCGTATTACTGTATAGGCCCCAGAGAGAGAATTGGAAAACAACAACAACAAAACCAGGTGGGAAGAGCAATGTGCTATCTCTATTCTCCTTCCAAGCATGCTTAGGGACAGTTGTTATGATGCAAATAATTCCCAGGGCACCTCTGTGGCCTAGAGCAGGGAGTAGCTGCCATGAATCTGTTCTGTAGCTATTCCCAACCCATGACTAGCAAGCAGTATCTTAATAGTCCCAGATTCAAACTACAGCTGAGATGGACAGAAAAATAGAGTAATGCCAAAGAGCATGTTGCTTCCTTACTACTGTTGACTTTGGATCACTGAAGGTTGGGAAACTGCCAGTTTAAGGTGTTCATACCACATTTCTTAATCTGGTATCTGTTCCTGAGAGAGGTGATAGAGGGGCAGGGCCATTCCTGGGACTCGAATAATGACAACAGGCTGAACTGCATCAGATTGTGAACAACATCCGTCAGCCAGTGAAAGGTACCCGTTAACTTCTTGGGATTTGACCAGGGTATTCCTCATACTGTCCCAGTGTGGGGAGGAGTGTTCATGTTCACAAGGAGACAAAAGCAAGACTCAACTCATTTTACTAAATCTCTGTCTCCTTCTCTTATCCCTTTCCCCCTCATAATTAAATTCAACATTATATAGTCCCATTGCACTTTTTCAGATCTTAACCCAAAAGGCCTGCAAGCGCAATGTTTCCATCAGAGCACTGGGACTGTGCCTGTGGAAGTCTTGCAGAAACCAGGCTCCACAGGCTGAAAATGTGTGCTGCTTTGAAGTGGAAATGCGGTATTGCATAGTCTGGAGACTTTGCTTTCAAGGTAGAAACGAAACAAATGAGCAATACCCAGCATTTGCTGGCTGCAAACAGGACTGCATATCATGACTTCTGCCCCCAGAATGCTGTCTGGCAACACCAAACACCATCTCAGGTGGTTCACTCACCTCCTGCTATTTGCATTACCTGTCCTGGCTCTCGATGACTATTTCACAAGCATTGTAAAAACAATGCATAACCGCACAGTCTACACTCCAGAACTATCCCTTTTCCCCTCTTTCAACCCATCCAACTTAAACTTCATTTTTCCTGGCTTACAGGATGCTGTCAGTAAATGACCACTACCGTCCAACTCACAACTCACATAGTTTGACCATTTTCACCTTTTTAATGGGCTTTCCTTACCCATACCCATCTTAAAGACTACACCAGGAGCTTAACTAAATGTTGTACCTAAAAGACAAACTATGGGAGCATCCTGCCATAGTTTCTAAAGAAGACAAAGTCTTCTGCAGCATACTGACTTACCTGTACACTGAGTATCATGTGGAGCACATTGACAGCCCTTTCCCTTTTATGCAACACATTTGCTGCAGAAATAGGACAGCTAATAAAGATCAGATAATTACCAATAGTAATCACAGATTTTCAACATTCTTCCGTCCATCCGCAGGTCCCAGAGCTTCCAGCACACAGTGGAAAAGATTAGAGCAGCTGCTGAAATCTGGCTGCAGACTTCAACTGGCATATCCAAGGGTGCTCAGGAGAACTGTGCACTTATATATTTTACTCCAGTGAGCACTGGGCACCTGACAGTCAGTCATTCAGATGTCTTTCAAAACTCTTAACCTGATTTTGCTTTGTTAGGAGCCAGACTTTTAAGCCTGTCAGCTCAAATAATTCCCCTATCTCAAAAACTACTCAGTATCCATTCTCACATTTAACACTCTCAATGTATCAGGGCCATTGATTTTGTTATCTGAATAGGATCAAGGTTCTTTCAAAAATCTGGCATAATTGTGGGTACTGATCTCATGTGAACATCTGCCTAAGGAGGTCCATCCCATAACACATGGACTCCTGCAGTGTGAGTGAGCCATGATGTTACTGAGACTGAACACTAGAGCAACTTAACCCCGTAAAGAGTCATATCTCTGCTTAATATTATCTGCTACAGATATTTAGCCTTATAGTGACCACTAGTATGTGAACACCCTTGATAAATAACCATGTGCAAGACTAGTAGGACTGGGACCTCAGTTTTGGTCCTTACTACTACTTTGCTGGAAAACCTCCTACATACATCTTTGGGGTTTTTTTTTCTGCTCATGGATGTAGCTTGTGTAGAACTTTCCTGCTTTATTTTTTCCTCTAATCATCCTCCCATTCCAGAAAAAGGTAGAAAGATTCTTTTAACTATTAGAGAATGCAGACTGCTGGAATTACACAGCTATTCCGCATATTACAAGAGCAAAAGCCTATATTGAAGATGCAGTGGGGAACCTGGAACAGTACACTAAACGTGTAGTCTCTTGACCTTGCGATCTAGTGGCAAGATACAGTGTACTGAGATCTCCTGGGTACTTTCCTCTGTCTTCTCCCAGGGAGACAGATGAAGTTTCTTTCTTTGGATGTTCCCCAGGCAGATGTCTGACCAACACCTCTCCCTTCACACTGATACTAGAAACCTTGGTATTCCATCAGTGGCACAGCTACTAAAAGGTGTGTTTTATCAAGACAAGCTTTGCAAAAGCTAGATCCTTCCACATTTTATTTCAGTAACTGTTTGTCACTAATGCAAATGTTCCATCAGCTGTAGAGAGAGCTGCAAATACCAAACACAGTTTCAGCAAGACAGTCTCAATACTAGAATGGCAGCCCTACCCACAGCGTGTTCTCTGCTCTGAAGAGCAACTATATACATTTCTGCACATGATCAGATTTTCTTGCCTCCAGCCAAGGCTGCAGGAGAGCTATTCTGTCCCCCAGGGCCACTCAGGTCTTGCCCAACACGGACTTTTGAATCCATCACGCTAAAACAAAGGAACAAAGCACCTGTTGCTGCCTGGGCACATGGTAGTTAAAGATCAACAATAATGGTAGGGAAGGATGTAAGCATATCCATCATTTCTGAATGCTGTAAAATACATGTATTTACACAGCCATTTGTTATGTTCCCACGGTGATGGGAACAATACTGTATTGACTAGAAACCAGAGCTTCCTTCCCCCTGGGGTCGATGTTTTTTGGCCAACCATGCTCTCAGAGCCCAGCCTCTATGCTGCAACTCATCTCTGCCTCTCAGGTGATCGACATCAGTTGATGATCCATGGGTTTTTTTGCATTCAAGTATATCCTAGGGGATTTTAAAACTGTTCCAAACAGAACAATATTACATTTTGTTCTTTACAAGCCCATGAAAACATAAGGGATTTTGCAGTATGCTACAGAAATGTCCAGAAATAGGTCAAAAAGCAACCTGGCAGATCTTGCAAGCAAAACCATAAGGCCCGTGTTTGCAGATGGGTGTCAGACAACCACTGTTCAGGGAAGTAAAAGTTAGATTCAAACTTTCATGTAGAACAGAAAAGGAGGGTACTTTATGGCTTCATGCGAGCATCTCTGTCTGCTGTGTCCAGAAGGGCAGCAGAGCACCAGCACATCTATTACCATCCTGCAGTCATATGCACACTCCAATTAAGCAGGAGAAATATGAAAGCTCCAGACACCACTGACGTTTTTGATGCAGCAACTCTCACAGCCCAAGCCCAATGTGCCATCCTAAAGCAAAGAGCACAACAGCAAACTTAGAAGGTATCTTTCCTGACCTGACAGGTGAAGTTCAGCGGCTACTCAGCACTTCATCCTGCAAAATCCTGAGGGCGTGGACACCATCCAATGAAATGAAGTGAAAGAGCCTCTAATGGGGCTCCATCTCTCAACCTGAGAAATACCAGACCAACAAAGTACCCAGAGAGATGCTTAGATCAGTAAGAGGTAAAAAGAGAAGCCTGGATTGAGAAGTTGAATGGCATGAAAAATGAGAGTTGGAGCTTTCGTCTTGTTTAAGAAAAACAAACCAAAAAGCCCTCTAAAAGATAACAGATATTAATTACCCTGACAAAAAATGCTTCTGTTCATAACAACACCTTTTCCAGCTTCATCTCAGAAAGGCCATTTGGCTCAGAGTGTTTGGGAGACCACAGCAAAAGAGGTTCTAGGAGAAAAAGGAAAACTGCTGCCTAACCCGGCACCTCCAAGCTCTGTGGTTCTCCAGGAGGGACATGTATAAATAGGGTGGCAGATGCATACAGGAAACAAATACTTCCACTTTTCTTGGCCAGCACTGCTCTGAATTTCTGTGGGACGCGCTGCTGGATGAAAAGGCATCTGACAAAGAAGGAAAAGAAAGAGTTTAGTCTGCTATGTCACTCTCACAGTAGCCAGAATAACTAACTCATGCCAGTGTTAGTTCAAAGAACAGGCAGATTTTATCTGTCCTGACAGATGAGTTGCAATTCAGAGAGGCTGGTATATGATCCCATATCCCATATATTCACTGTAGGCAGGCAAAGGCGTTATGAGATAAGGGAGATCTGTACACCACTCACTATGAACATCTCACTGCAGCCAGGGCTAGTTTATTAGCCTAGTGATGACAATCATTTCTGCTCTTGTGGAGGAGAGTGTGCAGAGGACAAGACATTTGCAAGCGCTGTGGCTTTCACTTAGAGAAGGTCTGCTTGCTTTACCCAGCCTTTACCCAGATGCTGGCCGATACCTCAGTACACACGCTAATGCTCACTGACTTACCCGTGGCAAGTGTGGGCTAATTATGTGTCACGTGTGATGAGATCTTTAGCTGGATGGTACAAAGGTGCCACAAGCAGATGTTAACTCTGACATTGCTGACACTGACCAGAAGGGACAAGCATTTGACTGCATCCAATTCTCTGTGACTGTGCAGTTTTCCACGGCACAAGTTAACTCTTGTTAACTTGTGTTAGAGGAAACTCTTGTTTCCTCTAACACAACAGCTTCCCTTTGGGCTAATTCTCCTTTAAAACAATGAATATAAAACAGGGCGCTAATGGAGAGCCCTGGGCAGTGCTAGAATCAAGCCCAGAAGTTACAGACACTGTAATGCTCTTGTGCAGCTCTTCTAACTTAACATCAGTAATGTATACTTCACTTGCAATGAAAGATAAAACCATGCATGATAGGAGGGTTTATGAAGAGGCATCAATTAATACAAGTGGCTTGCTTTCCAAGAGGCACTGAATATTAACTCTCTTCCTTTCCCCCTAGTTTCTAACACTATAAAATACCCTGTACCCTGCAGTGCATAGGAACTGCAGGCAGTTAAGTGCCACACAACACAGGCCTGTTAGATCCCAATCAGTTCAATGGGTCCATTTTCCATACAAGTAGGAAATGTTTCCAAAATAAAAAAAAACAACCATGGATGATAAAACTCTGGAGCACTTCTAATTGAATGCTTGTTAAAGGAAGCAATTCATTATATGCATTTCTGTGCAACAATATTATGCATTTATCAGGTTTCTCTTGTGCTGTATTCAATTCGGCAATTTCCACGTCACTGGAATGAACCAAGGCGGAGAAGGATCAAGTTCCCAAATGGGTAACCTACTGGCCACTTCTGAAATCAGAGATGAGGGTGTGTGATTTACCACTGCAAAGAACTAGCCAGCTTCTCTCAAATAGGAGAAGCTTATAAATTTAGAGCTGGAGAACCAAAATCCCAGAATCTCCCTGCCTTTGGGAGAGACTCTTCTACAAACCGTACCTGATGTCTGCACCATGGGCAGTGTGTACAACAACTGTACACACCAACGATCATTTAATATTTTGCATGCTCACTGCAGTTAATTGTATGTGCAAAGTAAGTATATAACTGCATTCAGAGTGGAGAACTTTTTTGGAAGAGACAGGTGCTCTTCCATGAGATGCTGGAGTCCTGGGCCAGTCAGGGAGCAACTGGCCAGCTCTTCCTTCCTCACCGCCTCAGTTTCAAGCCTTTTGACCAATTTCAAGAAAGTCTGAAAGAAGGATGGAAACCTCAGCAACAACTGACTTCTAAATATCTTGCAATGGGCAGCTAAGTAGGAGTCCCAACTGAATGCTCATGGTAAAGGAGGCAGGAGAGCTTAGCCCACACACACTCTGCATTTATCCATCATGGATGTGAATACATACTTACCCACGCCAAATGCTGGCTCTTGGGTTGTTTTTTTCAGGCCTAAGGCTGGCTCTTGGCCAGCACTAGGAGACATCCAGAGAGCTACAATATTGTGCAGCTGTTCTGGTGGGGCTGGAGTAATTCAAGAGCATGGATAGAAAGGACACAGATAAGTTGGCAACTCAGCTTCATTAGTATGACTGTTGATGGAACATGTTATTTCATTGCTCAAAAGAAAACTTCAATGTTACTGGAAGGGATGAAATTCACAAGGGAAACCACACCAAAAAAACAAAATAAAGGAGATGAAGGAAGATGTTTTACTTGCTGGTGATTCACTCCGAGACAAAAGAAAATGAAAGAATATCCCCAACCATTTGGATCCCCAAATACTAAATATATAAATTTATTGCTGTGATAGCTCCTCCAGACATGAGTCATACATTTTAAAACCTTATGGGGTCGATCAATTCAAATTCATAAATGAATTACACCACCAAAACCAGACCAAAACCAGACCAATGTATCCAGACTGGCTCATTTCAGCCTTTCAGAGCTGTCAATAAAACCGTGTGTGAGCTGAAATGCTTACCAGCAAAAGCTGAAAGCAGTAAATCAAATTTAATAGGCTGGTTTTGTCGACTGTACAGGAACGATGCCTGAAAAAAACTAACCCAAGCCTGAACTAATGGAATTCCTAAAGGATATGCAAAGACTGTTTCATTTCTACATGCCTAATGATCTGGGTTTCTCTTTGGTTGCCCTATGTGCATAACCCACAGAATTTCTGAATTCAGACCAGCACTTTACATATAAAATATTTAGAAAGGCTTCCAATCTTGACAAAAAGATCTATTGCCTCCCTCAATAGCTGGTTCCTGTAGTTAATTACCCTCACTTATGTTTAATTTAAATTTGTGTCCCTTCATTTTCCAGCAGCTTGATATTTTTATGCTATTATCTGCTACATTAAAGTGCCCTCCTCTTTCATTTATCTTCCCTCCATGTGGTCAAGCTGCCTTTTAACCTCTTCTTTGCAACAAATTGACATCCTTCCACCTCCCACTACAGATGACTGTGACCTCTACAGGCTATAGAGGTGCTTTCGTTTCATTTATTTTCCTTTTGCTGGGGTGGCATAAAGAAAAATAATGCTTCCAACCTCATCTTTATCTTCTGCTATTTTATTTCTCCTACAGCAAATATATTGCCAGTATATAACGCCAGATTGACAAGACAGAAACAGAAGTCAGAATTCTTTACTATCAAACCAACCCCACACTCCCGTCCTCTCTTACAGAGTTCTGTAAGACCATCAGCCTGGGTAGAGGTGGTCTCTGCTGATACTTAGATTAGAAAATAAATGTTATATGTCCAACACTGTAGAATAACTGTGGTCAGCAAATGTCAGTTTCTATGGTAAAGCCACAAGCCAAGGAAGACCTGAGCTTGGTCCTGCTCTGGGTCAGGACCAAATAACTAATCTGAAGGCGTGAAATATAGTATCCAGTAATCAATACCCTGAGCGATCTTGTTATCCGAGTCAAAAATAAACCTCCTCTAGGTGCAAGAGTGGCATTGCTGCTCCCTAGCTTCTCCATCCTCCAAATGAAAGAGAAAATCTGGAGAAGAAGCAAACCCAGTAACTTTAATTTTATTTTATAGTCATCTGTAGTGCTGATGTTCTTTTAACGTTGCATAACATTGCTTTGATTAATCTAATAATGGTATGCCCCCAGAAATAGAATGACATCTGCTATTTAAGATAGGTTTGGTACAATTATGCCTCTTGCAGTATTTGTGTCTCATTTCTTTCAAGGATATGGAACTTCACTTTTTCCATTAAAACTAGAAAAAGATGACTATAAACATGTCTTCTCCTGTGATATAAAACTCAAACTACAAAAGACAGATCACACAAAATTACTCTTGTTTGCATTCTGAAGACGGAGCTTGTCATTAGAAAAATGAACACTTTATATTTCTAATATTATAATGACAGATATTATGGCAAGCACCATAATTTGTTCCACTGCAGTGCAAACAGTGCACATCAACTCCCTAATAGCATTGCAAAAGCTAGAGATGGGAGTTCGTTATTTTCTTTGCCTTCTGTCGGGATATTGCTGATACACATAATTACTGCAGTTGTAGAGATGTGCAGTGTTGGGACAGCGTCAGTGCTCTTCTCTGGGCAGCTGCACTGTACTGATGCTGGGACTGTACTGCTCCCAGCATTGTTATACTGGAAACATAGGTTTGAAAAGCTCTATTTGTATTTTAATACCTGTTAAAGATTATAGGCCAGCTCCAATTTCATAGCTTTTAACTGGGAGATGGCAGCTTGCTGCCCAAGCTGACGTGGATAAAGCTGTACGCTCAGCAGGGTCCTACCCTTTCCTTGAGAGAGGCAAGGTCAGCAAGTCTGGTTCTTTTCACTTACATCTCAGTTAAGAACAATAGACCGTTTTCAGCTTCTCCAGTGACCGAGACCAGAAAAGTCTGTTATGTGGTCACAAATACAGGTATTGAGGAGTTTTCCAACTCAGTAGACTTCATTTTATGGATCTAAATGCAGATTTATCTACAACATGCACTGAGAGAGTACTGGTTTGGGCTGAACTTGTGAGCAGGTAGGGAGGACACACACAGGGTGTGCGCAGCGGGAGGTTAGCCCAGGCCTGCATTCCGTGCTCTGTTGAATTCTGTATGAGGACATGATTCTGTCCCTCTGGTGAGACACATCCTCGCTGCCCTGTCTCAGGACATATTCCAAGCAGGCTATTCGCTCTGTGCGAAACTGCCAGAATCAGTGATCTCATATGAAAGGAAGCACTGGTTGATGGCTTAGTTTCACCAGCAGCTCAATGACCTGAGGATGTTTTCCTTCTAACGTATACAGGACCATTTAATCTCCTACTTTACTGGGATCTGTTTGACTTCACCTACCATTATCACAATGACATGTTGGTGGAGAGCAGAGCTAGCCATGGATTATGCACAGTACCCACAACAAATGTAATCAAGCTGAATTATCAGGGATTGAGGCTTGGGCTCCTGGAAATAAATTGCAGTATTAGATTTGTCATCTGTGAGCCTTTAACAGCCAAAAACCACTCACAGCATGGACCTATGGTCAACTTTAAGCAAATTATATAGGGCACTTCATACTGTGATTAAGGTGAACTGGACCCTGCAGACAGATGTGTATGTTCACCACAATTTATCTTCGAAGACTGTCTATAAATCCTAAAAAAAGAGGTGTTGGTTGGCTTTTGGGTTTAGGGTTTTTTTTCCTGTTGGATAAGAGGGGCATTTTAATAGTGAGGATTTGAAGCAAAAAGGAATATAAGTATATTTGAAATTATATGAATATAACAGTATAAACAAGAAAGGATCATTTTTAAATCACCTCCAGTTAGAGAAGTACCAGGAATTACATCACATTCTCAGAATCCATCATCTACTTTCTGACACTGACACCAGCAGAACCACGATACGGTCCAAATTCATGGCCAAACACAACCTACACTTGTGTCCAGTATACACACACACAAAAAAGTAAAATTGACCCTGAGGAAACGGTATTGCAAGGCTCTTCCCTCCACACCTTCAAAACATGACTTTCAGCATTTAAATGAAGTACTTCAGTTAACAGAGCTTAAAACCAAAACAAAAACATCAAGAGAAAGAGGCCAGCTCTTCAGAGGTCCATCAGCCTGTATGAGCTACACTGCCTTAAACAGGGCTGGAGCACAAGGAAACCCTTCTCCTGTTGAGCTGCTCAGTGCCACGCTCTGGGCACCACTGGGATCATGAGGCACAGGGCTTCCTCGCTGCTTGCAAGCCTGCCTCTCACATACGAGCCTGGGGAAAGCAAGGGGACTCTTTTTGGCTAGCAGTCATGCCAGATAGCTAACACACAGAAAAGGGAATCAGATCTCATTTTTCCCGCTGGCTCAGCCCAAAGTACCCCCCCTCCTCCCTTCCTTGCTTCTCCTAGGTCAGTACTTTAATGGAGGTCTCTAAGGTTTAATTCATTATCTGAAAAGAGCTTTGAGACCATGAAGGATGCTAGAGAAGTGCAAAGAAGTAAGTCTTGTAACTCATACCCATGTGCTATGTATGTAACTTTGTGTTTTTGTTTTTTTTTTTCTCCTTTTATCCTTTTATAAAAACAAAATGTGCACCTGATCCTAGAGCAATGAGAGAGTCATTCATTCCCTCCACACCTCCCCTGCGATCTATCTCCCCCTTGCTGTCTGGCACGTGAGGTTTCATCTGACATACCCAACAATCGAATTTGCGTGACCGCGCCGTGTAAAACGAAGAACATCCAGAGGGGTTGGGAACAGTCCACGCAGACCTGCATGCCAGTGCCGGCACCGTTGTGACTCAAGTGCAGCTCACCATCCGAATTCACCATAAATCCCAGGATGTCTCCACTCTGGAGGGGAACCACGACTCGGCAGATGGCCCAGAACTCCTTTCGGTCGACCAAGGACTCGGGGTTATAGGGGAGGTCGCTGGGGCGCAAGGTGCTGGGGTCACAGGACGTCACCCCATAGGACAATGTCCCTGTGCGCACAGCATTGGACTTGTTGATTTTGACGAAAATGGTTTCATTGATCCGAAGGGGTCTGCTGGTGAAAACCAAAGTCCTCTCCTCCCGGGCGTGCTCCAGACGAGCCACGGTTTGGTCATCAAGGATTTTGACGTGGGGTCCCCGGAGGTGGTGGAAGCGGAGGTCGCTCTCCAGCTGGGAGGGGAGGAGGTGGGAGTGCTGGGAGTTGAGGGAGTTCTGCGGGATGGGGCACGTGGTGGCCGTCATGTGAAAGGTCTCCTCCTGCAGGTTGAGGTCGCAGAGGCTGACCGAGAGGCGCGTGTCCTCCGTCTCCCGCCGCAGCGAGGGCCGGCGGATGGCGGTGAAGGAGCGGGGCCGCAGGCAATCGGGAGGAATGATTTCACTGTCTGCGGGGAGAGAGAAAACAAAAAAGGGGTCACGTCAGAGAAAATGGAAATGTCCAGGAGTTTGCAAATCGCTATTGGTTTGATTGATATGTTTAAAAGGGAAAATCGGAGACCTGCTGCCATTAATAAATTTTCCCCTTTAAAATATGGAAGCAGAGTATCATAAAATGTATTTGCAATCGATTGCTGTTCTTGTACCTTCCCCACCAGTGTCAACATTTTCAGCTTCTGAGCAGGCAGACTCAAAATCAATGGAAAGAATTGACCAGGGGAGGCTCTCCTTGGAGAGGGGAAGCAGAGGGTAAGTATCTGAAATATACCCTGAACATACCAATCAATACCTATACAGGCTCCAAGTTTTCATGCCCTCTTTATCGTCTACAGTAATTCTCAAAGATCTAGGAAATAAATATCCAACTACACAATTTTTTTAATTAAAAAAAATTGCTCTGTTCAGTTCTAATTTATTTGTGATCATATGGAACTTAATTAATACTCCTATATATCATTAATCATTAGTGTTCTAGTGCTCACTGCAAACCAGTACAGATATGGATTTCACAGTGCAGAACTTGGGAATATGCAGATTTCTATAAATAACATACAATCATTTATTATCTCCAAGCCAAATAATTAAAAATCAAAACTATGTATATATAATAAAGATGATGCTTACACATTCAAATCTACCGGTGGAAACAGAATAGAATTGCACTTTGTTAGTCCTCTTTGTTAGTCCCACCTAGTTTCAAGAGTTAATCATCAATTTATTTGATTCTTTTTCTAAGGAACATAATCACCTGCCTTTAATGCCTAAATTGCTTTTATTTAACATATCCTTAGGCTATGCTGTTGCCATAGAAATTTTGAAGAGCAATATACTGAGGGGAAAAAAACCATTATTTAAACAGATTATAAAAGTAAACTGAGATAATGCAAAGATTTATACTTATGCCTGACTTTCTGAACTCTGAGAAGCCCATAGCATCAAGAGACAACTGAGCATGTGGGTAATTCTCTGCAGACGTCATAACAAACTATGGCCCACACTGACTGTTCCTCTGCGGCAGCTATGCCTGAATACTGTTGTGGCTTCAAGCCCAGGTCCAAACGGTATGAGGTGGGACCACACCATACAACACAATTCCCCGCAGGTGGCACAAAGCAACGCCACCAGACGGCAGCCAGGGACCTGCCGCAAACACAGCACAAGGTGGAATGACAAGACGAGGCAGGGGAGCAGAGACTTGTTCCTAACCCACCTGCTAGGCCCATGCAGTGGGCACCTTGTCCTTGGGATTTCTTTTTACAACAACAAAAGAGCGGAACCTCAGGTTATCTGAGGGTTTTCCCAATGGGATGCACCCTCTCCCAGTACACCAGAGTAGTGGCTCTGTACTGGTATGCCAAGGAAAAATGCCAGCTACTGAATAACCAACATCTCCTGCAATATCTGAGGTCTGACTAACAGCCTTTCCTGCCCTCCTCTTCTGGGAGCCCTGACAAGAGCACACCCACACACAGTTTGGCTTCAGTAGAGCTCTTTGCTTTGCTTAAACTGGATTATTCCAGGCTCCTCTTTAAATAAACTGCTATTACAAGGGAAGCACAGTCTCAAAATAAAAATGGGCTTTGTTTCTCATATTTTATTTTCCCCGTACTGATATTTCAGCTTCTCTTCCCAGAAGTTAATTAAAGAAAAGGAGGAATAAATAAAATCAGAAATTACCCCAAGTAATTTAGAAGTGGGTCACATTAATGCTTTGTAATATATGGGCTAGCATTTGCATTGCAAGTGCTCCTGCTGGATAGCATTAGACTTATTTTACCCTCCTTTGGCTGGAAACCCACATAGGAGAACAAATTAATACTGGCAGCTGATGATGATCCTTTGGTGTAGGTGAATGGGTAGAGACCTTTCTGAATAGGAACAGAAGGTCCTTTCCATTTTATTCCCTGTAACTATGCATGTGCAGCCTGGCTGACAACTGTGATGTGTGGGTAGCTTGCAGCCAGGGTTTTGAAACAGCTTGTTTTCCACCAGGATGCTTGCATTTCCCTTTGGCTGCTGGACAAAATATCTTTTTCCATCTGAAGAGAGGTTAAGAGAGATGGAGTTCTTCTGCAGACAAGACACGTGGCAGTGATAGCAAACCAGGGTTACACATCCAACTGTTTTACTTAAATCCATCGGTAGCTCAGCTGCCTAGCCACATAAGGGATAAGATGTCTCAAGCATATGGGATTGACTGTGAGGCTTAGTTCATTAATGTTTGCAAATACCCATAGAAAAAAAGGATTGCAGTTTACTGGTATCTGAAGTGGGTTTGCAAAAATTTAGAGAGATGAGTCTCTAAGAGATGCTGGCCTGCTCCAGGGCTCTATGTTTTTATAAATCGCAGAATAACCAGCCAGAGAAGATTAAAAAAAATCCCACTGAATATAAAGTATAACAAAAGTGGGATTCATCTTTTGGGGTGGTAGGTAAGTTGGAAGAGATGTGGGATGTCATTTATCCAGAATAACTGATAATGGCCAAGGGCTATGAAAGAACAATTCTAATGAGATGTGAAACAAGTGAGGTGACTTTGAGCAGTTTCTTTCACCAGAAGATACCCAGGAATGAGTTATTTTCTTCTGCTAAAGCTCCAGTTGCCACTTTTTAAACACAGACCAAGCTATTCATGCTGGAGTGGCCCTAATGTGTCCATGCTCCTGCAGAACATTTACAACTGACCTTTAAGGCCTACAAAGGAGGGACTCTGTGTGGGAGCGTTCATGCACATTTATACACGCAGAGACGAACCTGGAGCACACATCAAAAACGGAATGACTTCATGTGACGAGACTGTAAAATGCAAACCAGATCCAACAGCCCATTACTGAGGAGATCTCCCAGATTCAGCCTGAAGAATTTAGAAATCATCCCTTCTTAGTAAATATTCAAGGTTATAAAATTTCCTGTATAAGGCAGTTGGCAGTGTTTCTTTGTGAAAAGTCAACTGGTGAGAGACCTCCTTGGGTGAGAATAGATGAGACCTGTGAGTGAAGACCACAGCCCTCACTGAGTCACCAGAGCAAACTTGAACCCAGCTGGCCGGGTACCACCAGCAAGCTGGCTGTGACCACGGCAGCTCGATGCAGGCTGACTGCCCACGTAGCTTTCCAGAGAGGTTTTTCTGAGCTCTGCATCAGTGCAGTTATGGTGCCAATGCTGGATTTAGAGACTTAAAGTTTCTGGTAGCAATATAGACGTAGCCAAAGCGGAAAGGATTTCTAATACAAATTTTCTGCTCCTCAGTTGGAGAATCTGAGACGCTGAATTTTTGTACAGGATGCCTAACTTCACAAATCCCTTTGTATTTTTTTTCTGGCTTTGTTTAGAAAATAAGCGAGCAGGAGTAGCAAAGCAGAACTGAGGGGCACTCAAGCAGTTCAGCCATCTTCTGTTTTCTCCTCCTCTTTAGTGGGGTTTATCTGCAAAAATTTACATTCTCAGCAGCTGATGCCTTACACAGAAAATTAACTTGAAGTATATTCCTCAAACCAGAGGCTTCAAAGCTCTTTTTTTTCCTGCTCAGAGGGCACGGAAGAGCCTCCCACTTCATGCAGGTTCAACAAAACACTTCACAGGAGCACTTACAAGGAGCTGGTGAGCAGCCACATACAGCTGTAATAGCTGCATCCAGATCAGAAGTATTTCACTACCACCTTTATTTGAACCACTGCCAAGTGTTTTCTTCTTAAAATCATCTATTTCCTTAAACATGCATAATATAAATAATACTTGTTTATTATAGTGTCATGGTTTTGGTCACATACGTGCACATTTAATATAGCTACATGCACATCCAAACACATACGCATTTCTAACCACCATCATGCACAGATCATCTCAGCCCCACACAAACCCGAAGGGGACATGTTGCTGTCAGACTGTCAAATCATTATTTCCTTCCTCTTTTTCTTTTTCAGTACTGTCTGTTACTGCCTGAAGGGTTGACTTTCCAAGGTCATGAGCAGCCAGTATTCACACACCTGCCCAGGATCTGAGAAAGCAGAGCAAACCCAGCGCGCGCACACACACACACACATGCTGGAACCTTGCAGAATCCACTATTTAACTGCAAGCTCTAGCGACACAGATCTCCTCCTCTTGATGAGTTTTCTGAGATCGATGCAACCCTATGGCCTCACATGAACTGTACTTCTTCGGAGTATGAGGGCTGCAACCTCTCTCCAGAATGAGCTATGGGAGAATGGAAGACCTAGTATAAATAAACCAAACTTGAGACTTATTACTACAAAAAGTAACTTAAAATTTGGGAACTCAGACTGATAACCTAAGAACCTATCCCATTTCAACAACCTAGTGATTCCTTGCATCTGGAGAACATTTCTGTCCTCAGCTACTAAGCAAAGAATAAAAAATTAGTAAGGTCAGAACCTTGCTGGCGCACTCCTTACCTTCCTGTGCACAGCCCCATGTTCTTCCTTCTGTTCTTTGCTTTGCTTCTTCAGAAGTGCATTTTTCTTCTCTTAATCCCTTACTTCACTGAGTAATATTATTTTTAGTGAGTATGGTGCTCACTGTATGATTTCCATGACCAAGAGAGGTGCTAAGCTACCAAAAGACATCTTGAAGTCAATGTCTCCTACAAGAATATTCTGTGTAAGTGTAAAACTGCAAAAGGATGTATACTGTATTATTCCCAACATGCTGGAGGGGCTCCATTGCTACTCAGGAATGCAGATGAGGGCTCCTTTTCCCACACTCAGCAGTACCTGTCACAAGGGGTTACGCAGGGAGGACAGCTGGCCTTCCAACACCTGGCATCTTGCACTATCTCCTCCATGGTCTACAGCAGACTTATGCAGCTAACAGCCCATTTGGCAAGACACTGACATTGCAGGGAGACGTGTTTGAAATATGAGGCAGATGTACCATGCCGTAAAATGACATCGCACTCAAAGGCAATTGGGAAAAGCAACCAGTCATAAGACAAGAAATAAACCTGTGCTTCTGGAAACCTTCTGTCACTCACAGCCTCGTACTCCCCATCGTGGGAGTGCAGGTATTAATCCCAGCTCAGCTGCCTGCCTTGCGAACTCTGCCCGTGGCGTGCTGTGGCAATCTTTGCTCCCTTGCTGACTCAGTCCCAGCGAGCTGATGTATACGGCTGGGGAACGGCCACGCTTCAGCGCAGAAGCAGCCAGAACAATTTTTATATGTTGTTTGTAGCTCAATTTATTATGTACTTTAAGGTGACTGAGGGCTGAAAACCCAGTAAAATGGAAACAATTATGTTCTCATTTATCCCTCCTAAAATAAGGATGAAGACCACTGTGACTGGGCGCAAGGAGCAATACCTGTTTCCCAAAGGCCTTTGGTTACCAGCTTGCCCAATGTGTGTATGGCACCCAGTCCACAGCAACACCTCCACTGGGAAGAAGAAAAGTAGCTGTGACTGGATCTGGGAAGAAAAGGACCGCTGTCTGGCCCTGGGTTCAAAATCCACCCAAATTAAAGGGCAGCTGGAAGCAGATCATCATGCAGCCTGCTGTACACATGGTACTAAAGATGTCCTCACCACCATGGGATGCTCTGCTCTAGGTTTTCAGTCTTTGCCATGTGTATCTTAACTGTTTTATTGTACCAGGAGGAGCTAAGCAAACAGGCAAGTGAAAATTGCCCTTGATTAAAATAAACACAGGAGAAAAATTGAGAAGTGAAGAAAGCCGAGGCCATGCTCACAGTCATTAAGAAGCAAAGCTCCACTCACAGAGCATGTCCAAAGTGCTCTTGCCTGCTGGCGATGTGTCTGAGCAGACACTCATAAAACTATTTGTTTTTCTGCAAACTTGTACTCTCCATGTGAGGTCTGGAGAGGAGAATGGGCCCTGCCACGCTCAGTGTAACGCTGCAGAGACCCATGCTCCCGGGTGGATGCTTCTGCTCTGATGCTGCACACAGGTTTCCCCCTCCCCTCCCTGCTTGTTACTGTTAAATCCTGAATTTATATGATCCGAGACCACTCCATTGTGTTTATTTCTCATAAACCATCAGACGCCAGAATGCAGCTTCTCGGATCATACAACGAAGCCACTTTCAGAGCGTTATTGTAGCATGTGGGAGGCAAATGTTTAAAATCCCTCATAGGAATGATTCAGACTGAAAACCTCCTTTGCCATATACTTAGGAATTCACTTCTACAAAGTACATTTCCCTCTATGAACAACCGAGAAATCAAACTGCCTGAGTTATTGCCTCAGATCAACCATTCCTTCTCCTTGAAAACACCCACATCAAACCAAGGACATCAGTTAAGTAAATACCTATTATACAATACCTACATAAGAGCATGTCTCTATTTCATTGACAGTATAAATATCCCATTTCAAATAAAGCTGCTTCCTCCTGCTCTCACTGCTCTGGCTCCTCTCTTTTTGCACATGCTTACAGGAATATATGCAAAACTACAGCTAACACACAATTTCACTTGTACCAGCTATATATGTGCCCAGGCTTTAAGAGACAGTAAAATCTGCTCTGGGGCAGAGCATCTGAGATCAGGACTCAGCTGCTGGGCTCTGCAGCAGAAGACAGTCCTCCCCACGTAAACAGAAAGGATATATAAATGGTGAGCGGGAGGCAGGAAGAATTAAAGTTCTCATTTATAGACTGGAAACCATGGGATGGAGTAAGCTGTCCAAGGAGATAGATGACTCCTCTGGCAGAGCTCTTAAGTGAAACCTCTTGGGGTTTAGCCCAGTGCACAGCAAAACCACCCCGTTTTCCACAGTGCAACCTCTGATTTCCTAACTCTTCATTCAAGGCCGTATTCTCTACCTGCTGCTCCTCTGCTTCCATGAGCAGATTGCTCCTGTCACCTCAAAACTCAACCTCATCCATTATGGGATCCCAATGGTCAGTATGGAACCCTCAGGCTTGGTATCACCACACGGTCAATGGAGGGCAAACACACATTTTGTGTGCATTCCCATGGGTAAAGTGGGAGTGAATGGCTACATGCAAATTTTGGCTTCCTGCTCACTGCAGTCTGGAAGGTAAACTAACGGATATTTCCTAACAGCCACTTTCATTGCAAGAATAGCAGATATTTAAATCAGCTGAGGGCATTTGTTTGCCTGTGACCAACACAGTCCAAATAAGCTTTCTGACAAGATATTCAGGTGTTTTTCCAATATTGCTGAAAGCGTTTGAGAGAACTTCTGCCATAACCAAGGGGTAGAAGTCAAAGTCCAACCCAAGGGTTACAAAGAGCCCAAAGCTGGAGTTCGTCTGTGGGAGAAACCGTTCATGTTTACGCTAAAAATTGTCACCAGGTTTTAAAGCTGGGTTACAAAAGGCGGCGGACAATCGACTCTGTGGAACCAACTGCAAGACTACAAACATCTGCCACTTTAACAGAAATGAGTGGAAATCAACAGTGATCAATGAGCGTCTCACTGGTCTTTGCTTTGTGTTTGCATTTGCTTGGATAAAAATCAGCATTTCTTTTCAGGCATTTTGGGAGAGACTGAGCACTAAAGCTATTTGGTTTGCAAGATGTGGTTTTGGAGAGGTGATAAAAAATGGGATGGAAGAGGAAAACTTAGCCTTTTAGTTGTTATCAACTGCTAGGTGTTTGATAAATTTATTGTGCAAATCTGGTGGCTTCACGTGGCCATTTAGCACCAAATCCTGCTTTGAGGGAATGGTGCTTTTGTGCCATTCGGCACAGAGCAGCTGGTGTCCTGCCAGGTGACTCTCAGGAAACCCTTGCGATGTGTTCAGAATGCTTTTCTAAGGATATAAATATCCTCCCTTGTCTTACTGGGATTATCATGGATTTCTTGTCGTGGATTGTCAATGCTGTACCAATAGCACAGAAAAAATATCACAGTAAAACAAATCAGAAACAAACAAAAAAACCCAGATTCTAAAAGAATGTCAGCTCATGTACTGCCAGCCTCCAAGTCGAAATATTCGGAAAGAAAAAAATACAAACCCCTGAGCTTCAGGGAATTGCAGCTGTTTTTAAGCCAGAGTGAACAACTGCGGTTTCCAGGCCAGCTTAGTAATTGAATTGATCATCTGCACATTCTTCAATAAAATCTAAGGAATGAAAGCATACATTTTCATACATGAATAAGACTTCAGTTGAAGGTACAAAGGTTGAGTACAGACTGATAAATTGTAGTTTTGGGACATGTGCTGTATAATAAAGTTATGCTCTGAACCAGTCTGGTTCATAACAAACATTCATACAATTCTGAGTAACATCTGTAAGCATGTCAAATGGATTTAAACATATGAAATGGCATAAAGAGCATAACTAGCCTCATAAAATTAAAATAAATTACTGTTTTCCTTAGCAAATATGAATGTTTTGAAAGAGCCTGACAGTAGATTATGAAGAACAAACTTCCATATGCATGTTACAGTTGTGGATTTGACTTCTTTTCCACAAAAGCTGATGCTCAGAGAGAGTCTGCAGGGTCCTGGCAACATCTGTGTTACAAACAACACATTTTGGTTTTCATTCAGGAAGGCTTTTCATTTGGGGTAAACTCATCCTCCCTAGCCAGCGGCCCTGGAGACTGACAAATGTCCTTCGGGTTGAAGATGTGCTTATCCACTGCCACTGCTCTGGATGGTGGCACCTCTATGTCTCATTCCCTTTATTGTGTTCACGGGTTTTCCCATTTGATGTTTCCTAACTCCCTGTGAAGTCAGAGAAATATGGTTTGAGCAGAAATCAAGCGCTTCAGGTTTTGTGGAGACCACCTAATCCCCGTTATTCACTCCTTAGCCTATCTCCCACTCATGCACATGAAGTCTCTGAATTTTACTCCCACCCCGATGCAATGATTTCCACCTCCATTGCCCCAGGCCTGCTAGACTCCATGATTAGCTATTATTATCTCACATGAAAAACACAGCAAATTAATCATCACCTTTAGGACCATACCTACATTATTTTAATCTCAGTCCTGCCTCTCTCTGTAGAGTGCCCCATCTTTTCTTTCCATTTCCTCTTATTCTTTCTACAGCTGGAAAGTCTTTTATTACTTGTTTTAATTACCTGTGCAAGACCTAATTCTCTCTAGAGACTGTCAGTTGTCACTGTATCTGATGCTTCCTGATCTTTAAGATGTAAATTCCTCTGTAGAAAACGAAACTTTTTTTTTCTCCATGGGAAATTACAGCAATAATTGCAATTCCTGGTTGTCTAGTAACTTCACAGAGCCCTCTTCTCAGACCCACTGACTCCATTGCTTACCCCCGGCACTATCACCGCTTTTATCCTCCTTTACTCCTAGAAATTTCCACCCTCTTAACCTCACCTATTCAGGTAAGACAGTAGTTCCCCATTGCATGCAGTGCTAACCCCACACCTTCACCTTCATGTACTGTGTTGTGGATTGCTATGGGCTCCCAACAACTCTATTTCCAATCCTTACGTTATTGTGCTAATGTTTCCACAGCATCTCAGCACTCAGCCAATTTCCAAGCTACACCAGACACATCCCTTCATCCCATGAATCATCTGACAGCAATTTTCTTCAAAACAAGTACTTTCTTCCTCCTTCCCATCCATCATCCTCCCTCCCGTGGTATTTATGTATCCTGCATTTATCCTTTTTCACTTGCTTTCATGTACCCCTGTGTCTTTATGCAGGCGTGGAGATTATGACTCCTTCTCCAACTTCTCCCCACATTTCCCAGTGAAAGGCTCCTGCCATCACTGACAGTTCTACAGCCAACTGCCCAGGGAGAATTCAACGCACCAACAACCACCTCATCCCTGCCAGGGTCTGCCCAAGCTGCAGCATCTTACCCAGCACCATTGCTTATTGACCTGAATTAACGCCATTGGGCCTTCCCCCTTTTTCCTTAGGAAACCCAGAAACGCTGCTGGCAGTCACCTTCCCGGGCCTGCTGCAGTAGTTTGGTTTGGCAGGGCTGCCCAAAGGCGCTGCTCAATGACAAATTGCCTGGATATCGCAAGGACTTTGCTGCCCCACAGCTACCTCACTAACCAGAGCTAAGAGCACAACATTTTCTAGTGAAGATGCAACCTGTGAAGGGCAGTGATAATACGTAATATCTCAGTCAACTGCCTGAAGGAAAAAAAAAAAACAAATACATTGGAAATACACAGTATTTGGGGCTAACCTGAAACAATGTCCTCAGTTTATCTTATTTCCTCTTATAAAAGCAAATGAATACTGGACCAAGAGCTTCTCCAGCTGATTTCTGGGGCTTGTTTGGAAATCGCTGTTGCCATTTGCAAGATTAAAATGTTATTTCAAGACTCAAAATTGAAATTTATCATTTTGAAAACAGTGAAAAAAAAAAACAGCTAGACTTTGCCAAAAATATTTCAATTTTTCAGCCATGACAAATTAAGTTTATAGATCATCTCTCCTCCTCCAAGCTGGTTCCTCAGCTGAAGATCCAACAGCTGTATTTCCCCAACATAAGAAGGACATGGACCTGTTGGAGTGAGCCCAGAGGAACGCCATGAAGATGATCACAGGGCTGGAGCACCTCTCCTATGAAGACAGGCTGAGAGAGTTGGGATTGTTCAGCCTGGAGAAGAGAAGGCTCCAGGAAAACCTTATTGCGGCCTTCCAGTACCTAAAGGGGGCCTACAGGAAAGACGAGGAGGGAGTATTTATCAGGGAGTGTAGCAAGAGGATGAGGGGTAACAGTTTTAAACTGGAAAAGGGTAAATTTAGATTAGATATTAGGAAGAAATTCTTTACTGTGAGGGTGGTGAGACACTGGAACAGGTTGTTCTGGGAAGTTGTGGATGCGCCATCCCTGGAGGTGTTCAAGGCCAGGTTGGATAGAGCTTTGAGCAACCTGGGCTGGCGGAAGGTATCCCTGCCCGTGGTGGGGGGTTGGAATTAAATGATCTTTAAGGTCCCTTCCAACTCTAACCATTCTATGATTCTGAAAGAATGCACATAATGCTATTTGTCCAGAATATTTTCTTTGTTTTAATTCCTAATATCTCTTTCTTGGAGAATTTCCACCCCAGAATCCAGCATGAAGAAGCTCTCAAAAATTTTCTGACTTATTTTCCACATGTACAAAATGATAGTGCAGCCATGACACCCCACTCCTATTCCAGAGCTGGTGCCGTCTGCAAGATGCACTCTCGCAGTTATGCACGGAAACAGTAAATCGAGGCTTTGTTTGACGAGCTTGTTTTAAAACAGCACAATTATTGCAGTCTGCGCCAATTCAGAAAAGTTCAGCACGTGTTTAGGTTTGTTCCATTCCATGACAGCACTTAAACACCCACTTCATCTAAACAAGTATTTATATCCCACTGAATGCAATGGGACGTACAAACGAGCATAACAGTAGTCCCAAATCAGGGGCACAGGTTAAGGTTTAAAAACTACATTCCACACAAAAAAAAAAAGTTCTTATGCCAAACTCCACTCTCCATCACTGCCCCATTGCATCCTGCCAGTGGAGCGAACAGCAAAGGAGATTGTCTGAAAGAGTAATGCTAAATCAGACTCTCTAGCTGTCACGGCTGGACAAAAATAGGGAGGAATCAAAGAGCCCACCTCTGCCAATGTGTGCAATTGAAAAGTTCACCCCTTCAATAAATTCTTCATATATTCTGTCACAGCAAAAGCCCATTAAACTTGTGATTTCTTTATGAATTATTTTGATACCCTGAACTAAAGGAACTAAAGAGCTGAATCTTGTTACCAGAGCCTCAGCTAACTCCTTAACAAGCAAAAAGACAAATTCCGCTCTCACTTAGCCCAAGGGAAAGCTTCAACACCTTGGCTATCAGTAAAGCTAATTTAAATGCACAGATCATAGGATGTGGCCTCAAAAGACTTAGACAGAAAGACAGGAGCCTTTTCTGAAGCTGCAAATTGAAAGTATAAACAAGAATCAGCCAGAGGGCCACAGTCTGGCTGCCAGTCAGGGCAGTGTAACCTTGCTGAAGCCACCGGATTCCCATGGAGAACAAGGTCCTAAATGCAGCTGCATCCCCAGTAGGAAAACCTTTCTCAGCCCCCCGAGGAAGGGGACACGAGGCTTTCTTTCCCCCTTTCCCACCTGACACTCTAAGCATGAACAAGCTCGGTCCTGCTGGGATCCTGGGGATGAGATGGAGGATGGTCTTTCAGGGAAACTGGATCCTAAAACTGAGACCCATCTCCTGTGCTGAGAAACGGCAGACATCTGCCGCAGGAGTTTAATGAGAGGTCAAAGAAGAAAAGGAAAGTCACCCTGCGGAAAGGGAAGAGAGCCAAAACGCTCACTGCATTTTTAGGTGCTTTTGTCTTACACACCACCTAACCCCTCCTCAAAAAGTCTCAGGGACCAGTAACGGCACAAACCTTTTGCCATGTGATGCCCTGTTGTACTGTCCATGCATTTTCACTAGGGTTTAACATTTCAGCTTATGCCAAAGGTCACTCTCTCTGACTGATACATGCTCTAAACCTCTTCCTTACCTGCTCGTAATGTATTGGTTTTGCACCAGTTTGGCTAGGAATGGGTACTAGTGTTCATTCATCCGCTTGCCCAGTTTCAATCTGTTAGATTGCCATGCCTTTATTTTTCCCCTCTATTTCTGTTAGCCTGTGACGCTATACTTCTCTGGTTTGGGAAACAGCTGATCAACCCCCTAGTTTTTGATCGTTCGTAAACAATAAAGTTGAGCTTCAGAATGTCGTGAACAAGCTCAGTTTTGGAATTCAGACAGAACTGGGAATAATCAGCAACAAAAAGAGCCAATCCAGCAACATTATAGGCTGATAACTCTCTTGCTGAGATCTATATGGACTAGAGAGATGGTATCTAGTACAGGGGTGACTCACCCAGACTCAAGGATTTCTCACCCCATTAACGGGCTAATTTCTCTTCAGCTTCTGCCTCCTTCAGCATCAAAGTTTAAAGGAATATTTGGTCACAATGTTACTGTGAACCTTTCTGCACATACTCTGAACTGTTGCAGTGAACTATGCAAACCCTCGCTACATCATAGTAATAAAAATTGCTGGGCTTACTTCAGCTGAAATGTCATCACCAGCACCAGTGATGTCTTACTCAGCCTAAGGAATATGGAATCGATCCCAGGTCTGTCTGGGACCCGGTTATCAGAGAAATAAGGTCCCCTTCTCTACTCTGCTCAGTAGGGCCACACCATTCCTGGTACTGTAACAGCTTTGACTCTTATTTTTTTCATTTACAACTGGGAAAATATTCTTTCTTTCCAAGCATGGATGTAGTCCAGTCAGAGCAAAAGCCTGGATAATTCACATTTGCATTCATTTTTTCCTGCCACGGGATGGTACTGGGATGGCACGTAGCTAAAAAACCATGCACTTCTGAAAGCTGGAAGAGAAGAAAAAGCAGATGATGTGCTCAAATCTAACATTATCCTAAACACCTAAAACAGAGAAGAAAGGGTTACTACTGGCTGTATTTCTGTTCTGTAACTCTTTTTCATATCAAAGTAAGCAAGGGAAAAAAAAAAAAAAAAAAGAAAAAATCCCAAAGAGGAGTGTAGATGACTTATGGTCAGGAGGAAGCTGGCAGATACGTGCAGAAAGGGCCCCACGAAGCCGTACACACTCTGCTCCAGCCCCGGCCGAAGCAGCGTTACTGTTACCAGCCCTGTTTCTCTGTGCCCACAGGAGACACAAAGCACCCGGACAGCGGTTGCCATAGCCACCCCTTTACGTCCCAGGGTCAAGTTTCCCTCTGCACAGACATATTATTTATAAGGTGGCTTAGGTGTGCCTGGCGCCTGGCAGTTAGAAATGGTGAGTCCCATCCCAGGGGAGCTGACAGCCCAAATTAGACATAACACAGCGAGAGGGTACGATAAACACAGGGAAGAGAGGATCAAGGGGAGATGGTGAGACACTGCCTACATGCCCTATCAGCTCTTGTATTCTTCCCATTAAACACAGTAAGGGCTCTGCATCCCCGCGTGTTTTGGCAAGCGCCCTGCCGGTCTGTGATGCTGCAGCCACTCGGTGATGACACAGTGATGATACAGCCTGGGCTGGGACGAGCTCCACAGCCTCTCCAGGCAAAGCCGAACCCTCAACACTGGAGCTGGAGCTACACAGCCCTTTGGGGAAGCTGTGGGTGCTTCCAGGCCCATGAAATCCCCCCCCCGGCCAAGCGTCGTTCCCTCCACTAGGTCGCAGTGGTGCACAGGCACCGTCCCGCTCCCGCCATGTCCTGCCGCCGGCAAGCAAAGGGGGCTGCTGGCGGCAGAGCTGCCATTTCCAACAGGGCCTGGCATCTAGGGGGGTGTGGGGGCAACATTTAGTCCCTGAGTTGGCATGGAGAAATCACGGAGCTCATACTGACTACTGGAGCAGGCATAAACTTGTCCCGAGAGCCACAGGACTTAACAGCGAAGAGAAACCTGAGTTATGTAGAGTCCAGGTTACTGCAGCCTTCTCCTTGCACCCAACGCACCACTTGGGCTTAACTAGCAGGGGGCCAGATTGAGAGCACTGAGAACAGAAATTGTCTCTGTCTGCCGCCTTGCCGACAGCCAGCGCGGCACATCCCCAGCCCCTGCATCCCGCTGGGGAGAGGTGAGGCTCACTCCACCCACGCCGCCAGCTCTGCCCCATCTGCTCTGCCGCGACGGTTACCTCGCAGCTGGGAGCGCTGCCCACGGCAGAAAAACTGCCCTGTCCGCAGGGAAATGAACAGAGATTGCCACCGTGGCAAGATTCTGCAGGGACAGTAATAAAGGACAGCTTTGCTATCCACTGCATTTCACTGTTTCATCCTGCCAGAAGTATTTCACTCAGGTCTGTTAAAGGCGCCACGGTTGCCCATGTTCTCCCAGGCTCAGGCAATGCAAATTCCTTCCCGAGTGAGGTTTGCAGCATTTTGAAAATTCACATTCATGGGCAACATGAAGCAAACAGAATTTAATGAGGAAACAAATAACAGGATGGCTGCTGGGTTCGCTTTTACATCTACTACAATCAAAACATCTACAGGGTTGGCAGGTTTTTTAACTGTAGGTGAAGCTGCTGCAGAGCTGAGAGTGCCAGTTCATTGCTACACGGGGCCCAGGTGACTGCAGCACCCATGGGTGCAAGTCAGAAGGGACAGTGTGGCTCATGTGCCCGCTTCAGGCTGTCCACTCCTACAGTAACCCTGCGAGAAGCTCCCCAAAGGCTGCTGATTAGAAGACGTCATCCTCCAGCTCTGTCCCCTGGACACGATCACCTCTCCACTCACATCCTCCTGCTGATTGCTGCCCATGCCCCAGCGCACAGTTTTGGGAGGTGAGTCCCAGCTGCAAGAGGGTGTCAGGGTGGCCCTTCCCAGAGGCAGCAGTGCTAGACAGGGTTTATGGTCCATTTGAGATCAGCCATCCCAAGTAACCTCCAGAGTATACTTTTTCCACCTCTCAGCCCTCCAGGAAACCTTCTTCTCCCCAGAAATATGACATTTCTTAATCTCAGCTTGTTTTCCAGGTCAGCAGTCTTGGTCCCCAGCACTCCCAGTCATTCAGCATGGATGTGTCGAATGCTGTCACTGTCTCTGTGCCTTTGCCATCCTGCCGAGCGTGCCTGCTCCACGGGCGGCTGGAGGCAGAGCCACGGGAGACAGTTCCTTCAAAAGCGGCTACATGCTCACTCAGAGGATGCTCTGCCACTATGGTACCTGCCAAACCACTTCAAAGCCATCACCAGCACATGTATTGCTGCTCCCAGAAATTTGCAGGAGTGGAATGATGCAAAGGACAGACACAAGCAAGCTAGGCAAGGCCAGGATTAGCCACTGAGCCCTTCAGGCTCCTTCCTTTTACCTCCCTGGCCTTCTCGGTGCCATGCCCGTGGCCATGCATTGCCTGCATGTCTGCACCGCACAGCTGCCTCCACTTTGCTGGATCTTGCAGCCCCTGCAGCTAAATTCCATGCCGGGCAATCCAACACCATCAAGAAAGAGGATCAGGATGGTGCCAGGCAACACTCGTGGCAAAACTGACACCGCTGCAATGAAAGCACCTACATCTCAGCCTGCCAGATCTGGGGTAGGGTTGCACTGAGATTCACTGCTATCTCAAAACTGCAATAAAAAGTTATTTTGTCCTAAATTAATTGTAGTTTGCAGTGGCACCATTAGCCTGGGCAAACCTTGTTGTGTCAAGCCATCTAACTCTGGACCGCTGTAGAGCTGGGGCAGTCTCTTGCCACCAAAACAAAGTGCTTCCTGGTGGATGTTTCAGGTAATATAAAAAGGGTCACTTTTCCCCCAAAAAACAAGGCGCCTGTAAGCACATGCACCAAAGCATCTCCCATTGCCAAACTGCATTTCAACTCCAGACCGAGAGCTCAGCTTAGGCTGCAGTTTAAAGTGAGGACCATTTCTGCCTTGCAGCAGCTCAGCATCAGCATCAGCTTTCCCCCATGCACACGGAGTGTAACCGCTCATAACTATTCAGCTGGTTCTGTGGTTTTACATTGAAAATATGTTGCTATGGAGAGCACAGCACGGGAATCTGCAGCCACCACAACGCACCACGGCAGAAGCGGCCCACAGCTTCTGCTGATATTTGTAGGCCCTCTGCTGTCATCTGCACAGGGGCTGAAAATAGACCTAAAGCTCAAATGAAGCATCTGTAATACTTCATTTCTGCACATCCCTCCCCGAGGCACCAAGACTTTTCACAAAAATCGTACCAAGCTTCCCACATACACTCTGACGTCACTTCACCAATTTCTAATTCCTCGCTGTGCACATGCCTTGAAAAGGAAATTCCTCCTAGCCCCGTTTTCATTCTATGTCCTATTTTTGTCCGGGAAGCAGGTTTCCCTGCAAAGCCGCCCTTCTGGGGGTACCCACAGGTGCTGCTCAGTCCTTGTTACCTTTTAGCCACAACATAAAGCAAATCCCTTGTGCTGCTCCACGTTGCTGCCCTGCTGATTGTAAAGGATCTGATTTCTGTCATTTAAAGCTGATTTTAGCAAAGGTCATTCACGTGGGCTGGGTCCTGAAGGATGCTGAGCATTTTCTGGTCTCACTGACTTGATGAGACTTGGGAGAGCTCAGCCAAAGCAACACAGACTTGAGCCCATAGCACCATGAATGAAGAACACCTTTGGGGTTTTTCTTTCCTATGAATTTTTAAAATATCTGAAATACAGTTTGTTTTCTTTCTCATATTCTGGAGGAATTGATAAATCCTCAACTGTGCCATAAACACGCAGCCATCAGCCCTTGATTTCTAAAAATGTATTTGTATTAAGCTATGAAATTATTTACAGTGGCCATAAACATTCTCCCAGCATCTGGCAGCTGGGAAAGGGCCTTGGAACTCACTAATTTACTTACATTGTAAACCACTTTCTAATAAATAAATAAGCTCTTAATATCTCACCCACAAAAAGAGGCACATTGCGTACAATACTATATTTAGGGGTCCTTTGGAGGTCAAGGATTCAGCAGCCAAATTTCTCTGAGGATCTTTCTTTGGTGAGTGTATGTTTATGCCCAAACGAATTGTCAGCTGAAATTCTTTATTTTGAAATTGGTTTAAAATTCTCGCATTGCTCTGAATGCTGGAGAAGCGCCTGCTCGGTTCTTGTTTTGCCTGAACCCGGGTCAAATTCTGATCTAAGGGGCACTCAAAAAATCCAAGTAAATGCTTGTTGATCAACTATTAGCGACCTTCCAGAGAGAGTATGCTGGCTCCCAGGGTGGGGATGCTCTCCAAGCCAGGAGGATGCCCGGTGCCAGAGCCCATGGACAAAGAAGACGGTCATGCACAGAGGTGCAAGCTGCTTTGCTGCGCTAGCGCTGCCTCCGGGGTTTTACTTCGGAGGGGCAGTCAGGACATCCTCCCTCCTGGCTCAGCATCCACAGCCCAGCCACTGCCTGCCAGGTGACACAGAGAGGGGAGAAGGGCAAACAAATATCCCACACATCCCAGAGGCTGCTGTGCAAGGGATGAGCCATGTTAGGGCCCCTAATGGATGCTGAGAGCATTTACACTGAAGGAGATGTGATTTTCAACTTCTCTGAAATCCAGTACGGTGCCCTTGAGGACAAAGGAGGATGAGTGGCTGGTTCGAAGCAATCCTGGACTGAAAACTATATTGTCAGATCAAACTTGGTCCAAAATTTGTGTTGTGTAAAAAACAGCAATAGCCTTTTACAAAACCAAGGTAAACGAGGACTGTTTCCACTTACTCCCTCATTTATATAAAAATAAAAATCAAGCCCTCCCCTAATTTCAACCAGTGCTGGTTAAATGAAAAGGTTAACTAGTAAACAGGAGAAAAAAGTATTTCACCCACTCTCCCTGCCTCAGACATGGAAGACAGAGAGGAATGAAGCAATTATTAAGATCAGTTTTGTTTTAATCATGTGAGATTATACTCACGGACAGCTAGAGATCTGAATGAAGAATTTTAAAATAGGAGTCCCAATGTCTATATCACCAGTGCTCTGCGGACAGCCTCCCTGTGAAGGTTTATTTACCCCATTTATTTACAGCTGGAAATGGCTTCAGAGGTCTCTGACTAACTGCAGAGCCAAAAAGCTCCCTCTCCTCTCCCTGCAGCCCCCATCTGCTCCATTGGGAAAGAGGAAGCTGGACCACAAACTCCCTCTTCCTCACAGAGTCCGCCCCTGTGCATGGCGTGGGTGCTTGCTACCCTTCCTTTGTGGTGGCACAGCCAACCTCTTTGGGCGCCCTGAAGAAACTGTCCCTGCAGCACAGCCATGATGGTCTCTGATGACGTCCCAGGCATCCAGGGGAGAAGGAAGCAGGTCACAAGGATGCTGGTAACAACCCCAGCTGACCGTAAAAAGACAACCAGAGTGCAAAATAGCTTCTCCAAATGCCCCCTGGCTCCCCTGCTGAGTTGTCTCCCCAGCGTCTCGCTCCATTCAGTCAGTGTAGAAGCTCTGTAGAAACCTTTCTCAAACACAGTGAGCCGCATCCTGCTACATTTTTCTTTGTAGTAATTTCCAGCCAGCAAGGGACTATTCCAGTATAACTAGGCAGAATCCACTGTTTTCTTAAGGAAGATAAACAAAAGGCAAATGCAATGGGATCGCTGCTGGTTTTCAACAGAAAACCATGTGATTTTGCATGCCATTATTGCAATACTTGAAGCAGCACAGACTGCTTGCTGTTGATCAGACAGATCTGGGGGGAGGATGAATGAAAGAGCTGCTCTGTGCCTTCAGGAGCAATGGTCTCAGTTCACCCCTGTTGTAACACTGCTCCACTCACCCCAAACAGGAACTTAACCCTACAGTTTTGAAACTACGCATGGACAGCATGAATAAATCTCATCACCGAGGGCTTCCTGCCATTCCTGCTGAATATCCAGTCCTATTAGTCAATGTCAGGCTCTGGGCAACATGAAAAATTGCAGAAATCCATCCTGGCTGTCACTGGAAACCAAAGGTCAGTCTCGAAAACTGAGAGACTCCTTCCAGCTTTGGAAGGCATTCACATTTCAAGACTACAAATGCAATTGTCAAAGCTCTGCACGTTCGTGTGAAACAGGAAATAAGACCCCGGACAATGGGACCCTGGAGGAGTGGTGGAGGAATCGGGCTTTTCCCGGGAAGCTGTTTGCCAAATTGTTAAAATAGAATCTATTTACACAATAGATTGGAAAATATTAACAGCCAAAAACGTGTTAGACAACAGGATTTCAGATTAGAAACACTGAGCGGGTTGTCCCGTCAACACGTTCTAAAATAATTTATGGATTCTCCAAACTGAGCAAAATGACTATTTTCTGTAATGACCCTTTTGGTTGGGTTTCTACTTCTCCTTTCAACATTAAGGTTCCCTCCTCTCCATACCCACAACCATCTGCCTCCATCTCATCCCATCCTCCTGTCTCTCCCTCCTCCTGCTCCCAGCCCTGCCCAGAGATTCCCTCCCACCACATCTGTGGTCACCAACTGCACCATATGAACAGGCTGTACTTTAATTGTGCTAGAGAATAAAAGACGGAAAGTCAGGCTCCCCAGTTTCTATTCCTGTCCCCCGTCCTCCCCGCAGAGCCTTCGGGAGGTCATTTCATTTCCATGATCTGTGACTTGAGCCCTCCTCCTGCAAGCAGCTCTCGATGTCCTGAATAACCCCCCAGGCGGTCTGCGGGTAGTGAGGTCCTGGAGCCCTCAGTGACAGATCCCACACTCACCTTGTTAAATGTTGAAACGTTTTAGGTGTTAAAAGGTAGAAAGGGCCCTTCTAAGCGTTTCTCTGGGGAGCAGATGGCCAGCAGCTGAACTTCTCCTGGAAATCTGTGCAGTTTTAAGTGGGAAACATGGCCTATAAAACTTTAAATAAATGTGTTGTGGACTGTGTAGTAACCAGTGACAGTCGCTTACAATGCACCCAGTCCTTGCTCTTTCAGCAGCCGCCCTGTGGCTGAGCATGAAGCGCTTTCAACATACCTGTCAGCCTTCCCAGGGCTGCAGGGGACTCTAACTCCCCACTTTTGGAGGAAATCCTGGGATCAGCTCTCCCTCCCCAGCCAGCTCTCTGCTTTGAAGTTTCCACAATGGTCAAATTCATCGTCACCATCCAGTACCTAAGTAAAATCATCAGAGACTTCATGTCTGATGACTCAAACACCCAGACCTGAGTCTCTGTGTTTAGCAGGCACACACAGAGGTATCTCCTGGCTCCCCAAAGAGAGATACAAAGCACTGGCCTAAACACATCACTGCTCAGTTAACATGATGCTGACAGACAGAGGGAGAAGAGACGCTTGACATAGCTTTTAAGTGCTTCTTCATTGAGGGCATCTACCGTCCTATACTGCAATGCCACAAACGTGCCTCCCAACATGAGGGTCTACCCTGCTCATACTTGGATGTTGTCCTTGTAGATCATTTTGCAATAGCTGATGGACTTAGTGCTGTAGGCAGAGTTATGGTGCTGAATCTTCTGCCCACATTAAAAAGAAACAGAGTAGCTATGACCTACAAACATATAGGATACATAAAATTCAAATGCATCACGTCCTGCTGTGAATTTTACTCCCTGCATTGCATGTGTTCAACTGAAAAGGTTTCTTCCCATGCCGGAAGGTGAGCAGAGGACATACTCCGTAAGATGTTTGTCTTCAGACTTGCTCCTGCTGTAAGAGCCACCCAGGTGGGAAAGCCTGAGTATTTCCACACAGCTCCAGCTCTGTCCAGGATCACCTGGCAGTGCTGGGTGTCTCCCTGCCTGGCCTCTGATGCTTGGGGATGCAGAGGGGGAGGATGGGAAGAACAAGAAGAGCATGCCACTGCACGTCCAACTGGAGGAATCGAGAGGTATTTAAGAGTTCAAGGGAATTGCCACACTTCCCCCTACACAGAAGTTGCATCTTGTGCTTGTTGTGCAACGCAGGGAAGCACAGGGCCAGGAGAACAGTCCCATGACAACAGAAACAACAAATTCGCTCTTCTCCTTTTTTCAGATCCTTAAAGTATTGTGAATACATAACCTATAAGAGCTAAACTTCCTTCACAGTTTTCCTTTACTTCCAATGTGGCTAATTCTCTGTTTTTCAGAGAAGCAGAGACGAGGCCCATTCTCCTGCATCTCTCGTATTTTCTGGATGTGCTGAAGGTCCCAGCTGACCCCCCCCTCCCTCCCACAGACACGGTGCCAAGGGTGGCACCGAGCAGTGGGGACAGCTGACAGCCACTTTCAGCCGCAGCATCTCTTCTGAGATGTAAAACCCAGGTGGACAGCAACGGAGAGCAGCTCCCTGTTCTCCAAAGCTTTTCAACAATTCCTCCCGGCTGTCTGCGAGGGATCCGCAGTCCTAAGTGAATTCCTTTTTCAGCTAGACACACCGTGTTATTTCAGTATAGCACTGTCTAGACAACTGAAAAAAGTGTGAACAATTTAATGTATTACTTTCCCCTTGTTTTTCATGAAAATGGTGAAAGTCTGGAAGATTTCTGGTCTTTGTGCAGTGTTTGGGGCTTTTTGTTTGTTTTTATACATACATGCATATATACACAGAGCTGCAAATATTTATATAGAGAGCTTCAAAAAGCCAGTATTATTTTCAGTCAGTGAGAGGGCTTTGTCTCACCATCAAGATTTCTACAAGATTCAGTAATTTATCTTTATTCGGACCATTCTGTGAATAAAATGGTCGCTGTCCTACCAGATAGAAAGCAGATACTATCCTACCTCCCCTTGGAAAGCAACTGACACAGCCCAGAAACAAGCAGCAGCAGTTATTAAATGCAGGAGAACCATCCCTTTCACCCCGCTGAACTCCATCCAGCCTCAACATTCCCTAAAACTGAAAAAAAAAAAGATGACACTGCAAAACATCTTACATAAATTTTGCTATCCCAGGAGCCTCTACAGCCAATCCAAAGGGTCAAAGTACTTAAAGAAACCAGATTCTTATGGGATTTCTAGCTCCCACTTCCAGATCTCAGTGATTACACAGAAGGCAGCCAGCATCACCCTCGACAGGTCCCCACTGCAACAATTAAATGTCCAAATCCGTTTGGGTGCCTGAGCCTCTCGCAAAAATCTCCCAAAGTTTTCCAGTGAAGTCTGGATAGGGAAAAGCCAGATGGCAGCGACAGCATGTAAACCACCATAATCTATTCAACTCCTTTTTTTTTTTTTTAAAGAACATTTTGTAGCATTTTCCCACTAAATACTGGCAGTTAAGTAAGCAAAACTTCTTGATGTCTGCGTGAAGATACGTGGACAAGAGAGAAAACCCATGTGCATCCTCAAGTCTTGAAGCCACCACTGTCTTCAGCACCAACGTGAAAGCCGGCTCAGCGCCAGCTGGCTGAGGATTTTCAGTTCACCACAGTCCACTCCAAAAAACATATAAGGTGGAATGAGGAATTTTTCCCTCAACACTTGGCAGAGCAGTATACTAGCTACCTAAACCTAGAGAATAAACACAGAACAAATTCACTTTCCCCGCTCCACTGGAATGCCAGGGGTGTTTTTGCGAGGCTGCTGTGCTCCACGCTGCGATGCCGGGGCGCGTGGGGAGGCACACGGTGAGCAATGGGCAGAGGCGCTGCTGCCGCAGGGGGCAGCTGGGTTAGCGCCCAAGTACGCAGATGCTTTTCTCTGCTGCATCCACGTCGACTCAAGGGTGGGAGCTCCAAAAGGGCACGCTTCCTGCTGGTATTTCTGCTTCTCCCTCTTTCCATCGGGGCCAGGAATAACAGGAGAGCAGGCTCTCCCCCAGTCCCTCCTCTCCTGGTACTGGACGTGGCCAGTGGCACGAAGAGCGGGGCTGAGGAATGTGCTTGAGTTACTGAAGCAAATGTTTTTTGTGCCTCTGGATGTTCCAAGTTAAGTTCGGACCACACTGCACTTAGCTTGCGTGATATCCAAACTAGTCCAGCACAGCCTAATCCTGATGAATAGCTGGGTAGCTATTAAAATGTTTTCCTTGAACAGCTAACTGGAAATGTGAGGGCTTGACGCTTGAGCTAGCATTTAAAATGGGCTCAGGTAATCAAAACACCAGATCGGAGAGCACTGGGGGTTTTGGAGGAGCCGAGATTCAATTCAGCTTTGAACCTTTAGTTTATTATAGTCAACAATTCCCACCCTCAATAAATGAAACTAGTCCCGGCTCCTTATGGAGACTGGTTGGACCTGATCACACAGGTTCACACTAGCTGCTTATACCTTTTTGGCCAGCAGCGCTTCTTGTGCAACCTAACACCATCTGTCTGTCATTCTGTCATGTCACCTCAGATGCCACTTGGGAAGAAACACGTCACTGGTCATCTCTCACCGAAGATATCGGAGATGCCAGCGTCCTGGATCACAGCCCTCTCTCCGTCCGGGCAGCGAGCACCCAGCACAAATTTAGAGCAACAAACAGCATGAAGGCAACTCCGGTACCTGCAAATTATTTTCCTGCATACATCGCCAAGCTGCAAAACATTATCAGAGAACTCCTGGTAAATATGATATTCTGTGTAAGTGATACAGGCAGCTTTTAACCGTCACACACAAGCAGCACAGAGACACAGCAGAGCGAGGGATAAAGAGGTTAAATGTATGAAATTTTTCTGCTGTGCTAACTTGCTAAGTTCTGCTGTGCCCTCTGGCATGGGTGATGGCGGGAAAGTCAGTGAAGAGCTGCTGAGGTGGTGACAAGACGCTGAAAAAGTAACCGGTGTGAGAGATGCTGTTACACACAGCCAGCGCGCAGGAGGATGGAGAGCCCGTGGGTCCTGCATGCTGCTCTTGCTCCCATTCACAACGGCTCTGATACCGGGGCAGGTGGGGGCAGGCCCGTAAAGATGGAGCCCCCAACCACACAAAATGGGAGGATGAGTGGAGGGAAGGTGGCCCCGGAGCAGCTCCTTTCCTGAGTGTGGCAGAGCCGTGCGGCTCCCCAGGCAGAGCTTCTCCCCGCCAGGCAGCTCCAGCAAGCTGAGCAGGCACTGAGGCCACGTGCCTGTGCACGCTTCTGTCCAGAAACGCCAGCGCCAGAAAAACCTGGCTTACTGCATCCGAGCAGATGAATATTTCACAAAGAACAGAAACACAATTTGGGCATTTCAAGCAAGTAAACTGGACTGTATATTCATGTGCACGGAGGTAGCCATTCTGCATGAAGAAAGCCATCAGATACTGAGCCTCACTGATCTGTCCTGGGCGGGCTGAGAGCAAGCAAGCTATAAAGGACTCCTCTCCAAGCCAGATCCCTACAAGGAAGTCTACATTAAAAAAAGAAAAGGGAAGAAGAAACCATGTTCTGAGCTCAGCCAATGTGATGCACACTTCAGGAATTGCAGATATCCTGAAAAACCCTATAGCAGGCTCAACCCGGTCGCAAAGGCAGCAGATCAGCAGTGCTCCTTTGTGGTAGTCCTGGGTGGCTGCAGAGGAGACACATATGCTAACTGCTGCCCAAACTGGACAAGAGGGAAGCCTTGCTTCCATAACCATAGCCATGTAAAACAATTTGGTATCAAGTCTGACCTGTGCCAGCAGTCCAACTTCCATGCTTTCTATACAGACTAATAAAATAACAGCAATTTTCAGTGCCCAGAACGCATACATTTCAGACAGCATGCTGTTGCGCAACATGAGGAGAGCAGCAGTGCTGCAGAGCTGGACGATGGGAAATCCAGGAGTTAACTGAGAGCAAAGGGATAACAGCCTGTACGTGGCCAAGCCACCCTGGGAAGAATCAGCAATAACATTTGCATAGATCTGGTATCTTTCAGCTCACCAAATGACTCAGACTTCACCTAGGGACCAAAGAGGACGCAAAGATGCGTTAAATGCTTCTCCTTATTTAACCTTTGCTGGCTGCATCAGGACAGCGCACGCAAGCTAAGGGTGTTCTGTGTGCCCAGGGGAAGCAAAGCCCAAGCACTAAATGGGGCTCCCCGGGATGCATTAGGAAATTTGGAGGCTATGTAGCATAACCCATTAGGTTGTAGAGCATAATTCAGAGGCCTTTAGTACCCAATGCCAATTCTAGGGATGAAGGTCCGCTCTTTCCAGGTGTGGGTGGCATGAGACACTCCACACCTTTGGGAGAGGGCCCAAAACTCAAAGGCTCTCTCCCCTATGAAAAGCCACAGGTCAGCAGTAGCAAGGAGAGGAGGAGTTTTTCGGCTCTCCCTGCTCTGATTACTCACGGATGAGCTGCAGGGGCAGCCCCACACCACAGCCCATCGCCCCTGCACAGCAGCTCCCCGGGCGGCAGCAGAGCCGTCCAGCTGCGCGGCACACATCTTCGGCACGCCGTAGCTGGGGGGAGCATACGGCGCAAGCCAACTCCGGAGCCTGACGTTCAATGAGACTTGACAGGTCCCACCGAGGTCTGCACGCGGAGAAAGAGCCCGGGGCCCCCAAGCCAGCGACAGCGCCTCGACACTGCCCAGCCCCAGCGCGCCCAGGGCATGCGGGATTCAGCATTTGGATCATCTCACAGCAGGCTGGCAGGGCCCCAGCAGCGCGAGCATCATCCCGTCTGCAAGAGCGCGGGGCTGGCTCGCAATGCACTTTTACCCTTGGCGTGGGGGCGGGAGGGGGGGGATGCATGTGCAGGGACATTCTTCACTTGTCACCCTCGGGCTTAGGCTGTTTCTTTCTCTGCAATCACCTAAAGGTGAGGAGGAGTTGAAAAACATTACACTGACAGCGCTGTCGGAGCTGCGGATATAGGGCCTTCCGCTCACGCCCAAGCAAACCCTCTGGAATGGTTTGGACGCGATAGGTAAACAGTGTCGGGCTTGCTCAGCAGGGAGACATTTGTATTTAGATGTTATAGATAAGTGGTGCATATTTGAGACATCTGAAAGTTATTATTCCAGGCAGTTTCTAAACAGAGAATCGCAGTTGCATAGCCCCTTAACTCTGGGCTGACAGGCAGGATAATGATTTAAATTATTGTTAAACATAGGCTCTGTTTTAAGTGGATGGAATTCAACATCATGGTAGGTTTGGGGGAATGGGGATATACTACAAAACACAACATTTCCAATTGCTGGAGCTCTGATCCATGGGAGCTTCTCTGCCAACACCAAGCATCTCTATACGCTACGAAAGTGGTAGCTGTGGAGATCCTCAAAAAGGCAACACCACTCAGCTATCTTCTGGATCATTACCACTGCCTCTAACTGCAACATATTTGATTAAGAGAAATGCCTTTTTGAAAGCAAAACATAAGAAGTTTTCACAGACCGTAAAACAGAGTTCAACAGTGAATCACAATTATTTTTTATAATGCTTTTGTAATACAAGTGATTTATGCTTCCTTGAGTTCAACAAGGTTGTATTTATTATGCTATCACTCTGTTTTTAACAAAGACTATACTGATTCATTCTTCATTATAAGTTACTCGAAGCACAACTATTAGGTTGTATTAAATCAGAGGACTACATTTGTTTCATCTGTGAGGAGTTTGTTTTGCAATGTTTTAACGTAGGGCTGGTACCCCTGCTCTGGGCTCCCCCAGAGCCCCTCCACCCTACAGGCACGTTCGGCAGATACTGCCATCAGAGACGGCTTTTTGCCCCCACCATAAGCTGCTTTCTGACATGCTAAAGGTTAAGTGTGACGGCACACACTGGCTCCATACTGCAGCTTTTACGCAGGCAAAGCTCAGGCAAAAACAAACCCGTTTCTTATGTGGAAAGGAGAAAGGGGAGAAAAAATTAATTTCTTGCTTATTCAGCATCTGATTGCCTCTCTGTGTCACGAGTGAGCTCCCAGGCAGTATCTCCAACCTACAGCATCCTTATTTCCCAAATGGGTAATTTACAATAATGCAGGCGAGAGGGTCTCATCTCTGCTCGTAGCATGAAGATGCAATTGGGCTAAAAAAAAAGCAATTGCCCCTTGTCACTTAAGGGAAATTACATGGCTGATTAATAATGAATGAGCCTCACAAAGGCCACCCATTCTGCTCAGCATACCAGCATCTTATCCTAATTATTCTCACCAATAATACCTAGAATTATTTGGAAATTTTAGGGGAAATTGAGTTCAGTCACCTAAGCTTTAACAACAGTTGTGTCTAGCAGGGCAGGAGCATCACAGCAGAGCCTTTGGCATATGCAACACAATATAAAATGGAATCATGAAACAGTAACTCACGCCCCTGCCAGAAGCACACTCACAAGGCACAGAAGTCAAACAAAGGTAAGGTGTTTCTGTTGGACTGGTAGCTTGGCTTGCCAACTCTAACACATGAGGAGTCCAATAACTCAGACATGTTGAAATTCACAGTCCCCTGTCAAGAAGAAAAGCAGTATCTCCACCTGCAGAAAGCAGACACTTGTGTGATTTGTCTCAGGAAGATGAGAAATCTGAGCCTGGATCGGGAGCTTAACCCTTTACCACTAAAATTAAGGACGGCTTTTTGTCCCTTCCTGTTAACCATTAGTTATTGATCTGATGTACTCATACCAGTGTGTAAAGGCTTTCCCCTGCAGGCAGTGCTTGGTTGCTTTTCCTGCACAATTAAATCCTAATAAATATTCTTTCCTCATAAAAATAATGGACCAATCTGTCTGGGTATTTTTTTTTCTCTTTTAACGTGAAAAAAAAAAAATCCTAGAGCTTGGTAGGAAGCAAACAAGCAAGCAAAAAACCCAAGTGGGTATTAAAGCTACTACTGCCCTATTTGAAGAACCCAAGAGAACCACAAAAGGAAACTGCAGCAATCAATAGAAAACATGGAAACGGTTCCTTAGTCCTCAAGCTGGGCATTGAATTAGCGCAGTGACAAACCCCCTGGGGCAGGCTCAGGGACCTCGCCTGCCTCCTGTGACCTGCAAGAAGCCATGACTGCTCCTTCCTGCAGCCCCTTCAGCTGCTGCTCAGCCGACAGCACATCCTTCAGAAAAAGGAGAGTTACAATGGCAAGTGGAAGCAGGATTTCCTCCTGCATTTGCTTCCAGCGCCAGAAGCTCTCTGTAAGGAAAGGGAAACCTCCTCGAGCCTCCAAACCCCTCCTGGCCACCGCACAGCCCAACACAGAAAACAGACTGACGGCACTCCACTCTTTCAATGGGCAGCCAACATGGTCCCGCCCTCCAGACATAAAATCTGAGCGACAAACGTGTTGGAGAGAATAAATGAAACAGTAAGGGCCCCAAAGACAGTATTTCCCACTTATTTTTCATTCTGGCCTACCTTTAGTAACTCCAGATAAGCTACTACTTTAACCAGTCGAACCCAAAAGGATTCAAACCCTATCTATCTGAAACATTTCAGGACAGTCCATTTTGGCAGAAGATCTCAGCACAACATGGCCAATTTGAAGACCCATCATTACTAAATTCTCATGTCCTGGCACAAGCTGATAAAGCCACTGTGTTCCCTGTCCACCTCTGACCCAAGATTTCTTAGTCTCCAGAGAATTAAATCCTGGTAGTTTCTGTAGTTGTCTTCATGCTGTAGAACCAGCATGGACTCAACTACCTGATGATGGGAAACTGCAACACTAAAACCGGTTTGGGATATTCTTCTTTTCCATTTGTGGCATCGAATGACAGAACAACAGACAGGACTCCAAACAAAATCACTGCAGCCTCGGCTGCTCGGCTTCACTGCAGTCAGGAAAAGGATATTAAATATGGAGACAGGGTTGCAATCAGCCTTTCTGAGGAAATAATAACCTGGGAAATTCTGAGTCATGCTGATTTGTGATCAAGGACTGTGACTGAGATACCAAAAAAAGGAATTGAATCAGATTTTCATGGCTGTGTCAGAATGAATTAATTCTCATCATATAACTGGAAAAGATTTAACATCACAGAAGCATTTTTAGAATGACAGCAGGATATGGAGGCTGTGGTAAGGAAGAAAACATGATTATTGGGCGGGAGAGACTGACAGTAAGGAAAGATAAAGAAGAACAAAATATACCATAAAATAATAGCTTGGTCAGATAGCTGCCAATAGGAACATCCTGAGGAGGGGACAGCAGTTGTGAGCATCTGGGACTGCTGGCTGCAAATATGCCCCGGGCGATGCTTGCGCCAGGATAACCAACAGTGAAACATCTCCAGGAGTGATAGTGAAACGTAGGTCTAAAGCCAGGGGGACACGGCTGCCTGGGCTTGAGCAGTGGCTGCCATTTACCCCTGTGAGAGGGGCTAAGACTTTTTTCTCACCTTTGTGGTTGCCAGCAAAACTCTCAAGGTAAATCAGACGTCAGCCAACCTCACTCTGATTCTAGCTAAACCAAAGTCAGACTATTTCAATTCCAAATGCTTGCCCATAGAAATGATTCAGGTTAGCATAACTAGTCTTTAAAGCCACGTTTGCAAGTAATTTGCATTAACTTTCTGGGTTGTCCATTGTAACTAAACCCTCTGCAGGAAAATACTGCACTCAGTACACATTTTAGAGAGGTTCTTTTCACAAGCAAGCAAGCTAGAGATGCTACTAAGTGGAAGATTAGACTCTCAAGTGCAACTCGATAGACAGCAGTTCATCTGGCAGCAAATTTCACAGGCACAGGCTGAGAAGTGTGAAATCCCCACTGCAAAGCACTGACAAAGAAGTATCTACTCTCTTCTCACACAGTCTCATCACCTTCATCCAAAACACCCCTTTGATAGATCTGTCAATGTTTGTTATTAGCAGAAGACTTATGTAATATATTAACCATATGATGAAAAGAGACGTAGCAAAGAGGAATGAGTGTTATCAAGAGCACAACAAAAAGCCACTAATCTAACTCAGGACATAAGAAACACATCTGACACAGATATTTCCATACGTCATTTTTCTCCTGTATCTTCATGATCCCTTTGATAGAGACAGCATCAGTAGTACGTACTTGACAAAAGAGCTCACATCTTCAAGGAACATGCCAGACATCCACAGTGACCCACACAAAACAGTTCAAATGCACCTGCTTGAACAGCACCCTGTGCTGTACAGATAAAGGGGGGGACGGGGGGGGGACGGGGGGGGGGAAACCACAACCAAAGCCTTTGGGTTATGAATTATCAACACAAAGTCAAAATGAGCCAGTGATTTACAAGTGTAAATTGAACCTTGTATGAGTGAAGAAACCAGGCAAGAAAGGGATGGTATCTTGCTCACTGAGTTGTTTTTGCCTTCCCCGTCAATACAACCCGAGCTCCCTTTGCCAACCTGTCCTTTTCTATCACTTTCAGACAGCAGTTCACCCTGTTTCCATGCTTTCATCTTCCTGCTCTCCTCATGCTTCTGGACCCCTTCTTAAACCTTCCTGCACATAAACTAGCCATGTTTTCCAAGAAAAGCAAGCATTGCTGGGAGGAAACCTCTCTACCCCCACTCCAACTTCAGCAGTGTATTCCATCCTCCCCTGCCAATGCTCATCTCTCTCCTCCTCCTTCTCCTCCTAAAAGAGTCTTTGCTTCTCAGAAAAACCTTTAAGCACAGAGCCTGATCCCCGCATAAACATTGATTACTGATTAACCACAGACCTCTGGTTTTAACCTAGCAAGCCCTGCACAGAACCCAGTAACAAGCAGACGGCAAAGAAAAAGATCCAGCAAAGCACTTAAGCACATGGCTATCTTTAGGAATGTGAATTAACAGACTTACTCAAGCATATACCTCATTTCTGGCACACCAGATACAACTACATATGTGCAAGAGGTGGGTAAGTAGTTAACCATCCTGTTGAATTCAGGCCCTGCAGCCTATGCAGTTTTCTTTCTGAGCAACTGAGAATGGGTAAACTGTCCAGTTGAGAACTACACACCTTTAAAACATGGTATTTCACTTCCCACTTAAATTTCTCCTCCATCAGCTTTCATCCATTAGCCTGCCAATGCAAAGCGCCCTCTGCCTTGCCATAAGACTGTTACTTAGACTCTTTGACGCTTATCTGGTTTTTGAAGGAGCGTTGGTCTTTTAGGTTTCACATCCAAAACTGAAGCATTAGAAATTATCATACAAATAGTCATAATAGTGATTATGGCTTAAGACCAAATTATCTATGCATTTCTCTTGAGCAAGCCAATTAGGCTGAGTTGAAATTACCAGTCCCTGCAGCTCCGCAGTGAAACTCTCCATCAGTTCAGTTTTCTTTCCAACTGTTTCTAGCACTGACCTTCAGCATGAGGCCAATTTCCTTCCACCTGGCCGAGCAGCGTTACAGTTGAGATCTGCAGACTCTACCGTGTAGAAACAAAGCAATAAAAAGTGTTTTGACAAATGCAGGCAACATCAAAGCTCATCTGAGACACGAGTATACTCCACAGTGTATGGAGTCATTGAATCAGATCCAGCTAGAACCAACCAAGCCTTAGAAACAGGAGCAGAAACCAACAGAACTGGTGTTTTTGTCAAAAAGATGCTTTCACACAAGCCATGCTGCGATAACAAAGCTGTCTGCTGATGCCCGTGAAAAGCTCAGGAGGGTGATGGCTGCTGCCTACAGATACCAAAGAGGGCAAAGGAAATCAAGCGGGGAAACACCACTGCAGAAGAAGGAGGAAATGTAAATGTCTATGGAAACACATTGATCAAATTGTCATCAGTCTCCCAGTTCAAGTAAACACTTACACACCTCTGAGTTGCTGGGACCCTCCAGACTCGGGCATGCAGAGAAAGAGGGAACACTCTGCATTAAAGATTTTGGAGGCTTCAGATCTTTCCATGCAAGTGGTGCAGTATTTATTGGCATGGTACCAGCACGTGAATAGGATTATTGGATTGTAAAGGCTTTTTCCCTGGAGTGGTCTTTATCCTCTTAAAAGAAGATAGAGCAATTAAACGTGTTTTTTTTCCTGAAGAGAATTAATTGTCTGTGAAGGGTCACACTGGTAGCCAGATGCATCACAAGAGATTTTCATCTTCTTAAACACACTAGCCATAGCTAGTGGCACCAGATTGGATTCATTGGCCAGCAATCTGATTTATCAATCTTTTATCCCTAGCTACGGACTAAAAATTTACCAACCCCAAAGAATTTTAATTTCAAAATCTAATAGGCACAGATGGAATGGACATTTCTTTTAAAATATTTCTGTAAAGGCCTTTAATATCACAATGATGCTAATTCCAAAGAATCAAAACTTGTAAGTGACTGGACATACTGTTCTAGCCTATATACATGGAAATGTTTTTTCTAAATTTTGCAGAGTTCTGCCAACAGTACCCTGCTGTAATTCCCATGACAATACATAGAAGCACTTACCTTGCACATGGAATGATATTTTCACCAAATGCCACAACATAGGGGAAACATGCAATACTGTCAGAAGAACATATTATGAAAATATGATTAAGACAGTGTGATAGACAAATGCAAGATCAAGATTTCCCTAAATGTCTGCGCAGGAGAGAGGAGCCCAGCGTCTCACTGAGCACAGCACCTTGCAGGATCAGCTGCATCGTAAGCAGAGCTGATGTAACCTCTGCATCAAAGTCAGGAGTTGATTCAATGCAGGCAGTATATCTTGGAGAACTGAAGTAGTAGCTCAGCATGACTAAAGATGAAAGGGAGGAGAAAATAGCACCTACACTTGCAGAAATTGTTTCCAAGGAAGACCTAGAGATGCTGATTGCTGTCAGAGGCAGGACACTGGATTCAGCAGATCTTCAGTGACCCAGTGAGCGTGTCCCACACTAAGGCCAGGACTAGGAACAAGACTGCAGCAAGCTGAGGACAGAAGGGTGGTGCCAGACTCCTGAGGCCCGCTCGGCCTCAGGCTCTGCCTCCAGCATGGGGTGAAGCAGATTTGCAGGGAGGAGCACACACACATGTGGGGCAGCACAGGGATCCCTCCTCCATCCATGCCCCAGTCTCCCCAGCCCCTGCCCCAGAGCACCAGCCATGCCTTTGCATTTGCCTGCCCTGGAAGGACCACCGAAAATTTTACTTTTTAAGAAATTCCTTCATTTCACTCAATAAATCCACGATCTAGACAACTCCAAAGTTGCACTTTACTGTTTGTACAGACCCACCGTCATATGAATTGCATTTCATACTCATCAGAAGAGAGTCACATACAGCTGATGAACAGAGAGGCTCTTTCTGCCTATGAAATCCCAACTAATTAATATTTTGACATAAATGAAAAAACGTGTCATTCTAGCCCATGTAGCACCTAGCATCACGATTTAGTGAGAGACTTTGTCTAAGGCCAGTTACTGGTAGCAGGTATCAAGCACACTCTTATGCATCACACAGACAACTTTTTGATGCAAGAACACACCATAATTTAGCAACAGTTACATTGACAGCACAGTTTGGTGAGAAATTAACACTGTGGCCGGTGGCACTGCATACTTGACTGGGCTGGACATTCCTGCATCAGTCCATCAGTGCTGGCAGAGCAGCTTTCAGTGAGTGCAGACCTGAGTCACTAACAAAAGATCTTCTGAGTCTGCACAAGCAGATGACACCACTTGCATTTTTGCCATCTTTCAGCCACTTGTGAACCGTTCCACTCACGCAGACCCCAAGAGGCTCATTTCTCCTGACAAGGGTACATGGAAGGAGAGGTCCTGGCTTGGATCGGCACAGACTCCTTCAGTCAAAATGCTTTGTTTTCTTCAGGACAAGCCAGGCAAGGTCTGGAGGAGCTTCTCCTGCTCAGTGTTTGGCCAAAGAAAAGTGATGAATGAGCAAAAACCCGGGGCTAGATTCAGGGTAAAACTAGAGCCACTCCACAGGTGACTCCAAGTTTAGGCTGGAAAAACTAAGAGTAGGGTAGGGCTATAGGTAAGGATTTCCAAACTGAGTCCAACAACAACAGTTCTGCTTACACTGCTTGGAGAAACAAATGGAGACTTCAGAGTACAAAGCAATCTCATTTTTAGCTCTGTTGCTGATACGGATGGAAAAGCCAATTTAATTTTATTAAAGGTGTCAAACTTTTTTAATAACCCAGACACCTACAGGGATAACAAAATCATATCCTCTGTATGGTAAATTGCATATTCAGCAGCTGTGATACCAATTAGACATTGAAATGACAAAGTGCTATCTCATGCCAGCAGAGACATACCGTACAGAGCCGGTGTTTAGTTTTATCATATAAGCAATGTTTAGCCGTCATCTGTCATACAGGCTTAGGGGAAAGGGCCTCCACAGCTGGAACAGCTGGAATTGCAAGATTAGCACAATAAATTGTTAGACTTTTACCAGATGATCTACTCAGTTTACATCCAAAACTTACTTCCAGCTCCAACTGTCTTACACTGAAGTAAACGCACTCTTTTTGTCAAGCTATAGGTTTATGAATGAAGAGGAATTAGCTTTCAGCATTACAGCCCATGGTTTGTACAGTTTAAAATATTTTGCTGAATATTTTGGAGACAAATGTTAAGAAAGCTGCAAAGGTTAATTCCCTGTACCAACATATTCTCTCTAACTTTCCTTTTAAGACACTTATTGCTTACAGAATTGTAACAGGAACCACATAAGACAAACTAAGGAAAATACAATTACATGCAGCATTAAGTATCAGTTAAGAGAATGTATTTTTTTAAACAACAACATAGATACCTTATCCTAATGATTTAAATTAAAATGCCACAACCTTTGCTAGCACAAGGAACTCTTTGACATGTTTCTCGAAAAAAATATGTTGCTCCATTAGTGATGTTGTTATTCTCCAAGGCCCTGTCTATACTAGACGCTTCTTTAACTAACTATAACTGTGTAATGAATTCAGCATATATTCAATTATTCCAGTAGTTTATACCTTTAGTAGAAGTAAAATAAGGTCAAAGCCCTTTTAAATGGAATCACTGTTTCCAGACTACAGGTTCCACACTTACACTAAAAAAATAACAACACTTAGCAAAGGCAAGATAAACTTCTTAGTGTAAACCAGCAATATTTACCTCCTTAAACCAACAGCCACATCATTCATCAGAAAAGATATTTAATGTGACGGCATCTTTTTTTTTTTTTTAACCCAGAGGCCTATCTTTGCAGGGTCAGCATCTGAACTACAGCATTCACATACCCGTAACGTAAACACCACTTACAATTGTCAGAGTTTTCATAATTCGTTGTGCTTTTATGGGTAACATGGAAAATATTATTATATAGCCCTTCTTGCCTGTGTTAAGAACAATATTTCAGCTTACCAGAACTAAAGGAAGTTTATAAAGCACAGAATTTATTTTTCCACTGGTCATTCAGTCGTGTTACGGTCTTAATTTTTCTCAGTCTGGGCAATAATAGCCAGACTAATCCCTCTTAAATTTATTCCTACCCAGGTTCACTTGCAGGCTCTCCTGACGCCGATGTGGATATTTTGTGGATAAAATGTGCCCAACAGCGCATTATGTGCCAGATTTTGTCCTTTCTGTTCACCTGTAGCAATGCCTTAGCTCCACGAGCACTCCTGCTAAGGCAAAGGTGGTTCAGGCAAAAGCAACAGGTATACCCACGAGCCACACTGATAAAATGTACATAATGCACACAGCCTCTCTGCAATTTCATAAGCCAACACCTCATCAAGACCCTGTGAAGCCTGACATGCTGATCCCCTCAGAGACCATATTTTGCTTGGCATCTGGCTCTTCCGACTTACTCAGTATTTGCCATTCATCTGCAGAGCCCGAAGCCCCCGTTGCTGCCAGCGGGAGGGCAGGGCAGAGCCCGGGAGACGCTGCCGTCCCCCGCGGGCCACCCCTGGCTCACGGGCACAAATTCTCCACTGTTTACAACCAAACGCAAAGAGAAGGGAAAAAAGCCACTGCCTTCACACAGCCAAGATGAGCTCTGGCTTGCTTAAAAGTGCTGTCTCCGGCAGCCTTATCACAGACCAAGAGGACAGACAGACCTTCAAGCACAAAGAGCTGCCTTTGGGCTGTGGGCTAACTTTTGGGTACCTATCGCATCTGGAAAAATATATCCCTCCAGAGATGCTAAGGCAAAGCAGGGATTAATTAAAATGGCAAGAGATGAGTTATTTATTAAACTGTTTTCACATTTTTAGCCGTGTCAGAGAGCTTCCTGCAGCTGCCATAGAGACAACAGCTACAGACAATAAAACTTTATGAGCAATTTAAATTCTCTCTCCCCTTAGGAGATGAGGAAAAACAATGACAACTGACTGTTTGCAGGTCGTGTATATCTTGCCTTCATTAAGTAGGACTCTGTTTAAACACATATTATTCTTTTGCATCAGATAGTCACAGACTTCCACAGAGAGGGTAAATAGTTTATAGCTTCCACTTTCAACAATACACTATAAAAATACACTGCAGTCATATTTGATTATCCAATTTTGTTTAGTGCGAAGCACTCTCAGCAGATCAGTCTCCTTACTTGCATGTGTCAGAATAGCAACAGAATGGATTCCCGTGGGCAATGGAAAATAAGTTTTGCACTTGGAAAATAAAATAGTAATAACCACATGGTAAAACTGCAGATGCATGTGATAAATTAGATTTATCATCAGTCTTACACCATTCACACCTGAAATTTGCCCATAAATCCACCTCATTTGAGGCTTATTTAATGTTTCTTCTAAAGGTGCCCTGGAGCTAGAGATTCAATTTACCTAAGAACTGACAAGGGTGAAGAAAGAAAAACACGTTTCCTTCTTTCCCTACAAAATGTGCAACTTCCTTGTCAAATATACACTAGCTTGAGTCCCAAGATGGGTACATTTCCACCCCTGATCAGTTCACATTTTGACTTTTGATACTTTGCAAACATGAAGAAGCTAGGAAGGGGATCTGGAGAGAGAAAAGATTTCCCAAATATCTAATATAATATACAGCACTGCCAGTTAATTCTACTAGGATCTGTATATGTATTTATTACTGAAGTATATATTCATACTTTTTCTACTTCAGGTAAATCTAATACATGCACATTTAATACATGTGCATATGTATATTTTTTTCACAGATTTTATATTTACAAGAGGTGGTGAAGCTTTGCCTTCAACAGGTGCCTCTCAGTGTGCCAATCTAAATAAATTATCCTTGGTTTTCCAAGTCTGTGCTGGTAAAAGACCAAGACCACTTTGAAATACTGCATGAATGAAAATACAGATGGATGGTAGAAGAGCATGGACAGAGTAATAAACAGTAAGGGGGTTTTGTTGCTGACCAGCTGAATGGCACTAAAGAAAATGAACAGACCATAACCTCACATTACCCCACTGGAAATACAGGGTGGGTAGAGGGGTATGCTTAAATCATAACTTCTTTGCAGTCCCATTTTTCCATACTTTTAGAGCACATACATTGTGCTTTGAAAGAAAAGACACTAGACGGTAGGACCAGACGATCTTCATAGGTCCTTTCCAATCTTAACCGTTCTTCAATCCTGTGTTACAATGTCACTGCCAAAACAATGTGGCAATTTCCAAAAAGACATCAGAGAACAGGTAAACCGGGAATTCCCCACCAAAAGGTACAGGAATATGCTGAAAACATACATTATGCTTTAACATACACACCACTGAGGAAAGCTGCCACCCTTGCTGTTCTGCAGCAAGTCCATAGAAAGTGTACATGAACATGTACACTATGCCAGGCTCACTAGCCACGTGCTTGAAAGAAGCAGGCTGATATGAGACAACACCATTTGGTTCCCATGAGCTGCCATCCTTCCTCCAGGGCTCCGAAGACCCCAGGATTTAAACAGCTGGTCCTTTCCTTTTCTTTTTTGATGCTTTATTATAGCAGCAAGGCAGCAGATTGCTTATATTCCATTTTTCTCGGACTCTTTTTGAAGTGTGAATGAGCATGTGTGCATGTTGAAGTGTTAACATAAGGCTAAGACACATTTCTAGTAAATATTACTTTAAATTACCCTGGAATGTAAAAGTGCACTTGTGCAAAACTATCTGCCCAAAAAGGGAAGCAGAGCTGTAAACCATCCTGCCTGCAAGTTGAGCATGTCGGCAGGAGAGACGCTGTATAAGGGCATGTTTACAGGTCACGTAAGCCTGTATCTACGCTGAAACTCATGCCCTAAAACACAGAACATGCATGCACTCGGTTGCAACAACCTCCCCTATGCGGGCCTTTACATTGTGGCAGGAAACCAGCTGAGACCCTGTGGTCAGAGGAGACCAGATTCCTGGGTGAATTTAAGCCTTTTTATCTTTATCACAGGGGTAGAGGCAAGGAGAGCAAGGAGCAGCCTCTCACCTGTGATTGAGTGTGTGAGCACTGTGAACCCCATCACTGAAGCCACCTTCAAGATGGATTTAAGCCAGTCTCTCAATTTCACTCACTCCAGCAGTGACAGGCAAGACATGGTCCAAACTCAACTCCTGACCTCCCCTCAGCTGAGATGCAGTGGACCACACAAGCCCTTTTTACCTGTTTCAGAACAAAATCAAGCAGGCAAAGAAGCTGCTTAAAGGGCTCTGCTCCTGAACATACAGCAAGGGCAGCCAGACCCAGGAACATCTGTGCCAGCCACATAAACCTGTGCATTGACAGCAGTAATGACATGTGGGTAATTATCAGTAAGGCGGATGCTATGGGTAAAGCCATAAGCAGAAGGAAATGAAAAATTAAGGTACAAACCAGCTGTTTCTCTTTCACCCACAGGAGCAATTTAGTGATGCTAGCCTGCGATGCTGACAGAGAGGGAGGCATGACTGAGCTGGGCAACAAGGCTGATAGCATCCCTGAATCAGGTGACACAGCTGTATAACCTCAAGCAAATCATTTAACTCTCCCAGGCTTTGGGCCCCATTTTGCTCAAGTCTCTCTTTATTAACTCTGTAAGACAGGAACAGTGTCACTAGACTTGGTCATTGCCCTGCTTTACTGGGTCCCTTATTTTGGCTGGAACTGCTACTGTAGTGCAGATAAGCAAAACAAAAATGAGAAGTTTTGGAAGTTGCGACTTTTGGGGACATAAATGCACATTGTGCATTTCCCTGCAGAGCTGGGACCTTGCAGTGACACAAGACTTACTGCTGCACGTCTTTCCTTCGGGCAAGTCTGATTTTGGAAGAGAAGTTACATTATTGGGAATGGGAAGGGAATATTTCTGCAATAAACAGAAAGACAGCCACCAGAAATGGTAAAGCTTTTGGTCAGATTCTTGGGTGAAATACACATAAAAGCAAATGGAGGCAGTGCAGACTCTGCAACCCTATAGTCATTGGGAAAACAGTGAGGCTCAAGAACAAGGAATATGTTTGGGGTTGGGGAGGGAATAAATCACTGAACTGGAATCTGAAATGCTAGGCTCTTCTGTTCAACATACCACTTCAGCATCCCCAGCCTCCATCAGATGCCCTGCATACCATACCAGGCTGAATTCGACCATATGTTTGTAGCTAAGCTATGAAATTCATTTGTCAAGTCCCGGGAGGTTTTGGCAAGTTGTCCTGTACTATATGTGTGGTCTGCTACACACTAAAACAGGCGTGCAGAGCATTGCAGTGGGTATGTCTATAGGATTCGGAGGCAACACAGCCGACGATTTCCCTGCTCTGACTTTTAGTGCTGTGTAATAATGAATGGAGATAGAGAGGACTTAAGTCGAAGATGTTTCGGCACAGTTGCTAGGCTTAAAGCCTGCTCAAGGCTGCCGGAATGAGCTATAAATACATATCTGAGCTCCACGCCAACTGTGTAAACTCAGAAGCTGCCTGCTTCATTCAGGGACTTTATACCCACCAGAGAGTCCGGAGTCTGTTCAGCTAGAGGCAAGTCAGTGGCTGGCAAGGGTCACATTTTTCCCTGTGAAAGGGGATGTGGAAGATGCTAGGACAACGCAGGGGTGGATGACGGATAGGAAATGATTTCTCAGGTGTTTTGAAAAGACACACGTAATCCAGAGTTATAGGCCCTCATTAATCAGGCATAGGAGTCCTGAGGTGCCAAATCTTGCAAGAACAGCCAGAGGACTTGAAGTCATTCGTAAGCTCTTCCTAACTGAACCCTTGGTGTGACATTTGCCCAAATTCTAGATCCCAATTCAAATATCACCACCTTGGCCTACGAACAGTTGCCTAGTGGCTCTAATTCAAGCTGATTCACAACAAAAGATAAATCTTTCTGCTCCTAAAAGAAAGCAAAAGGCTGCCAAGAAATTCTTTAATTCCTCTGCCTGTGCAATCTTGGGCCGGTAGTTTTTGCAGCAAGAAGAGGTCAGTCCCATTTCTTCACCTCCTGAACCCACATCCCTCTTCCCTGCCGTGTAGGTTGCTACGGGAAGTCCAGCCACCATATTTTTTAATACAGCAAGCACTGCAGAAAGAACACAGAACTGTCAGAAAGAGGCTTCATTAAAGTTTTTTATATATAGCATGAAGGTGTCATTTTAACAGAGATTATCAGGCTGCATGACAGGAAAAAGCCAAGATCCCTCTCAGCCTAGCAAGATCATCTCATCTTCAGAAGGAACTTCAGCTCATGAAGGTCAGCAAGTACCATCTAACCTTTTCCATGGTGAAAACAAGACCCATGAAACTACTGTTACATGGAGAAGTGCTGTGATGTGCTCCCCAGTGACAATGCAAAGCCAACTCTAAGGCTGCATACTGACACCCGTGGTCCCCCAGCAGCCAAGCTGCCCCTTAAGCTGGGTCCTTGGAGACTCTCTTCAGTTATTCTAAGATGTATAAACTCAAACAGCCCAAACCTTGACAGCCTGCACATTTGGGGCTAGATTGAGTCCCCATGAATGCCAGACTATCTCCATTTCAGCAAATGGCAGAAGACACAGGCACTCAGCACTCCTCGTCCTTCAACCCCAACTCTGTATCCAACCTTCAGGCTCCAGAGGATGAATCAAACTCCTCTGTGAAAGCAACATCCTGGCAAAACCAACCGCAGCTTCTCCCAGGTAATTTGGAAGATACACATGTTTCAAATCTGCCCACTAAACCAGCCAGAAAATCATAATAGTGCCATCCAGGAAGGATTTATCCATAACATGTAAAATGCATTTCCCCACTTCGGCATTGGGAAAAGCGGGAAAGCAGCAGATGAGACAAAAAGAAAGTTTTACAAGGTATATGCAACACTGCAGACTATGCTCTGATAGAACAACACCTCTGAGCAGAAATCCACTTATTTACAGACGGCTTCTAGTGCTATACTGTAGCGGTTGTTCCCCACCTCCCACTCGTGTTATACTTACATGCTAAGTTTTAGACTCCCACTGATCCAGGCTGTGAGATGCTCTGGGGAGGAACAACAGCCGTTTCCCTGCACCTCTCCCAGCACAGCGAGGGGGCCAGGCAGCATCAGGCTGGCCTTTCACCAAGGACGGCTCAGCATCATCCCTGTGCGTTTGGACCCAGGTACTCACCTAAGAGCTGCACTCCACGGGTGAGTCCGTAGACGTCGATCAAAGCCCAGAGGGGCTCTGCCGTTCTCACCCCGCTGAAGAAGAGCATCGCGGCGGAGTCGTTCACCCGATAGAAAACCCGTCCCTTCTTGTCCACCCAGAAGGCTATGATGTTTCCCTCGTTCGCAAACTCTTCTGGCAGAGCCTTGGCCCAAAAACCGCTTTGGGAAACCAAGTCGGGGCACGCGTACTTCGGCAGAGTGTCAGGGTTAATCCTCGATGGATCCTTGGAAGTAAACCCGAGTCGAAGAGCCCCACTCCAGCAACACTGCTTTTTAGTGATCTGCAAAGAGAACAGCAGCAATAACAGCATTTGGCACTTGAACATCTACTTACACACTACAGGCTCTATGCCATCGAGCACCAACAGCCACCATGCAGATGAGCCCACTAGATTTAGGAAACATTTTACCCACCAAACACCGCTGCAGCTTTTTCAGCTGCAAGCAGCAATGCTGCACACTTAGGATACAATGCACGTATTTAAAAAAAAAAAAAAGATCTATGCGAAGAGGTGAAATGTAATTACAGCTGTATGATGACTCACTTCTATTTCTAGGGTAATTCCTTTTGGCCTAAGAGTCACCCTGTCACAAAATGTGCCAAAAAATGGCCAGAAGAGCTTTTATCGCCGCACCTGCAGCAGCAGCGATCCTCCCCTGTGGGGCTCAGATGATGGGGTCTCTCATGACCTGAGGGAAAAGCGCTGGTTCCAGAATCACAGTCACCACCATAGGGTTTTCTGGGTTTCCCAGACAAGTAAAAGACAGTCTTACCCCTGTTTAGCTTGTCAGACTGGATGAAATCACAGCCCTGCAGTAGAGAACTTGTGTGTGGGAAAGCATGATTTAACTATATTAAATACACAATTAGGAGGCAATGATAGATGTTGTCTTATGATTGGGGAAAACCTATTTATTGCAGCTGTGAGTGGTGTTTTTCAAGATACGTTGCGCACATCTACACCCCACCGGTCAGTATGAGGTTACTCGGTGTGTCTGGGGTCAGCAACATCTGCTGTAGTTTTTGAGATGTTGCATCTGTCATATCCATCCTTCTGCACCTCGGAGACAGCAGGACAAAGAACCACAGGTGCCTCTAAAGTCATTGTCTTCTTCTCACATGAACTGAGTCCTGGACTTAAGGAGATCCGAGGGGAGCAGGCAGCAGGTCCTAAACATGTGCAGCACATCTGAAACACCACCCAGTTACAAGGTCTCTTTCTTCCCATGGAAGTAGGGAGTCTTCCAGGGTTAGTAGGGTCCCCAGATGGACGTGATGCCCTTGGAGAATTTATTCTCTCATTTTTTTGTTTGAGTATGAACCTGCTGGGAATTATTCCTCTCAAAGGGATTCAGCCTGTCAGCATCCAGACTCTGAAATGAAAGCGCCAAGGATGCTGGATCCAATCCTGATGCGGGGCCAGGGCAGTTCCAGCATGCCAGTTGACACATAATTGGTGTTTCTGTTCATGCACTGAACCTGCAGCAAACATGACCGCACTTGAGATAGCCCTATTCCATTGAAGCCTTGGCAGCCTCAAGCCGTTTCACTCTTGGCTGCAGGACAAGGGCAGAAACACAGATAGGTACCACAGATCAGATGTCATACAAAACTTGCTACCTTACAGTAATTTCTCCCTCTGTCAAAGTGCTGATGGCTCGGATATGTTGCAACACCAAAGACTGAACTGTCCGGGACTGCAGGACTTTCTTCTCAAAAGCCCGGTGGCAGCTCCTCGTGTCCCAGATAGGAAGCTGACAGCACAGGATTTTCACCAAGGGATTCTCCAAGACGTTTTCTTTGGACTTGTGAATTCTCTTCTAGTCACGTTTGTAAATATTGCATTTTTCTTTCCCATGTTCCTCTGCAATGAAAAATCTAGAACATGTGGCCTTGGGGGCACAATAATCTCACAACAAAGACATTGTTCAGAGCCTAGAGATGATTGAAGTACCAGAGAGAATAACTCAGAGCTTCAGAAAAATGCTTATCAGTTAAGCAAGCGCTGCTCTTTATCCCTACTCAGGCCAGCCAAGCACTGAAACTGTTTACATGAAACACTCGAGCACTGACCTCAGTCCCAGGAATCATGGGAAGCTCCCACTTGCAGGATGGACACTGGGGTGGCACTAAAAAGGACTGAAGCAGATTTGCTATTTCATATGCCTGGCCAGGACGGGATGGGACCATGCATGTCCCCAGTGGAAGGGGGAAGGATGGGGCATGCATGTGCCAAAACGGGGAATATATGCATACTCCAAGAAGCAGCCTGGATAATTTATTGCAGCAAATTTACTGCAAGCCCTAAAAGCTTTTGGGTCTGAGATAAATATGGCCTCATTGTTATTCGCACAATTTACTCTTTCACAGTCTCTTGCCAATACTTCACAGCAATCACAGGCCGCATGGAGTAAATATTCATATGGTAATCGAGGCTGCACATGTTCCATGTATTAATCAGCACCTATAAACAGTTCTCAATACAGTCTGACCACAGGCAAACTAATATCCAAATTAAAATCTAGTATAAAGCCTGCCAAGAATTAGACACAGCTGGACAAAGGGTACACAGTTTTGCTAAAAAAGGCAATGGTTAATGATGGACCAAATTCTCTCTTCAGCAGCCACTGCTAGCAAAAAAGCTTGGGAGGTCCACCGGGTACCAGAAGGGGAGGAAAAGACACAATCTACATCCAAACTGCTAAGCCATGGCTGCTTCCCAGACTCAGGCTCCTGCTCTTGTGCCTTGTGCCACCTTTGACAACCTCACCCCGCTCCCTAGCAGTGCCCTGAGTTACAAAGAAGAAACCTTACTGGGACACATATCTTGGAGGTAAAGAAAGAGGAAATTTTCCCAAACCCCACACAGCTCTGGCTGCCTGACAGCATTCCCAAAGCCGCAAAGAAATCTCAGAATAAAGCCCAAGATACACCACCAGAATGGTATCTCCTGACTTCTTTCTTCTAGTTTTTCAAAGGGAGTTTAGACTTTACAGGACCTGAATGTCTGGTTTCATGGCTACTCTTCAGCTGGTAAGAAGGTTTAAGACAGCATTTTCCACAGGCACACATAATAACAAGGCAATCGCAGGACGGACTTATCAGAAAAGCAAAGATGTTTTCCCATTTCCATCCATCCCTAGAGTGCTGAAGCCTGTTGATTATTCCCACGGGACCTTCCCATCGGACTCAGCAGGAGCTCTGCTCATAAAACCCTTGTGCAGAAATGAAAGATTTGCATGCATATTCTTCACATACGTTATGCAAGCTAAAAGCCTAAAATATACAGTAATAAACAAGCGTGAATTTCCTGAGATAGCGACATTGTTTCAGAATGAGGAAGGAATAACCCAGAACCTTCGCCTAAGCCACTAAACCCACTCAAATCTTTGATGGTGTTTTCAAAAACGAAATGCTGCTTTCATCTCCTCCCAAATAATTTTTTGCAGTTGTTTGTCCAAACTGATGGCCAACGTGGAAAAAATCCCATTAGGCAACATGAGGGAGCCCTGCTGGGTTTCCAGTCTGAATGGAAACGGTAAGAGCTCCACAGGAAACATAACAAACCTGTAGGAGGGATTTTCTACCTATGGGCCTGAGCCTGAAATCACTGAAATCCCTATATATTTTCAAAAGGAGGCATATTCCTCATTTCTTGCTCCTTTGCTGGCTGTGAGGGAAGAGGCAGGGAAGGCTGATACACCGCTGCAGGTCCCAGCACACTGGGACCTCTAGCAATGGGCAACAGCGGGATAATTCAGACTCAGTAGCTCCATGCAGATAAACCTCCTGGAAAAATCCTTATGCATAAATGAAGGATTTGCAGGCAGATCTTTCATGTGTGCCGCGAACTAAAGTCTGCCAAAGATGATGACCTACTTTGTGCCAATGATATGCACAGCATCAGCTAAGAACAGAAAAATGCAGTCCCACAAACTAGAAGGCATAAAGATTGGAAAATATCTGTGGATGAAGTACAAGGGGCCCCCAAGCTCCTTCAGGGTGCTGAGAGCCTAAAAAGTGCTTCAATTCCTAAGGGGACTGAAGAATTTCTTCATCGGGAAGCAGCTCCTGGAGCACATGGAGGCATGCACTCTTTCAGGAGCTGAACTGCCCGTGCCAGCTGCAGCACAAGGGGTACCAACTCCATCTTCTTGGCTACCACAGACACAAAGGAAGTGAAATCAGCCTCTGCGAGCGAGAAAACTGTGATGCCTGCAATGTTCTCTCCTCTGACCTTAATGCTATCAGGCGACTGATTCAACAAAGCCATCAGCAGACCACCAGAAAGATCCTTTCCTTAGATGGCAACTGTGACACCACACTGACTGCTCCTTTCATCCTTTCAGCTGAACCCTTTTATCTTCCCTGCCAAGCACACCAGCAAGCACCTTCTCTTCCAGGTCCTTTTTGCTTGCCTTTTCACCTCTTATCTGTTGACTGTGGAGAGGTTGACTCCCACCTCCCTGAGACCAGCCCTCATCGCTGCCTTGTTTACAGGAAGAAAAGGGCTTGGTGTGGAACCAAACACACTAACTAACTCCTCACTCTCCCTCAGCCTGCACGCAAAGCCTAGAGGACATGTTGACTAGAGACATACTGAGGCTGCTGCCTTTCAGGCTGACCAATACGGCCCTTTTTTCTTGCTATTTTCCAAGCAATATCTCAACTTAATCTGTGGTTCCTTGCCTAACATCCAGATAAACTCTTTTCTTCCCAGTTTCTGCAGAGGCCTGTACCAATGAACTGCAATGACAAAAGCAGAAGTATCAACAAAGATTGCAGATCTTTAAGGCCAAGATCCGACTACTGTATTTTTCAAGGAAGGGCTAATGACCTTCAACACCCCAACATTCATTCACAGCAGCTCCCACAGCAATAAGGGAAGGTATCGTTTACTCACCTTAAGCCTGACTTGTTCATAAATAATGATGGGCCTGTTGCTGAAGGTAATGGCATTGCAGAAGCTAGCCTGGCGCTTCACTGCCTTCTGCGTCGTGTCCATGATGATTTGGGATCCCTTCGTGTGGGGATGGAAAAGCAGAGGACTGATGGACAGAGCTCCACACTGTGGGATGGGGAGACAGTGCTTCTGCTTGTGGTGGCATCGGTGGGAGGAAGCCGAAAATGACCCACCTATGGAATCTGAAAGCAGAACAGGGAAAAAAGGGTTTCAAATCTGAGTAGTAAGTAAAAAAATCTTTCAATGCAAAAAAAAAAAAAAAGCAGAGGTATTTCAGAGGGGAACTATAGATCAAAATAAAAGTCAGCCAAATTCCCTTTCTGTAAATCACTAAGGGTTTCTAGAGCATCTTGAAAAATAAAAGACCATACAGATACAGAAGTCTCCTGTCCGGACAGTCTGATAGTACAGAGCACAACATGGAGAACACAGGTCAGCACTGAAATCACAGGCCATTTTGAGGCTACACACCAGAAGAGAAGGCAAGAATTGGTTCCAAAACTGAAGCAAAGCATGGGTGAAGTTGCTGTATCAAAGCTGTCACATTTAGGGAAACTCTTCCACTCCTAGAGGACTCCCACACAACTTGACCATTTCTCTCACTCGTCCTTTGCAACAGCAACTCCATCGACCCTTGCCTCCATGTGTCCTATCCACTCTTGCTACGTGCCAGCTCAGACACATACATTGCTAAACTCAAGCACCACTCAATGATAACCCACCTGGATTCCTCCACCAACCACCATCCATTCTCCTCTCTTCTCCACTGATGGGAACCTCAGCGGAGATCCCACTTGTCGTGAAGGCATTGATCGGCACACTATGATTATGGCGAGGAAAGGGAGAAAGGCTATGAAGCACGGAGGAGATTACGTCTTTCTCTAACCACGGCCCTACACAAAGACTCATTGCACAATCTACGCAGTCAGGACAGCAGCTTTGTTCATGAATGAATGGATGGATGGATGGATGCGTGAGTTCCTTTTCAACAGGGAGCCTGCAGCAGTTCAAGCACAAAACAATCATTATACTGAACACAAGTCATCTGCTTCCTTTTCCTTGTGTGCACATACACACTATATTATGCACATATGTTTGGGAGGAGATACTCATAGATTTGGAAACAGAGTATCAACAGAATAAAGGATTATTCCGTGACAGACCCAGGGATGCAACAAAAGCAAATATGACCTTAACAATGTGCCAGTTTGCGCTGTAAAGATGCATGACTAAACAGTATGGTTAAAAACTCTATTCCTCAAACATATAAACTATAGAAACTAATTATATACATTCTTCACACAAATTAATTGCTGACAGTTATGTCTTTATATAGCTGCTATGAAATAATGCTCACACCTCTAATGTAATTCTTGGCTTTGCAATAAAAAGCCTGACCCCTATTCCTCCCAGTCTTTGGGGCAGTTTTAGCTTTTAGCTACATGAAGCTGTAATGGCACGTCATAAGGGTGAGCCTGAATAACTATCAACAGAATTTAAAATCCTGGTTTCTGATGAGACCATTTTAATTCAACTTCATTATGAGCCACTCCAGCCTTCTCCTCTCAGCTCCTTACTGGTTTTTCTCTTGGATTTTCAGCAACAATGCTATCCCCTCAGAACAGAGCAGGGAGGCCACACAAACAGGACTTAAAAAACTTTCATTAATGCTTTAAGGGAAAGATGAACCAACTGGGGGTTATTTGATGCTAAAAATTATGTGGAATATAAGTCATCTTCCTTCTCCTGTTCCTCACACATGGAGGAGCAGAAATAATGTGCAGAGTACCAAGAAAAAGCAGAGTTTCACCTGAGCAGGCAGGTTGGAGAGGGAAACATTCAGGAGGAACAGACTGCATGGAAGGGGCAGCTTGACCTGGGAAGGTCAGGATGCAGCAGCTCCCATGAACCTGGCCTTTTCCCAGACTACCGATGGGGGGCAGTGCACCCTGCCTCTCCCCACACCCCAGGCTGGGTGGTCAGAAGACAACACAAACTGCAGCAGCCCCATAGAGAGAACCTTCTGAGGTTACCTCCTAAGACCAGTTTAATTAAAGGCTGTCATGCCCCAAAGAACAGGAGCTTGCATCCCTTCCCGTACCACTAGCTTTTTCCAAACCTGATACGTTCTCTATTGCCACCCCTCTGGAATCCTATTAAGCCCTCTGCTTTAGTGATACTTTGCTGATGAGTTCCTCAGGCTTAATTGTATTTTGCAAAGAAGTATTTCGTTTATCACTGCAAACATGATGCTGTTCACCATCACAAATGGTTATGAGCCAGAGCCAGCAAAAGTGGCCAACTTAACCTTGCTCCACTTCACCTCCCCAGGTGGGTCATGCTGGTCTGTAGGGACAAGATCGTTGACAGATGGTCAAAGTAAACCATCTCAGCCTCTCTTTTGGCAGAAATTTTTCAGGTCACTGGGTCTCCCCATTGCTCGTCTCTTAGCTGTCTCTCTCTTTCTGCTATATCCCTTTTTACAGGTAGACTGACTAAAAGTAAGCGTCTAGTATAGAAACTTTCATTCCTAACTTTTCCAGCTTCTTTAAATATCCATGAAGTCACAGCCATTTCTGAAACAAGACGATCATTGAGGGATATAATCAATCATTAGAGATCATATAAAGTCAAAGGATCCATAGAAAAACATGAAAAACTCTTTTTCTGGTCATTTACAGTCCTGTTTTTTTCAAGACCTCTTTGATAGTTTCTAGGGGTGCATATATGTGAAAAAGAAGCTGCTACCAGTGAATATACATCCGATTGATGCCACCTTTGCATGCAGATCTGAATTTTGTAGCTCAAACGTATTGCTAGCACTCACTCACCAGAACAAATTTGTGCAGCACAAAGGCACACGCATTTTAATTAGTTTGCTTTAATATCTCAGTGCTCTAATTTTACTGGATAACTTGGCTGTGATTACAGTAACCGCCACACCTCTCCATAGGACATTGTGCCCTTTTAAAATGCAGTAATGGAGTCACCGAAACTGCCCAGAGCTTTCAAAACAGGCGCTGGTAACACCACTGCATATATCCAGAGCATCTGCTGGAGTGTCGTTACAGAGCTGTAGGGTCCTGCCTGACCCCACGAGAAGGATGTGAGAGGAACACTTATTTGCTGTTGACAATTCGACACAGCTGAGTCAAACCCATGGCAGAACAACGCCTGCAGCACGAGTGCCCCCAGTGCACACAGCTGAAATGCAGGGCAACCACGATCTCCAGGAATGAAGGAAACCACTCCAGGATCAGCTTCCTCAGATGGATAATGCAAATGGGGAGGAGACCTCCTTCTTGCTCCCAAATGCTCTTACACAGCAATGACTCCTGCATGATGAACACACTCGGCTAAGGACCAGAAAAGGTCTTAATTTTTAAAAAGTGTACCTATTTAATAATGGAGGTTTGCTCCTCACAAAGCCTTGGAGAAGTTACAAAGCAATGGGCCAAATACAAAGGCCTTTGCTCACTTCTTCAGGGCAGCATGCCCACTCCAAAAGGAGGAGACACCAGGCAACTTCAGATGGCAACACAAGCACCTCAGACTGGACTTAGACAAGGAAAGGGACACTTTAGAAACACAAGCTACTGAGATAAATCACTGCCCTTACTTGGCCCGCTAAAAATAAAATAAATCATCTGCTTAAAGTTTTTGTTCACACTGGCTTGACCTGGACTGCAGCCTTCTCCTATTCCCTTGTTTAAACTACTACACATTTTGACATCCTCAGCCTTTGCTACCAGCAATACTGGTACAATACAGCTGGGGCCCTTGCAGTAGGTTTCAATATTTTTTTTTCTTTGTGTAAAAGAATTGAGTGAAAATCACAAACCCAGAGTCTCAGTTGGCAAAATAAGCAAAAGTTCTCCTGATTTCACAGCAACCATGCAAGGCTCCATTAACTGAGAGTCAGCCCCAGACTCCTCTCCCACAACCTGACTTACCAGTCACCTAACAAAGGCAAAGTGAAGTAATTGCTTGAAATAAAAATTGTGAATAAATAAGTATTTGAAAGAAGGCTGGAATTTGAGAGCACGCTCAAGGGCACCGCAAGTTTCCCACTCCACAACATAACACAACTTCCCCCTGACAAGCAGGAGTTGTAAAAACAAGCCAGGACTACACAAACTGGTATCTTGTGACAAAAGTCACAAGAGCAAAATCATGCCTGTCTGAAAACAGCCTCTGTGTCAAGGGGCTACAAAATTAGAGAAGCACCACGGACTCATGTACAGCTTTCCAGGTTTCAGGTTGGGGGTCACAAAGAACAGTATCTGCTTACTTGTACAGTTTTAAAGATTGGATAGACTTCAGTTTTCATTTCATGCACAATAACAGATGGTGTTTGCACCATTTCATTCAGTGCTGGGTTTGAACCCTGAACACAGCCTGCCCCGATACCATGAGCCGCCCAAGAGAGCAGCAAAAGTGGTAATGTGCCACTTGCTCCCCTGATCCATGAGCATGTGGGCTGGATCTTCCGAAACCTTTAGTAAGCCAAGGGGAAGGAGACCTTAACACGAACCACAATGTGAAGCGCTCTGAATCGCTATGCCTTCAGTGTTCCACTCCTAAGCATATCCTTTTCGGAGCCCTGTTTGAGAAAGCAGAATATCGCCCCAAAAGTGGCACGCTTCTCCCTCCATGTATGTTAGATGTCCCTGGTTTCCTGGATCTCAAGGCCTGAGCAGCATCCACACGCTATATAAAAGGCAGCACAGGATGTTCTCAGCTTAGCAAAATGCATCCCAAAGCCTGTTAGGGGTTTTCACCAGAAGCGTTCATGCTCTGCAAACATTAGGCATAATCTTAAAGGCTTGGGATTTCTTAAATGCTGCAAGAAATGACAGGATTTAATTTTTTTAAAATACATTCTTTCCAGTTGAAAAAATCTTGATAGGCACCTATCAGAATACTGTCAAAACTCATTTCAGGCTGAAAAGTAACTGCAAGATATGTAAGCTAAATTTCTTAGTGCACATGAAATAAGTGACATTTAGAATTGAAAGAAAGAGACTTCAAAATAGAGCCCAGGGACTGACACGAAGTAGCAAGTGGGAATGACAAATCCCTGTCCACCTGGAGAGGAGAGGCCGGGGCTTGGTGACGGAGGTACCTGTCCTGCAGGTTAGTGACAGTGAAAAGAGCAGACAGGGCAAAACACCACACTGTGAAAGGAGAAAAGGGTTTCAAAATTGTGCCACTATCGAAAGAGGCTAACAGAGTGCTTTACCGGGCAGGTGGCCTTACTCTATATGCATTTAAAAGGAAGGATTCTGAGAAGGAAGAAAAGGAATCCATGTGCGGGTGTGGGGAACACAAGGGCAGCCCTGCCCCAGGGACACATGCAGGCTGCAGTAGAAAAGCCCTAGCCCTGAAACACTACAACCTTTCCAAAGCTGGATGGTTACTAGCAGCACAGGGAGAAAAAAACCCAACCAACTATGAGGTGAATACTCATAAACCTTACTGCTTTTTGAGGTGTTCCCATAATTGGGGAATTATGATTAGTTACACTGATCCGTCACATTTTCTTATAAAGTTCAGAAGGAGAAAACCACAAGGAATTCATTGTGGTAGGCTTTGCAAATGGATTCTTAAAAGCACACTTCAAGATACAGTTTACTAAAAATAAATATTAGCTTAACACCAGCAGAAACTGAAAAGGGGTTGCAAACCTTGTTTTCTCACATGCAGCCTGATCCAGGGCATGTGCACAGCAGAGAGGGAACCGTAAATTAATGCAAATTAAAAACAAGGGTTTCTTCACTGCCTTTAAAAACATGTTTGCTGTTCCTCAAGAAATAAGTAATCACGTATCTCCAGTCTATATCCAACTCTCCCTGTGCCTGTTATGATGATAATGACCCTATCAGATTGCTGTCACCACGGTGACTCATCTTGGCATTACAAGGTGACCAGGAAACAAAGCTTTGCTCTTCCACAAAAACAGACTATAGCTTTGCAGGTGTCGGAATATTCAATGATAGAAATGCAGAGGGTTAATTCTGGAGCACTACATCCGGAACACCTGAAATTATGGAGCATCTTGGGTTAAACTTCAGTGAATTAGGGACATATCTACGAGGTGGATGTGAGCCAGCAGGTCAGATGGAGCACTCCCATCCAAGACTCCAAAACAAGTCAAAGCCAAAACGTAACTTATTTTCATCTGTGCTATTTTAGCAGTGACGAGATGTATCAGGAGAGTAGGTTCGCACGTAGTGTAAGATTTTCCATTTAAATTGCACACTACCAGACAAGAGGCAGGTGCAGACAGACCACATGCACATGAAAGGAGATAATAGCAGTCAGGGTGGGGCTTGGAGTTGTGCTTTGCTTTTTTTTTTTTTAAAGACCAAAAAGCAAAGCTGTATTTAAAGTAACAGACCTGAAAGACACCAAGGGTGGTTTTATAGACATCTACAAGAAGGCCCCCCTGTATAAAAAGTGGGCGATAGGAGCCGGAGTTGAGTGCAGGATGATCCACAATGGATCCGTCTTTCAAACCTAACTGATGGGTGATAGGGAGTGGTTAGTTTGTGAGGAGCATTCAAAGTGAAGAAGCTGATTTTGAATTTCATGGAGAAAAATAAAACTAGTGAAAGAGATGCAAAAAGTGACAGTAAAGACAGAGGGCGGGAAAACAGGTACAACAGGAGAAATTTGGAATAAAATGCAAGTGTGGCGAGACTTTGTCAGTGGCAGAAGAGAGAAGACTGAGGCTCACAGAAAGGAAAGGAAAGGGGAAAGGCTGTGTCCTGAAGATGAGACAGATGCAGGCAGAATCTGCAAGAACTCAGGAGACTGCTGTGTTTGAGCAGATTTAGGAGGATGGGCTGAAACAGAGACTCTCGTTTCCTCTGCCTCTCTGATCCGCTGGGATGTGCATTCGCCCTCCCTCGCGTGCAGTGCAGTAGCTGAGGAGCAGAGATGTGTCCTGTTCTATGGTGACTCCTCATGCGGAGACAAGAACCTCTGCAGGAGTGCCAGGCAATTACCTGGGTGTGGGGCTTTTTTAGAAACGTCATCTGAACCCATTGACTTACAAGTCCCTGGTTACAGCTCAGATGTGAGGCTTTATGAAGGCTTGCTTGACCACGATGCTGAGGCTACGAGTACTAGTAAGAGTCAGGAGGGGGGCAAATTTTATAAAGGTTGAAAAAAAGAAGGTAAAAGAAGTGAGGAGTGACAGGAGAATAAGAGCCCTGCTTCAGTTATATTAAGCCTGAGTTGTTTGTAGTACTTTATTAAAAAAGAAAAAAAACAAAAACACAGAGCAAAAATTTAGGTTGGCCAAAGGAGGCTTAAGTACTACAGAGGAGAGGTGAATCTGTTAATTGACCATAGGACCCTCACCCCATGCAAATCCCCCCGAGCTCCTACAGACCGTAAGTCCGCTAAGCACATAAGAACAGCAAGAGCATAAGTAAGCAGCCATATGCTCCCGTCTGCCGTGTAAGGAGAGAGGGGGTGAACAGCGCCCCAGAAAGATGCTGGGCAGTGGCAGGATGAATTGCCTCAGACACCGTGCCCCCCAGGGTCCAGCCAGGTCCATGGAAAGGAGACAGAGATCCCTCCATCAGCAGCAGCTGCTTCCCCCCACACTATCTTCTAGTAGCTCCTCTGATCCACAGCAGGAGCAACTTTCATGGGCCATACAATTATTTATTTTTGAGAGCAGCAAGGCACTTCTGACCTTCTTCTCTTTGCATCTTGGCAATTCTTTATTATTTTTACTAAGGCATCATAAGTTAAATGTTGTGAGTAGGAAATAAGAAGATCAAAGTAAAAAATGGTGCTCTGGAAGCATACAAGATCTCTTTCTTGATATCGAGAGGTTTTGTTCTGCTGTGATCAGGTCAGGTCTGTCAGCAGTCTAACGAGAGATGTAAAAAAGTATTTATGTCTTCTAACAAAAGAAAGCAAGATTAAGACCAGTTCAGTTTAAGATTTAGGGATGTTTTTAAAATTCTGTTTATCCTTCTCTTGCGGATGCACAGTTTGAGAATCTTCTCCTTTGCTAACATTTGATGTTTCAGGAGGAGGAGGAACAACTTGCCCAGGGTGATGGCTGATCTGTCCATGCTGCAGATAGTGGGACAGAGGAAAGAAAACACCCAAAACTTTCCATGCTACCTCCCCTTGATAATCCTTATCTTCTCAAAGATAAGCAGGTACACTGTTGGCCATAAGATTATGTACACTTTATAAAACAAGTTATCTTAGCTTGTCTGACCCGCTGTGTTCATAAGCCAGTCACCTGCCCTAGCTCCTTTTCCAGACACTGTCCACCTGGGACAATCCAGTGAACTCTCCCACCTACCAAAATTCCAGTTGCTCTTTTTCTTAGTATAGATCAGAACTACACACAGAACATTGTACACCTGCATTAACATTACAGACTTCCTCTTAATTTATAATCATGTAAACTATGCCTGAATAGTTATTGTAGACACTTAACTAAGAGCGGTGTTGCTGAGATTATGGCCAACAGCACCTCCGCCCCTCTGTCTAACCTCGTACCAGCGCACAGAGAGGGCACGTTCAGCTTCTGCTCTCACCCATGTCTGCCAGGAAGCCAAACCGGTGGCTCCGCATGTGCTCTCCCCAAATAGCACATCCCCTTACCTCTGCCAGAGGCAGGCGCCTGGGCGAGACAGGTCCCAAGGTACAGTACAAACCTTGCATCGGTTTTGAACCAAAGCCTCATCCTCACAAGCCGTGTGTTTCCACCACAGTGCTAACGGCACGCTGCTGTTTCCCTTCCCCTCCTGCAATACCGGGCACAGCTGTGATGAACAGCTAAGCCGCTGCCCCAGAGGTAGCTGCGTTTCACTGCACAGCCCACACTCACAGCCCACGCAGCCCACAGCAGAGCAGCCACTCTCAGAGGGTTCGTGACTGTTCGCGCTGCAAAAAAGTAGCTACATAAAAGCAGAGCCCGACTGCAAATATTTTATGGCCACATAGTATTTCCATGCACTACAAATCAATGTAAAAGATGTTTTCTTCAAGGGGCCTCATATAGACTGTGTTTTTAAAATGCATTCCCTCTGCTAAATATAAATCAGTAAGAGTTTTTGTTCTTCCAAAAGATTAACTAGCCTCAGTATTTTGGGATCTAATTCTGGAATACTTGTAGATGTGCCAGCATTCTCTTCCAATTTAAATACAGTTTAATGGAAAGTCTATCCTGGGCACATTTTCCATGTACGGTGTAATAGCTTAGAAGTCTGAATATTGAGAGTTCACCAGAAACAGAAGTAACCTGTCAAGGTTAAACTTTAGATATTTGTCAGGTCGAGGAGGAAGGTGGGAGCAACAGGGAGCAGGAAAAAAGCAAACTTAAGAGTGGTAGAGACCAGCAAATGAACCCATAGAACCAAAACCCATGAGGTGGTAGAAAATGATGTAACCTACCTACAGAGCCATGCAAAGAAAATGCAAGTTCGCAAAGCTATTGTCCTGAACTCGAGCCCTTGAATTAACTTTGAATCATACCTGTGTAAAATAAAAGATGTGCCTCTGGACTCAAGATGCTGAACTGGGCCCACAGCAGGCTATTCATCCTGCATATTTACAATATAATGAGCTAAATTAGGATGCTGTACTTTATACTCTCTCTGTCACTGGTGGAAAGACAGAGGGTCTTAAGAGTGTAATGAAGAGCATCTTGTCTGAATCATCAGCTGGAGGATGCTCTCCCACTGGTCTACCATTCATCCCAGTGCATGAGACTATACATTAGGGATGCAGAACACAGTGGCAAAAACCTCCTGTGGTTTCAGACTCCCATATCCTAAGCGCCTTGTTTAGCACAGCTGCCTAATCAGAGACCAGTTCTCACCAAGAAAGACAAAAGTCCCAGACCGGAGACACCATCCTACCTTGCTCTCTCCAAAAATTTTGGCTCTGCCGAGTGCTCCTGGAATAAGGCAAGTGAACAATGAGACCTTGGAATATCACTGGGTCCTCAACATAGGACAGAAAACTGGAATATCTCCACAGAGACACAACATTTGCAGGAAGGCGGTACAGGTGTTAGGCTTGTATTCGTAGCTCCAGGGCAGAGAACAAAAGCTGCTGGAGGGATGCCTCTAGAGAGAGCTGGGAAAACACCCCAAGACAGGGACAGCACCGTTCATCTCGCAGCAAACAGTTGCACTAACTGAAATACCCCTGAGATTATAGAAATTTAATCCTCAAGTATCATCAGTTCCTCAAAGCCACGAAAGGTTTAGAGACCAACATACCAGGTGAGCTTAGATCACAGCAAACAGCAAAGAGCTCTTTCTCCTCAAGAGCTCATGGGCTCAGCCAGGCTGGGGATGCAGCATCCGCACATCGCTCGTGCCTTCCCAAACACCCACCTCTGTGCACAGCACAGGTATGCCCAGCACGGCCCTGACGTGCTCCTACCTTAGAGCACAGCATGTTAGTAGGGCATGACACTCCTTTCAGTTCAGAGACATTGTTAACAACTTTGGACCTCCGTTGTGAAATCTCCAGGGGCTTCATTGCCTCTTCTGCATTTTGCTGCTTGACGTTACTGTGAATGTCACATGTGCATGCCCTCACTTTAATTTAGCATCTGGATGGGTCAGAATATACATCCCAGAGCCTGTTCTTCTACTTCTCTTACCCAGCTGGACAGTGTTGATTATATTTATCATTCAGTACCACATACCATGAAGTTTTAAGCTGTAATGCCATTTCTAAAGAATCTCAGCAAGCAGTTTTTCTTCTATCACAGAAGACATTGGCACTTGGAGTGTGCCTTTTTTCCTAATAAACACCATCCATTTAGAGTCACTTCGAGGTACGGTAAAGTTGGGTCATTTTGTGTGTAGTCTTGTTTAAAAATGCAGTGGTCAATCATATTTGTTTCACATTCTTCCTCCTCAAGTTCTCTGCCGTTGTTCTTTGCAGGGTTCTCTCGAGAGCACGCCTGCCAGAAGCAGCTCCTTACCCTATCTGTATTTAAAGCTTAACAAGCAATGCTGAGATGTTGTGATTATTTTTCTGGACCCCAAGCAGTGCTTTGCCCAAAGGCTCCCATTCCCTCCTTTCGGGGGTTTGAGCGCGCCTCCTCCGCTAATGCCTGCTTGCAAGTACGTGTGAAACAGCTTGTCCCCAAACCTAAGAGCCAGCGCTCCCCTTCCCGCAGAGCAGCCAGGGGACACCCCGAGGCGACAGCATGGCTGAAGGACAATGTCCAGCTACAGAGGCTTCTTGTGAGGAAGATCTTCCACCCCTCAACGGAGACATCAGGAATTTCCAGGCCGCCGCAGCGCCTGCTCTGCAGCTGCATTGCTCTCATCAACCAGGACTCAGGGTCAGCCCGTGTCACCCCAGGAGCGGCTGAGCGAGCACTTAGTCCTGTCTCAGGACAATGCTGCTGAGCTGCCCGAGCAGGCCTCTGCATCCTTTGCAAAAGCCTTCTAGTGTTGATGTCTTAATGCTCAGATCATCGCTTTTTCCTTTCTGCAGACTGGTGGCTGTAGGTACACTGTCACCCAGTACACCTTCTCTATGGCTTTTTTTTTGCCTGTTTTAATTTCTTTCTGAGCAACTGAAAATTCCTGTTTTCAGCACAAGGAAATTGCACTGCTCACTTTATTGTTAGTTGTTACAGTCTCCAAACTACTTCCATCCACACCAGTTACCCAAATATCAAGGATTTTCATTTAATATAAAGTCCAAAAGCAACACTAAAGGGAAGGCCTTTAAACATATACCCGCTGAGGGTCTACTGGCTGCAGGGTTTATGCCATTGTGAAATGGAACATGAAATTTCTTTGCTCACAAAGGAAAAATGCACCTGAAATTTTAGTCTTGCTACACACTGACTAGACCCAAAAGATATTGATTCCAATGGCTTTTTTTCCTGACTATATTTGGCAGCAAATAAATCCTTATAGCATGGGGTTATTAGAGCTAGCAACTTATCAGGCAGGTGAAAATTTACTATTGCCTTTACTATCTGGCCACATTTAACATCCTCGTAAATGTTTCAGGATTATAGGAGCCATGTACTTCCTGGAATTCCTCCTCCACCATTTCTCTATCAAATCCTCCTTTCCGCTCTCCCATCTCTCCCTCTGCCCATTTCTGCTTGAGGAAAACTCACAGAACACACAACCTTCCCCTCTGCTTGCTTTGCCATTTTGCTTGCTTCCTCTTCCGCCTCTGCCTCCCTTGTCACAAATACTAAAGTTTCTCAGCCACTTCCCTCTTTCAAGTCTTCCAACCCTTCTCTGGCTTCACCTTATCCAGCATATTTCTCTCTAACTTAGGTTTACTCCTTTTATTTTTTTTTTTTTTTTCAGTCTCTTGCACTCTTCTGGTTTGTTCTGCTCAAGACAGACATGCTTCGTATCTTCTATTTAAAAAAAAAAAAAAAAAAGCACACAACCCCCCCCCTCCTAAAACAACAGTTCCTAGTGATTAACGGAGGCTCTCCAGTCTCACAAAGTTATAATCAGCTGGATTTATTTTGGTAGCACCCACTAGTTAATCTGTAAAGTATTCCTGCAAAGTAACTTGCACTGGGTACTAAGTGAAGTTACAGAGTTTGTCATCAAAACAGCATTTTTTCAGGTGCATTGCTGGGATTAAAGCACGGGAGCTCCGTGCCTGGCTCCCACCATCGAGCTGTTAAGCCTCCAGCCTACCTGGCAGAGCTGGCACGAGGGTAGAGGAGTAAAGCTGCCAACCCAGTGCAGGACACCAGCCCTACTCTCCAGCAAATTCTTGCTGCACAAATAGAAATTATAACCAAGAACTTTTGCCCAGACTAGAGAGGTCTCCAGTAGCGCTAGAAGTGTTGACCACTACATGATTAAAATATTATTTTTTTTCCAGGCAAATAATTTAAGTACTGCTGAGGCAAAACCAGGAAAAAGGGAAACATTTCTCCCTTTACACAAGATTTTGGCCATCCCTGCGTGCATTCCTTCATTAATCTGCACTTTCTGTACCACTGTCACAAGTGGAATCTAAATTACTGACTTTCCCGCTCTTGTCTGGCTCTGCAGCACATTGCTTGCACCAGCTTAAACATCCTCTACCAGTAATTAACCCTGTTTCTTTTGCAGATCAGCATCTGATCCTGGACCATTGAATTAAAACACGAAGCTTCAACAGCCAGTCAGGGCATAAAGTTACAGTTTATTTTAACAAAGATAAACAGCATCCCTGGTGCTTATTCCAAAGAAAAAGCATGAATACTATTCCATCATCCTTCCTAGCAATTCCCATGCCAGACCCATGAAGTTATTACTTAACGTTTTGCTATAAATAGCTGCTGGAGAGTAGTCCATACAGGAACTTGTTTTCCTTAGCATCTGCTGCAACAGGTCAGCCAGTAAATGACCAAGGGTGTTGAATCCTTATCGCCTGAGGACAAGAGCGTGTAGAGATGTTTTATTTCTTTAAAAGTGATCCTACCTGCTAGCCTCCCTCTCATGCCGAATCTCACAGAGACAGAAAGAAGGACAGGTCTTGCCCCAAACTGTTTACAGTCTGCTTATAAGAAAAGAAACAGCAAGTAAATGGAAGTAAGAGGAAGATAACTTTGTAAGTAATAGTATGTTTTATCTGAGTTTCAGTTGATTTGAATGAATCTGTCAGGACATGTGCTGTTCAATCAATACGGCCGATGCAATTCTTTCCACCAGAGGACAGTGGGAGGTGACTCCACACCTCTTCTGTCACCATAACAACACATGAAAGAACTCCAGTCCTCTCCGATTTGCTTAGGCAAAAATAGACTTCAGACTAGAAGCTCAAAGCCCTTTCACTATCAGCCCTCACAGAACTCCCATGAACTTTCATGGTTATTTTCTTTGGGTAAACCCCTCAAGTCATTTTGTAGAGGAAGCTACTCCAATATTTCTCGTGAGAGGGTGCCAAGGAAGCTTCACCACCCCTAGCTTGGAAATTGTGTTAACATCAACCTGTGCAAGCTACACAGAAGAAAACTTCCCAGTGATTCAGTCTTCAGCAATTTTATACTTCTGCAGACTTACTCACGTGACCTTTCCAGACTCAGATGACCAGTTACCATTTACTGGAGCTGGGTGACGTACAGCAGGTGACCTGGGGGGAACATCATGAAGATAAAAGGACTACTACATTTCTAAATAGCTGAAGGAAGAGAGATGTGCTAGAAAAGCAAGCCAGCTTGGAACAGGAACAACATGCTGTTTTAAAATTCATGCAAAGGGTCATTTTTGCATATTGAGGTATTGATAAAGAGTAGAAAGAGGAAGAAATGCAATGTCACGCAATTCAGAGCATTGTTCCTGAATGTAGCCACAAGCATGGCGTGACTGCCTTGAAGGTCATGTGCGAATAGGAAACGAGCCTAAAGGGCTCAGGGGGCTTTATTCTCTTGGTGGAAAGACACCTACGCTATTTCAGAAGAGCAAGGAGCAATTAAGTGTGGAGGGCAATTCAGTCATCCATTTTCCTTGCTCCTCGTAGCTTGAAAAATCGTGGAAAATCCTTATGTCTTTGTCCAGCTAAGGGGCATTTCTTCTGACAACAAAGACCACTGGATTTTTTTTTTAGTATATAATTGCACCTGTTTCTCTGAGCCACAGCTCTAAATTATAATTTAATAAGGACCACACTGTACCCCTGACAGATGCTCCTTCCTGCCAGCACACAGAGAGATGCAGCTGTTGAACTGGAGTCTGCAAATCCAGACCTCTGGGCCATGAAGCATTTCCCTGATTAGTTTTCTGCACCCAAAAGCAGATCTCAATGCATCATCTGAACCAACTGCTTTAAATACAGTACATAGGGTAAAAACCCAAAACATTTGTCATCAACCTGAAGTTGCACAAATCCAAAACTGCTATCAATTTTTATTTTTTCCCCAGAGGGTGCACTGCAAATTCTCTGCAGTACTGAAGTTATTTAAGGTAACTCGCCCATATTTACACTTTTTTACAGCTGCCCACACAATACTACACACCTCCTCCTGCATCAACTGATCCAGCAGTACCAGACACGTATGTGTCATAAAACTAATGCTTCTACCACACACTAAAGACGAAATGGATAAAGTCTGCCCACGAGGGTTCAAGCATAGATTTCCCAAAACACAAGATAAAGAGAAAATGGAAAGTGTGTATTGTCACATATATATAGCCAATGAATCTCAAAATATTCCATTTATCATATGCTAAAGAACTTCTCAATTTCCTTCAAGCAATTGCCTGTACACTGGTCAGTCTGAAACTGCTGTCGGCTTGGGATAAGGCATGACCTGGAGTCCCCAGTGAGCAGCTTTGCTGTATGAGGGGAGCAGAAAGGTCTCTGAAACTGGGATAACTCACAAGTGGGTGAAGAGAGTTCAGGTAGTCACTTTATAGATAATGGGGTAGAAACATCTTCCAGCAAAACAGCTGAGGTTACCAGATCCCTGGTGAAGAGCATTGTAAGAACTGCAATCACCTCTTGCAGACACACTGAATGACTTTAGCACTCTTTCAAATCTAGTTGTAGAACATTTGAAGGCTATTTCTCTGCATTTTATCCTTTCTACCATGGGAACAGATAACCTGAATGTTTTATCCTTTGTATAATGAATGCCATTGCACACATGCCTAGAAAGGATACAAGGAGCTGTAATCACTGCATCTCTATTTCAGGAATTAATTTCTAACATGATACAAGATCTTCTACTGCATCCCTAAGACTGATTGACAGAAGCCATGCACAGAATAGCATAGGCCAAGGAGAGTAACAGCATTTTACAGTCAGTAACCATCCAAAATCCAAGCAATGAGATACAGAGACACCTACCCTTGCTCAAGCAATAGAGCCTTGGGCTAGAGAGAGAGGAGACAGCTTGTCCAGGACCTTTGTCGCAGCTATGCTGCTTGATCAAGATCTCTTCAGCCACTTTTGCAAAGCCCCTGATGGACAGAGGGAAGGACGGCAACTCCTACCATGCTGTAGCTCCAGCTCCATGTGAGATGGACAAGCACCCATCAGGACTCCCAAACCTACAATCCCTCTAAATACAGAGCTTCACTCAGAATCAGAAAACAAGAAGGCAGCACAAGTGATGGTCTCTTTCCCTTTGGAGCTAAAAAGTCAGAGGGTGGCATTGAACTAGTTTAGGGTAACCAGAAAATAAATTGAGCAATTTTCCTTTTCCAAGTTGCATGAAATTTACAGCATGAATAATGCCTTTGTAAAAGGAATTAGATTCTTAAAGCTCTCTTTTATATTTGATAATCTGATTCTGTTTGGTCTGCAAAGACAGAAGTCATTTTGATCTGGGATGCTTCAGCACATTATAGGCACCCACACATTCCTATCTTCCAGAAAGACTTTCTTCTTTTAACTTTTTTTTTTTAAATCTCAGTCTCTTTGTAAGCTGCTATTTTTTAATCTTTGAAAAATACCAATTCTTAACAATCCTTATGTCTCCAGTTAGTGTCCCAACAGCCCTAGAGAAAAGTAAGGTTTTATTTAAAGTACTTTTAGTTGGGTCAGTGAATATGAGAGATACACAGGTCAGAGCTGAAGTTGTAGCTTCCAAAAATCTCCCCCCAAAAGCCCTTTCCTCTCTCTTTCCTCCTCCCAAAAGCCAAAGCCAATGAAACATTTCTGTCTTCTGACCGAAAGCCTGATCTGTGCAACAGAAATGAAAATCCAGGATTCATGTCATTCCAAAGCCGTATCCCCAACACCCTTGCCACCAAGTTGCCATTTGGCCAAGTTTCTAATATTTAGGTTCTGCAAACAACAAAAAGTAAAATGGAGACATTTTCCTTAAGTAAAAGATGTTTACTGGAAATCTTCTTTACTTTAAAGCAGCAACCAACCCACAGCGCGTATCGCATTTACGCCAGAGCTGTGACGAATGCCTGTTGAGCTGCAGCACTTAAACCACTTGCGTTTTAAACAGCAGTTTGTCAAGTGATGTTAATTATTTGGGAGGTCTCTGCTCCTAGAAACATAAACATTTCTTTTTATACTGATCACATTTTCTTTTCCGTGTGGTGCTTCCAGCAGAGACTGAAAGTAAAATGGCTTCTTTGTGTGCCACAGTGTGGTTTATGGCGCAATTCCCCCTCCACGCCTGGAGGCGGGGGGGTAGCATCGCACTGGGGCTCTGCACAGCACCGTTCCCATCCTTGCTCTGCAGGTGGAAACCTCCTCTCCACAGGTGAGAGAGCTCTCCAAAGGCTCAAACCCGTCCACCCTCCTTGAGGCTACGCAGCTTCCCCCGGCTGATAACACAGGTCTGGGACTTGCAGTAACCTGAGGATCACTTGAACTTGGTAAAGCAAGCAAAGGGCTCGGTTGCTAGGAAGCACCGCAGGGAACAGAAGAAGAATGGGCTCTAGCAGGAGTCAGAGTCAAAAAAAAACAACCTCCAGATCTGCCAAGGTGCAACTCACACACAGGCACGTGCTTCCTTCAAACCATCTCCTGGTTCAACAGGCACTGCTTCTGAGGCTGTAGCCTGGATGCCTGAGCTCTGCTTATGCCAGGCCACAAGCCTCGCTCTTCCTTGAAAAACACATTTTCAGTCCTATCCTGGTACCTCACAGCAGGTCCTGCGTTCACTGACAAGTCTATTGGCCAAAAACCCCCAGGGTTGTACCCACGCGGTGTCACGTGGCTGCACCGCAAGGTCTGTCACAGAGAAAATACGGCAGTGTCAGCCAGAGAAAGTTTCATGAAATCGCAACAAGCAAACCAAAGGCTTCACCTGCAGCGGGACTAAACACTGCATTTTCAGGGCCACCTGCAAGTCAGTTGTGGGCACTTTCTCTTCAGGGCTCCATGTGCTTCGATCCTTAGGAATTTCTCTCCAAAAGCAGTCAAAGATGGGAAGAGCCTCTGCTATCCAGGCAAATGTTACAGACAGGTCACTGAACATCCATCCTGCTTGGATCAGGTGTTGGGTCCCTTTCTGTTCTCCAGACTTCAATGACAAAGTCTGCTCTGAGCAACTTCTTGAGCCCTGGGGGCTAAACCAGCATGTCTGGGTAGGTCACCTCACGTGGACCAGCCTCACACAGCCCCTCTGCACAACTGCCCTATTAGGTACAACGTGATGGGGCAAATTCAGACCATGGGCACTTACCGTTACCTGACCTCACGTGCTACCCCTCTGTATTAGGGTGTATTTACTAGCATAGGCAGAAAAGGATGCAAACTGAACCACAAAAAGGAGAGCTGGTTTTCAGAGCAAGGGGTCTTGGTTTATTGCAAAAGCTTCTCTTTAAAAAGCAATTTTAACTTGAGGGAGAGCGTGAGAACTCCAGATTTCTGCTGACACTGGCTGTTGAGGGGAAGGCAAGCAGGAGCACACTGTTTACATTCTATATCATGTTCATTAATGTATATGGCTTTTATTCTATCCCTTTTTACTACTTTCCTTTGTTCTTTAAAATAAAAGTGCTATCAATGTTCCCAACGGGAAAAATATGTTCATGCATCCGATTAATTATCACAGCTCTCTCTGAGCCAACCCCCTTCGCTGTGCTGTCGGACCCATGGTAAATCTCAATAAACCGAAGGACTCCTCCCCCCAGCCTCATCAACTGCAGTTACCGTGAATATTATTTTTAATGCCAACAAATTACAGTGTCCCTTCATGAGACAATCATGGACAGAGTCAAGGAACAGAAATACAGAGAAGGGGGCTCTGACTCATTTTGGACCAGCTTCGCTCAAATAAATACATTTTCAAAGCAAAACACTGTGATTTAGAGGGGGGTAGGTGGGGAGAAAAATGAACGGACAACACCACTAATAGGGATGAACCCTAGAGCAAAGCACAGCCATACGCAGGGCTGCAGCATATGCTCGGACGGTGGGCACTCGTACTGCAGGGCTTGCGGCTGGCAGCCACGCTCTTCATTCAGCCTCTGGGAGAGAAGATCTCTCCTGACCTCCAGCTCCGTACCCTGCTGTGCCATCAGTAATCCCTGGCGATTCCCGAGGGCAATCGATCCGGATCCATTCTTTGTTTTGCTTTCACCTTCCAGGAAACTCCCTTTCCTTTAGGATTAATCTTTTTGAGAGTGATCTCAATGCAACCCTCTGCACGCATGGCTGCCATTAATGTAAAATTCTTTAATAAAAAGAAAGCAGGCCTATCAATTTTGAGATTAGATGTCTAGAGACCGCCTCTTCTTGATTCCTGCTAGATGTCAGCAATGGTAATTGTATTTGTTTTGCAAATTTATTTTATACTATTAACAATACAAATCTTCTGGCTGCAGGAGCACTTGTTTGGATTAAGCATGCAAATTATTCCCTAGGACATGAGAGGGGATCCTACAAACCTTCCTGAAGAGACACCTGCTACATCTAAAATAATTGAATGATGGCTAAACATATCACCCATAATTCTTAAGAAAACAGGAATTAAGTAAGGAAGAGGTGAAGAAGGATCAGAAGTAAGAATGCTTCCATGTCAAGGAGGGAGAGGATCAGTCAAAGCAGAGACAAATAAGACAACAAAATCTGACAAACAACATTCTCTCCCTAGGTCCCAACAGAACAAGAGCATCAAGTTGACACATAAAAGCTAACAGGAAAAAGCCATGAAAGCAAAGGACGAGATGAGAAGGGGACGCTCTTTGCTGTCACCACTTGGAGAAAGACCCCTACAGTCAAATACTGCCACAACTAATGAAAAACTCTTTTGCCTTTCAGAATAAATAGAACAGTTTTCAAGTATAAATGTAGTTATCCATAAAATCTCTCTATATGGAGGTACCACACGCTTCATTTTCAGAAGTGTTGTCAGCAGTCAATACGCTTTACTATCAGCCACCTTGGGACACTGGCAGGTGACCCACAGGTCAGAGGCATGAACCGAAATAATCTCTGGGAGCCCCACTTTTAGCAAATGCCAACACTGCTTTGGCACCCTGCCCAGGGTCTTCTGCACCAGTTAATCCAACCCTGAGCAGGATTAATTTCTCATACACACACACACACACACACTTACTTGCTTTCAGGGCTATATACCAATCGTGCTGAAAGCAGAGTGAGTTTAGAAAGAGCCTTTTCTCCCCAGTCCCGGATTGGTTCTCAACAAGCAACTGTCTGCAAAACATGGGAGATGTTAACCCCCTAGTGAGGCTGATCCCATCACCAGTTACTCCATCCAATGAAAAGTTACTGCAAAATCTAGACAATAACTTAGAAGTGATAAGAACACAAAGTAACATTAATTTGCAAAGAAATCTCGCTAATGATTGGTGTTGTCGCGTCTTCATTTTTTTCCCCTATATTGATGTTTCTTATTTCTTCTGGGATATTTGCAGTTTTAATTAGATGTAAGAAGATGGAAATTATGAAATTTGAAGGTGTGTACAGCAGTGTGCACTGGAGTACAATTCCATTTAGTGATATTAACTGCAAGGGTGAAATGTGGTATTTGGAGTGGTTATTTCAGTATGGGCAATGAACATACAGAGTGGGAAACGAAGCATGGAGCTGATCTCAGCACTTGCATATAGATATACCATTCACTACACTAAAAGGAATTAAGAGAAAGCTAAAAATAGAGCTCTATTGTGTGAAGTAAGAGTAAACGAAGTTGCATACAGTAGCTATTTTACACTAGGGAAATGGCCCCCACCCTCTGCTGTTCCCCAAAGCCCTATAGCAGCAGCTTTAGCTAGGGCTGAGGGCTTCCACACCGCACCCGAATATCCCGTACCTCCCACCGACAGCGTGAGCAAGGCTCACAAATTGTTCTCCAGGAGAACAAAACGTGGAGGAAGGACCACGCCAGTGCTTCACACCTCTTTTGCGCAGAAATAAACGATCAGCCAGGTGCAGGAAAGACTATGGAAAATAAGCTTTCATTTCCCAATGAAATGGGAAATGAATCCAGACAGCCCCCCAAAAGCCTATTGCTATGCAGCATGGATGGAGTCCTGCTACGCCCTAACTCCTGCTCCCTTCTCCATTATTGTCGCACAACCACACAGCTGTGGCTGCACTGCTCACCGGGCCTTATATACGTGTGGTAAGGGGAAAACCTGGCCATACATGATACTTATGTGTGCCTCTATATACACCACACAAAGACACACGAGCCACTATTTATATTGTAACCACAATTTACAGAGCATCTTCTGCAAGCAGCTTAAAATCTCAATCTTTCAAACTGAAAATGACATCTGTCAATCAGTGCCGCTTCCCACTCTCACTGGAGACTTTGCAATTACATCCATGCCGTACAATTACAGTTTGGAAAATGTGGCACAAGATACCTTTTTCGCTTCTCCTTGTAAAAATTATTCCACCACAAAACACTGATGAATGCCTGTGACATGTGAATAATTAAAACCAAAATTAAAAAAAAAGCCCCACAATGGGGGACTTATCAGTAATTATGACTTGTAGGAGGGAAGGTTATTGAGCAAATGTGCAGGTACGCACAGACACACATACCCCCTGCACATGAATTAATCCACTGTGTACACTCTAGCTAGTCAAAAGCCCTCTGAAGAGATGTGCACATTAATCACTAACCTCTGCACGTCTACATACACTGAATCCCTCTCCCAGCACAGTGCAGCAGCTTCCTTGGCTAAACCATCACTTTATGTTAGTTTGATTCTGAGTGACAGAGAAATAAAAAACACTCAGGGTTTTCTTTCTTACACAGAAACTCCTGGATTTGGCCCCCTAAAGTTAAGAATAGGGTCTTCCGTAAATAGCATCTCACTCCTAGCCATAAGGAGGAATTAAAAACTGATGCAGCAGGTGACAGTTAAATCAAATACATAACAAGAACATACATATTATCGTATAGGCATCTATTAGAGATATGTTTGAGGCACGATTAGCTGGCAAGTAGTTTAAAATAAACATTTAGTAAACTTTGCCTATGTTATAGGAATACCAGCATACACAGCCATTCTTGACGAAATCAGCTTCAGATGAACCACAAGCGACCATATTAGCATTTCCTGTTTTAAATATTGTTAAACAACAAGCAATCATATTAACATATCCTGTTTAAAATATTGTTAAAGTAAACACCGCATGTATAGATACTACTTTTTAAATAGCAAGTAAACATCCTGTCCATCAAGGTTGTGTTACCTTTGAACTTCCTATTTCGACTTTTCTTCTCTTTGCATAGAGTGCTCTGGAAAGCACTCCAGGACTTCTGTGGAGGGTGGTTGGAAAGAGAGAGGGAATGGGGAAGAGAAGCAGAGGCTGTCACAGTGCCAAGCGCAGGGACATAGATGGACACTGCATGAGGATGCTTAGGCAATGCGTGTCATTTCACAGAGAAGAAGACTGACCAGCTCCCATGTCCCAACATATCAAGCCATCAGATGTCTCCTTTCAAAAATAAAGGTGCTGCCTTTCATGGCAGAAGCCCGTTGGGGTATGTTTGCTAGCGAGGACTGAAGTCGGAGGTGTGTCTCTCTCCTGGGGTGCTCAGGCAACTGATGCTTCAGGGCCCTTGGTTCAAAGCTTTTTTTTCTTCCCAGTCCCATCAGGTGGGAAACTTTCCTTCAGGTGACTCAGGGCCCATTCAGCACCCACTGACTCCATCATTAGGACAGACTAGCATGGCTCTCCTGCACTGCCACCGTATCAATGGGAAAGCAGCGTTTTCACTCAGAGAGATGCCTGCCCATGGAAGCATGCATGTACCTCACCGGATGGCTCAAATGAGATCAGCACAGCACCAGCTTGCAGGGCTTCACACAATAGACCTGAGCGGGCAGTGCAGGTCCATGGACACTGGGCATCACCACCACTAACCACCATCACGCTTCACCCACCCATGGCTTTCCCTATGCCAAAAAAGCTGAGACTCCTCTGCTCAGCAAGAATGCTGTGTGACTTCACTTTGCTGCCTGAAAGCAGATTTGTGGGTGAAAGAGGGTAAAATGATGCCAGGTGTTTCTCATCGTAACAGTCTGTGTGTGACTGCACTCGCCTACTATAAACCTCTGTCCTTACGTCAGGGCACCCACAGTTTTTAAACATCACTACCCTGATTTTATGCTTTTTTGAAAGGGTGCCTCCCTCCTGATCCGCTTGAGGAGCTTTTATCTCAATTTACTTTTCCGACCCTGCCAAGGTCAGGGTGGACCCCGGAGGAGGCAGGGACCTGGCGCAGCGCTCTGGGCACGTGTTTCGGGGAAACTGGCTGCCTCCCCAGGACCGGCTCAGCAGAGGCACAAGCAGCCAGCCCGCGCAGTATCTCCCCATCTGAGCTAATTTTCAGGGAGGTTAAATTACTTATGTGCTTGTGAAAATCCCAGCCCATCCTTGCAACACGGAGAGGTCACCAGAAACGTCTGGAGGACATGAATTTATGCTTTACCTGTGCTTTCTAAAAACAAAGGATGTCAGCCCCCAGGGCTGTCAATAAAACTCCTTTCAATATTGTTACATTCATTTTCAATTATCCTTCAGAGAAATGGATAAGGTTTCATTTCTCTTTCCCCAGCTATTTTGAGACACATCTGAAACAGAAATATTCAACAGAAAGATGGAACTGGAGGAACAGTAGCCACAGACAAACCACAAGTGCAGAAGCAGTCTATTTTTGTTAAATGTGCTTTGTTGCATGACTTTTTATTATTTAATTTTAAAAAATACACTGCATGTCCTTTTTTTTTTTTTAAGCATCGCTGTGCTAAACACAGTAGTGCATCACCTCTGAATATAACACAGCCTGTAGCCCCTCTGTATGAAGAGGGAAATTTAATTACCTACATCTCCTCATTAGTTTCCCTCTCCCCACAAAATAGAAATTAAAGAGAACCATGGTCGCTGGAGTAGAATGGCTGAAAGGCAGAAGTTGCAGGATTACTGTGCAGCGCGCTGCCGGTTGCAGGCAGGCGAAAGCCCCAGCAGGAATGCCAAGTCTCTGGCACACACAGGAAACATATATAGCTATTACTCTTTCCCAGCCAGGTTTTTTGTTTGTTTTTCTTTTTTTTTTCCAAATTCATTCAAATAATGCTTCAAAGGGGAAAAGGCACTTACAATCACAAGACAACAGCCAGAACTCTTTTTTTGATGTTGACTCGAGAACTGTTATTCTGCATATTGCATGTATATCATGAGATTAGAGAAGAAATAAGGTCAAACCACGGATGAAACTTCTGAACACAAATGATGAACAAATAAAAATCTCTATTGAGACATGCTTGCTAAATACCTTTAGGGAGAAAGTCACTTACTTCCTAATTATGTCGGTTTGTTCCCTAAACTATGGGGTTTGGACTTGGTGGAAAATATAAGAATCAGGACTGCAATGTGAATATTCACAGCCTAAGTGTATATACCTCATGCCTCTCTATTCAAAGAGAGGATACGAGATACTCCAAGCCCATGGGATGTTTCGCCTGCATCTTTCATACCCATATTTACTATTGTAACAAGGAAGTATCGCTGCATGTACATTCATACCGCACTGAACGTGCAGCGCATTTACTACATTCAAAGTTAAACAGAACATTTCAGAGCTATAGGCAAGTTAATATTAAGGCGTGCAATACTCTCACAGGAGTATTTATGGCATGAGATTTGCGCAGACCGGGACATGGCTAGTATCGCATATTGTCTATAGATTCAAATTCTGGTTTAATGTTGGCCTGTGCGGGATATCCCCATCCCTTTCCAGCTCCCCCCTCTCCCCCGCTTTACATTACCCAGCAAGCGCAGAGCAGCCTGCACCTAGCGGCTTTAGCTTTGCCTGAAATCAGTCGGTTCCAACCAACCTTTGTTCCAAATCGTATTGATTTAAAGCGAAATAAACCAGAATTTATATGAAGAAGAAACTGCTGGCGGAAAGGAAAAAATAAGGTGGCTGTTTTGAGAGCCTCCCAGGCTGCCTTGCAGTAACCTGTGCCATCGCCGAGCTGATTTGTCACACACACACGGAGTGACTTTCTTTTCGCCCCCCCCCCCACGACCCCTCTGACTCCCGGCAGCGCTGCGCAGGCAGATTTTTCTCCCTCACCCCCGGCAATACAGCCGGACGAGCGCACCCCCAGCCCCGGGATGGAGCGGGGATGCTCCGGGAGGACAAACCGGGCAGAACCCGCATCCCCCCCCACCCACCCCAGTTCCACCCGCCTCACCTTTCCCAGCCGCCTCCCCCCCCACCACCACCTCCCCGCGGCGGAGGGGATGGCGGCGGGTGGGTGCTTACCGTAGAGCAGGCTCCTCGTCACCTGCCCCCCCATGGCCGCGCAGCCCGGCGGGGACACGGGCGGCCCCGCTCGGCGCCAGCAGCCCCCCGGCCCACGCGGGAACCGGCTGCCCCGCGCCGGCAGCCTCCACCCACTCCCGCGCCTCCCGCCGCGGCACCGCCGCTGCGAGCTGTCATGTTTATTTACATAAGAAGGAGGAGACTTTCGCGGCTTCCTGAAATAGCTGCCGGCGTCTCATCGATGCAGCGTGTCGCGCGCGTGTGTGTGTGTGTGTGTGTGTGTGTCCCCTCCCCCGCCCCACGCACGCACACACGGCCCCACAGTGCAGAACGCAGCGGGCAGAGGCATCCACGCGCGATGCCACCGTGGCTGTGTGCTGCTGGAGGGAAGGATGGAGGCGGGGAGGGGGGCTGCTGGCCGGGCTGGACACCCGCCGGTACCCGGTCCCCTGGCAACACGAAGGACAAAGCATGAGGCACGGCCAACCCCACCGAAAAATAAATGAGTAAATAAATAAATAAAATAAATAAATAAAAATTAACAAGTCATTTAGAAAAAGAAGCGATTTTGGCGATTTGAAACTTTTGCTACCCGGTGGTTGGGTATATCCTAGCGCAAAGCCCTGGAATAAATTAGAATTGAAAGGGGAGGGAGGGGGAGGAAAAAAAAAAAACAAAAAAGAGTTTAAAAAAAAAAAAAAAACATCATTACCAGACATCACCGCACCAGAGTCTTCCAACGGCCTCTGCTGGTTAATTATTAATTATTTAATAGAAGTGCTTGAAATGCAGAACGGTTCGCCACGGACTGTAATAATAAAAACATTACCCCCTGTAAACTCTTTTGTGCGAGGCTTGCGTGCTCAGCCCAGAAACAACGTTCCCTGCACTCCAGCTCATTACCTCTGCCGGTGGATAACGGCCAGCCTTACTAAAAGCAGGGGGATGCTGGGGGTGGTGCAGGGAGGTGCGCAGGGTACCGCAGCCACGGTTGGTCCCGCAGTCGCTCTCTGCACCCCGCGGTCCGTGCAGGAGCTTGCTCATTCCCTTCTCTCCATCTCCATCACCACACACCCCTGCCCACATGCACATCTCCCTGTGACTTTCCTGTCCACTGCTCTAAGGGTAAATTAACACAGCGGGCGCCGAGCTGCCACGGCCGGCCCACGGCGTATCTCAGCTGGCTCGTTTCAAACTAGCTCATGCATCTTTATGCTACACCGCAGTCGCTCTTCACGCTGCAAAAGAGCGGGAGTCAAACTTATGCAGCCTCAAGTGCAGCTCTGCCTCCCAACTCTTACCATGGTGCTGGGCAAATCCTGCCATCCCACTGCCTCGACTCTGCCACCGGAAAAACGGGAAATAAGATTTTTTCTCTTGCCCGTGTTGTAAGGATTATTGCTTAGGGTGGCCGGGTGCTGAGCTCCCAGCACTTCTGGGGAAAAAACAAGGAAAAAAAAAAAAAAAGCAGTGCAAAAAAAAAAAAAAAGCCCAAGCCAAAAAGCACAGTCAGGGTGTTTGCACTAACGCTGCGTGCGTGAGGAAAGCTGTGCCCAGCATTTCCAACCTGAGAGAGGAGCCTCTCCCGAGCCCCTCCAGCAGCAGCCAGGCACCACCACCGGCTCCCGCCTGCCCAGCCGAGGAGACTCGTACCCGGACCCCAGATCCGAGCAGCGGCTCTTCCCTAGCCGAGCAGCGCACAGGCAGCGCTCCACTCCTCCCTGCCCAAAGTCACACTCTGCAGAGCTTACGGCAGCTTCTTGGCAGAAGACTCTTCCTTTTTTTTTTTTTCCTTCTATTTTTTTTCCCTTCCCTCCCAGACGATGCTGCATTTACAGCAGCAGTGGTGCGGGGTGAGGACGCATCCCCAGGACCACAGCAGCATGGCCTCTGATGGGTGCAGGACATCTCTTGGGTCACGCCAACCCATCACAGCACCCCACACTCCACTCCCACGCCACTGGGGATCCGTGGATGCCACAAGGACATCGCCAGTTTCATCTCCTGGCGGGCAGCCCACCTGCTCGGGCTGATGGCAAAGGGTCCGGGTGCTTACACCATCAACTACCACGTCTCACTCGGAGGAATGAAGATTGACTTGGACATTCAACCCCAAATTTTCTCCCTCAGTTTCTCATTTCAGCTCTGCTTTCCATCCTTACCTTAATCTTGCTACAGCTCTGTGAATAATTGACTTCTTGGTTCACTGCCTCAACCAAGAGATTGCTAGAAAAAAAAATATCATTTCGTGTTGGCCCAAAACCGAATGCTTTGTGCGTCTCACTGAACAAAATGTTTCTTTAACTCAAAATGAAGCATTTTATTTTCGGAGTTATTTTTACCTCATCTTTTCAAGTTATGGTCATTGAATCCAGCTCTGAAATAATGTCTTAAAAAAAAATTTAAAATTAAGCCCTTTGTTTTGACTATACCAAAAGGAAAATTTTGAATTGTTATCTTTTTGTTTTTTGCAACTTATTGGCTTTGTTTGTTTGTCTGAGGGGGAGGGTGGAGAGGGCAGACTGCCAGAATGAGTCATCCCATTTGGCAGAAAATGATAAACAATTTCAATTGATTTAAAAATTGCATATTTTTTTTTCCAGAAAAAATCCAGCACCCCCTCTCCTGAATTTCCCCCACTGCTGTGGAGCAGCTCCTGGGGGACATAGACCCACAGAGCCATCCATGGGAGTCAAACAGCCAGTCCGCCCTGTTCCGTGATAATTCCTCGAGGATTATGTGCCAGATGGCAAATCTTTCCTTCACAGCCATGTCACGCTGGAACTTATTCCTGATTTGTTCTTATCACCTCCAAGTCCACTACAGACCTTGCCCTTTTCCAAATTCCTCCTCAGTCTTTCATGTTTCTGATTTTTCTCTAGACATAGAGAAAAGCTATTTGCAACCCTGTTCCTATTTTACAGTTCCCTATGCCGATAACCTCTAAGTCCCCTTGGGGTATTTCTTTGCCCTTGCCAATACGGACAAGGCCTCCCATTTTGGCATCAAGTATAAAAATCAATAATATCACCATTTGTGTTCCCTTCTAAATCCCAGACAAAGGTATTAGGGCTGGACCCAACAGAAACCCAGCCCCTAAATCCATTCCCATTCGTGAACAGCGTCCAGCAAGCTCTGGCCAAGCAGCAGCGCTGCTGTCCAAGCCGAGAGGAATCTGCTGCAGGAGTATTTTAAGGCAACGTCTGATCTTGCTAAATATACTTATTAACCACAAGAGTAGGATGCTGAGGCTGCAGAGGACTTCTGTAGATAGATTCATGGTCATCAGGCTGCGTATTAGAGTAAAACCTTCCTTGGATCTTTCCAAGCAGCTTTGGGCAGACAACAGGGGACCTCTCCCACCCCTCCCAGGACAAAAACCCCAGCCCTGGGCATTGGGCAGCGGGTTTGGGTATGAAATCGAGGGGCCATGAACATCTGCATTGCTTCCCTGGTGTCCTGGTCAGAAGGCTAGCAGTCAGCAAGGAGGATGCCGGAGACCCACCATGGTCTGGGAAAAGACATCCCAACAGCCCATTCCACCCCAACTGATGGAAAGCAACAGAGATACCTGCAGGGAACCACAGTGGGGAAAATCAGCTCTGCAGAGCCCTGCCTCGTGCGGGAGGAGACCCAGAAAAAGGTACAAAGAGACAGGGAAGAAGGAGAGGATGAAAAACCTGTCTCATGGGGATCAAGGATAAGATTATACATATGGATAGGCCAGGACAGGAACATGAAATTCCAGTTCATGCGAGCCTCATGCAGCTAAAATTCTTTTGGGACTGGATTTGGCTCTATGCAGAACTGGAGTTTACTCATCATAAGCATGACAAAACATGCAATGAAACCTCTCTTGATGGGGGTTTCACCCACTTTAACTGTGCTGCCGGTAGAGACATCCTGCCAAGAAAGTTTCCAAAAAGTTCCCTTGAATAGCAGCAGTATGGGGGAAAGGAGGGAACTGCGGAAATCAATCTGATATTTGCCAGGGACAGGGAATCTTCTCTTAATGATTTTTATGTTTAAAAAAGTGCCATCAATTTCTCTATTAGCACTTGCACTTGACTTTATGGTAACAAACAGATTGACTGGAAATTGTCCTTTTTCACTCAATACAGTAGCTCTCAGCAAACAGCTGGAGATCATCTAGGAAGATGGGAGAATTTAGGGGAACCCATTCTCAGGTCTTTTTTCAGCACGAGCCTCTGACTGCTATTTGGGGGAAACTTCACCTGTATAGAAAACAGATTTCCTCCAGGAACCTTTGCCACTGTAACGACAGAGGAAAAACAGTATTCTCAACAGGAAAGCATCCAAGAGAAAACATCTCACCAGCATGTGCTAGTGCACAAGAAACAGGGACCAGAGTTAGGAAATCTTGCATTCTACACATCCTTTTAACATCAACTTATTGCCATTAATGGAGGGGGGCTTAGACAAAAGACACATCTCTACTTTCAATTCTTTATCTGTAATGCAAAGATACAGATACTGCCCTAGCAAAAGGTATGCTGATTAGTTGATGTTTATGCAGCCATTTGCAAATATAAAAAGTTATGTCATCATTAAGCATTATGATAAAGCAGCAGCTCTGCATGAAAGCCAAATCTTAATCTGTAAGTCAAAGGAAATTCAAAATTCTGGCTGAAATTCTTAAAATCAAAGTCACCACTCATACCCACAAACCACAGCACCGCGACTGCTAACCCAGGCGCTCAATTATCCCAGTACGGTTCTTTGCAGGCACAGCAGGATGAGGAATTTAAGGACAGGGAAAATCTTTAGGCTGAATATCCACCTCAACGTTTGCACTCGGCGTAAATGAGACATCAGTTGCATTTGCTGTGGTGACAGGAGCCGCAGCGGCACAGCAGTAAAGGCTGCCTCTCAGTAAGGCAATGAAGACATCAGCGAGATGTTGTAGTGGATGTCCAGGATGCAGATCAATTCGGTGACGGAGACACAGCATCGATAGGAGATCCCGAGGTCTCCTGTCACTGCTCAGGGGCTGTGACCCCTGTTCACACAAAGCCAAAGCTGCCACAGACATCCCAGGTTTAACTCTGACCCAGCCGGCACTCGGTGTTTTATCATAACCTCCCTGCGTGACCATCTGCAGGAGTGGAAGAGGGGAACAGCAGTGCTGGAGAGGGGCAGGAGGATGAGCAATGAGAAGGATTTCCAAGGCAAGGAACCAAACTGACCTCAGGCCAAGCTGCACAATGTTTTTCCATCGGCACTCAAACACTCCCACAAGCTCCCACTGGGTGCTGGGTTTATCTTCAAAGACAGTGACGCGGTGCATAAGGTGTCAGGAAAGAAATTAATGCCCCAAAAGCTAAGAGCACCCCCTCCTTCTTGAATACTTTCAGGATAATATATTGAGAAAACCCTGTGGGATGCTATAACGTAGCAGAGAGTGTAAGTGACAGATGTGCCTTGCAATAAAGCGTTACATCGGGCTAAACAGTGTTTCTGAAAAGTAGCTTTTAGGGGACACAGAAAACCTGTGCCTGCTTTGGGGCAATATGCCCTGGAATCTGCCAAAAGCCCACTCCTGAGGGAAAGTATCAGGCTGTGCATGACACCAACTGCGCCTTCGAATGCCTCCAGTCCTCACCTTCATTTATGTGCTAAATTAACATTAATAGCTTAGCCTCTCGCTGCCATTGCAGACTAACTCTTCAGGCACAACACATTTCAAAAGAATCTTAGGCCTATCCAAATGTAATGGAAAATGAAGATAAAAGCATGTCACTGGAAGAAACATTGTAATTTAAAAAACCTAAGAAATGCTGATTTATAATGCTCAACTAATAAAGCTGACTTTAGCTTTCAGAACAAGCATAAAAACCAGAAAGAAAACTAAAGTTTCTGTCTTCAAGCAAAGATTTTCTTTAGTCTCATGCGGATATCTTTATTTTTACTCTGACTTGAGGCACGGCACAACGACAGCATGGCAGGACCAAGAAATCTGTTATTTCAAGCCTAATTCTGCGGCTATTAAACGTTTGGAAACTTCATCCCATGTGATAAGGCTCTATGACAGCCTTTAGCAACAAAAGTGTAGCACTTTTCCACACAGAGCTACAGGGAATACTGGTACCATATATATACTTTTTATATTACATAAGTAGCTTGTTCACACTTTTATCATTGGCAACATCCAAACTCTGCACTGAAAAATGAAATTACCAGCTGGAATCACCAGCATTTTTACGGCATTTTCCCTTTAACAAGTGACTGTTGAGCAAACACCACATTTTGTTTTCACAATATTCCTGCAGGAAGAGGTGATGCCTCTCTGCCTGAGCGAGACAAGCATATTTTGAGTTTTTGCAAAAAGCTAAATGAGGATCTTACGAGTAACAGGTTAATGCCCTCTAACAATCTTCATTCAATGCCCTCTGGAAAGAGCACAGGCAGGAGCTCTGTGAAACCAAAGAGGGAAATAAGGCAATCAGAGAGCACCGGCACCAGGGTACAAATGAAGGTTAGATAGGCAACTTCCACTCCAGCATGGTCAAGCTTTTGAGAGCTTGACTTTATAATCTTAATATTGTTCCCTCGGCGTAGAGGTGTAATTTCTAAACATTTTTCTCAGCAAACACAGTGACAGGAGAGAATAACCTCTGTGTTTCCCATTCCACCCTTTCCGAGAAAAGCCTCTCATTTCCACGCACCGATGTTTGTAACCAAGCAAAGGCACTGTGTGTTTGTGATGTAAATATTAGCCCAGCAGAGAAACACCTTTTTATTACCCTGTTGAAAGTCCTTCAGAGAGGGTGGTGAAGGGCAGTGGGGTGTAAAGGAAACCTTCTGGGCTCGCAAGACGGGCAGGCAGGATCATGCCACACATCCACGAGACAACGTCCCCAACTGTGTGCGCCCACACCAAATTTCAGTTTGATCAGGAGGAAATTTGGGAGGAAAGTCCCCGATTCTCTCCCAGGACTGGCTCCCTATGCACCTTTTCTCACAGTGAAACTTCCCTGCCTCCTGCTACAGGGCCATCCTATAGGAAATGGGATTTATTTACAAAACTTGCCCTTACAGGGCTGCTTTCGCATGTTCTTTTACGTTAGGCTTCAACGAACCAAAGGACATGGAGGTCAAATTCTCCAAGGGAAAAACGCATGGCAAGGGTGAATTTTCCAGCTCAAGCGAGATGAATCTTGCAGGTGTAAATACAAAACAAATCATGTAATGCCTATTACATGTGTTGCCTGTTCCCACTCCCTCTGTTCATCTGTTGCTCACCCTTTTCTGGTCTCCTGCTGTCCCTTCACCAGATACTGCTGTCCTGTACCTCCCCATCCTACACTCTGTGGCTTTTCAAGTTTTATCTGAAATTTACCCTTCCTCCCTTTTTATATTTTTTAACTCCTTTCTTCTATTACTCAAATTAAAAGACATTTTGCATGTAACGCAGTCTCACAAAAGTATGTAAGATCACGAGCCAGATGCAGTATACTGGGGACAGCTATTATTGGAATGAGAAATGAGTTTTGGTTCTTCAGCTCAGGAAAACAGGACTTAATCAGTACAAAAATCTTTACCTTCACAAAATGCCACTTGTTTTGGACCTACTTTATCAAAGCACAAAGCAGATGAACATAAAATGAAAATACTGTACTGAGTAGAGCAATGGCCATGTTCTCCTCCAGCTACCCTTTCATCTGACATCCCCATTTCCAGGAGGAGGGGTCAGAGATCAGGAGGATGTGAGCTTCATAAAATTAAGAAATGCAGAAAAATGTCTGTGTGCCTAGGATCTAAACCATGCTAATATATTCATCACTACAGCATCTAGACTGAGTGTCTCTGACCTACCACAGCTTCTTCTGATCTGCTGCAAACTTTCGCAAACCAAAACAACGCTGTCTCTGCCATTGCGTTCTCTTCCTCCCATACACCATGCCTCCAATCCAAAGGTCTTTTTCACTTCTCTTTCCTCCCTCCCCCATTCTTTGTCTCAGCATCCTCTTCTGTGCCGCCCACACACTTGGAGAGCAGAGAGCAGACCAATCTGGCAGGCTCAAATAATAAAGAAAAGGAAAGAAAAAGAAAAAAGAAGTTGTTTTCTGGCCTAGAAGACTCCTCTGTATTTTTATCTGGAGGGAGCAATCAAATCTCTTTTCCTTTCACCAGGAACCAAAGGGAATGTGGGGATGGCTCCCAAGGTCTCATGTTCTCACAAATCAGCCCCGACAAAACAAGGGGGAAAGGCTGGCATTTCTTCCCGACACACAGGCACCTTTGAACAGGAACATTAAGCTTATTTTTAACTGTGCCTTCTTCCAGCACCAAGCACCAGTTAAAAATACCCATTTTTTACAAGGTGGGGTTTGATCAGCCAGTTTTCTTGTTTGCTTTTCTTAAAAAGGGCTGAGGACAAACTCTGCTGCCTGGAGGTCTGTTAACCAGCCAGGCGGTTATGGGCACTTCAGGGACGGCTGGGCTGGCTGGGCAAGGAGGGGGTTTGACAGGGCGCAAACCTGCATGCGCCCCCACAGCGTTGACACGGCACTGGCAGCGTTTACCCATCAAGGTCCCAATCCTGCAATCTCATCAGCATACACAAAAAATCCACTCTGGCATAAAGCATCTAATGACATTAATGGCACACAGCATAGCGATACAGTCCAGGCATGTGGAAATAATCACAGGCCCAGAACCCAGGATGACTGATTTTTTTCCCCCATTCAACATACGTTTTACTTAGATGTCTGCTTCTTCCCACCCTTCTTTCTCTCAGTCTCCCAAACTATTATGTGGTTTTGGTGGAAGACGTGAAAATGTCTTTAATACCTGAAGATTATAGACTAAATCACACCTACCTGAGAAACAAAAAAATGGTTAACTTGGATATAAACAAGAGATTTTATTAAATTCACATATTCCTAATAATAGGCAGAATCTGTTCCCAGCACAACTGGTCACTGACCAGATAAAACACATCTGAACTCTGTTCAGCGTGAAGGTCTAAAAATAATGTTTGTGATTCCTACACAGAATTAGAACCAAAGAAGCTGAGTTTCAATGAGGTATAAACATTGTTTATTAGGGCCAACGTGTATGTTCGTTCCACAGGATGACTCAAAAACTCTAAGGTATTCTGTGCAGCTAATTTGCTTTCTTAAGGTGACCTGTGAGCCATACCCCAGGGCTAGTAAAAATCAGCAATGACATCATTTACAACATCAGCCCAAACAGAACACCTCTCCCTCCCTATCAGGTCATCTCACCTCAGCTATTCTAACATCCTGGAGATTTATTTATTTATTTTTTTACCTGTGCAGCTACGTGTCAACTACGATGACTTTTGTCTCTTTAGCTTTTTGTAGCCACACAGACAAAATGCCCATCTTCAACAGCTTTGTCAACACAGCTGTAGCAACAGAGGCTTAATAATGCAGGCACAGTCTTTAACCAGGCTTACACCAAGTATCCAGCTAGACTGCTCTGCAAATTTTCATGTGTCTCTCTGGAAGTGGATCAGCCACCATGCTCTTTGCCAATGTTTCTGACCTGTCAGGGCAAAAGTGGACATTTTCACACATCTCCTCCCACCTATGAACTTCAGGGGCCAATACCAAAACTTTGGTGGCAGCAGCGTGTCCTTGCCCACAGGAGACTCCTGCTCTTCTCAGGGGAATCCCCACCTGACTCTCACTCAGCCTTCACCTCCAAGGAGAAAACACAGACAGCTGAAGCTTAGACAACCCAGATTCAGCCAGATCTTCATCAAATTGCACCGTGACTCGCTTCTAATTCACAAACAGTGTACTCAGTCCACTGACATTTCCGAGAGCTCATTCAAGGTCTGACCACGGTCTCACTCCCACTTCAGAGACCATTTCCCCTGCAGCTGCAGAGTGTGTTTGGAGGACAGGAGAGAAGAATGTTTTTCATTAACATAGAGTCGCTGAGAAATATAAATCTTTTTCCATCCATCTAGATTAAGATAGGAACATTAGACATGGGCATGAAAAGATTAATATTTCTGCATGTTCAGTGTTAGCAGGACAGGTCTGTACATTACGTGGACATGATGTTACTTCAGATGATGGTCCTTTTAACAGTTAGAAGTCTATTGAGAATGGCTGGAGAGCAGCCCTGTGGAGAAGGACCTGGGGGTGATGACTGATGAGAAGCTCGACATGAGCAAGCAATGTGCGATTGCAGCCCAGAAGGCCAACCGTATCCTGGGCTGCATCAAAAGAAGTGTGGCCAGCAGGTCAAGGGAGGTGATTCTCCCCCTCTACTCCTCTCTCGTGAGACCCCACCTGGAGTACTACATCCAGCTCTGGAGTCCCCAACATAAGAAGGACATGGACCTGCTGGAGCGCGTCCAGAGGAGAGCCACGAGGATGATATGAGGGCTGGAGCACCTCTCCTATGAGGAGAGGCTGAGAGAGTTGGGGCTGTTCAGCCTGGAGAAGAGAAGGCTCCAGGGAGATCTTATTGCGGCCTTCCAGTACCTAAAGGGGACCTACAGGAGAGCTGGGGAAGGACTTTTTACTAGGGCATGTAGTGATAGGACGAGGGGGAACGGCTTTAAGCTGGAAGAGGGCAGGTTTATATTAAACATTAGGAAGAAGTTTTTCACTTTAAGGGTGGTGAGGCACTGGAACAGGTTGCCCAGAGAGGTTGTTGAAGCCCCGTCCCTGGAGGTGTTCAAAGCCAGGCTGGACGTGGCCTTGGGCAACCTGGTCTGGTGAGAGGTGTCCCTGCCTATGGTAGGGGGGTTGGAACTCGATGATCTTCAAGGTCCCTTCCAACCTAAACCATTCTATGATTCTATGATTCTATGATTCAAGATCCACACGTTAGGAGTTTGTGATCTTCCCGGACATAAGTTTTTGCTTCAAGAAAAACCCCAGTACCACCTGTCAAGGCAGAGGTTTATTTAATAGAATATGTATGAGATGTGGGCAACCCATACCACAGTGACCCTAGCAACTCCACTACAAATAGGCTGCTCTTGTTGAGGAGGGTGGGGAGCCATCTGTCCCTGGATGCTCAGAGATCACAGTTTCCTTGCTGGTCATTCTTTCTGGATATTGTTCAGGCAAACCTAAAGACCAGTAGCTTGTACTTCTTTCCCCACAACCTACTATATATTGCTGATGCCATTTAGCTATCTGCTGCCTTGCAAGTCTGTGAAGCACCTAACAGCCTGACCTCAGAACTCAGGCAATGCAGAAAAGCATCTTTATTCAATAGCATATTTCACCTTCTAGGAAACAGAAGCAGTGTCTCTATCACACAGCTGGGATGGACACCTATCTGGGTAAGACCACAGTCTGAGCCAACACTCATTGGGATTTAGACAACTTGAGCTGAGGAAGGAGAACTGGAAGATGTTGAAATTTGAGTGGGAGCGTTGTGTAAAGACACACAGAAATATTTAAAGGAGATGGGCACAATAAAGAGGAAAGACATTTTTGCTGGCTCATGAAAATGAAACATATGCAGGGCTTAATCTGCCACCACTGAAATCAATAAGAATTTTGCCAGTGAAGCAAAACAAAAGCAGAAATGGAAACAACATCTGACATTTGCTATGTTAGACTCATACAAATTGCTGTAGTTAATAGCCTATGAGATGGATAAATAATATACCATGCTCAGTAGATGATTTTAAACTTCCATTTTCACAGTATGAGGGTATCATGATCTGGAGAGTTTTGAAGCTTGTAAGGACTGCTTGTGCTGAGTCATATTTAGAAAGAGATTTTCCATTTGGATAGTCATGCTAAATCTATCAAAACACCAAACAAAAGAACATGTGAGAGGAAAAAAGATAAAAATACAACATAGAGATTAAGATGCATGCTCAAGAATAGAAAAGAATTTGGATAAAATTTGTTGTAAATAATTTATTGTTGAAGTAGCCCTCAAACTTAAGTTCTTGGAATGTAAAAGGCAAAATATTTCTGTAAATTATTAATGTTTGGGAACTGATCATATAAGCTTCAGAGACCAACTCCTTATCCAGTATAAGTGAAAGCATCTGGCCTTGTATCTTTAAGATCATAATGAGATGGACGCTGAGCAGTCACTATGGAAAGCATGGTATTCAGAAATTAATATGGCTCTGTGCACAGAACGTATAATGAAGATAAGGCAGAACAGAGAAACAGGACTTGGACTATCACATCAAAACCCAGGGATACTCAGTGGATTAGTTGTACAGACAGCAGAGCCGCACTGGGAGACAGCGGAAGAACGACACGAGGAACTGGAGAGCAATCTACACAGCTGCCCAAAGCAAGAAGAGGAACGAGAGGAAGAAGAAATAAAGGGGGTGGGAGGGATGACATTTCAGAAAGCTCTCAGCTCCCATCAAGTTGGCAAACAAGGAGGTCAAAGAGTTCAGCAAGAGGGGCACCAATCTTTTTCCCAGCCAGACTTGCAAATATTAAACCCTTGACAGCATGGCAGATGCTTGGAAATGCAGCCCTCCATGTCCAACTCCCACCACTTTAAAAAGCAAAGATTTTGCTCAACGGATTTTAGGCACACAGATTCCTACTGAGCAAAGCTTTGTGCATTTTTATTTTAAAACAACAGGAGCATGAGCTAGTCTGTACCTCAAGTGGGTTTTTCCAGCCTTTCACATGTCATGGCTGGCAGCAATGGCACTCAGTCTGGCACGTGCACAGACCAAGCTTCAGGACACAGAAAGCTGATGCATCACTCCAAGGGCTTGCAGATGCATTGGAAACACCTAATGACTGCAGAAGGAAAGCACCTGTAGAAATCCTCATCTCTCTCACCATCAGGTATTTTAGCAGCCCGCAGAGACAGAGCCAATAAGATACTCAGCAGTGCACTAGTCATTAAACATACCTATTTTTTCAGTATTCATAGTCTGATTTAGAAGCATTTCAAAACTGAGAATTGCAAGGCTGTACACTGGTTGACAGCCTTAAAAATTATCTGCTATTCTTTGCTGATATTTCACGTACCAGGAGGTTTAACTGTAGTTAGAGGCAAGACAGGCACTACTTGCACTAAGCATGGTGGCTGACCCAAACGTTACCATGTAGCAGTAACCTCATGGCAAAAAGGCCACACCGCTGAGATGTGAAGGAATCATCCTGTGTCCAGCACAAATTCAGTATGTCACTATCAGTGATGAACATTGGTAAGTGAAGCTCTAGTCTCAGCCAAGAGCATGGGTTGTGCCCTGCAGCTCCTCTCCTGGGCATCTGCAGGATGGAGGCAGCTGCTGACCGATCTCTGCTGATAGCAGGGACAACCCAGCCAGGAAGAGGCAGACAAGCTTCGAGACAAAGAAAATATTTTCCAAGATTCCCATACTGAAGACAAATATTGATAGATCAGGATAGTAGGAAAGATGTGTCCCCGCAAAAGTCACTTGTTCACATGCTGCCAGTAGAATACCACCAGAGGGCCTTTATCCACATGGCAGTTACACCACCACGGCTCCATCACAGAAGAGTCCCTACAGAGTCATCAAGATTGAATGGACCACGAAAACCTAATTACATAATTACACTGCTAATTTGTACACAATGGAACGATTAAAATTCCTGTTTGACAGACCCATACTGCTACTCACACACTGTCCTTGCAGGTGCCCCTAACGTATAGATTGGCCAAGGTCTTCAAGGCTGCAGGTTCTTCAGCCGGATCATCTCCCACTAACCCCAAACAATTAACCGTTGGGTAAGTAGCAGCAAAGTGTCATCGAGCTACCACAACTAGATCCAGGTCTAACATTTCAGGGCAGTCAAATCTGGGGTTAGTTCCCGTTCTTGGAACTGTGTTTGTTAGAGACACTTCCACAACTCACAGCCCTTGGAATGCAACAGGCTCCCATATCATCATTTTCGAAATACTATCTACATAGCAGATGTTTTGTGTGTGTGCAGTATCCCTCAAGTCTCTGCCATCTGTTTTTTACCTAATAAGTCAGGTGTTCATGCTTTTTAGTCAAAAAAAGAAAATGTGGACGTTTTTTCTTCAAAAGAAGAAAATCTGGGGGTTCTTCAGTTACTCTCTACCCTCTTCCAAAACCTTGTTAGAAATTTCTAAAAAAAAATTTGGAGCAGTAAGTAGAATGATTCCCCTCTAGTCACACATGAAAAATTACAGAGTAGGGCTGTAAGAGGGTGAATTGGCAGCACGCACAATGGAGCCTGACACCACCTGGCCTTCTTCCCCCTTTGTAAGTAAGCAAAGAGTAATATGAAGAGGCACCACAGAGACAGAGAACTCTGACACCAGGCAAGGTGTGGAGGAGGAAGAGTAATGCTGGATGAATGCTGACATCTAAACATGGCCAACAAGAGCCCGGGATGTCACAAAGGGGTCAGATCCTGAGTCCTTTGAGGACCTCAGACTGTCATCCCTGACCAGCAGTGGGTCAAGCCCTAAATGAAATGGGAGAGGCAATCAGCACCAGATGCACAGAACTGGGACCACAGCGCTTGAGAGCTGCCTGCTCCTTTGCCCCTCTTCCCACAAGGGACACAAGCCAAGCAGCAAACAACATTTTAATGGACCGTCACTGGTGATGGACCAGCTGTGACACTTGGCAAGTTCCTCACTACCAGCCCCAGAGAAATGGCAAGCATTGCAAATCTCATGTGATTTAAGTTCAGCATCTTTTCTGATTACTGTTTGTGTACAGGAAGCTTCCCTGCTGGAGCAAGTTCTTTTGCTATTTCTTCATATTCAAATAGTATTTATAGCATTAAACTAAAAAAAAAGTTTTAAACCTACTTTAAATTTAAAAGATGAAAAAATCAGACAGCATGAATGCCTCACCTCATTGCCCAAGCCTTACAACATGGCCACGATAAGAGTTCTCCCTCAACCAGACCTTAGACATTTGCAACATTTAACCCCAGCCAGCAACTAGGACTACTAATGGTAAATACAAACCCACCATACATGGAAATAAGTTGTATTCACCACTGATAAATGTGCAGACAAGCAAAACTCTGCTAATAGGAATGTTTGGAGAAAGTATATTTCCCATCCCAAACCAGACAACTACAATCACCTGACCACTAAATAGAGACACTATCATGAAGAGATCTGTCACATGCCAGGGAGGTGAGCAGTGAATGAAAACTCATTATTAACAGGTCAGAAGCAATAAATTGTTCAATCAGGAGCAGACAAACTTTAAACAACAAACACACACGTAAACATCCCAGACTTACCAAAGGCAATTAAGGAATAGGGAATGGGACAACTCAAACTATTCACTGCACACAGTGCACCCACTCTGAGGTGCTGTTGCAGCCCACAGGGACCCTTCCCGCAATTCCCAGGCAACCTTCTATAGGTAACCTTCTGTGCAGCCTCTGCCATCCTGGGCTTCTCTGCTCATGCTGTCAGCAAAGTGGCAATTTCAAGGAGAATGGGTTGAGAGCAGCCCTGAGGAGAAGGACTTGGGGGTGTTGGTTGATGAGCAACTCAACACGAGCCAGCAATGTGCACTCACAGCCCACATCCTGGGCTGCATCAAAAGAAGTGTGGCCAGCAGGTCAAGGGAGGTGATTCTACCCCTCTATTCCACTCTTGTAAGACTCCACCTGGAATATTGTGTCCGGCTCTGGAGCCCTCAACATAAGAAGGACATAGACCTATTGGAGCGAGCCCTGAGGAGGGCCACGAAGACGATCAGAGGGCTGGAGCACCTCTCCTATGATGACAGACTGAGAGAGTTGGGGTTGTTCAGCCTGGAGAAGAGAAGGCTCCGGGGAGACTTTATAGCAGCCTTCCAGTACCTAAAAGGGGCCTACAAGAAAGCTGGAGGGGGACTTTTTACAAAGGCATGTAATGATAGGATGAGGGGTAATGGCTTCAAACTGGAAGAGGGTAGGTTTAGAATAGATATCAGGAAAAAAAATTTCACTATGAGGGTGATGAAGCACTGGAAGAAATTGCCCAGGGAAGCTGTGGATGCCCCATCCCTGGAAGTGTTCAAGGCCAGGCTGGACGAGGCTTTAAGCAGCCTGGTCTAGTGGGAGATGTCCCTGCCCACGGCAGGGGCATTGGAACTAGATGATCTTTAAGGTCCCTTCCAACCTATGATTCCATTATTCTAAGGGTAATTTTTCTCGCCTGTGATGTGAAAATGCAACTGGATCAAAAGCAAAACCTCTTTTCCCAGAGGTCACCCACGCAGCAACTTTAGTCAGGACACGCTATCTTCAGCATCCAGAGGGACTCTGGAGAATGATTGACTGTCAACAGCAATGAAATCTTGAAAAAACACAGCTGTAATGCTAGGTAAGATTTATAGGGTTTGCTCCACACCCAGTCCACAGAGGATAACATGTCCACAGCACCCTCTTAAACTGCAGCTCACCCATTTCAGTATGTTTACACCACAGCTGTTGGCAAAACATGACTAATGCACTGTCGTTCTTTGAGGCTTAAGAACAAAATGTCTCTTACAGGACAGAGTATGCTCTAGCGGTTGCCAGTCAGACCAAGGCTGTAGATGGAAACCGGGATCTCACCGGTCATTCATCCCTCCTCTCTCCATGTGTCTCCTCACATGGTCACCTTCTTCCCATCCCAAACCAGCCTTTGCTCACCCGTCTGTGGCTCTGAGGGGGAAATGGAGATGCACAAGGCCATGTCTATCACTGCTCTATCCAAATGGGAGCCAAGGAAAAGCCATGGAGAGAAGGGCTTTCTTCAAACCTAAGGATAGGTGGCAGTGGGGCAGCAACTGCTGCCACAGCACTTGCTGCTCCTTACATGTTCCCTCTTCTCTCGAAGTTGACTGCCTTTTCCCATTTGTGGAGCACAACACTGTTTGCTAAGTCATATATTTAAAAAAAAAAAAAAAAAAGAGACAAGGAAACTAAACACACCTCTAAATTGTTGTATTATCCAGGGTGGGTGGGAGTTGTATCGCTCAGTGTCACAGTCTGCTCTGGGCTCGTAGGCAGCACTCTGCTGCGGCTCAATAAGTAATGGCAAAACAGATCCCTCATTCAGGTGCCCATCAATAGACGGAGATTGCTGTAACTGCACCAGAGCATCTCCCAAGGGCCCACGCCTGTCAGAGACGCTTGGAAGGACAACACATAGATAAAAGTTTTCCTGGCTCAAAATGGTGAGAAGAGCGAGTTATTCTGCTCAGATCACAAGCAATCGATTTGCTCTCTTTGAGCACAACAACTTTGCGACACCCCACCAGATCCCTTGCAAAATGCAAGGAAGTCTTCCAGGCACCACAAGGCAGAAAGCTATCGATTTTAGTTGGGATTGTTAGGGAAAAGAAAAAAAAAAATCAGAAGGGAAAAAAAAGGGCAACAGGTCTGTTTTCATCCGACTTGCAGATACTACAGCTGCTACTTCTGTAATTACATGCAGATGAAATGAACAGGTAGTGGTGGCCAACACAACACTTCATCCCACCCGTCCCCCATCCCTAGAAGGTTTATAGGAAAATCACAAGTTACATGACTTCTCCCACAGAGAGACAAAAAGAACCCACACAAACCACTGACTTGTGAGAAATGGCACGTGGGATATGCAGAGCCCTGAGCAAGGAGAGGAAGGGAAATGTTCAGAAGTCCCCGTAATGCTTGTGTTAAGCCAGGGATGCGGAGAGCTTCCAAAATACAGGATGAAAGGGTTGGATCTTTATGGGAAGAATATGGAGACACAAATAACTGCTGTGTGTGCAATACACTCGGTCTATGGAGGCAAAATGTGCAGCGCTCTGGTATGCAAACGTATAGATCGAGTAGGTATTAGCATGATTAACACCCCTCCTTCCACTGTTAGCATTGCTGCAATCTGACACCTCAGACGTTTGGAAGGAGCCAGAGAGACAGCAAGCTTTCACCATGCCGCCTGCCAAGCAGAGGGGAGCATGTGCAAGCGGAGACAGCAGGAAATATCCAGTTGCCGAAGCGGAGGATGCAGGAAATCCAGCACGATGCTGTCTCCTACCCTCAGCACTGCCCAGGCCAACGATATTCTATCTTGCTTGGAAATCTCTCACATGGTCTAGTTCAGGTTTCCTAAATACACACTAGCGTGAGTAACTCGTTTTGAACAGCCCCTGGACGACACTGTACGACAGCAACACACCACACTGACCCTGCTTCCAGACACACACCCTGGGCTTGGGTCCTTTCTCCCTCCAAACAGGGCAGGGAGTTTAGTGATATTATTCATAAACAGATGTGCCCGGAGGTGATGAAAACACATACGCTGGGCACAGCCTTTCCTTCCTTCTATTGCCTGTAAGAGGCGGTCATGCTGCCAGCAGCAGGTACATGGGGGAAACAAAGTGACTCCAGAAATAGCATGGGAAGACTTGGGGTCGAGGGGAGGCTGTAGGGTGATACCCTGATGTGTTCAGGAGTCCGGCCTCTCCTTGTGCATTGAATCCTGTGGGTGCAGAATCCTACCAAGCAGTGCATCTAGATGAGATGTTTAACAGCTCATTGCAGAAAAAAAACAACAACAACAACAAAAAAAAACCTCAAAAAACCACAAACACACACAAAGAGCATTTTTACTTTGCTTTTAAGGTGAGTGAGTCTAGTGGCTGATCTCAAGGACGTTATGTCTCCCTCTGCAGTGGGCACCTCCATCACAGATAGCCCCAGAGCCTCTAGTCCAGGAGCTACACGTGGGAAATGAGTAGTGAGAAGTTAGAGGAGTAGAACAGAGACGCAGCACCAATGGAAAACACCTGTCCTATTTCTCCAGCTAGAATCAACCTAGGCCATCCTCTGAACCATGAGCTATTCCTCACACTTTCATACAACTGAGAAGTGTGCCAGAGAGAAAAACAGCCATGTGTTTTGTTAAATCCCACAGGTCCTAGATGTTTTACAGCTTAAGAGACCAAGGTACTCAGTACCTTACAAATATATTCATGCTTCCGCAGTTGGAAGTAATTAAGACAAAAATCTACAGTTATAGCACCAAACATGCAGCTTCGGTTTAGCTTCATCCTAAATTTGTTCACTATTGCTTACAGCATCTACCTCGAGACAAGCAAGACTGCATACACCTATATGCATAAATATAAATATACAAGAGACAATCTGATCCAGCCCAAGCAGAATGTGATTTTTCCTACGTTATATCAGTCCTTCAAAGCCTTCAAGATAGATACCTGCACGCTTATCAGAGGAGCTGAGACTCATGAGCAATAAACTTCAACAAGATCCTACTGATAAGTTGTAAAACACTCACTAAAGGTGTGACCGCGAACGGCATCAGTTCTTCATCATCCCAAAGACTTTCAAAAGTCTGGACGATACAGAACGGCTGGCTTTTGTTTCCAGGTCGGTTTTGAGATTTAAGATAGGAGTATGACATCTGGCCATTGCTGGTTGTGCTGCTGGAACGACCCTGACAATCACCAGGCCTGTTTGTAACGAGGATAATCAAAGGGAATTCAAGAAGTGTTTAACCTCTAGGTCAGGAATCTAAACTGCCCATTGGATTTTGGACTTAAGTGGGTATTAATCAAAGAAAGTTTCACAGCATTCTACTTAAAAATCCTTTATCCCACCAGATCATCAAAATTTCATTTTCACTCTTACTGTGTCCTGTATCAGTACCTTTCCTGAGCAGGCAAAACTGAAAGAAAAGGGGGGTGGGGGACAGGACTTTAAAAAACACAACAGAACCTGAAAGAAAGAGTTTTAGGTTACGCGCTTTAAAACAGAAAAGACATACAATAGGATGGGCAGCCCTGGGACATCTTGCAGCAAAGCACAGCAGACACCTTCACTTTGCTTTAGACTAACAGACCTTTCAGGAATTTTTATCACTGTGTTTCAGCAGCAGCTTGCACAAATGGTCTTCAGCATTCAATTAGTTCCCATTTCAGAATTAGAAAAATATATTCCCAGTGCTGTCAGAGAGAAAAAGCAAGAGGTCGGCGCACTCTCAGACTCCCAGCCGCTCTAAGAGCGGCTGGATGCACCAGTCCCCTGATGTATCTTCAAGCCAAGGATTTTTAAAGTTGCCTATTATGTGACACAGGAGCATTCTGTTGTATTGTTCCATAAAAACAAAACCCACCATCTCCGATCAGATCAAGGCACCCTCCATTTCAGAGATGACTTGCCCATTTTAACAAAGGGATCCCTTTAAGTTGCTGTCCCCAAGGCCACCAGACCACATGCTGGGCTGAACGTGGAGGGGAAGGCAGCAAACATTACTTCTTTGTGCCATTATACAAATGTCTGGTAACAACAATGGCTAAAATGGCTGAGAATTTAAATGACTTAGCATCTAAGTGAATTCACTGCAAATACTTTCAATGTTTTTTCCTAGTAGATAGCCTGAAGATATGCAGAGACTGGAAAGTGCATTCAAGATGCTGAATCTGATGTTGCTGTCTGTCTACATCAGTATAATTTCCAAATCAAAATACTGAAGCAAATGGTCTTCCCCAGGGAGCAGATGTTTGAACGCAGTGATCGGGACCAATTTAAGAACATAGATACAACTGAAATGTTTTCAGTATGTCGAGGCTTCAGCCACCTCTAGCAGAGATGACTTGTGATTCACAGAAAGGAGATGACTCCACCAGAGACAAGGATGAAAAATTAATTCCCTTTGCTCCAATAGTGGACTGGTGGAATTTAGCAGTGTGTCTTTCCCAGGGAGATGCTGCCTCACGCAGCAATCCAGCATGTGGTATTTTTAAAAGCAGCAGTAATGTTCTCCAAGCCAGTTGCATACAGAAGACAGTCTCTGCAGCTCTTCTGCACCTAGAGCTATTTTTCTCTTGTGTTTGGTTCCAAATTAGGTTTGCAAGTGCTTCCCTACTTCCTAACACTGAGTGAATGACTTGAGGAGGCAAGAAAACATAGCAGGTTCCCTGGATGCTGCAACACATGCGGATTTTCCATTTGCCTCTTACAAGTTCACTGCCTTTGCATCTAAAAATATATTATTATACTATTTACGTTTCAGTGACATCTTGAATCAAAGCAGGATGAAGGCATCATTTTGCCAGGCTCTGTACATAGTTACGGGTAGACAATCCCCATTCCTTTGGATCCAGCTCCACAGCTGAAGCTGCATTACAGGACAATGCTGGCCCACACGACCCGACCCTCCCAGAGCGTGCACTGGCGCTCCTAAGCTATGCAATGGTTTACTGACACTGCGTGTAAAGCAGTGTTTTGGGTTATGCTGTGCAAACAGCTTTATATTGTTATCTTGCATGGGTAAATAAGAGACCATGGCAGCCTAGCAACTTAACTGCAACAGAAGATAGGTTCAGAAGTAAATGAATAATTGTGGGTTTGAGAACCATTTCCCTTTCCCCACTCGCGATCTAGTTTTTAGCAAGATCAGAAACCATGACTCAAAAGAGCTGGGTTCTATTTCCAGTGCTGGCAATGGTTTTCTGACCTTGAGTGTCTGCCTGTTTCTAGTTTCTAAATTTACAAAATAGAGGTGATAAATTTCCTCCACTTTGGACAGATTTGGAGATCTTCAAATGACAAGTGCTATATAAAAGAGTATAAGTTTCTGCCAGCTTACTACTTAATAGATGGCCTCTTAGACAGCAAAGCAGCAGGCAGAGTAAGCAATGCCTAAGCAAGTCATACGCCCTCTTCAACCAAGAACAAAGGCGAACTTACCTTTTAGGTGCAAAGAGCCCTGGGCAAGAGGGAAAGGACTTCTTTACCTATTCCAGCCTTTTTTACCCCAAAGTTTTGACAAGTAGGGAGCCATCAGTAAATATTTTGTTGAGAGGTATTGATTGTTACTGTGTTATCACTGATGCTCTGGCTCAGCAAAGCCCTCATATTTTCTGCGCTGGCATTCTGAAATGAAGACAGTGACCAGTTTGCCACTAAGTTGTTTCTGCAACCTAGCCTTCAGCACTTTTCAACAACACTGATTTAACTGCTGTATCTACAGCAGAACAAAGTCTGTGCTTGTGCCATAAATGAAAGAGGGCTGTAAACTGAAACTGGACCAAGGCTTTAAATTACATGCAAATTCTCACCAAGGTTATAAAAGGGGCACTTGAATGTGAAACAGAGATAGTGAACAAATCCTGGAATAAGCTTTTAAAACAGAGAGGAATCCAGGCCAAATGGAAACACACTAAGTATAATTTATAATGAGCAATGTGTAAAAAGCTATCCAAATCATGGAGCTCAAAATGAGAATAAACAGTCATCTTCCAATAGGGACAAGTACAGATAAGCTAAGTATCTGCTAAAAAGGCTGAACTTTGAGTAACCCTTGTTGAATCAGTTAGTAACACCCAAAGTCACCACTACGTTTCACTATGGCCAAAAAGGACTGTAACAAAAATAGTGCATACTTCAATATGGCTAGAATTCAGTACCTGTCATCATGTACAACAGAAAATGATTGTTGCCGTGCAGTAAATTATGTAAAAAATGGACATGCAAACCACCTCTTCTGCCTAAGAAGCATGGCTGATCCTGCAAAGATAACCTATTTGCCCGACAAGATGGAAGAATGCCTGCAGCCACCGAAATACTGTGATAAAAAAACAAATGAACAAAACCTACCAAGCCTCATTCTGAGCACACATCATGTGTTCATCCCCATCTTGATCTGTACAGGCATCAGCAGAGGACAGCACGATCACTTTGAAATGTGAAATGCATGAGGTGTAAAGACCTGGGAGAGTGTTGCCCACAACAGAAAACCATAAAGAATGCCTCTTTAAAGTATTTTCATACACTTCAAAGTATTTTCATAGTTGTTAACGCTCTTTGACAAGACTACTTCACCACTAACTGGTGGAAATAAAAATCAAGCGCAGAGCAAAGCTATTCATGTTTCACAAGGAAGAGTGCGAGGGGGCTCTCAGAGCACTGTTAGACAGCAGTGGAGAGAGCAACCTGGGCGGTTGGAGAAGTGTGGTCCCCAGGTGGAGTTGGGAGCCCCCAACTAGGCGATAAATTGTTTCACCATCATGGTTGTTTTCAGAGTGAAGACTGTCTTTCAGTAGTTACTTGGTTTCAGAGGACACGGGTCCTATGACCTTAGCCTAGGACAGGTTTACTTCTTAACCACGTAGACCCGTAAAATATATTTGTAAAGTGACAACTTTAATATGGACACCTTTCTTCCCTGCCCTAGTCTTCTCCAGACCTCTGGGAACAGGAACCATCATCCAGCACTTCATACCTTCCCTGAGGTGAGTCAAACATTCACTGAGTGTTGATGACAGCATCTGACCAGACAGCAGTCATTATCCCCACCACGAGAATGAGGAAATGTGCAAACACACTAGAAATATGACCATGTGTCATGCTGGCATCAACCACCTCACCAGAGGTGATCACTGACCAGACCAGTCAGCACTGCAGAGAACAACACATCCAGGACAACATGGCTCTTGCTGACGTTTGTCACTGCACGTTGCTCTTTCCTAAGGCATCCAGCAGAAAACAAAAGGTAAACCCTAGACAGTCGAAGACACACGAGGTTACACAACTGCCCGCTGCAATCACTAAGCATAGCAGCAGAACTTGGCCAGCTCAACAAGTATCTCAAGCATCTCTTGCCAGGTACTTGAGTTTCCAGCAGAGATGCTGCAGTTTCTTCCAAAAATGTTGCCTTCTTAAACAAACTGGACAGATTGTTGTGGAGATGCTAAGAGAATGTCAATCTGCTAAATGTCAAAAAGATTTTGACTAAACTAGGAAGAAAAATAGTGAGGAATTGCAGCTACATAATTAGTAATGAATCTTTAATTCTACATGTTTGGATAGTGAGGCTGATTTAGAATCAATTGCTGAAGCGGAGCAGCCAAGAGGCCAGATTCAGATTTTCTTTACATCAGTGGAAATGTGGAGTAGCTCCACTGAAGCCAAAAATGTTCATAATGCTGCAACAGTCTCATGCTGTACAGTTTGTTAAAAGCTAATTTGATGCAAATACTGCTTCTTTTTTTTTTTTTCTTAATATTCTTTTTACCTATTAATGAATTGCACCCAAGCCCAGAAAGACTGAGGTTCCTCAAAGGCAGGGCCTGAGTCAGGAACAGGTCTGGGGGTGATCAAACTTCAAGTCAACTGCTTGTTTCAGCACCAGAAAGCTGAGACCCCAGACTCCTTTCCTTCACGTGGTCTCTTTTTGTAAACAGCGGTTTCATTGATGAAAGATACTGAACAGAGAAAAATACCTTCACAGGGCAGTTTGTTCCTGCGTAAACAATTGAACCATGGAGCTGAACTTCCATGGCAGACATTGGACTTCCAGCAAGCTGGGACACAGTCAAGAAGGAAGATCTTTTGAAATGCATATGCTCCTTTAAACTCCCCAAAGAACAAGCAAATCATAATCTTTATCTAGAAGTTGTTTTGTGAACTGACACATCTTACATTTTACACATTATTCATATATAATCTGTAGAAGAGGGTCAGTAGTTGACCAACAGCAAGATGTTGAACACCTTCCAGCCTAAAAATGCTTCTAGTGTCCCAGCTGCTTTATCAGTTGAATCTTGAGTCACGCAGACTAAGTGAGGCTGGTGCATGTCACCACAGAAAAGCTGTGTTTAGTTCTACTGAAGTGTTATCCTCTCCCCCTTAAAGTTGTTACCACCAGCAACTCTAGACCCTGCCATCACCATCTTTTACAAAGGAATCAAGGCCAGGAATTTTTGCCTCCTTTCTCATGTCAGGATGGGTCTTTTTACAATAGACAAGCAAGAGTGGTGAAGGAATTAAAAATAAACCAGAAAACATAGAAATAAAGCTAATACCAGTTGCTTTGGACACACAAAAAATGTATTACAGAAACATACCGCATACAGTCTCAGACCCTTTCATAATCTCCTTTTGATGACTTTAACATGGTAGTCTTGGATGAATCAGTGGGAGATTTGTCCAAGCAAAAACCTCAGGATTGCACTCTCCAAAATTATCTTCACCAAAATCCAGAGAACTTAGCAGCCTTGACATGCTCCCACAATGCATTTTGTGTCATTCCAAAGTTGAATTTTGGCTTACCAAAATTCTTTGGCTAGTTAAAACAAGGACAAAAATAGTGGTGTCTACCAAACTGAAAGGAAAACAATAATCTGAAAGCCATTTGTCTTTACAGCAATTTCAGTGTTATGCTACAAATATGAAGGTGGCATACGGCACACATACATGGCCTTCATCACTCCCCATAGCAGTTAGTAAGATGGGCTTGGAAGGAATGTTCAAGATGCAGATTTTGGTGGTTGAGTATGGTGCAAGGAGATGGGGGAGGGAAGAGGGTACTGAAGGGCACTGAAGAAGGAAAGCAATGGGATGGAGCTTGGGTTTTGACTTCTGGTGAGGGTATGTTTTATTAAGCATGGACAATAACACTTTCTAAAGGGTCACTACTAGTTTGTACAAGGAATATTAACTAAGGCAAGTGGAGGAAATGTCCCAATTTCCAAGTCCCTGTTTCAGGCTGTTTACAGAGCTGGGGTATGTTCCATGATGAAATATTTTGTCCAAAGTCACATAAAGTCTAGGACAGGGCTGGGAAGTGATGGCAGGTGTCAGATCACCATCCCACCTCCTGACCACCCTCATTCACTGCACTATCCACAATCCAGCCATGTGGAAAAACCTTCCTCTGCAACTGCACAGACAGGCCACATCAGTGAAAGGGGTGGTTTTCCCTGCAGAAATGCAGATGGAGCTGCAAAATATTCCTTGTGCCAGGTCAGCTTATACCATTAAGCTTTTCCCGTACTATCACCTCATTCGTCCCTCATCTCACACTGCCAACCCTTTTCATTTTTGCCTGCTCTTTTACTGCCCTCTTACATGTGTTACTGCTAGGAAGGATACTCAGTAGCGCCCACAGACTCCGAGGACCTAAAAACACATAGGACCACTTAGCTGTACTCAGCAAAAGGTCCCTCTGTACCACAACGGTGGCTGTTACCCAGAGCTCTTCGTGCACACCTGGCAGCTCGGCTGCTTTTAACCATGGCTTTTCAACAGCAGCACAGCGAGTTTCTCAGAGTAAAGCAGCTCATGAAGCCGGTGACAGAAGCTGAGGCCACCTGGCCCAGAGCTGCGCCTAATATCACAAAGGGGATTTTACCCAGGCTGTCCTTAAGAGGATTAGGGAATCATCTACTTGCAGAAAACAACAGTCACATCTGCTGCTTCAGCACGAGTCACTCTTATTTGCTCTCACAAAGTTTATTTCTGCTCGGTCCTGCCTTCTTTTCCTGTTACAAGATCCTGCAATATAATGCAGATGCTCGAAAAGAACACGGGGTTGGATACAAGTGGAGGGTGAGCACCAGATCAGGTGTATTCGGAGTGCTCGGCAATTAGCTTCATCCACCACACAATATTTTAAACAGCACCACTCAGAGCAAATAAACAAATAGGCCTGATTTTCAGAGGCTGGATATTCACAGCAGGCTGGATATCACAGAGCAGTCAAACTCCTGAGGCTTCAGAGAGGATTTAAGAGGACTGTGGTGTGCTCAAAATTTGCAAAAATTTCACCAATAATTTAGGAGTTTAAATGATGTAAACCTTAAAGCTCAGCTCTCAAGTGATATCCCAAATATAGGTCTTATATCAGAGAATTAAAAATCTTTATTGTGTCAGGCATACAGAGGTATAAAATGGTACCAAACTGGTACGTCTAAAAGGAAGAGGAAAGGCATACAAATTTACTAAGGCAAGACCTAAAACCTGCCTAGTTTCTTAGCTTCTTGAACTCTAAGGTACATGCAAGACTAGCCACCTTGATTTTCCCTCCTTTCCATTGGCAAGAGATAAGATTGGCAAGGTGTCTATAAATTGCTTCTATGGATTTTACAGGTACAGACCTTTTCACTTTTTAGATTTTATAACTAGAGTTGCAATTTAGATTTCAGCTATGGCTTCATAAAAGAAATCCAGGATTGCCCATTTGACCCCTAAGAAAATCAATCCTAATCCTATAATATAATTCTCTTCCACAGGATTGAGCACCCTTTCACCCCTAAGGTGGTCCCACCAGGTCAGGATTAAACGACCGCACTCTTGCTTATCCCAGTGGTGCCACTGCAGTATACCTGTTGTATGGCTTAGCGATGGACTTTCTCTGCCAGGGCTTCGGCTGCCATTGTCAGAGGGACCGGCCGGGATGTACAGTGCACGCCAGGACAGATGCAATGAAGCAGGGACAGAGCGAGCTGCAACACATACACGGCAAAGGCACGGTGAGGAGTTGGGCCTGGTGGATGTTGTCTGACTTGTTACTAAAACCTCCCTCAAAACAGGTTTTTCCTGCAGTAACCATTTCTGGTGCTTATCTATCCCAACCTCTAGAAGTTTTTTCCAAAATATTTGGCTAAAATACTCCACTGAAGGTGGGTGCCTCCTCCCTGCTGCTGAAGGACAGAGGATTGCTCTGCACTTTCTCACAACCTTCAACAAGGAACACTTTACCTCCCTTCACCTCCTCAAAGGAAATTAATCCTCCTCTTTCTACAACTTTCTCACTGCAAATGGCTCCCATTGCCTCATTGTTGTTCTTTGTCTCCTCTGGGCTCTAGTAAGTGTTTCCACACCCTTCTCAAAGTGTGCTGGTCAAAACTGGACACGTTATCCCAGCTCAGCCCCCATCATTGAGGGTAAAGAGTGCCCCAGGCCAGCTCTGGGTCTTCTGCCAATTTCCTTGAGAATAAAATTTCATCCTATGCAGCAGGATGACGCCATTTCTTGCTGAGTTTGCCTCCCAGATCCCCGTTGCACTAATAGTTATCTGCACCCGCAAATTCTTTCTAAGAACGCCATTGTGCTGTTGTCCCTACTGAGTCGCATTTGCCAATTCCAAATTACTTTGCAAATTTTATCATCAACGTCATTTAGAGTTTCTATCAAGTAAAGCACTTCCAGGTCTGGTCCACCAGTATAACAGATACCATACTCACCTTTCTCCAGATTTCACTCAAATTAAATGACTCCCTTCAAACAACAGTATGAACTTACGCCTGCCTCAGACATTAAACCACGAAAAAAAACCAAACAGGCAGGCATTTTTCAGATAATCTTCTTTCCAAATATAGCTATTGATACAGTTGTGAATTATCAGTTTTTAAGGTCACTTAAAAAAAATCAGTTTCCCAAAAAATCATCTCAGTAAAATCTCCAGCAGTCACACCTCGTATCTTTGTTTTAGAGCTTAGCTGTTCAGGCTGAGATCACTATCACAGGCGGAAGGGTGCTGCAGGCACTTGATCAACTGAGAGATTTTTCTCAGACCAATTTGTTGCTTTTAAAATGATTTGTTGCATCTCACATCAGAACAAATATTCCTTTAACGTCACTCTTGACACCAATTCTAAAGGCTGCTCTTAGCTGCTTTCCTCGATAACCACTAATGAAAAAGCAGCAGCCTCTTGGCCTGGATGGAGTCCAGGATCTGAGCAAAGTTTCATAAAGGAATTAGGAATTGCTGTGCTAGGTTAAGTCATTGATCCAGTTAAAGGATTGAAGACATGGGCACATAACCATTTACTTAACTAATTACCCCCCCAGCAAGTGAGCCACACTAATTGGTAATGTCCAAGCTCTCGGCCAGCTGAAATGTGCAGTAAAATGCTATGGCTTCCCTCATCACGGAGGTGAATCTATTCCTGAGGGAAGGTTTGTTAGCAACATTCCTTTCAGAAGCATCACCGCATCAAGAGCCTGCCCTAAGTGGCATCTTAATTATCACACAAAGGATAATCAATACAGAGAGATCGTGACAAGTAGGCTACTTCACCAAATAACTCAAATATTTTAAGACTCTCCAGAAGAAGAGGCAAAACATAAAGGAGCTTACTGGCTATTTCTTCTCACCAGCTATTTCAGAGCTACCCTGATGCTGTCAGATGCAGCACTGCGTTTTTTGCACTCCTGGTGCAGTGGTGAGGAAAGCACCAGCCGAGTGCTCGGCTCCTCGAATCCGCAATGAGGATTTTGGATGTGGTCAGCTTGGGAAGGCATTCGGGGAGAAGACAGAGCAAATACTTTTGCAGCAGAGGTTCCAGTAAGGACAACTGGGAGGGTCCCACTGTGGACAGATGCCCAACTGGCAGCTGCTTCAGGAACACGGAGCCGTAGCAGTGAGCGTCTGACCCAGCAATGCCATCAGCGACGAGCTCCTACCCACGTCTCCTAAGACCCAAGTGTTTAATTGAAGCTAAGCTGTAATTTGAATGTTCACCTTCCGAGATCTCCAGTAAGGGCAGAAATGCCACATCGGATCTCATCTTCACACAGAAAGAGGAGTTCAAGAATAAAAATAGTAGCAGCCAGGTGCTCCAGTTCCTCAACTTGATTGCATTTGGCATGTGAAATACAGTAAGTTCAAAACAGTAATTACAGAATAATGCATATGATAAAAAGACCCAACTCACAAAAATGAAAGCAATTACAGGCAAAATTAGCTGGGAAAGAGAATTAATGGAAAAATATGACTGATGAGGGAGATATTTTACCAGATGTCAGAAAAGTGACAATTAAAGAAAAAAGTCTGCTGGGGAAAAAAAGAGACTTGTTTCATAAAATAAATTAAATCAGCTAAAATACAAAATTATATGAAAAAGTGGTTTAAAGGAATTTGATAGAGGTATTAAATAATTTTATAATCAGGAATTGTTTTTAAAAGCTGATAGAGAAAAGTGCACATTCCATCAGTCAGGTCCATTAATAGATACAAGTGGCTGAGCTGGCAGGAAGAAATCAGCAGCCGCGAGGATATTCATGATGTTTTCCAGTAATTACACTCTACGGAACAGACGCCTCTGTGTTTGGGAGGAAGTTATCCAAGGTATCCATAGGGTCACTTGATGGACAGATGGATGTCCAGTCACATCCCCCTAAGAGGGGCACAGGGCATTAAGTGAAATGGGAGAACATGTTAATTAGTAAATGTAATCACTAGGAAGAATTAATAAATAAACAAGAGGCACTGGGAAGGCTGGCAGAAGACAGCAGAGGGAGAGCAGACTCCAAGGATGCAAACTTGGTACATCCTGAAGAAAATACCCCCCAATATATAAATTTCATGGAGAAAGGGAACCTGCCCATTTGAAGAATATTAACAAGCAGCAATGAAAAGTAAATTTGATACAGGTGTGAAAGCAGCCAGCATGAAAAACTGAGTCATTGCAGAGGACTGGGATGATTACATGATGATTTGGATGATGACAGTCTCTGTGACCGTGTATGATATACGATGATTACACCTGAAATGCTATATGCTCAGTACAGCAATTTCCAGTCCAGTCTACTCTTATGAGTGGAAGATCTGCAAGAATATTTATTTAATAAGCAGAATTATTTCTGAAGTCAACTGAGGCAGGCTAAATCTATATCATCCAGCTAATGATCTCCCACTCAAGATAAAGTCCTGCTGGGTCATGCATCATATTTCAGATTCCACAGTTCCGGGATTAAAGACAGATATTTTCCAACATGGTGAATATTTTAGCTTTTCACTGGTCTTTGCTCTTGAAAATTACAGAAACACTTGTTAGAAAACAGCATTGCTACAATTTGAATTCACAAGCCATTAAGCTGAAGCGCTGTTCCCTGGCTGCACTCTAATTGCCATGCAGAAAACATTTCAGGGTGCAGATTTAAATATTAACAGCCTTTAAAAGTGTATTCAAACAGTAAAATATTTACAAGCAAGTGAAGATTTTAAAGTGTATTACACAACATTGAAAGACAAAATTCAGAGCCCTGCTGGAGAGAGGATCCTGTCACGGGAGAACCCAGCTGTAGCTAATAAGCAGTAACTTTGCCTTAGCTCCTCTTTAAGTTTCAATGTAATGAACACAGGGCCAACCAAACATACCCTGAGCAACACCTACTATTCACAAATCTGCTTAACACACCTTTACCTTGTATACAGATAAACTGAGGTACCCCAAAGAAGCTCTTCTCCACAGTATCTGTACAAACTTCCCACTATTCACCCATTCAGAATGGCCACCCTTGGTTGAAAGAGAAGAACTCTGGGGCAAAATGTTAACAGATCACTTCTCTGCCTTTTAAGTGAACACTTGCTATCCCAAACACACAGCACAACTTGAGGTCACCTGGGTAAACTCCAGTGACATATCCACTAGGAAGCTGTTGAGAACACAAGCTCCTTTTACAGACTGTCAGCATTCTCCACTTGGTCGTGACGGAGTTCAATGTTAAGCACTGACTATATCTCAGCATCTGCCATTATTCTGAAGAATAGGCAGCAAATGAGAACAAGTGACGATGGCTACTTGTATGCTTAATTTTCAGTGGAAATGACAGCAATTACTGTGTGCTAGCTCAAAAGGATAAAAATACGTACAAGAATGAGAACCAACTGCAGATAGTCAGACCACTGCCTGCTGCAGCTATCAGATAATCATAGAAGTAGGAAACAAGAGAGGAAAAAAGCTTATAGCAAAGCCATATCAGTCACTGAACAGAGACAAGTGCTGCAAAATATCTGTATTAGATAAGAATCAACAGAAGTAATTCCTGTATCAGAGAGTAATCCCATTTCTGTAGGGATGCAAACACACTGGGCTTAAATTAGCAATACATGAAATCTAGAAGAAAGTTTCTTCCCCACTAATTTTTGGTTGGGAAAGATGTCCAGTGGAGTTTATGGCCCAGATGTCCAATAACGACACAGGCAAAAAAAAATCAAAGTCAGGTAGCACACACTCAGATTACCTAAAAGTATCTAGAATTAATTAGGACAGTACCCATTTTCCTTGTATTTAGTGGAATGCAGAAATAAAACATTTTGATCCGACTACAAAAATTAGTGATGTCTACCTAGCAAATCCCTTCTTCCCTGCAAAGGAGCAACTTTACAGCTGAGCCCTGTCCTGGCTGAATTCAGTGACAAGTTTTCCACTGATTTGTATGAGACCAGGAATGGATCTTCCCACACTGTGGGTCTGGAACGGAGGAGACCAACCAGAGCATGGACTGCTCTTTCAACATAGCACGAGCAACACAACTTTAACAAAAGCTCACCAGTATATTCACAGCATTGGCATGAACCGTATTTCTAGAGGACTTCTGTGTCTCTCAAGCAATGCAATAGCTGTTAGATTGGGCACTGCTGAGTTTTACTATTAGATGGGAGCGGTGCTGTGTGCTGAACTTGGGTGACCAAGAAGAGGTCATGAGAACCTGCAATTGTGTTCAGCAGGGACCAGGGAAGGAGAACATCCCACAGGGACAGGAATGACTGATGGGTTACAAGGGCAGCTGAACACAGCAGCCAGCAAGACATGGGGACGGCAGACAGCCAGCACCCAGCCATCCTTCCCTGCAGCATAGAATCATAGAATCATAGAATCATAGAATGGTTTAGGTTGGAAGGGACCTTGAAGATCATCGAGTTCCAACCCCCCTGCCACAGGCAGGGATACCTCTCACTAGACCAGGTTGCCCAAGGCCACGTCCAGCCTGGCCTTGAACACCTCCAGGGATGGGGCTTCAACAACCTCTCTGGGCAACCTGTTCCAGTGCCTCACCACCCTTAAAGTGAAAAACTTCTTCCTAGCACTCCACATTTATTTCCCTTAGAGATTCCCCACGCAGCTTTCCAGGCTTTTAATATTCATTAGCCTGTCCAGAACTGGCACTGAGTTTCCTGGGCTTTGTGCAAACCTGTTGCAGCTGGTCAGGAGTCTGTGATAATCTCTGCGTCGAGACTCTGCCTGCAGATACAGCACATACCCAGGGGCTTTCTGCAGATACAGCGTGTGCCCAGGGGCTTTCCCTTCACTGGCAATTCATGCTCATACACCAGATGCCCTGTACCCACAGCATAATGGTTTCTGCACATCAATGCAACAGTTAACCAGATATCAAAAAAAAAGTATGCTCTGTCCTCTTTTACCTTCTGCCCTTTCCTTCCCCTGCCTTCAGCCTGGTTGTCTCATGGTTTAATGGGACCATTGAAGAATATCTTAACAACTGTATATAAGCACCACCACAGAGAGCACACAGTCCATGCTGTATCTCACTGCATGCTCCTCTTCTGCCACTCAATGAGCTCGTTAGGTAAATGTAAAACAGGACTATGCATACTAATTTTTCTTCTGCTTTATGAACTCTAAGCAATTTAAATACAATTGCAGTGACTCTGATTATTCTTCTGTTTATACTGTGCTAGCCTGTCCCAGCATAGATATTAAACAATTAATGATAAAACAAATGAAGCTAGTCCTAGCCAGGGAATAAACACCTTCTGGGTACTGGTCAAAACCACAGTATTTGTGCACCTAAAACATGTTCCTGACTTAAACGTGCTTCAATCATGCAGCTCCCATTCCCTTTCAGCAGAGGATCAAGAGCTCAGAGCCCCTGACAGTCAGGTCTCCAGTGACCCCCTTGGCTGTCCAATTTAAGTACCTGCAACATTTAAGATTTCTAGACAGAGCGAGCAATGCATTTCACTTGGGATCTCAAAATCTGTGTGCTGCGGTCCAATTTCAATCCTGTTTATGCAAAACCAAAGCAAGATTACTCCACAGAAGTTGGTGGCACTTTAGGCAGGCATCAGGCAGGCACCCAACTGAGCAGGAGGTTTCAGGAAAGGGAGACAGCCTGGGAGGATGCCACTGCCCCACTGCTTCGCTTAGACAAGGCAGCATCATGCAAGTGATGCTCCAGGTCACAGCAAGAGAGGAAAGGCAGGCAGTGTGATAGGCTGTATGCAAGCAAGGTGCAGAGCAGCTCCCAGGTGATACCTATTTCAGTGAGCAGCAGCAGCAAGAAACACCTCTCACCCGCAGTGGGCAGCACTGCACTGGGCTGATGCCAGGTGCTCCAGGGCCAACCTGCTCCAGCTCTGCTCTGAGCTCCACAGCCTCCTCATCAGCCCCATCTGCTCCAATGAGCTGACAAGATCCCTTACAGCAGCACAGCACAAAGCTCGTCACCTCCAAGTCTTCAGCTGTTGAAGTTTACATAAAGAAAATGCCGGGATGCCCAGCTCTGCACTGCCGGTGGGATTTACGTGTCTATGAGGATGTCAAAGATAGTGATACATCCAAGCACAGTTTTGCTGTGATGTATCAAGCATTCCTACAATTGAGGAAGCACTTCAGAGGACAAGCAGTGGTGCACACAAGCATCCATTTTGTGAATGCAAATACCTCCTCTTTCTGTATGTGCAATTTGCTTTCCAGAATACGGTAACAGCAAGAACAAGGATGGGGAGTACAGCAGGAATAAGGGAGCCTGAAACCCTAGCAAGTGGGCAGCATCAAGTATTTAGGAGGGTACCTTCTGCACTGAGAGGCAGGAAGCCTGCCTGCAACCTTAACCTGCATGGGATGCCAATATACAGACTGGGTCTTCTAGTAAATAACAGGAAGCCAAGTACATGGGTATCTGCAGGGTATTCAAAGTCCTAACAGTAGACTAGGAGCTTTATATATAATACTGAAAAGCCTTTGTTGAAGGTGGGAAGGAAGTGGTTCTTTTTGTGAGGCTTCAGTCTCATGATAGTGTCATAGTATTTAAAAAGAAATCTTTCTTTTGACAGAGGAGATACTTGAGCACAACAGGTCCTTCAGCTTTTCTGTAGGGAAGATGATGACAATCTGGGAACCCGCACCGCCTGACTGTCTGTGTGCCGTTCACCTGGGGGATGCTTCATACCCCTACCTGCAGTACTGCTGCTGTGCATCACCCCAGAAGCAGTGCTACACTTGGGAGGAATAAAAAGTGAAATATTTTTGCAAATATGTGAAATCTACTGAGGTTTCTAATGAAGGAAGATCTGGAAATCCGTTAAACACTGATAAAAATGATGAAATAGCTCATAATATCTTATTAGCTCCTTAAAAAAAAAAAGGCTTGCTATTCTACTGAAAAAAAATAAAATGGAAAAAAGATTGTATTAGCACTCCAATAGGCAGTGTTACAGATAACACCACTGCACTCAAGAAAAGTCACCCAATTGTAGGCTTTACAATGAAAACATGCCCTGAAGGACAACAGCAATTGCGTTTGCTAGAATCATAAAATCTGTCAGCTAAAACCATCATATGATAAACTAGACATAAAAGCACTATTCCAGCAAAGATGGGTTCATTTACTACAGTATTTATGCAATATAGCTCCCCGTTTGCACTGGGCTACTTTAAAAGTGGCCGTCCAGCCATAGCTCTACAATTCGCACGACAGCTATACCGACTCCTTCCCGTCCACTTCGGCTTGGGTTGCAAAACCATCAGTCATGATGTTTACATGGCTTGGCTTATTAACGTGATGGGGCCAGCTTACTGCACAGATACATAACACACCATCTAATGAGCTGTACAGAATGTGGCCCTCACAGTTATATGTTCAGTTCTTGATAACAACACAGCTCCCCAAATACTCTGGAAAGCAACACCACAATGCACCCTTCCCTGTCGATGCAGTAGTACTTTGAAGGACCAGGAGCCTTGAAAGACTCTGATGGAAGAAGGCTGGAAATTATATTAAAAGCAGTTAACCCTTCCCACCACATACTGAAGACCCATGCCACAAACTGTTCTCTGACTGGGGAATGCTTATGCACTTCACATCGCAGCAATGCGATATTTAGTAGACCTAACATCCTCAAATGGTGCTTATTATCAACCCAGTCACTAACCACATTGCCTTTTCAAAGGGAGGGCAAAATATCGTGGTCAGAACCATTTTGCTCTCCTGGACCCGAAGGGGCACTCGCTCCTGGGTAGCCAGAGCCGGCAGAGCAGGGAACATGCAACACAGCCCCGTCGAACACGAGACCAGCCTTTCGCAGCTGAGATCTTGCACACCAACCAGATGGATGTTACAGACAGTAACGTGCAAAGCTGCATCCTAACCCGAGCAGCTGCAAAACACTATCTGATTCCGTTCAGATTCGCCTCCTGAAGGCCCCAGGGCTCCTAGGAGATAACACGCCTCATGGAAGGGTAACACTGGAGAGCTCAGCTCTGCATGTCGATGCATCGCTAACTCCCTGAGCACTATATATATACATATCTGGTAGATATCACACTCGGTATCATGCTCTGAGAGTGTATCCTCACTGCAGTGCTGGCTGTTTTCTAGTTGGAGTTGCTTTTCTGAAGTCACTTTTACATACCAAAAACATTTTTTGTGTATGATTCAGAAACATGCTATAGTAATAGAGGGGAGACAGGGAGTCTGCCCAGCTCCGTTCAGTTTTATCTCTACCAGCTGCTGTACAAAGCACAAGCAATTCAGGAATCATGGCAAAAACATTTTTCTAAACGGTCCTATGGTCTATTGAGAGGGACGGAAGTTTATTACCATCAATGACTCACTCCCTGCTGAAGCTTTTTCCTGGACGAACTGTGTTCTGCTCTATTATGTTCCAGTAACAATAAATTAATAATAGGCGAGGGAATTCATAGTTTGCCTCACAAAAATGTAACCAAAGCAAGGAAAATATGGAATATGCTATAGAGATTAAGTGAAATATTTCATTCCTCCCCCTCCAATGTGCAAGAATTATAGCCCTTCATAACAAATTTCTGTCTTTCTTTGTCACAAGACATGCACAAACACAAAGTATTGAAAAGGAATTGTGTTTATACCAAGTGTAACTTGAAAAAATCCATTTTTTCCTCTGTCAGTTCCTGTAGTAAAGGCAGAAAATTTGCTTCACCCAACACAGCTAAAAAAGTCAGAAGGGATCTTAGGATACCTGGGATCAATTCCTGACCCTACCAAGCTTCCCCTGTGATCCCTGACAAATCATTTCACCTCCCTCTGCCTCTTTCCCAACCTGTGAGTTAGGAACAACGCTTTCACCTCAGCAGAAAGCTGTGAAAATAGCCTCTGTTAATGATTTTTATGGCCACATTTAGCTACAGGGAGGCAGGAAATGCCTTCTTAAACCCATCAGCCAGATTGCTACATGGAGTAAGAAGTTGACTTCACCTTTGCATTAAAAACCAGGTTCATTCTCCTGGTTCCTACACCATTGGCTGTCTGAATTTCATGCTATACATACAGGATTTTTGCACCATCATGCTGGATGGTTTTGTTTTTTTTCAAACATACAGCAATGTGGGGAGCACTGCAGAGTATCTCCTGATTTGTAAAAATAAAACCTACTTTAACAGCTGGCTCATACTGGAAACTATAGAGTTTCATACTACACTAGCAAGGAACTTCTGTTCACAGAAGAAGAAACAAAAGAAAGAAAAGCTTTTAAATCTGGAAAAGATACTTTAAGCTTTATGCCCATCCACATCTGAGTCTATCAAAACAAGGCTTCCCCCAAAACTGACTCACTCCTAAACTCTAACAACATTTTGCCTCTTCCATCTATATTCTTCATCCATCTTATGATCCATTCCTACCAGCATCTTAACACCAATCAGTCAATCACCAATGCAGTCATGAGCGTGCGTATGCCCTCCCACTCTTGTGGAAACAGTCCCTATTTCACAGGTTCAGCCCTGGGGACATCAGTCCACCAGCCTGTGGCCACCACAGTGTTGCCTGGAAGATATCTCCCACTCAGACTGTGCAGGAAGGGATGTATCTATTTACTGCCATTGAGATATGACACGCATGCAGCCTATTTACAGGAACGATCAAGATTCAATAAAGTAACTTCAAAATATGCCAGATGTCAGGCTCTGTGTTCAAAGAGAGAGCAAAGCAATCTGAAGGCATCTGTAATTATTGCTCACTCTGGAAGTGGGAGTTTTAAAGGGAACGGTGGGTGGAAAGGGGGAATAAACTCTTGTGGTTCTGACTGTCAATAAGAGCAAGTGTTAGTAATGGAAAGATTAAAAAAGGAGCAAATTTACAAAAGCTCATCCCACCCATCTGAGTAAGCAGGCAAAAGCAAAGAGCTTGGCTGCTCCAAAATGGTGTGGGGCCATGCAGTCTGAACAGGGCTGGGGAGCTCCTTGAAACACCCTCTGGTGCCCCCCTTCCCAGAGCCAGGAGGGCTCCCACATGGCTCTGTCCTCCAAGTACAGAACAGGAGCTAATCACAGCAATTCTGACAAAACTCACCGATTTAACATGGACTGAACGGACAGAGCCTCTCGGATGAGCTCTGGCTGCCCCCATCCCATCTTAATTCATTCAAGAAGAAATCTTGGAGTGGCAGTGTGGCTGAAACCCCGGACAGGCAGCTGCAGCACTCACAGTAATGCCTCAGGATCCCCTACTTAGTTAAAGAGCCAGGGAGCAAGTTCTTCTGGGTCTTCTGTTCCAACATGTGAACTTGGACTCGTTCTCTTGTAGCAGGTATAATTCAAATATGCACTTAAATGCTTTGTTAAATAGGGATGGATTGCTGAACTCAATCCAGAATTTATAAAGCACCTTGAGCAGGAATACAAGTTGTTATAGCGACTCCTTAAAAAAAAAAAAAAGCTGTGTGAAAAGGAAACATTTCTTCATGGCAATGCAGATTTCCATTGTCTAAGAGTCATCATTAGGACGTGAAAATGGTCTGTGAAACATTTCAGATGGCATGGAAATAATTTAGACAGTGCATAAAACTCCATTTATGGAAATTTGCTTAGAAGACTATGAAATGATAAATGTCTACCTATAGAAGCAAATTTACCTTCCAAATTTATGAACAAATTTAATAAAGGCAGCTGCAATTAAAACCAGGTTTATTGATACTGCAAACACTCTTGGGAAGACACCGAATTTGTCTGGGATCTGAACTTGTCATTAGTGCTTTACTGAACAAATAAAAAAAGACTCTTCACTGATGAGAACGTATCCATGTATCATCATATTCCAAGTGTGCTCAGCATCTGCCATATGATATTAGCATGCAATGCAATTCCAGTGAGAACAAATAAAGGTGTTTTAACAGTGGAAGACATGGAAGAAACAAAGAGCACTCTCACCACCAGCAGCTGAGCAAAAGAAGGTTCTTATATCACCAGTGAAGGGAGAAAGATAGCATTAGAGAAGTCTAAATAAATAGTTCAGCACAAGGGACAATAATTTAACTTAAAAAAATCATATCTAGAAATGAAACGCACGTGTTTAACTTTTTTTCTGCTTTTGTGAAAGGTAAATAGTAACCAGACCTCAAACATACAGAACAGCCCGGCTCACCAAACCCTAATTCCCAGCACACCTTCAGGAGGAGCTCAGAGAACTCATCCCCCCCTTTTGCTGAGGATGGAGGGATGTCATGTCAGACCACAGCAAGTTGTACATTTGAAAGGCTTACAAATTCGCACCATTAGCAAGTTACTGAAAATCTGATGCTGGTAGAGGAAAAGAGAGCACATTAAGGACAATATAGTGTGCAAAAGGGCCGTTCTGCACTCCTTTCTGCAGGATCAAAATCACCGTGAGCAGCAGGATGAGGACAGTTATGGAAAGGAGGAGGGAGGGGGGCAACAATAGGGAGGTGCTGGGCAGGTCCGCAGCCATCCAGCCACTGCAGCTTCTTCACAGCCATGACATGAGGATCCCTCATCAAAGGTGGCACTTGCCCAAAAGCACCTGACCAGCAAGGGACAGCAGCTCCTCCTGGAAGAGCTTGTAGAATGACCTTATGCCCTATAGAAAGGAAGCAGAAAAGCACAGCTATGGAAGTTATATGAGAAAATTTGGCTCCCCATAAATTTTGCTTTCGCATTTCATCTTTTCGGGCCCCATTCACATCACAACCTGCTCCTACAGACTAGGTGCCACCAACAGGCAGAGGGCAGGACAGAATGCGTCCCATTGTGCTTCCTCAAATGTGTCCCTCACCCCTGCAGTTCCCCCGGCACAGCGCCGCGATGCATTGCAAGACCAGCCCGACCCCCCGAGCCCCACCAGGGTGGGAGAGTCCCACAGCTGCCACATTACAACAGTGACTATTATTCCAAATAAGGGAACTTGTTGCAAACTCCCCTCAAGCTGCCTTGTTCTGGCTGGTTTATGTTAGGGAGACAAGACTAAACAGACCTTCATATTTTCAGAATTAACCACTAAAAATGAAAAATTGGTTGTTTGTTTCCAGAGTGCAGATGAAGGAGAGTCCTGCAGCCAGCGGCCTCTTTTGGAAAGCGCGCCACAGTGAACCCAGCACCAGGTTATCTCCTTTTTCTTAAGAGTCTTTGGGTCAGATTCAGCGAGGATCAAACATGTGCAAGCCCCGATTCACAGTTTGGTGCAACCACACCATCTCCCTCCAGTTTCTCTCGATGTGGACCAGGCTTAACATGTGGCCTCACAACAGTTTTTCTATTGTATTTCCCATTATTTTTGCCAGCACAGAAGTCAGATTATTTTATTTTTTTTAAGCTTGTCTATTAAATGTCAGATCAGGGGAAGTTTCAGTGCTTTGCAGCAAACTTACACCACATAATCTGTATCTTTTAACTGCTGTCATGACTGTAAATAATAGCACGTACTTCATTTCCCACATGTTATTTAAACTGTTTCAGTTATCTTTCTAACTATCAGGACACCTATTTATTGCAGCAAGGCTTGAATTAGGTATTTTCAGGCTGCACTCCTTGAACAGATGCAGCCTTACTCTGTCTGTCCTCTAATCCACGTGGAAGGTGTATGACCACTTTGTGCAGTGCTGCACTCAACCTAATATTACCACCTCTCAGCAAAGCTTATTTACTCAGGTTCAGCGTAGGCAAACCAAATTCTCCTCTGCCTGACACATGGACATATGCTCACATCCCAGCTGGGTATCGCCCGGTTAACCCTTCCTTTGCTTTTCCCATCTCTGCACAGCAACAGGCTGTTTACTCCAACCTGATAAAGATAAGCCTCAACACGGCAAGAAAACATAGAAAACAAAGCAAAAAACTGCCTGCGATGTGACATTTATTGTGCAACAGAATTTCAATGCAGTGCTTGCAGTTAAACAAAGAGGGAAAGAGACAGAAGAGAAACAAGGGAAGGTCCTACGAGTCAACAAGGGCACAAACCACATCATTCACCAACACTTAGAGGAAACCCATCCCCAGCTCCTCTTGCATAAATCAAAAATCAGTCCCATCAATCCTATGAATACATTACTGCCCCATAATTAAGCTATTGAGAAGCCCAGTTCTTCCCAGAACCCAGCACAGTGTGCTTCCAGCTCCCCACCCCACATGGGGTGCAGCACGCTGGGTCTGCAGCAGGGAGAGGACTTTTGTAGCCAGAAAAGCAAGGAGACTTCTCAACTAAGGACCAACTCCACTGTTACTGCTGTGCAGGGAGCACCACCGCAAGCCTGTGTTCCTGCCAGCTCCCTGGAGATCCAGACAGAAATCACCACATCAATAGAAAGCAATTAAAAATAGTCTGGAGGAGTGCTGAGCAACAGCACCCAGCTGCAAGCAGGGGAGCTCAGAAAGGACCAAACTCCTTATCAGCCTCCTTCCACATCCCCAAGTCCAATGGTGTTTTTCGGAAGCACACACACCAGGACGCTTCATGTCTGGCTGTGTTTATTTGAACTGCACATCTAAATACCTTAGAGAAACAAATGGCCTTTTTGATCATAACTTGCCTCCTTTGCGTTCCCAAGCCCGGGGTACAGACACAGAGCGACGTGGACGGCGCAGGCACGGCTGCGAGCACAGCGACTCACCTGGCTGCAAACCAGGCCTCTGCACTGCCAAATTAAAGCAGAAATGCAGATGGGAAAGATGCTTTTTCTCCCCTAGCCACACAGCCACCTAGGACAGAAGGGGTCCAACTGACGCGGTAGCGTGGATGCAAAAGAAGAAACCCATTTTAAACTCAACCGAGCTCTTCCCAGGAGACTCCCCATGCAGCTCTGGCTGCGCACGGCCATGTGTTCCCACAAATTCTTCCCCTTTGTAGTCAGCACTGCTAATCCAGTCAGGAATTGAGAAAGTTACTGAAAAACATCAATTTGCTGTTCTTAACGCTTAGCTTCAAGCAAGACAGCCAACAAGAAAACACAGGTTTGAGAGGAGACAATAGCAAGTGCATGAGCACAAGGCAGGGGCTGGGATTATCCATCTGCCTCTGCCAGGAGCTCACTTTCTCCTCCGAATTATGTTTGTATGAGGCAGGATCTAACCTAAATGGAGCCATTTGTGTAGATCGGTGCTTGCTTTTACAAATTAAATTTTAAAGGTCAGATGCTGCTCTTTGCAGCAAGTCTAGAACAGTCCTGCTGAGGGATGGCATGACTTCCAGTGTACATCTGTATCTCTCACAGCAGAATCTGGTCCAATAAGTGTCAGAACCTCAAATCCAAACAAAGGTTACATGTAAAACATGGCGTGGTGGGGTTTTTTGCTCCTTCATAATTTCCACAAAGTACATCGATAGTTAATTCATGTAATGCTATGCTGACTCTGTCTTCTCATGTATCAAATTCTGGGATGTCTGAACTTAAGCAAAACCTGATTACAATATAGTATATGGTCTCTTAAACCATAGGGTGAATGTCAGGCTAATTTCAGGCTCCTCAGGTTGAGGAGTGTCAATTGAATTTTGTGTTTGTCAGCTCAGATGGTAAAACTGCAATACCTTGAAGAGATGCTAACTGCTTCTACAAGTAGTTTTAGAGTAGCTCTCAGGAAACACACACAGGAACACCTCTGTCTCTGAACTGTTTCCCATGGGGGAGGCAGAACTCCATCTCCTTCACTTTACCAGCACAAGCAGTTCTCGTTAATTCAACTAAACCAGGGAAATTCACACAGAATACAAGGTGGAAGAAGCCGAGTGCCTGTGCGTGCAGAGATAGGCATGTGGATATCTGTGTGTATGCATGCTGCCAAACCCTGCTGTGACCACTACTCCCAATTTTACTATTACTTTTTTCCTCCCTCAGTTTTACAAACCATTGTTTAATCAGATAAGCAGTTTGAGCGAGTTTTAGTTCTGTAACAACCCCTCAAAAAAACCCCCCAAACGACCAACTCTAAAACGGTTACACCCAAAAGGGGGGAAATGTGCATGCACTCAAATTATCTCTGGAGCTCTTACAGAGCCTTTTAATAGGCAATAAAATTGCGGCTTCAGGAACAGGTTGTTAAGATGAGCCTAAATACTCTCACTTACGCCATGGATGAGCCAAACATCCTCAGTCTTTTGGGGCAGCAAACATCATCTTACGCATTTCCTGGTGTGTATCCTGGGGGGCCCCGGTCCAGGCTGGCGGGGTGTCGGTGTGGAGAGGCTCAGCTGTAAATCACAGCCAGACAAAATGCTCCGGCCGCCCCGGGTGTGCGCAGCAACAGTGACAGCTGGCGGACACGGGGGGAAAGCCCCACGCATCCTCCTCCTCTGCTCGGTCTGAATCAAACCCCACACTCCCCGGAGAGAGAAGCCACAAAACTTACACCGGGTGCATGGGGTCCTGCGCATTTTGGGCAGCAAGCGCCCAGGATTGAGCTCTCCCAGCCTGCGGGTGCAGGCAGTCCTCTCGCCATCGTGCTTTTATGGCCAGGGCTGTACACCCTCCCTCTGATGAGATTTTGGGTGCTTATACCCTTACGCAGCACCAAGCAGGGATTCGAAAGAGTTATTAGCACAGCCAGGGCATGATTTACTGCCTCGCCGTTTGCTTGCCACCCCCTCCCGCTGCCTGCAGCACTTGCTGGCACTTAAACATCTTCTTTCTGTGGGGAAGAAAAATGGGCTGCTGAAGGCACAAAGTCTGGCTCTTCATAAATTTTAAGTTACTGGCAACGGCCTCATATTATAGAGGAGAAAGTGAGTGACAACTGGTGGGAAGGCATGACCAAGGACACACCAAGAAAGCCATCGGCAGCATGGGACAGAAGTCCCGAGGTTTGGAAAAAACACACAAGGCAACGAGCACCTTTGCGTGCAGTCGGCCCAGTAACCAGCAGGACCACAGTGCCAGGAGGGGTGGCAGCCATTCACCCAGAGATGCTGAAGAGTCTAATGCCTGGTTCTTATTCTTTTTCTGGGGAGAAAATAGCTTTTTGAAATTGTCCATTATTTTCTCTCTCACACCAAGCAGGGAACAGACTGTACTTTTTGCTTCTGATTCACAAATATTAAATCCCCTCTTCCCACTATTGGTGACTCATTAAAGTGACTCATTCACCTCCAGATAGTTTTATTTCCCCCACATTTGAAATTAAAAAAAAAAAATCCCCCACATTGGTGTCTTGGAAAAAAAATATAAAATAGCATTTTATTCTATTCATCAGCCTTTTCTTACAAAACAGATTAAAAGAGAGTTCCTCTCAGACTCCAGACACTAATTCAGTCCTCTGGCTGGTCTACAAAGTCAGCAGAGTTACAGTACAGGAGGAATCCTGCCCCGACTTTAACTGTATTACTCTCCCCACTAGAGGCTGCTGAAGCAAAAGCAACACGACAGCTCTGCTCCAGGCAGGGTGGACCTGGGCTTCGCAACTGCCCACCTGCCAGCAGAGCCAGAGCCCTAGAAATAAAATTAGAAAAGTGGTGGAAATGAAAGATTATTTTGCAGGTTGGTTTTGTTTTTCTGTTGTTTTGGGGGGCTTATTTGTTTGGGTTTGGTTTGGGTTTTTTTTAATTATGAGAGGCTCTGCTGTGAGTCACAGATTCACAGGGGCTGTAGTCCAACCAGGCAGTTGGGTGATGGAAGGTGGGAAAAGAGGGTACTGAGACCCTCGTACACATACAACTCTGTGGGAGATGGGGGAAAAGACGGCAGTGCCGCCCCTCAGGAGGTTAGGTGTTCTTTGCTGCACAAAGCGCTTCTGCTGCCCTGCTGGCACAAAGGGCAGAGAAAGGGATTCAAGCTGAAAGCACTGAAAGCAAAGCAAGATGACTGGCCAAGAGCTCAACAGAAAGGAGAGCAACTTTAAACCCTTGTGAAGATCCCAGGAGGATCAACATTTGAAGACCCGGTCTTCCCAGCTGTCTGTCTGTTGGGGCTGGGAACGCACAAGAGCGTGAGAGGAGGTGCCACACCACCTTCCACACGAACAACAGCCAAGCAAGCTGTTTGTAACAGAGTAACAGGGGGCATGCAGGTAGGGCAGCACACATCAACATCCTTGGATAATTATACAGTGCTTTTCTGCCACAGATCTCAGAGCTTTTCGCCCCATTATCCAGGAAGACCCAACTCCCTGCAAGGCTGGCATTGGTCCCTGGCTGCACACCATCACTGAGCTCTCAGGGTGGAGATGACTTCCTGTAGCAGGGACCAGATCAGAATCTGACCAGGATCAGAAGAACTCCTACATGCCCAAGCCTATTAATTTTCTCTAGTAGAGAAGGATTGTTCCTAAACTGAATTTATTACCCAAGAGCTCAATGAGTAAGTCTGATGTTACAAGGCCTGTGGCTTCTACAGCACACTGATGTCTCAAAGTTTACCTGCTAATCACATCCAGTCTTCTTGTTTCATCCTTGCTGTATCCAGTGAGCACTTTAAATGAGTCTTCCTCATGTTTGCACCCCATCAAGCACAGTAAAAACATATCTGCTTAATTGGAAAAGCTACTCATATTAAGCTCTTTTAATCTTTGCTCTTTAAATCAAATTTTTCAGTCCAATTGATAACCACATACTTATTTTTTTCTGAATTTCTTGTTAGTCTTTCCAGTAACCAGCTGCCCAAAATTGACGCAAGAGACTAAACACAGTAAATTGCAAAAGAGCATCAAATCACTGTGCTAGAAATAAAGGATGTTCTGAGGACCTGAGCCACATGCCAGAGAGCTGAAACAGTCCTGGAATAATGAACGTGAGAAAGCAGGGTGCATGTCACTAAATTGCTGCATGCACGACCTTGTCAAGCCAGCCTTTGTGCCTTCATCCTCCGCTCCAGAGTCACACATCCAGCTCTCCTTAATGTAGAACATCTGTGCAAAGTGAGAAAAGCATCTCTTTTTTTTTTTTTTTGAGGTACAGCATGGCCTCAAGGGATGCTTCTGTTGAATGTTTATCATTATTAGTTAAGACAACAAAGAGTTAAAAAAAAAAGATAAATTACCCTGCCTGCAGCAGAGAGGTAAAGAAACAGATTCTTAGGGGAATCAGAGATACCTTGTAGCTAAAGACAGCTGTAAAATTGCCACCTCTCCGTGCCCTTAGCAAAGCAATTCTTCAGGTCACACATCACTCTGAAGGCCACCAGGAGCCACAACTCCAGCCACAAAGCTCCAGCACAATTATACAGTTCTCATTCAAGGATCTCATTTCACTGCTAAGTGAAAAACCGAACACCCTCAGGGCTAACATCAACCATTGCTATTTCCCAAGCATAGGTTACACTTGGGGTTTTATTATTCCAAGCCCCCCCAGTCAAGCATCAGAATGCCAAATATCAACAAGCTTATGTTTACTAATACACTTGCACTGTGTAAGTGTTGAATGGGTAAGTCTTTATGCAATAAGAGAAAGAGACACACAAAAAAATAAGACAACGTTTCCAACAACACGTCTCTGACTAGTGACAACTCAGGGGGCAGAATCTATATCTCTATTTCCCCACTGAATAACTGGTAGCACTTTCTTTGGTATCCCAGATTTAGAAACTGATTTTTATCACCTGAGACAGTGTGATTTATTAGCAGAGCTGGTACAGTTGGTACCCAACACTCAGCCAGTTTGCACTCCAGGAGTGTTCAATCAAGAGTTCAATCCAAACTCAGAGGCTGAGCCTCGTCCCTGCTTACAAACTTGGATGAAGTCCCAGCTGAAGAGACAATATAGCAGCAGGCATCAGCAGAGAAGCTCCAAGCAAACTTACACCCAGGAATTGGCCAGAGAGACTTAGTGAGGTTCATCCTGCATTACCATATGCAAACACAAACTTCATCACAGGGCTTGGGGAAAGAGTAAGAACAATATGTAATACTGAAATTTCATTAAAATTAAGTGTGACCACCTGCTTTCCTCTCCATAAGTTTGAGTAGTAAGTCTGAAATATTAATGATTTCTGATTTAATGAAGATGTAAGAAATCCATGATACAGAGTTGGTTACTACCTTTTAGCTTCCAGACTCCAAAAGAGCTGCCAGAGAGCATTATTTTTAATGCACTCTCACACAGGGATAGAGTTTCCAAGGAAGCTGCCAAATCTAGCAAAGGTTTGCACTTTCCCTTTCCAACACTTTCTTAGAAAGCTGGAAATAACATAACCTTACCTAAGTGGCCATTTTAATTAATTTAGTTTTGCTTTAAAAACAAAAACCAAAAAGAAGGAAGAATGAAGCTGAACTTCTGGGCACTTAAAACTGTTTCTTTTGGCACAGAGCTAACGAGAGCTTGACAGACAAGTCATTGTGATCTATAGGAGACTGTTTTAAGAAAGGCGCACATACTCCAAGGTAGAGCCTGGATATTTCTTACTGCATCAGAGCACAGAGACCATAATCCTAGACGGGGCTTCTGATGTACCATGATATAAACTCCAACACCACGGGTTATTACCCCTTTGAAAGCCAGACCCTGTTGCTATCCAAGTAAATGAGAGCATAGTTAGCTTCTATCTTCTATTATTTGTCCTAAAAAGCATTATTTTAATAAAAATACAGCTGACAATTCATCTGGGCTACAGATTAGGAACTGTGCACTTGCAGTTAAAAGCAGAGCTCCCAACATCTTGTTGCTCAAAGCAGACATCTCCTGAGCTGGTCATGTTAGGAAATACAAGAGTTACGTAGCAAGTTGTATTGTATATTAGAGTGTGTTTGTAAGGTGTAACCATAATTAACTGAACAAAGGTAACCAATGGTGATGGGAAAATGTAATCAACTGTAACGGGAAAGAATATATTCTAAGATCTTTAGGTACCTAAGAGAACAGTGTGACCTGATACCAGGGGAGTCAAGCAGAACCTTGAAGGACTTGACAGAAAACAAGCACTGGAATCGAGTCAAAAAGGAGTGAGGTGAAAAGTACAAAGCGAGGAAGACGTCTTACTTCATCTGAGGAAGACTTCTTACTTCATCATGATGACCACCGACGACCACTAGAGGGAAGACGAGCATGCGCAGAGAAGGAGGCTGATGTCGCAATAGGATGAAGTAATCCGTAATGCATATGTATAAGATAATGTAGCAATACTTGTTGAATATGTATGAGATTGTGTAACCAAAAGAATATAAAATGGGTACTCGGCAAGGCCGTCTTTGGAGCCAGATTTGGGTGCTTACCCCTGGTTCCCGGCGCCTTGAAATAAAGCACCACATATAACCGAAGAAAATTGGTTATGTGTTTGTCTCTGCGCTAACAGTTTTGGCAACCCAGATGGGACCTCGCGAGTACTGCTAAGGCGGATCGCGTACTGATCCTGCTCCAGCCGGCACCGAGAGATTCTCGGGGAGCCATCAGCCGCGACCGACCTCTGCTGCTCACGACGGACCTCTGCTAAGGTAAGGAAAGGTGCTTTATTTTGGTAACGGTAGCGGTACCACTGTAGGTAGAAGCCTGCCAGTCAGACACGGCGAAAGCTGCGCTTGGTTGGGCTAGGGAGCTCCAGGTGGTAAGCTTAGGCGCCGTCCGTCAGACAAGGCGAAAGCCCTGCAGGTTTGGCAATTGGTATGGTATGGTAAAAGTTGCAACTGTAAGGTAACGTTTGGTTAAGTGTTTAAAATCAGCCTGCGGGACTGGTACTTACTGTAAAAATCCAGTCTGCGGGACTGGTACTTGCTGCTATTATTGTGAATTGTTCGGTTTGATTGGTTGTATATTGTTGGTTGACATTGTAATTTAATAATGCCAGAAATATTTAAGGCAACTCCGTTAGGTTGTATTTTAAGTCATTGGAAGGAGGGAAAGTTCGAACAGGCATTTCGGAAAAATAAGTTAATTGAATATTGTAATGATTGGTGGCCTCAATATAAACTAGATGATCAAGAAAAGTGGCCCAAGAATGGGACTTTGAATTATAATACCATTTTACAGTTAATGCTGTTTTGTAGAAGGGAAGGAAAATGGGATGAAGTACCATATGCGGACCTTTTCTTTAGTTTAAGGAATAACCAAGAATGGCAGAAATCTTGTGGGGTAATGATATTGCGAGCAGATAGTAATACTCTTCACTGTCAGGGATGCAAAACTGATAAAAGATGTATGGGATGCTCGGCTGTGGATAATAGCAAGCAGCATCAGGAAAATGATGAAAGCATAGACCTGATGATTGCTCCCTCGGCCCCACCGGCCAATGATGATTGTAACACTAACAGTGCGGATGATGATGATCCTACCTCCCCTCCCGTGGCGCATAGAACAAGACAGAAGGAAAAGACAGAAACAGGGACCCGACCCCCAGGCCAATCTTCTAGTGCTGTAATTGTTCTTCTGAGACAGGGAGTTGGGACGGAAGGGCCCGTGTATGTTAAAATACCTTTTACCCCTGGAGACTTGGTTATCTGGAAGCAGTCGGCAGGAATATATAGAGAAAACCCGGATAAAATGGCTCGTGTAGTTAAAATGATAATGAAAACACAAAATCCAGATTGGAATGATATACAAGTGTTGTTACATACTTTAATGGATTCAACAGAAAAGGAAATGGTGTTGCGAACGGCACGAGAAAGGGTTCAGGAGGATGTAAGACAAGGATTGGTCCAGGGAACTACAGATCAGAATTTTCCTACTAAGGACCCGATGTGGGATTATAACACACCGGGGGGAATGAGAAGTTTACGGAGATATCAGGAGTGGATAGTTGTGGGAATTCGGAATGCTATGCCTAAAGCTGTTAATTGGTCGAAATTGTATAATGTTAGACAGGAAAAGACAGAATCACCTTCGGCTTTTCTGGAGAGACTTAAAGAAACAGCAAAGAAATATACAGATCTGGATGTAGAAACTGAGCAAGCTAAAGTGCAGTTGGCGTTGATCTTTTTGGGACAATCTCAGGATGATATCAGGAGGAAATTGCAGAAGCTAGAAGGAGCAGAATTGCGAGACCTGGACAGATTGTTAGAGGTGGCTTGGAAAGTGTACAATAATAGAGAGAAAGAAGGGGCCCGGAGACAACAACAAAATTTATTGGCAGCAATACAAGGAAAGGGACAAAACTATATGAATTCCAGAGGCAGGGGGCAAAGTAGTATGCGAGGAAGAGGGCGAGGAAGAGGATTTGCTAACTTTCGAGCAGGAATAGGCTATAACAGGTTAGGATATAATCAGTGTGCCAACTGCGGACAGGAGGGTCACTGGAAGAATGAATGTCCAACGAGAATGGGGCAACCTCTTCCCCCTCGAAACCTCTTCTTGGGACCGGGGGCAGAGGCTGCAAAGACGATGGTGTTGGGGGATTATATGCATCAAAGCTGACTAGATAAAGAACCCCTCGTGAAAATGGAACTAGAAGGAAGGGAAGTGAAATTTTTAGTTGATACAGGAGCAACATACTCAGTTTTAAATAACTTATGCGGGGGTTTGGGGGAGAAGACAATTACAATTGTAAGTGCCACAGGGAAAGAAGAAGAAAGGCCATTTCTACAACCCCTGGATTTAAGATTTAGGGGAAAAGAATTAACTCATGAGTTCCTATATGTGCCAGAGTGTCCAATTCCCCTTATGGGACGGGATTTACTAGCAAAATTAAATGCAAACATAATTTTTGAAAATGGGGAATTAATAATGCAAATCCCAGAATCGAAGGTCGGACAAATACTAGTACTCAAAGATCAACCAAAAATGCACATCCCTAGAGAGGTAGAAGAGGCAGTGATACCTACAGTCTGGGAAACGGACATTCCAGGAAAATCAAAAATGGCTTCACCTGTGTTAGTGGAATTAAAAGAAGGAGCAATGCCAGTTAGGGTTAAACAGTACCCACTGAAATTAGAAGCCAGACAGGGAATTGTGAAAATCATAGAAAAATGTATGCAATATAAAATTCTAGAAGAATGTGAATCAGAATACAATACACCTATCTTTCCTGTGAAGAAGCCGAATGGTGAGTATAGACTAGTACAAGATTTAAGAGCAATAAATGAAATTATGAAAGATATACATCCTGTAGTAGCAAATCCGTATACATTGTTAACATCTGTGAAGGAAAAGTATAAATGGTTTATAGTAATTGATTTAAAAGATGCTTTCTTCTGCATTCCACTTGACAAAAATAGTAGGAAATTGTTTGCTTTCGAATGGGAGAACCCCTACAACGGACGAAAAACACAGCTAACCTGGACCTGACTTCCTCAAGGATTCAAGAATAGCCCGACGCTCTTTGGGAACCAACTGGCTGAAGAATTGGAAACTTGGACTACCCTAGGAGACATTCAGGTACCAAGATCACAGTATTTACTATTGCAGTATGTTGATGACATTTTTATAGCAACTGAGGATAGGATTCAGTGCATAAAAGTCACAATAGCGATACTGAATCAGTTAGGGCTAAAAGGGTATAAGGTTTCTAAGGAAAAAGCACAAATAGCATGCCAAATAGTACTGTACTTGGGCTGTGAAATCTCACAAGGACAGCGAAGACTAGGAATAAATCGAATCGAAGCTATATGTGCTATCCCAGAGCCCCGGAACTTGCATGAGTTGAGAACCTTTTTGGGAATGACAGGGTGGTGTCGGTTGTGGATAATGAACTATGGGCTTATTGCTAAACTACTGTATGAAGTTCAGAAATTACCTGTATTTGTCTGGAGTAAACCACAGAAAGAAGCTTTTGAGAAACTAAAATTAGCGTTGAAAACGGCCCCTGCTTTAGGCCTTCCGGACTTGGCCAAAGAATTTCAATTGTTTGTCCGTGAGAGACAGAGACTGGCTTTAGGAGTGTTAACCCAAAAACTGGGCTGCTGGAAGAGACCTGTGGGATACTTCTCTAAACAACTGGATTCGGTAAGTGCAGGATGGCCTTCTTGTCTGAGAGCCGTGACAGCAACCGTGATTCTAATACAGGAGGCCAGGAAGCTGACTTTGGGTAAGCACATAGATGTGTTCATACCACATATGGTGACAACTGTTTTAGAGCAAAAAAGGGGGGCATTGGTTGTCTCCCAACCGAATGATGAAGTACCAGGCAATTTTAACAGAACAAGATGATGTGAGCTTAAAAACTACTAATCTACTGAATCCAGCAGTTTTTCTTGGAACAGATTCAGAGGAAGGAATTCTCGAGCATGATTGCGTGGAACTCATCAAACATACCTACACGACTAGAGCTGATCTGAAGGATATACCCCTTGCAGATCCGGACTGGGAATTGTTTACCGATGGAAGCAGCTTCATGGAAAGTGGAACACGATACGCGGGATATGCAGTGACCACTTGGAAAGAGGTAATAGAGGCATGAGCATTGCCTCCGGGAGCATCAGCCCAGAGGGCAGAATTAATTGCTCTGACGAGAGCGTTAGGACTTAGTGACAACAAGAAAGTTAATATATGGACAGACTCAAAATATGCCTTTGGTGTGGTACATATCCATGGAGCCCTATGGAAGGAACGAGGATTGTTATCCGCACAAGGTACAAATATAAAGTACCAAACAGAGATATTAGAACTAATAGCTGCTGTACAAAAACCAAACCAGGTGGCTATAATGCATTGCAAAGCACATCAAAAGGAACCGTCTAAGATATCTGAAGGGAATGCATTAGCAGATCGCGCAGCTCGACAAGCGGCTCGACAGGCATGGAGCAACATAATGGCCTTAGTACCCCTAAAGGTGAGTCCACTTCAGACATATCTTACTCAGGATCCTGGTTATTCTAAAGAAGATGAAAAATTAGCGGAGCTATTAAAAGCCCAAAAGAACATGCAAGGCTGGTATGTTACTGCAACTGGGCAAGTAATAGTCCCTCCCGCTGTGATACGACAAATCTTGCAAACAGAGCATCAGAAATGTCATTGGGGTGCAGAAGCATTAGTAACTTACCTAAAACGAGGTATGATTTCTACACAGATGTTAACAATGGCGAAAGCAATAGGATCTAAGTGTGAAATTTGTTTGAAAAATAATCCGATAGTTAGGAAATCAGTTCAAATGGGGAAAATCAAAGTAGGAATGGAGCCTGGAGATTATTGGCAAATTGATTTTGCAAAATTACCTAAAGCTCAAGGGTATAAATATTTGTTAGTCGGGGTTGATACCTTTTCTGGATGGCCAGAAGCCTTTCCCTGTCGCACAAACCAAGCCAAGGAGGTAGTAAAATATTTGTTGAAAGAAATCATCCCGAGGTTTGGAGTTCCTTTAGGGATATCATCAGATCGTGGGCCTCATTTTATTGCAGCCAATGTCCAGGATGTAAGTAGACTTTTAGGGATTACTTGGGATCTGCACACCCCTTGGAGACCACAATCTAGCGGGCAAGTAGAAAAGATGAATCAAACATTAAAGAGACAAATAAGTAAAATCTGTCAGGAAGCTAAAATACAATGGCCCCAGGCTTTGCCTATTGCCTTGCTACGAATTCGAATTAAACCCAGAAGTGGAATGTCAGTAAGTCCTTATGAAATCCTTTATGGTAAACCATATGAAGCCCCAAATCCAAATCCGAATATGCACATTAAAGGGAATCAAGATGTTTATAACTATGTGTTATCTCTTGGAAAAATTTTAATGCAGTTGCAGAACACTTTGATATGGAATAGACCTCTACCCTTGGAAAACCCAGTACACGACATTCAACCTGGAGATCGAGTATATGTCCGGAACTGGAGTGAGGAACCATTGAAAGAAACAGAGCATGGACCCACTGTCTGGTAGGGGCAGTAGCCAGAGAATATCCAAAGGATATACATCTGAAAGAAATAACACCCCCTCCGTCATATAAAGATGTAGCTTAAATTTTGTGAAAATACTTGCATATAATTGAAGTATTTTCAAAGGGGGGAAATGTTAGGAAATACAAGAGTTAAGTAGCAAGTTGTATTGTATATTAGAGTGTGTTTGTAAGGTGTAACCATAATAACTGAACAAAGGTAACCAATGGTGATGGGAAAATGTAATCAACTGTAACGGGAAAGAATATATTCTAAGATCTTTAGGTACCTAAGAGAACAGTGTGACCTGATACCAGGGGAGTCAAGCAGAACCTTGAAGGACTTGACAGAAAACAAGCACTGGAATCGAGTCAAAAAGGAGTGAGGTGAAAAGTACAAAGTGAGGAAGACTTCTTACTTCACCATGACGACAACCGACGACCACTAGAGGGAAGACGAGCATGCGCAGAGAAGGTGGCTGATGTCGCAATAGGATGAAGTAATCCGTAATGTATATGTATAAGATAATGTAGCAATACTTGTTGAATATGTATGAGATTGTGTAACCAAAAGAATATAAAATGGGTACTCGGCAAGGCCATCTTTGGAGACAGATTTGGGTGCTTACCCCTGGTTCCCAGCGCCTTGAAATAAAGCACCGCATATAACTGAAGAAAATTGGTTATGTGTTTGTCTCTACGCTAACAGTCACACAAGAACATCAGCATCTGTCTGGGAGAGAAAGATGTAGGGTACCTTGGCTGAAACCAGAAGAAGAAAATGCAAAGCAAACGCATTTGTGGAAGGCAGCATTTCCCATCAGTGACCATACAGCTGAGGGAAGCCAGGTCTCAGAGCTTCAACACCCACCTCTGCTACAGAGATACTGCCAGGCAGCCTGCTCATCCCTCTGCTTCCAGACTGGATGGGAAGGGAAAAAGGGTGTGAGGTGGCATTAATATGCAGATTGGAGGGGATGACTCAGCAGCCCATTCCAATTAATTCCAATTAACTCCACCCAAAGCAAAATAATTCCAAGCTTTTAATACCATAAGGTATGCCTGGGGCAGTACAAGAAGGCACAGCAATGAACCTGCTGCTTCCCACCTGTTTTGATGCAAGCTCTTCCATTCAGCACTTGATGTTTAGCCAAATTTATCACCTATCTCTGGCTCCTCTTGGTCATTAAGTAAGAAAAACACACAACCCATACTGCTGCCCAGGGCTGCAGAGGTCTCTCAACACTAGCAAATGCTATTAACATAGTAAAGGAGAAACAGATTGACTGGGTTGCTTTCTCACTCTTTCCTGCCTGTTAGAGAGAGGCAATGCCCAAGTGAACTGTGGGAATGCTGCTGTTGTCCATACAATGGGTGAAATGCATCAAGCACAAAGGTTCAGGACATAGAAACAGGGTATTTTAAGAAGGCTTAAAACAGACCCAAAGGGCTGTGTGTGTGTGTGCGCGCTGGTCCCTTGCACTGGCCTGAATGTCACCCCCTGACAGCTGCATACCTGACAAATGGCAGAAAGGAACTTTCTGTGCTATTGCATTTTTCTTTTCAAGATAGATACTATCACTACATTAGTCAGGCTAGAGCCGAACTGTCACAGCTCTTTTATTATTATTTACCAAAACGGTTATCATCCAGATTTGTACTATTAAATTCCTGTATCATAGAATTACTCTAATACCCAGGAAATGCAGTATTATGGAAGGGCTGCTATTCCCCAGCTTGCTTTTGCTTATCTCTTTTACAAGGCTCTTTCCGTACTGGCGGCCCTGCAGGAGACTACAGAAGTCAAGTTGTACCCAGGGGTCTCACCCTGCAGGCTTGGGGGGCTGCTGGCTCTCACAGCACTGCTTTCCTGAACCAGCCCCCATCCTTTTAAAGCAACTTATTTTTTGAACCTAAATAATTCAGTGCAGAACATAAGTTTAAAAAAAAATGCTTTTTTTCTTTTTCCAGCAGCCATTTAATTTCCTACAATAGCTGACACACACTAGTCCTTTGAGCTGACTCAATGAAGAAAGCACTCCCGTTTTCTTTGCAGAATACTAATATCATCTTTGGAAGCAAGATCCCTGATTGAAGCTTACAGAGGAAGCACAATCAGGCCTCTGTAGTGAGTTGATGAAGAGGCAAAGTACTGTGTCGTGCAAGAGGCCCACTCTTCCACAAAGCCTGGCCTCTGTGCAAGACAGGAGATCGGTTCCTGTGGTGGAGATAAATGGATGGCAGCAGTGCGACAAGGCTGCCTCGTTGGCTTCATCTGCTGAATTCGTGATGCACAGTTGCACCCCTGGTTCACAAAAACATGAAAATAACAGCCCTGGGAAACTGGCCTTCGGAGGTTGCAAGGCACAGACTTGCAAATCGGTGCATGTAGAGTCATCTCCAGGAAGGTCCTGCTTGCATAGGGCTGTCACAGAGAGTAGAAAAGGTGTCAGCAGGAGGTGAATCTCCCCTAAATTGCACAAAAGCTTATCAAATCAAGCCAACAAGCTGGTCAAATGACAACTCACACCCTGAGTTCAAACATGCCTTCAGTCTTCAGTACAATCCCTCCAATGAAGTTTAATTTTCAGCAAAACCACATGAGACGATTCTTCCACGGGGATGATTTGGCTTCTCTCCGTGGCCAGACTATCCCGCCCCATCCCTTGCCTCAGGACACATCACATGGCACAGCAAGCCCATACAGTGACCCAGCCGAAAACTAACCATTCAAAATAAGAGGCGGGGAGAAGAGGAATTGCTTTTTGGCCAAAAGAGATGGATTCTCTCACGTGGCCACCAGTAGTGGGGGAGGAAACGGGGGCCTGCATCAGACCCGACACTGACCAGCTCAAACCTCCTTTGAACTCACACTGAATCTCTAGTTTGGGTCTAAATGATGACAGCAGGAACTGAGAACTGCCGGCTCTTTTCTGCCACTCGATTCTGGTTAGAATTAAACCATGACAACAATAATGCAACTCTACGTCTCTCCTTCCTTTATCCCTACTCATAGGCACCGTGAGGCGCAGAGAGGTGAAATGCCTTGGTATCTGCGTGGGAGAGTTGGGAACATCAAGTAGAGGGATTTATCTCCACTAAGCCCTGCTGTGACTAGTAGACCATGCTGTCTTACATTAACAAGCAGATTTCTGCAGTGTTCAGATTCTGTTCTCCTGCAGAGATTGCTGCAAAGGAGACAGCAATGGGGACAGAAAGTGCCTCACACTTCTTAGGACTGCCCCACCACCATGCACATGTCCAAATTAAGAGTAAGAAACAGTGAGATGGTTCCTGCCCCCCTGCCTTTCATCTGACTGCAGTGGTCCTGGCTCCCTTAGGAAATCAGATAAAAGCAGCAAGAAAACTGCCCGGGACACCACTTTACTGGCAGTAGAGGCACAGCCATTAACCAAAAGGACTGCTTCATTTAATATTTGTTTCCAGCTACTGGGGATTTCCTGAGGTTAGATGCTGCTTAATCAAGCCATAGAGCAGCCATTCAGCACCTGCCCCACAAAGTTTAAAAGCCATCTTAAAAAAAAAAAAAGGGGACTTGTACCAAAGCAATACTGCAAATTATGCTTCCAACACAACTTCCCATGCTTCTCTTTTTTTCTCCCTTTCTGGCACATCACCACCCACATGAAAGCCAAAAGGAGAGTGTAGTGCCTGGTTACACAAGGGTAGCCCATCACAGTAGTAATTCAAAAGCTTGTTCCATAATCCAGCAATTTTTTTTGTAATCCAGCAGTCTCATTATAGATTGTTTGACACATCTACCCATCCCAAAAGCCATCCATCCACTACAGCAGCAACTTCATCAAGTGCATTGAGAAGAACTTTGCTGTTGCATGTCCCCGGTGCATTAGCTGGAGTTACTACATCCAGCTGCACAGCATAAAGCTACAGGAAACAATTTCATTAGGGTCCCATTAGGCTTAGACAGGTTGGTCTTTTTACATGCAACAGTATAGCGGGGAATAGCTTTGGGCAATAATTTGAATGCATTGCTAAAACCATTATCTAAACTACAGATCTGTATTTACAGGCACAGGTTTCCACCCATCTCACAGCAGCCCACACCGGCAGTTTGGGGTCTGGTGTTTAAAGCATGGTGGTACTGGCAGCAACGCTCCTCCAGGTTCCTACAGGAGCTTTAGGTACCATGGGGAGACGAGGGTCGGTCCCACTAGTTCACTACTTCCTGAATAATCCCTGGAAGCTGCCACTAGGCTGGGGAAGGACTCAAAGAGAGAACATCTTGTGCTGGAAAATCATCCCTGCTTTGCTCCTGATTTGCCTCCCACCCAACTGCTGGCCCACCCTGACCCAGCAAGAAAGCTTAAAGGCCACCTCACAAGATCCTTATGACACTGATTTAGGGTAACCCTGTATGGAATATGGCACAAGTCTAATGATTCAACCGCAAGAGATTTTGATTTTTTAAAAGGATAATTCAGTGTATCCGTTCAGCTAAATAGAAAGCCCTGTGTCATAATAAAGCTGTCATGATGTTCTGGAAATATGGTCTCAGTGGAGGAACACATTGTAATTTTATATCCAGCTATTTAAGAAGATGAGGCCAAGCCCTGAGTGACAGACACTTTGATGAAACAACACATGAATTAAACATAATTATACTAGAAAAACAGTAAAACAGAACTAATCATCAAGGCCCCCGTGTTGTACTGCGAGCAGTGACATTTGCATTGGCACAGGGCACTCCCATCCAGAGAGCTCCAAATCCTCCATGAATATCAGTAATTAAATAGTCTGCTGCGCAGCCGCAGGGAAACAAGTTTTGCTGCCCCTAGTTTTGTAGAAATCGAGGCTGACATCCCAGCGCGACCCACGGGAGCCCCGGCTGCCTGCTCGGGCAGGGGTCTGCTCCACCTCCTCTTTGCTTTTTGAAATGGCCACCGTGCCCTTTGCTTTATTAGGCTTTTCCCACTGGAAAAGATGCTGCACGCTCCAGCTAGATTCTTCCCAAAATTCAGACCTAGGATCTGCAGACGTAGTCACACTAGGAAAGACTCGATGTATTTCCCCTCATAAAATTCAGATGTGATTTTACACAGGCCTGCCTGCTATAAACCTGTCTCCCTATGCAATGTTCTCCCTACCCATATTTAATCTAGAAAAGAGAATATAACTGGGCTTAGGAAGCTTGCTTTTTTCTAGGCTTCCATGCAAGCTGGATCTCAAAACCCTTCTTTATGTCAACAGCAGACAACTGTTTCATAGACTTCATCTAGCAGGGTTGGTAAGTAACCTAAAAATGGCAGATGGAAGCATTAAATATTTATTGGACTGGAGTGCATTGATTTCGGAAATTAACACTTTGCAAATTACTTCTGTGTAAACAGTAATTAAACAGTCGGGCACAGTCCAGTCCAGGTTCTGAGTAAGCTGCAACTCTTTTTGTAAAACATATGTATACATAAAAAAATACTAAAGCGCGATGAACTAACACTTCTCTACTGATTTCCATCTGCACACACCAAATTGCTTTGCAATCATGAATTAAAATTAATTAAAACTTTGGAATGGTTTTCCACGTAAAGTTGGAATGGGCACTCAGGCATCAGGCCAGTTAACCTTGCAGGGAGCAGGGGCAGATGATGCATTGCTTTAAAATACCAAGGACTCCGTGACCTCGTGTTCCCAGTACTGCTAATGCTGAGATTGAACTTGTCACAGCAGTGGGATTGAACTGGTGTTTGTAACAGGGGGAAACCATGAGAAAAGTGCAACTGATCCAGCCAGGTCCCTTGCAGGCTCCACATACGTTCCAGGAGTGCAATCGTAAATAGCATAAAGCTGCTGTTTGCTTTGAGCTCTCTTGTTCATGTGGGAATAGATTTGCTCAAGAGATATTGTAGTTTTATTCCCCTAAACAGAATATTAATCTCCCACTTGTACAGAAGCAATAATGAGACTCACAGGGTCTTTTCTTTTACAGACCCTTTTTCAAAGAAAATATGCTTTAACTCTGCTTTAAAAGCAGCTTCCTTTTCCAGAACTACAGGTCTTCCTTTCAACCATTGTCCAATATCCTTTCCAGGCCTCTTTTCCCCTTCACCGTACCTGCACGCTCAGGATCTCATGAAGGTAAGCATGTCCTGTTCATTAAGGCAATAGCTGAAGCCTCATTAAAGTTAATGGTTGCTTGTAAATTAGTGAATTGGAAGCTTTGGGTACCATTCTGCAACCTTTACTTCTTCAACACAGACTGCTATACACTATATTTTGTTACCATAGCTGGATTTTTTCCATGCTCTGACTTCATCACCGCTTTTTCACTTTCTCCCTTCCCCCAAAACATATGTACTTAAAAACCCACCAGAAATGAATAAACCCACCTACACAGGGATGGCGAGTGTGTAAATCAGACTCAGAGCTCTTCTCTGAGTGATAAAAGGGCAGAGTCCCCCCACAGACTGTGCTCGGGAATAAGCAGCTTATTCCCATTTTACAGGCAATGCTGGGCTCTGCTGTGCTTGGTGGGGGGGCATGGAAGCGATGTTCTCCCCGCCAGCCGGGGAGCGATCCCGACCCCGCTGCGCAGCCCATCCCCACGTACCACCCCCCCGCCGCAGCGTGCAGGAGGGGGGAACGCGGAGTTGGCTCCACAGCAGCACCAGCATCCACAGCACAAACCCCGACTGGAGCACTGGGCAAAGGAGGAGAAATCGGGGGGCTCCTCTGGCATAGCCAGGCCAGGCAAGGCCAGGGCACTGCTGAGAGCAGAGGAGAGGGGTCTTAGGTGCAGGGGAGCGGTGGTATCTGCACAGATGCAATTAGGAGCTGGGACGGGATGCGGATGTGCTGGCAGGGCTACGCTCATTTTATTTTGTGCACATGCATGCAGGCTGCTTCTGTTTGCTTTCTCCTTTTCTCCCATTCCAAGGTGCAGATTGGTTTCATGTCCCCAAGAGCTCCTATGAGCTCGTGAGCAAGTTTGCAGAAGATGATGAAGAGAACAAGGCTGCCAGGGGACTTTAATGAGAGCTACTTCTATTCTCATGGTGCAGTTAAGAGTCACATAATGAAACAGAGGCTGGTTTGTTTGTTTTTTAATGAGCTCTATTTATATTTTACTTTAACTATCCTCATTCATTTTCTCTGAATCAAACCTCTACTGCTGGAATCTTGTGCATCACAGTTAATAAAGGGCAGCTATAATCTGATTTACTGCATAGTTCCAAACACAAATGTACTCGCAGGAGGGGCTGATAGTTTACAGCAGCAATGTTTAAAGTGGAAGAATTGACAGTAAAATTGAACATAACTTCTCAGCTGCCGCACAGAAAGCTGAAGTAATCCCACAGACTTGTCGGGAGGCATTTTTTCTTCCATGTTGTTGTAACACCGAGAGGTTAAGGCTGCTGTTAAAGCTAGGTTTATGGTTCACAAACTGGAAGCTGGTGAAAAGCAGGTGCCTTATCCAACAGATTTTGTCTGGCTGTTAGGGATGCCTGAGTTTCAAGTCATCAGAAACAGAAGAAAACCAGAGGAATTGCATGTGAACCAACCCAAGGAATGCAAGATCCTCCAGCTTTTTACTTTCAGTAATGCAGGAAAAAATAAAATAAAATCAAGGGGGCTTGTGACTCATTTCCTATATAGAGGATTAAAACAAAAATCAGCAGTATCATTCCCTTGACTTCTTCCCCTCCCTAAAATAGAGAAGCCACTGTTTACAACATAGCTAGAAATCTGAAATGGAGGTTTTCTCCTTGGAGGAAGAAATTTTGCCCCTGTCTCCATATTTAAGCTTTTAAACAAACACAGCTTCATTCTAGAGGAGCAGCTGTGTAATTAAGCCAATTTTGGGATGAACAGTGTGATTCAAGAGCCAAATACTATCTTAATTATATACATTAATATTCTGCTAAGAAGATGCTTGTCAAAAAAAAAAAAAAAAAAGGAAGATAATTCATGTTATTGCACAAGGAAGGCCACTCAAAATATAAGAATAACAGAGAGGGGTGCCAGTCCGAGACACGGCGGATGGCTGCCCAGGCATGAAAGCGGCTCCCAGCTGCAGAGGAAGCACCCAGCGAGCGATAGATATCAACCGCATCTGAGCAAGAAGAGAGTGGCCAAAAGTCGTCTGTTGTCAGAGGTGAATACTGAATGAGGGACTTCTGTGTCAAAGGGAGAGTCGCCCCGTGGCTGCCGCAGCTGCTTGGGAAGGATTTTTGGCTGTCATCTCTTCCATTTTTTCTGTGAAGAAATGCGAAAAGGAGCGTATTCACAGAAACAGGCAGCAAAGGGCGAACTGGAGGTCAGGGCGGGGAGGGGTAAAGAGAGGAGTCTCATGTGCTGGATTGGGTACTGGGGTGCCCTCCCATAGTGGCAACACGCTTCAGCCGCATCTCCAGACCACCCTGATAGCTGGGAGGTGGGCGAGGGGCAGCATCTGGCCCTGGGTGCCTGGCAGGGGGAGCCTGGCTGGCAGACACGGAGCAGCCAGTGCACAGGGGACGGGAGCAGGGCAGGTCAGGAGCTGGGGACCGATGTCTGTCGCTGCCCCAAATGGGATGGAGCACCCCTCGTCAGGAAGCAGGGATGGAGCATCCCTCGTCAGAGCCACAGTGCAATCCCGCGCCGCTCTCCCGCCTCTGAGGCTGCACTGCAAAACCACAGCATCAACTGATGAAGAGAGAAAAGAAGGGATTTTCTTGTGGGTTACGAATCCACAGTGGGGTGTGAAATTCCTGGTTCCCACTATGGACAAAAAAATATAACACATGGTCTCAGAAAAGCCAGAGCTGCCTTGCTTGTATTGAAACACTGATTTAAAGGGAGTTTGCAATTACACAATGGCAAGAGCCCCCTGGTCTCAGGTGCACAAGGTGAGGTTGGGGAATTCCTGGCTCACAGCCTCACTGCGGGTCCCTGCATTCCCGTCAGCCCTGAGAAGCGGGGCTGGCTCCATGTGCAAGCAGGAGATCTCCAAGGAAAACCCAGGTGCTGCAGGAAACGGGGCTGGGAATACAAAAGCATTGCTCTTTCTGCTGAACGAGCAATGAACCGTCATGCAGAGGTGCTATTTGGAATGAGCCTGCAGTGCAAGTGCAGAAAAGCCTGAGCTGGCTCAGGTCAAGGCTGCAGTGTGACAGCAATGACCACCCCAGGGAGTGGGCAGGGCCAATGTACCCCCCTGAGATCCCCACAGGTGAAGAAAGGACCACACACAGTCAGATGAGCTGGCGTAGTCCTACCTGTCATGGAAACTGAGTCTCAGGCTGAACTCTACCAACCAGAAAGTCCACTATCTCACATATGATGGTGCTTTGCTTTTTATGGTGCTTATGGGAACTAAATGCCAGCTAGATCAAGTCAGAATCAGGTCTAAGTCATCCTGGATAGTTTCATATTTGGTTTTCCAAAATCAGAGCTCAACAAAGAGCCACAGAGACACGTGTGTTATGCAATGACAAGGAGGGGTGACACCAGGATGTTCCCTGGGACTTGAGGGTTTCTGTCATATCCACCAGTAGTATCCATACACATGGCCACGGCACCAAGAGTCACCAGTCCTTCATCACAAGACTGTGACTTAGGTCTCAGTTCCTGCTCCCCATACATTTTTACTTGGAGACCCCAAAGAAACCTCACCTACCCCTCCAGCTCTTTGATTCTCGCCAGAAACCGTGAGCTTCACCACATCTCCCTACAGCAGAAATATTCCAGGAATACTGGGGGAAAGATAATTTTCCTACCCCAAGCTGTTTTAAAAAATGATGCTTACAAATGTGCAAGAACTCGGTATCCGAATGACACGTAGCAGAAACACAGCAACATGGCTATCCTGGAAAGAAACCCTCTATTCTGCATACAGCAGAGGGGAGGACAGGCTGAGGGCACAGCTCCCGTTTAGCAGAGTCATTTATCCAAATTCCCATGTCCTACTAAGCCACGGGCCATGGTAGTGAGGAACAGCTGCTCAGTCCCTCTACTGCAGAACAATCTGGATGCAGAGACAAACTTTGCCTTCAAATCAATCCCAAGACCTGCTGCATGAAGGCTGTTATGCTGCACAGGGAAGGCAGCAACGTTTTGCCTTAGGGCTGGAACAGCATCCTGAGGTCCAGCGACCCCAGTGTCTCCCTTCACAAAGCAGAAAACTCACCAGTGCCTTCCAGTGAAATCCCAGGAGCCCAGCACAGGGATGGGATGCGATGGGATGGGGGAAATTCAAGTAAGGGGAACCCAGACTTTCCATTTTAATCTCTAAAAGGTTTAGGAAACATTTCTCTCACCCAGCTCAGGAGAGCTTCACCTGCATGCTTTTGACCCTACAGAGGTAGAGTAGTATTTCGGACTTTGCCTCTTGCAGCTTGTCATGCACAAAGCTAACAGCCCCAGGGCCTTCCCCTGGGAAGGGGAGATGGAAGGGCACCCATCTCACAAACAAACGTTGGATTGTTACTCATCTTAACTACACAGAGGACCAAGGTCTCATTAATTAGCACTGACATTTACAACAGAGGCCACGAGATATGAACGATATGAAGATGGATGAATTCCAAGAGGATCTGGGAACAAAAAAGGGCTGTGGGGGATGGTTGTTCTGAGCTTTCCATGTAAAGACAGACTATTGACATTTGAATTCACTTTTGTGTATTAGAATAGGAAAAATTGCAGTCAGTCTTTTCCCATGTATCTAAATTGCAAGGTGCTGCACACTGCTGAAGTGAAAAAGGGACCCTTGTACTGGCCAGTCTCCAGTCACTGGACTTGGGTGTGGACCTGAAGGTCACAGATCAGGAGGTGTTTGGCTGAAAGGGTCTGGCTTAGCTTTGGTTCAGAGGATTTCCCAAAAAATGCTAAAGTCCACCAGTTGTCTGCCTCTACTGAAGCAGGGTCAAGCTTATGATAAAATAAAACCATCTGGTCTTTCAGACTTTCATCCCAAACCAGAATAAATCTATTTTGATGCTCTTGTGGGCTTGGCTCCTTCCACTGTCTTTCATGTGCTCCAGTTGACATTATCAGGCATTCAGACTCCTTGGATGAAATCCTCAGGCATCGACCAGTGGGATTAAAATAAAGATCGGTTGAAAACAAAAGCATTGGCAGTTCTTTTGTACACTTTCTGATTTTTGAGCCATTAGGTCATATTCCTTTTACACCTTGCAGCTTTTCTCTGTAACAGAGAAGTACATAAAATTGAGGCGGGTTTAAACAAAAGCTATGATTCTCATGTAATCTCTTCAGTCCAGCAGCTGAGGCTTTAGGAAAAAAAATCAGTTATCATGAGAGCTAGAAAAGCTGCCCCAGTTCATGACTCTTTTCTATATGACAATTCCAACAGCAGAAACAACTACCCTGTTTCCGAGCACCCCATTTCTCACCTTCATCCGTACCATGTTGCTGATCCCCAGGAAAGAGTCTTCAGAATTCAACAGAGAAACCCAAATCTGGTTCTGGAGAGGTAATCCGCTCGCAGTGGTATGGGGGCAGGAGAAGCTCAGCAGAAGAGGAGCAGATCCCAGCCCAGAAGCAGATCCTCCACTACCACCTCAACCTCTACATCCTCTCCAGGGTGAAGATGGGATGGTCATGCCCATGCTGAGCTCTGGGGTCTCCTTCCCTCTCCCCTTCCCAACCTGTAGATTCAAAACTCACTAAGACATGAGTACACCATTAGGGTAGAGAGCAGAAGGGTTAACATCTGCAATCTGCATCCCCCAGAGAGGCGGGAGGACATGCAGTATATGTCTCTGACGAGTGCCATCAGTGGGCAAGGACAACACCCTCCCTTTATTTAAAACCTTATTTAAGACAAGTCAGAAACCCCCGTCACCACTGGTGTGGTTTTCCAAAGCACCATATATAAAACACTAACAAGCGCTACGATCCTCAAAACAGCTTTCTTCTCTCCTTTTGCCATCCTGCTAATCGTGATGTCTGGGGCTATAAAAAGGCACAGCACAAGAGCATGTCTCTCATTCTGATCTGCTTCCATGTTTATAACCATCGCTTATCTAATGACACTCAGGAAGTGTTACCAAGGAGACTATTTGCATCCTGCACGATGTTGCTAAAGCAACACTGCTAAATTAGATGCAGCGCTCTTAGCCTTCACCTACAGTATTTGCATTGCTATTAAAATTAAATAATCACAGGCTTAAACTATATTTGGGTCATTCACTCATCCAAACACCTGAAAATAGTCCAATGGCAGCAGCTATGGAGTTCCCCTTTAAATCCAGCACATCTAGGTCTCCATCTCTCACACGCATTTCTAGCTTGCCTGTCACTGTGACCTGCAGACAAAGCAAGCCATCTTTCATACTATAACCTTCCTCCACAGGACGCGCTGTCCCTATATGTTTGGCTTTTATTTGAATACTTCGGGAGATTTTAACTGTCAGAAATAATTACAGCATCTTAGTATTTGGTGAAGCACGGCAGAAGGCAATTTGTAAGTAGCGTTCATTTTTGAGGCACAAGATGGCTCAGAGGCACTGGAAATGTGACCACTTGCCTGAAGTTTATGGGTCAGCTGTTCATCCCCACACTGAGCCTTGGTTCAGTTGTAAAGAGCCAACATTCAAGGGCTTCAAGATGGCCCGTGGAAAGATTAAAAGTCTAAATAATGACTAATATGGTAAAATACTTATTAAGGAGGTGATAAGATAATAAAATCAAAAGAATTTTAAACTATTAAGAACTATAAACAAGCTATAAACTAAAATAAAGGCCAGGGGCTATTTTAGGTGAAGTTACAGAATAAATTAAACATAGAAGCACAAAAGACTACTGACAGAAGGGAGAGTGAACAAAAGGAACCAGGAGGTGTATGTGCAATGGTTTCCAAGGCAAGTAACAGCTTCTCTGGAGTTTGGACATTTGTCAATATGCTAAAAAACATACTTAAAATTAAAATACCCCCCCCCCCGTGTTAATGTAGAAATATGGACAACTGTCTGGAACTTTACAGCAAATATTACAATTGCGTAATAATATATTACATGCAGTTGTACATACAGAATAAATAGAATTTAATTGTATTCTTCATGATACCAAGCAACGTCACAAGCAAAGACACCAGCCTCTCTGAACTCAACTCAAGTATTCTGGTGCAAATCTTGAGCAATGTATTATCCCCAAGGCTTTCTGTTCTGACAGTGTGAGCAGTACACTTTGGACAACCACACATAATAATAAAATACCATCCTACCAATACCTAGCTGGAACTCTCCATCACTATTTAATATGTTTGTTCCAAAAATAACTCCCGCTTTTAACACTCTCAAATTTAACAGATAAACTCAGGCAAGGACATAAATACTTGGCATCTGTCACTGAATTCAATCAGCTCCCTGAATCAGAGCAAAAGCACCCTGTTCCAGCTCTGCTTCAGCGTGTAATCTGGTCTGGGTGCCTCTTATTAATAAATCCTTGCTTTAGCCCAGAAGCGCTGCTAAAAAGCACACCTGGGAGCATTTTACTATATATAAAACTTCTGTTCCAACAGCAAATTTGATCTGCCTGCAGAATCTAATCACGAGAAGGTAACACTCCTTCCTGCTGAATAGGCTACAGCACGAGAAAGCCCATGTCCAGAAAGCATTTCACCTGCCAGCGCTTGGAATTGCTTATGCCTGAGACTTTAAGCTTAAACACCAGAATGTGGGCTGGTAAAGCTTTGCTAGCAGTACTGGGCCCCAGTTCAGCCAGGCTGGGTCAGGGATGTCCTTGGGCTCTTTTGCTTTTAACAGTATTTAAGGATGCTTTTCAGAGGGCTGCAAGAGAGAGAAGTGCCCAACTGAATGAGCCAGCGGTAGCTGAACGCCATCGCCTCCTCTCAGGAGGATGCTGCCGATGCTTCACCAAACAGGGAGGGGGTGACATGGGTAGCTGGAGGTGAACGCCTGCTCTGCTGTGTCGATGGACTGGGAGTCCACGGGAAAGCACTGAAGTCCCAGCATTTCCCTAGGAGGCAAAACTGGACCCCCAGCCTGGATCACAGGAACTCCATGGAAACTAATGGATGTAGGACTACTGTGTTCAACAGATGAATTGAGTCTTCCTCCTGCTGAATTGTGGTGCAAAATATAAATAAATCCTTTTACCTCCCTAGGCATCAGCCTATTTTAGGATGAAGGGATGGGACAACCTCTCTTTTATGCCTCCCTGCAACAGCTGTGGTGAGGCTCAGTTCCCCAAGTTTTGTCATTGTTTTAGCTCTTCCACAAGAAGGTGTGATAGAGGCACAGAAGAAGATTTCTGTAGTTGGCCATGGCTGGAGACCATGTGCGTGCCCACCATCACCATGTTCCACTGAGCTGCCTGGACATGCACGGACATGATGCCAGTGGAGAGACTCCTCCACGCCACGTGGTGGGGAAGCCACTCGGAAGTGGCCAAGCAGCTCTGGAGTTTGAATAAATACTCAAAATCTAGCAAAAAGAGGATAACTCAAGTCTTGTGGGGTTTCAGATCTACAACAGCCTTACTCCCTCATGCCTCCTCCCATGGACACCAGAAGAAAATTTCGTGAAGGTTTAGAAAGCAATCTGCAGTCCTCTGTGGGAAAGGGTTATTTGTGTCCACGCACAAAGGCTGCAGAAGGTCATTTTTAGCTGCCCATGCTCAAGGGGAGCTTTCCCAGGAGTCATCCCTCCTCACTGACTTCAGGTGCCCCATGTGAAACGGGCCGTGCAGGGCTCCAAAGAAGGGTCAGAAACGAGGATTTGCATCACTGGCAAGGCAGACAGAGGGGAGGAGAGGCGGTATCATCCTTGCCACCAGCCAACTCCTTCTTCTCCCATGGGAAATAAGATCAAAAAGAAAAAGAGGTTTCCTCTGTGCTCACTATGCCTCTATGAAATGTTCTAGGAACTTTCTGTTGGTTTTGGATCAGGTCCCAGACCCGTGTGGACAGAGCCCATACTGTATAATGTGTCGGGGTTATTCATTAGTAAAAGTGTTCCCTCTGCAATCAAGCATGTAGAGCACCTTATTAAAACACGCCCTGCTCCGTATCTGACCCAATGGAGTCGGCATGAAGTTCTCACCACACCCTGAGAAATGCCGCTGAACTGTGAAGTATCATTACTTCCCTCGTCTCAGTTCCTACATGGCATTATCTAAACTATGTCATAAATCTTTTGGGTTTTATCTGAACTCTCCTCCTCCTGGTGACATTCTGTACTTCTGAATAATGTTGTCTCCATGTGAATTACAAGGGGAACAGCAATAATGCTCCAGCAGAAGCAGGGGAAGCAGTGGGAAAATAGCTAAAAGCTACACTGAACTGTTTTCCTATTTGTAATCTTCTGTCATATTCCAAGTTGGAAGATTAGATAAAGAGACTATTTATAGTGGCATTGCTGGGTGTGTATCACAAAACCTTTATTGTAAGACCACGGCAAGTATGAAATTTTAATTTTGCCTGCCACTTCCCGGTGTCACAGCCTTATTTGCAGCAAAGCATTTTCTCTTTTACAGTGGGGTTATTAATAATGGATGTAGCATTAACATTTCCAAATTGGGAGTTTACCTTCAGTCTCTGTTCCCACCCATCACTCAGTAATTTTTCTTCCTGGGCTTCATGTTGGACTGACAACCAGAGACTGACAGTATCTGCTCAGCCACCAAACATGCAAAGCGTGAGCAAGAGCAACCAGAGCTCACTCTGTCCATTGCTACAGGTCCCACCTGCAGGACTTCTCTGGATGAAACCTCAAGCTGCTGTTTAATCTCTCTGCTAAGTCCTCCAGTGGATGCCAATAGGGTCTGAGAACAGCAGTCCAAAGGAAACACACTGAACACCAGATGATCTCCACAGGCCGTGAGGCATCCAGCAGATGGTGAGAACTTTCTGCCACAGCTAACGCAGGGCAGATTTCAAGTAGAGGAACAAAGCTCCTGGCTGTCAGTACTTATCGTTGAGCATCTCAACTCTAAACCTTTTAAAACAAAAGGTATTCATGGATTTCAGTAGGGAGAACTTTTAGCACATTTTATTTTATTTTATTTTATTTTATTTTATTTTATTTTATTTTATTTTATTTTATTTTATTTTATTTTATTTTATTATTTTATGCCTGTTAAGTGATATAATCATTGAAGGGTTGTACTGTTAAAATAGGTACACTAAATGATATACAGAGATGGGAATGGGAATGTAGAAATCCAGTACTAAAATCAGAGGTTACGCAGGCTCCTTATAATGTGTTCATTGCATTTTTAATAAAAAAATTAAATTATTTCAGCTACTTCTCCTCTTTCTGTATTTGCTGAAATGCCGCAGCATAATCAATTAGTGAGGCACATTTTCTCTTTTCCACTTTCTAGCACATCTATTCAAGTGACTCACTCACTCACGTAATACACAGATTCTGTTTGCAACATTTACAGTTATTTGTATCCTGTCTTCTACAGTGACTCAATATTTCTATGGGAAACCATCTCTTCTCTTCCTACCTAGTAAATACTTGTTAAGTACAAAAAACTGGCATTCATCAAGGATAAAAATGATCCTGCAAGATAAGATAGATATTTAAAAATGCAATGGCACCAGTTGCTCAAATCAAAGAAATCCTGAGCAATACCAATAAAATTAAATGCTATACTAAACAGGTATCACTTAAGGAGGAGATTTGAACTAACCGTCTGATGAAGAGCTGGAATCTAGATAGTAAAAAAGTTCTGGATCTACAGCTGCTTGGCTTATCTGGCAAAAGCCTGTCCAGTAGCAAGTTAAGACTGTAGTACTAATCTTTACATTAGATGGTGTTGATGAGCAGTAGACCAAAAAACACAGTCACGTCTCCATCCAAGTAGCAGTTAAAGGGAAATCAAGCAGAGCTTATGCCTAACAGAGGATAAAAGATGATCAGTGGGGTTTTTAAATTGTATGTTGACATATGGGAAGTCAACATAAATTAGAATGAATCAAACATAAAATGATTACGTTTCTTCTTACTGGGTCAGGGTTCAAGGTACAGCTTTCAGGTAGGGTGAAGCCAGAGGGATGTTCAGACGGGGCAGCTCGCAAAGACTTTCATGCTCCCATTCAGGTCCCCAAGTGAGAGACCAATACCCCAAAAGTGCCCTTGATTAATTCCGCTGGTGCAAAGGATCCCAGATTTCCATCTCTGCTCAGCATCCCATGGTCCCTTGTCTCTACAGAAGCCAGGCTCCTTCTTTGCTACCCCACTGGCTGGTTACTGGCACTGGCTAGTTAAAGAGCTCCCTAGCCACTGCTTTGCTAAAAGCACTAATGCGATCAGAAAACAACTTGGGAGCTACTGATCTTCTCAAGTCCCGATGTTAGACACAGGGTGTGTTCTGGCCATGTCATGAAAATGATGAGATCAACAGCCAATAGGGAATGCCTGCAGATGCCCCAGCACATGTCTGTAAGCCCACACTTGCAGGAACATCTGAAAGTGTCAGTGTTGCCAGCATGAAACCCAAATACTGACTACGAAGTAGCAAAGAGAGGAAGGAGACTCTGCAAGCAATGCAGAGTACTTCAGAATTTATTTTGCCTAAAATCTTATCACTGGTATTCCAAAAAACATTTACACTTACTGCATGTCCTGGATTAAGTGGTTTTTTTTTAAAACAACAACAAAAAAACCCTGCATGGTATTTTATCTCTGAGGCTGTCTGAGAACTATTAACATTTACTTTTCAGAGTTTTGCATAAAATAGCCCTGAGGCTTAACCTGACAGTTTTCTGAGAGCTGAGAACCCTTCCCTATGCTTCAGCAAAGAGTGGGACCGAGGGGGACTAATGGAGAATTGTATAAACATAATACTACCATGGCATCCTCTGCCCTGTAATTTTAAAACACAATCCTATTTTAATCCTGTAACTTGAAGGCCAAATAACCAGTAGTATAAACATGAACTAGAAACTTATATACAACATGCTTTTATCAGCTAGAGATTCCCAAGAATGAATGGAGATAAAAATCAACCTCACTTCAATTTTAACCACATCAACGCAGATGTTAGTATGGGTCAGTATGCAAGTGCCTGCCCTCCTCCCCAGCTACTCAGCTAGCAATACCCTAGTTAGTTAGCTTAAAAGGTAGCTCAGGCTCATGTATACATGTCACAGCCACAGCAGAAACTTCAACCATTGCCAGACCCTAAGTTTGAGTTAAAATTTGGCTCATGTCCCCAATACTTTGGGAATCGTCAATTTGTGGCACAGAACTGAGCACCTGCACAGTGCTGTGATTAAGGCTAATCTTAGATCAACCATTTCTGGGTAGAGACAATATGGAAACACAGGCATTGCAGACCCCACTCCTCAGGACAGTTCAGAATTGGATTGCTCAGATGTCCTAAAATGTCAAGGCAGACCGAGTCAGAGCACACGTGGATCCCCAGCTTGAAATAAGTACCCACCATGAAGGTATGCACCGTAAGTAAAACAACATGTACTTATGTACTTGCCACGGGCGACAATTTCAGCGATGCAGAAGTCGCTGGTCCCTGCAATTATCCTAGCAGCAGTAGGTAAGAACAGCTGCCAAATCTGAAATCGTCCAAGCCTCTGTATTAGAAACCTTCCCAGATACAGGGATATCCACAAAAGCTGCTATTTCAATAGCGTAGGAAACAAAATGAAATGGGGGGTTCTTCGGTCCCTGTTACTCAGGAGGTCAAAATAAGCAAAGAGAACCTGCTTTCTCTTACTCCAGAAGAGCCCACAAATGCAAAGGCACCTTTATTTATCAAAACCACAGGGTGTAGGATACACAGCCTCATCCAAGAAAGATGTGATGGGAGCTTGCACAGGGACCTCGTCACACTTACTACTGTCTTTCAAATAAAGCCTAGATGTTCTGTGCGTGACTTCGATGCTGCCATGGCAATGAACCACTCTGTAAACACCCAGGCAGGGATGTTCATGAAAAAGAAGATGGATCCAGCTAGAGACCAGCCAACATCCGAGCATCCCTCCATCCATCACTGCAATGTCTGAACAACCCAGCTCCACCTGTCATTGGTGTGGAGAAGTTTTAAGTTCTCATTTCAGCGTTATCTTTATCTGCTGAACATGTGTAGCATTAGGAAGATGCCCTTGGGAAATCCATATGAGCTGGGCGAGTGTGTGGTCTTTCTATGTAGCAAAGTATGTAACTTCAAAGGATTCCTCTTTCATGACCTCCTCCAATCTCCCATAAAACTGGACCCATTTTAGCATCCATAACATCCACTATTAATGAGCTTTACAGAGCTACTAGCCACTGCAGATGGCTACAACCTCCTTTTGTTCAAAAGGAGCTGAAATACATCAACTTTATTTGATGTCCTCCTAATGCTCTTACTGGAAGATGAAGTAAAGAGTGGAGCTCTGCCCTTTCTTTACATGCCAGTCATTTCCCACCCCAGTGGTCCCTCTTTCCAGAGGTAGGAGCCCTAGTTTATTCAATCATTCCTTATATGAAATTAATCCATAATTTCAACTGTCCCTGTTGCCCTCCTCTGAACTTTTTTCAGTTCTTCTGGATCTTTTTTAAGATGGTGGAAGGGGAAGAACCAGAACTACACACAATATTCAGATTTATACAACGATCTAATCATGGCTTCTATTTTCTTCTGTTTGGCTTCCGTTATAATTTCTAGTATTTCATTTGCTTTTTTTAACTGCTACTGAGCCGTGGACTAACATTTTCAGCTCAATCACCCCACTGATCTTTTGATTCCTACTGGTTTTCCAAAGTAGCCTTTCTTGCCCTTAAGAAATACAGAGCATCACCTGTTGGCAAAGCACCACACGATTTCCTGGGAAATTTCTGAGAAGCTGCAGCATTACCTGCTCCACCAGGAGGCTTCAGCACCTTATGAAAAGGACAATGGGAAAAGAAAAGTAAGATTGATAAATTGCTGTGGTTGGAGCACTGGGCAATTTTAGGCAGTTTAAATGCGATAAATCAAAGTTCAGTAGCTTGGGAAAAAAATCTAGTGCTTGGGAGAAGGTCATATAAACCTGAGAACCTCAGGCAGGAAAAACTTTACACCTGCAGCCCAGACATACTGACAGATCAGAGGGAAACAAGCATGATCCAGGAAAGAATGAAAGCAGAAGGGCAGGAAGCAGGAGGCATCCTTCAAAGCCTTGAATGATGAAACTTCTGACTCTCTAAGGCTGGAAGAAAATGAAATAGTACTTCAAAGAAGAACCAGTTATGACAGCAATGGGAGCTGAGGTTATCTCACAGCATCACTATTGGCAAATCCCCAGTGAACTGCTTGCACCCCAACTTCTAATCCCCATGATCATCAGCTGCTGACGTCCTTTTACTCCCCATTCAGTTTTATCTAGCGAGTGCACAAAATGGAGCTGGCAGCAAGATAGGCTTTCCTATCAACAACATACATTTATTGAAATGCCTACACCAGCCAGATTACTATCTTCTGCATGTATTTCAGAAGCTCGTAAAATACCAGCGAAAGGAGAAAAAGAGTCCGACGTATTTATGTGTCAGTGGGATATAAAGTTTGGAACAGCAACTGCAAAAATGCAGGCAAAGACTGTAAAGTCATGACTGGTATCCCCCATGGGCCAGGAAAAGCAGCAAAGCCCCTGCCTCCTCAGTAAAGTGCTGCACAACGGGCTGTGTTTCTGGGGAATCGCAGCCAGAAAGGCAGAGTCACACCCTTCAGCAAACCGCTGCCGATTCTGACTTCAGGTTTCCTGGCAAAAGAAGGGACTAAGAAGAACTGTCCTGCAAAGGTACCAGCCTGCTCCACGTGATACTCTAGAGATATAAACCCCAAATCGTCCCACAGAGATCACCCAGACACATGAGCAAGAGCTATCTGTATGAATGAGCAGTAAGTATAGGGGACCATGGAAGCACCAAGCACAACATGACTCAGATCTCGATAGGAGCCTCCAGATGCCACTGTAATACAAATAATAAAGAATAACCCATGAGTAATCAGCCGGTGCTGAAAAGAAGATCTCTTGACTAGCTCAGGCTGTCTCTGTAATATAGCACATGCATTCTTTTGCATAAATATCATAGGTGCATTAACTCGTGAGAAAACCGACAGGAAGAAATCCTGCTCGCTGTCATTCACCCTGGAAATCTACCTTCCACAGCAAGAGGAGGCTCAGGAAAGAGCAGCAAACCTGAGCAGGAGGCTGGAGAAAAGGATTTAAGAGAGGAGACAGTAATACTTCTTAGTTTTTACAATGTAATATTGATCTGCTGTCCACAGAAATGGCTAAGCCTTCTTGAAGCTGAGGACACGGAGACAAGTGAGGATAAAGAGCCTCTTGCCCATGGAGCATGGGAGATGGCATTCAGGTCCCATGCCTCACCTCTGGCCCAAGGGCTAGCACAAACTGCATTTCTAGCATCCTGGACCAGCAAATCTGGGAACTACACAACAGCCCTAACAGGGTACACAGCCTACACGTCACAGCAGGAAGAGTTAAACACGTCCAGCGAGGCTGAGCAGTAGCTTAGGAAGGAATGCAACAGCCACAGCAGTTTCGAAGAGGTAACACTAGGCAAGGAGGGTAACTCACCAAGCTACACAGGATTAAAAAGGAGAATTAAGAGAGGAGATTGAATAGACTATCTTGGAAGAACCCTGGGCCAGGGAGATGGGTTAAACTGGGGACGTATGTCTTGAGAAATAATAGAAGTCTCCTTGGTTGGAACAGTTCAAGCCAGACTGCCCTGGCACTAGTAAATAAACAGTACACAGACCCACTGAGGCAAAGGTTGATCTTTTTAATCTCAGAATCTAGGAGATTAGATATGGCTGGAGTTTTCCCACTCGGTTCCACTCCAAACAGCCATGCACACCTTATTTGATAGTTATTGCAAACCATATTTCAGAGAGGGTGGACAGCAAAAATTTCCTGGAGTTTATCTGGCTGCATCGTTAAGGAGATGGTTACCAGATAATCATGATCTTTTGCTCAGCATTAGGAAAGTACACAATGGATCACCTTCCGTCACCCCAGAGAAACAGCCACATCTGGGTTATGGGAAGGGAAATACTCACAGGAATGCTGAAAATAATCTCACCTCAACCTCCCCATCACGATACCACCAAGTGACAACCTCCTTCCAACCACTGGCCATGACTTCAAGATTAACAGGCACATCAGGACCGTGGCATCTGATCAGCTGCAGTCCTGGAGGACTTCTGTTTCTGCTGACTTCAGTTTTCACTGTCTCCAAACCAGCCAAAGCACGCAGGCACAACCGTGACACCAAAATCTGGACTAACAATCTGACATTCTGCTTTGGAATAAGTAATTCCAAAGTGCTCACATCTAGCGGTTTCTAGTGAACCGCAATGTGAAGTCCTTTTATAAACAGCTGATCATATCAGATTTTAAAGTACCGTCCTAATCTGAAAGCAACTCTAAAATCATCAGTCCGGGGTTCCAGGTTTACTGTCCCAGGAACCTTCAGTAAAGACCTGCCTATTTCAGCTACCTGGTTTTAAAGCTGCAGCTGAAGTCTGAGAATCAAGTTGGGTGCTTTCCTTCCTATGCATGACCATCAAAAGCAAAGCAAGTATTCTGCCAGCCATGCCACTCTTCAATGATATGTGTTATGCCTTCAATACCACCAAAAGTATCATATGGTCTTCAGAAGGTTTACTTAACTAAAGGTGACCATTTTTAGCAGGACTAACTGAAAGGTATAAAAATTTTCTGTACGTGTGGGCAACAGCTCTACTATGTACATGGGTCTTATTTCTTATTTAGCAGAGATGAACTTGTAAGGCTCAGGGACTGACTTCAGAGTCCCCAGACCACCTTGGAAAATTTAATGCAATTTTAGCTTCTTCTTTAGCAAGCATGAGCCTAAATCACCCCTGGCACCAGGTTAGGAAGAGGTCGTCGCATATGGAAAGTATGAGACAGTAGCCAAATTATCAAAGTTCAGTATCCCTAACACTAAGACAGACACTGAGGGAAGAACAACTGGGGACCTTCAATTAAAATACACTTTACAAAATGTTAAATGGCAGATATGTAACAAAACTGTGTGACATTCATACTTTCGCTGCTATGCCTCCAGACCATTTTACAGGAACCTGTCAGATGCAATCAGACTTGTTTATTCTGCATTTAAATGTAGGACCTGAGGCAGTCCGGTTTCAAAAAAAGACAGAAAAGGCACATATTGTCCCTGGCAGTTGCTTGGCTTTTACAACAAAGGCAATGCCTTGTTAACTCTTTACTCCAAATCCAAATTATTTCAGTGCTCTGCTACATTACAGTCTTGAGAACGTTTCTGCTTGCTGCCTTAGCACAGCTGCCTTAGACATTTAATTAAAACAGAAATTAAAGGAAGAAAGAAACAAACAAAGTGCCATTAACACACGCTCCACACACCCCCAAAATCAGGTGATTCATACAGAGCATCTTCAGAATCTCACATAAGCTATTGATAATGGATTAAGTGTCAGTGTCCCTTCTGGCTCCAGTTTATAAATTCTTATCTGCTTAAGGTTGCTTCAGAAAGATTTCCAGCTGACAGCACGATTCTTAAGAGACAAATCCTCCCTGTCAGTTTACAATTGCATACCAACTACCACAGCATCGTGTGTGCCTTCATGTTTGCATTGATCGAGGATGATGGTTCACCATTTAGGGTTCAGCATCCCCCTCCTTGCAAGTCTAATTTTAAGCACAGCCATTGTCTGGGCTGAGTTTCTGACTGACTTTGTCCATGACAGAGCGCTAAGCATTCATAACGTCTCCTTGCATGGCCATTAAAAAAGCCATGATATAATCACCCTCAGTTCATGCAACTGTTCTGAATCATCCAAGTACAGAGGAAGGGAGCAGAGAGGTGTAACAAGAATAATGCAAGTATCAGAAAATCCTTCAGTATAGCAACCAGTTGCCCAGCTCATCATTAACCATTTCCACTCCCCTAGACCATGCCAAAGTAGTATCCGAAAGCTCAGTAAAAATGAGGGTGAACATCCTTATTTTCCACCCTTGTGGCTGCAAATTCTGCAACACACTGGGGAAGATGCAACAACTTTTGGTCATCTGAAATGGCTGTGGGAGCAGCACCTTCCTTCATTCCCTGGTTACAGAGAGATCTCTGATATCCTATACCTCCATCATTCAGTGCCTTTGGCTGTGAAAATGTGCTTACTGAAGAGGTACCCAGGTAGCATTGAACACACATGGTGTGTACTGCTGTCCATAAAATCCCTTTCAAGAATGACGATGAATTTTCTGCTTCTACCCTCCCAGTTTACAGCAAAAGGGGGCAAAAAAGGGCCTCACAGAAGTCACCCCCACCTGATTTGGTCCTGACAGAGCCCCAGGATTTCAGAAAAGGGATTTCATCCTTATGAGGAACAGAATAACCACGTAAGCTGGACAAGGAGCCCCAAATACCCCCCGCCTTCCTCCAAACAGGAATGATAGTCCCAGACATATGGACACATTCCTGGAGCACCCAGAAAAGACGCCAAAGCAAAGCTTTCATTCACCGAGAAACACTTGGGGACTCTTTGGTAGTCCAACTCCTCCAACATGTTGTCCTTTGCTTTCCCAGGGTGCCACTGCCCAGGGAGAGCTGCGCACCGATCAGCCACACATGGGGCACTGCTGGGGAAGTGGCAGGGCTGGGAGCAGGGCAGGGGGGGGGCCCACACTGCCAGAGGGCAGGGGGTGCCAAGCATGGAGCCATCATGCCCCGGGGTGCCCAGGGAGCCCAGACTGTCCCGAGGTGCTGGGGGTGCCCAGGGAGCCCAACCCACCCAGAGTGCCCCGGGAGCCCAGCCTGTCCCGAGGTACCTGGGATGCCTGTCCGGCATGGGGTGCCCAGGGTGCTCTAAGTGCCTAGGGATCTCATCCCAATTTGGGGTCCCGGGGGTGCCCAGGGTTTGTGTCCGGCATGGGGTGCTCAGGATGCTCTAAGTGCCAAGGGATCTCATCCCAATTTGGGATCCCGGGGGCGCCCAAGGTTTGTGTCCGGCATGGGGTGCTCAGGGTGCTCTAAGTGCCTAGGGATCTCATCCCAATTTGGGGTCCCAGGGGTGCCCAGGGTTTGTGCTCTGCCTGGGTGCCCATCCCACCTCGGGGTGCGCAGAGCGCCCATCCCGCTCCGGGCTGCGTGGGTGCCTCGGGTGCCCCGGGGCTCCGCGGGTGCTCGTCCTCCCGGGGGTACCCATCCTGCCGGGGATGCTCGGGGCGCCGGGGATGCTAAGGGTACCGGGGGTGCCGGGGGTGCTCGGGGTGCCCGTCCTGCTGGGGGTGCCGGGGATGCTAAGGGTGCCGGGGGTGCCGGGGGTGCTCGGGGTGCCCGTCCTGCTGGGGGTGCCGGCCGAGCCGTACCTTTGAGGTGGTGGTGGCGGGCGCGGTGCAGGCGGCCCTGGCCGCCGCGGGGCAGCGCGGGGATGCTGGAGAAGCGGCTCCCCATGGCGGCATCCGAGCCGGGCCGGGCCGGGCGGCACCGCGCAAGGTCTCTCCCCGGGGGCGGTGGCGGTGGCAGCGGCGGGGCAGCGCTCCGCCGGCGTCTCCCCGCGCTCACTCTGACGCCGAGAGCCCCGCTCCCCCCCGCCGCCCGCCGGGCCCCATAGCCCCGCGGTGCCGCCGCCCTCCGCGGGGCCGCGCCGGCTCCGCTCGGCTCCGCCGCGGCTCGGTACGGCGGGGCGGGGCGGCGGCACCGCGGCTCCCCCCGCCGCGCCCCGTTGCCATGGAGACAGTTGTTCCACCCCGGGGGGGGGGGGGGGGGGGAGCTCCGCCGCGCGCCGCCCAGATGTGCCACCGCTGGCGCGACAGGTAGGGACAGGCGGGACCCTCTCCCGATACCCCCCACCCCCAGCTCGGTCCCGGGGTCCCCGCGGGGAGGGCGGCGGCACCGCCCGGTCCCGGCTCCCCCGGGGTCTCGGCAGCGAACGCGGCCATCCCGCCCCCCCAGGGCACCCTGCAGCTCAGCACCCCCTCCCTTCAGTCACAAGGACGCCCGGGACGGCGCACCCCGAGGGGCAGCCGCAGGGTCAGGGACGTGATTCCCCCTCCCCAGCCCTCGAGGAAAGCACGTCGCGGAGTGGCACACCTCCGCCGCCCTGGGAGGATGCTAGGCTGGACCGCCCTCACGCCTGCTGGCCCTAAACCTGCTTCCCCAGGGCCAACCCAGCACCCCCCCAGCGAGGGGAATTTGCAGCCGACCCCGGAATCCAGGCCCCTCAGAGAAGCTGCGTCATGCACGAACATCCACCCAAGCAGACAGTGCTGTGCTGGGATGCAACGGTCCTAAAGCAATTAGGATTCTCACGGATGCAAATATGTCAAAGCAGCACTCGGGGGAAGGCAAAGCGGATGGGCAAGCAGCGCCTTCTCCAGCCTTGGGGCAGGTGGACAAGAAGGCAAGATGGGCAGAGGGGTGAGTAGGTCCCATACTGGTCCCCAACCTACCCAGCAAGGTGGGTGGGTGCCTGTGCCCACCACTTTCCTCTCCCCGGTGGCTGAAAGCGGCGAGGAGCTCCAGCCAAGCTCAGGGAAATGGGTTAGGGTAGAAATGGGGTGAAGGGAAACCCTTCACTGGCAGGTCTCCTGTGAAGGGTCAGGAGCTTGTATTGGTGAAGTGCGAGCATGGGGCACTGCCTGCACGTGTGGCTTCTGAAAGCTGCTGCAATATAAACACGTCCCACGTGAACTGGAACTGCCCTGCGTGGTTGGAGCCCTCTGTGCAGAGGTGAGTCTCTGCACAGCTGTATATTCACGAACATCTGTGCTGCAGACACAAACTTGCACATACCTGCACAAGCCATGCCCACGTGGCTCGCTCTCTTGCCGTGAGACAGAAGGTCCTGTGTTAATACCACATCTGTCCAACACCAGACATGGGGCTCCTCTCTGCCTTTCCCACCCTGGAGCCACCCAGGCCAAAGAGTTGCTCCACAAAAAGCAGCCAGGACTGTACAAGGTGGTGAAGTTCCCCTTGTGCTCACCCCAGCAGCATCTTGGCCAGACAGGGATTTCTGCTGTGATGAGCTCGATCCAGGACCTGGAGGAGTCCTGTTGGTACCACATTAAAATAAATCCACAGCTGATGCTGGTCTACCACATATTTACATTACCTTTTTCTTTAAAGAGGGCTGTAGGTTCTGGAGACACCCACGTTTGCAAGCTTCATCTGGAGTTTCAGCGAATGCTGAAGAGTGAGGGCAGCTTCAGTTCAGCTATGTTAGGGCTGTAAAATATCTTTTTTCTTCCTTCTGTTGAACAAAAATGTAATGTTCAGCTTCCTTCCAAGAAGTGATTTTGCCCATCTACCTATCCACCTCCACCCTCCCCTCTCCCTCCTCCCAGCAAACATAAGAGAAGCCCTTCCTGGTCAGGGACCACACATGAACATTTTCACCTTGAAAACAGTCACTGCCACAATTTCCCACCCGAGAGCCAAAAGACCCACGAGATCCACTGCTCTCTGAAAGCACTCAAGTACATAACTTTCAGAGGAGAAGGGGATGCCTTCTGAGGTTAAATCATAAGACTTGATAAGAAACATTGAAAATCTCAACCAAAATCTGATGCTGAAATCAGGATGAGGGTTTCTTTTGATGCGTGTGATGCAGGATGCCAGGCTGAGGAATCACTACCATCCTGCCCAGCCTTAGATTGCAATATGGGTGAGATGTGCACCATGTTTTTGCATCCTTTCTCAGTCTCTCAGAAGCGGGGAAGGGATGACCATGCCAGTCAGGGTGCTGCCCTGTTAGTGGGGTGCTTGAACTCCTGCTCAAACGCAAACTCTCTCTGTTTGGTGCTGCCAGTACATCGGGTGCTGCTCTGGCCCCATGATAAGTCCACCAGCTGCCTCCGCAGGCAGGAAGCTCGTGAGCAGAGGTGGGACAGAGATTGAGTCACATCTTTATTTAGATCCTTTGTGAACATCGTATTTCCAGCCAGCTCATTACAGTGAGCCCACGAAGAAACACGGGACTGGAATGGCCCTCAAACAGGCAACTCCGGCTCCTCATCATATAATACTCTCCATCTTGCTGAACCTAATTGTCCTCAACCAACAAAAAAAAAATCCCTGTTCTTTCTCAGTTCCTTTCCTCTAATCTCTCTCTGTGCTTGTCCTTGTATTGTAAGAGGTCTTGGGTAAGGACTGTCAGTTTTCTGGGAAGTGTCTTGTTCTATGTGGCAGAAAGAGGTGTCAGCATAAGGCAAATTACAATGGGAAGAGGCATCTTTCCACTGTATAAAAGAGATCTTGGAAAATGAAAGGTACCAGACTTCTGGACTGGAGGCATAGGGAACGTCCATATAATAGCACAGGGAACATTTCTGTGCGGTCATCCATTAAATTACAGGCACTCACGCGTGCATCATGCACGCTGCTAACTATGCCTTGTGTGATAGCTCACTGCGTGGTAGACCTCCTCCCAAAAGGACCGAGTGCTTTCTGCTTCCACCAAATCCACTCTGAGTTTTACACATCAGGCACCAATTTAATCTTGGTACTGTAGCGTGAATATTAAACCATACCCCACATGGCTGATAGATTACGTGCTCCACCAGCTCCCGTTTCACCTCGGAGAACCAAGGTACAGCACAGTTACATCAGTGAAAGGAGGAAGCCGTATAGATCTGCCTTAGCAACATGTTCAGCTTCTGTGAGGGACGGCTTCGCTTTGCCTGACACCACAGCCTGCAGTTCGCACCGTGGGCAGGAATGCAAAACAGCACCGGGGTTTTGCTGTGATCGTATCTTAGTTCACTTTATCAAAGAGTCTTTGAATTTGCTCCTGACATTGGTTGGAAAAGGAGTGAGAAGGAGGGGCTGCTTGCTGTCCTTGCCAACTTATGTCAGCTCTTTCCGCAGAAAATGTTGAGCAGGGTGAGAAATATGCTCTGTGATCACAGGGGCCCTTGATAGACAAAACAGGATCACACTGATTCTGGGTTTTTGCCTTTTTCCTGCGCTGTAGCAACAGGGAGCATTGAAACAGCTTGCCAAAACTGCAGGGCTTTCATGCCAGTAAGTCAGGACATTCCTCGTTTCTTAGTATTAGTGATATCAATTGAATCAGCTAATTAGGGACATGCAATTTCTTGATATCAATCCTGTCAGGTAGTGGGGGTTTGGTGAAGAGAGCATGCTGTGTGATAGAGCAGAATGAATTTGCAGTGAATTATAATTCTTCTCCACCTTCTGCATCCGTGTGTGGGCAGCTGGCCACCAGTTTGTGCTTAGAAGTCGAGGAAGACAATGCAGTAAGTCCATGAACTTCATCTGAAATGAGCATCAGCTGCGGGAAAGGTGCTAACATCATGATTATCATTACGAACAAACACAAGGAGAAAGGTGCTGCACAGTCACATCTGCTCATGGAACAACGTCTACTGCCTTAAGTCACGACAGCACCCATGAGTTCTCTACCCGAAAGCCGGGTACAAGGATGAGCTCCAGCTGTTCAGCTCGGGCATATGTGAAAGAGGAGAGAGACGGGATGTGGAGGAGGATTTGTGAGATGGCTGGAGGTTAGCATCTACGTGAAAAAAGAGCTCGCTGGAGAAGAATAGCTGGACAGACTGCTAGATTTGGTACATAAGGATGCTTTCACACTGTGAAGTGGGTAAGAACAGATAAGCGCATTTGCATCTAAGGACTCCGGGTATTTTGCAAGGATCTCTAACTCTGAAGCGCTATGCGGCAATGAAGCAAATGTAGTTAAAAATTCCCTTTGCAAAGCCTGCATTTGTGCCTTCTAGGCACATCATCCCTCAAGAGGTTACACAAGAAACCAGGCAACCACAAACAAAGTATAATTGTGAAGAATCACAAGAAGAGGAGGACACATGAAGCCTGAGCCACCTTTGCCAGAGACTTGGACAAACACATGTCAGAATTTACACCCCAAGAGGATGCTCAGAGTAGGAGGCATCACCCAGGGAATGGGTGTCAGAGAATAAAACACAGAGCAGTGAGTGGACTCTGCCCAGGTCCTTTTGACTCTGAAACTCATGGGGTCCAGCAGCCTTGACCACTCACTGGCACGCACGTGAGTGGAGTTGCTAAGAAATTGGACATACGATGGTTTGACTACCTTTTACACACATTGGAAACATTAATCTCAATAACAATCAAAGGAGTGAGTGCTTTCCTCCTCCTTCCTGTTTTCCTCCATCTCCAGATGGAGAAACTGTGGCAATGAGCTGATTTGACATATGTGGCACTTAAAACAGCAACGGGTCTGAGCATGGGGATGTGCCATACGTTCCTTCCAGAGCAAGGTTTAATCCACTGGGCCCTGCTGATTTCACACAGTCTTTAATCTAATTCTTTGCCTCATATACTGATGAAGGATCTGCAAAAGAAATCAGCTGTTGCTTGATTTGCTGTAATTAAATGCCTGGCATCAGAACTTCAACAGATGTGGAAGAAAAAGCCACACCTATCCATGAAATGTACGGATCTGCATGCTGCAGGGAGAAAAGATTAGTTGGGAGATATTCACTGCACCTAATTGTTAGGCTAATCTCCTAATTTATTTTTTAATTGCCTGAATGACAGTTGGCCAATGACATTCTTGATGTGGCATGCATCACCCCAAAAACAAATGCCCTGCAGCCACAACATCAGGAAGGTTTACCCCCATTGCTGTCACCTCTGAAACCGATGCAGAGCCAGATGTAAGACTCAGATGGGACAGAAGCAAATTCAGCATTATGAATTAAAATAGGACGGGACGACAAGAGCCTGCTGTCAGTCATAGGTGAACAACTTCTTGCCTGTGGGTTTCTGTGTCTAAGAGGACAACAGATTTCACAGCAGCATCCAGCACAGCGTGCAAAGATACTTCTAGAAATATTAGCTGCGAAGAGGGGGAACAGATCTGTAGATGTAAAGCCTCATCAACGTTTATGAAACGCTTAGTCTCAGACAGCAGTCAACAAAAGTCATCATGACAGTAGATCATCCAATTTGGTGTTCCTTCCCTGAGAAAGCTAAATCCTAAGCCACCTCTTCTGTAAGAAACGTAGATACTTGCTTTCTATGAGTGGAATGGGAAAGAAGTGTCCATCTTTCATGACACTGGCTTTACAGTGTGCAGACTGGAAAAACACATTCTGTACAGCCAGCTTGATGCTTCAGATTAATTCTGCTTATTTTCTGACCTTTACATTAGCAGTTCTCCCATTCATCAGCACAGGATCTGCACCAGAGCAGAAGCTGCTGCGTGACCTTCAAGGCAGAACCACAGTAGCGCTTACATGACACTTTGTTGCCTCATATATACACAGACATCCATCCTGGAGGCTGCTGGAAAAATGGTTCTCCTGGATTGATGTTTGTGAAGTCCAGCAGCTTCCTCCTCCTGGTGGCATCAAGCTACTAGACTTGCTTTTCCCAGCTCCATCCTGCAGGACAACAGGGTTGACTCTTGTCTTTAGTTGCCCCTGACTGCCAGCATCCATCAGCCTGTCATTGAGCCCCCTTCTCCTCTTCTGTAGAAATTAGCCTGTGCTCAGCTACACACTCCACCCTGCCCACTCGTATACCCCGAACCCCCGGTCTATTTCCAACCCTGAACCCCACACTACACAATTCATACTCTTTCTTGCCCCACAAGCTCTGGCAAAATCTGTCTGAGCCCTGCTTGGATTTCATCCCCATCAGTTTTTCAAAGTCAACATTTTCTTTCACATTTGCCAGAAAGGGAAAACTTTCAATAGAGGGAGAAAGAACAGAGAGACTGCATGGACTGCTCTTACGGTTTCTTATTGCTCCAGTCCTCCTACATTCTTCCCTCTCATGTTTGGCAGCTGCTAAGTTGAGATCTCTCACCCTGTATCAACCACTTACTAATTTTTCCATCAAGCAGCTTCACGGAGGGCAGCTCTTCCATGCTGCCCTTCCTGTTCAGAAGACACTTTCCATAAAAGCAAGCAAAGCCACTTCATTTATCTGCCTTAAAAGTTAAGAGACTCCTCTGCTGCATTGCCCTGCAAGCCTTCCCCAGCAGTCAGTGTGACTGTGCGGGGACCAGCGCTGACCACAATATCCAACATCCCAACAGCATCTCGCTCTGGTGCAATAGGGGGCATGAAAGTCCACCCCATGATTCCTGCCACTGAGGGAACAACTTGGGGCTTATCAACAGCAGCATTTTCAGGAAGATGTGCAACCCGACTTGAAAGCACCATGCAATAGCAGAGAGCTCATACTCAAGAGAACTTAATGCAACAACAATTGACCTCGCAGTTAAAAATGTGTGCATACTGTCCCGCTGTAAGTTTGCTGACTCAAACTTCCGAGCCTTGCATCATGTAGTGTCTTCACCTGGCAGATGAAGGAGTCTTGTCCTCTCACAGGTTTTCCAGAACCAGATCCAGCTGTAGACATGCCTTTATATTATCACCTTTTGACTTTCCATTTCTCTCACTTGGTTGCTGGATTCTCTCTGAAGAGTTGCTTGTGTGAAACACATACAAATCCAATAACTGCACCATACAAAAGAGCAAGAAAAAGAGCAAAAGTAAGAGAATCTCTTCCTTGGGATAATCGGTTCCTTTTGAAAGCTCCATTTTAATGAACAATGTCAGTCCGTTTATGCAACAGAGGTCACAGCAAGGGTCTGACCTCTGTACCGACAAGCAGAAGCTGGACAGCTTTTACACTTTTTAGCAGCCATTTTGTAAAGTGAGACTTAGGTATTCATTATGAACTATGTTCAAAGTCAACAATATGAAGGCAGTTATTAACAGGGGAGAATAAATAGGGTGATTAGAAAATATTAATTTCTCCCACACATACTGGTCACATTTGTTGAGCTCTGGCATGCAAGCACCAGTTATATTCTTGCAATACTTAGGTGAGGAGGGTTTAAGTCCCTTTTAATTCAAACCTATTGTGCTCCCCAGACTGGGGAACTCAGTGGGGCCTGATGAGCCCCAAGTGTATGTTAGAGCAACCCCAAGGCTGCTTCCTTCCACAGCAGAAAGCTTCAAGGGGCACATTTGTGGCATATCCCAGAGGCCCACTAAGCTGGGGCTTACGTGAAAGGCCAGTGCTGAGCAGAGGATATTTCCAGGGGAATCAGCTCCTCCCTATTTAAAGGGCCCTTTGATCTACAAGAGAAATCTAACAGGAATTTAGCACAGCTAATAGTCAAGCCTTTGATCTTCCCTTTGGAGTTTCACTGTCTGTCAGCCAGCCTGAACCCCTACTTCCAGCAATATGAGCCAGAGATTCCTTTGTAGCACATTATAGTGAATTTAGCAGCTCCATAGATTGACCAGTGTTGCAGGGTTTTTTGCTCCCATTCACTTTAATTTTGGTAATTTCTCCCTTGAATCATTTTCTTGGGCAATGGACTTTCCCTTCAATCTCACTTGCACATCTCTGTCAAGATAGTGGATGTTTCTACTGAGGTGGCAGGCAGACCACTGTGGCAGAACTTAGAGTCTGAGGAATATTTACCTTCTAAAGAAGATCCCGCATTCTTTGCAGATCTGAATGGGTTTCTGTTAAAGCAGGGACAAATCAAGACTGATGACAGATGCCAGTGCCAACCTCATATCCTATTTCTGCATCCAAATATTTGCTTTTAATTAAATTTACTGCCCAAATTAACAGTGGAGGTGCCCAGATTTCTAATTGGGTCATCGCAAGCCAGCTTTGCATCATGATGAGAAGTCAGCACCCTCAAGGGATATTGGGAAAAAACAAACTTATACTAAATGTGGTCAGTTAGAGAAAGGGGAAGTGTGTTAAGGGCTGTTAGTCTGTACCTCTAAATGTGTTTGACATCCTCGTTACCTAAAATGGCAGTTTAGATTATCAAAGGGAAGGCACCCAACAGCTTTGGTATACTAGTCAGTCATCAACTGTCACTGTATTAAGCATGTCTTGACCCTACACGTTTCACCTACAGGTGGAGTTATTTTATGGTAGTGTTTCCCAACCATATTGCACATCAGGACTGGTGATGTTTTAACACCTTTGTGGTCCAGCTCCTTTTCTGCCTCAACACATTCATGACTGGAAGGACTGCTGACAGCGCCTGGCCCCACAGCTAGCATGGTGATGGACCGACCTAATCCTACTCCTATCCAGATTCCTCAACCTTTCCCCATCTGGTTCCAGGACAGCAGTGCAACTTCACAGCCTCCAAGGTTTACAAATTCCAAATAAACTTAAAGCAATAAGAAAAACCTAGTTTTTGATTTCCCAGTGTTCCACAGCCTGCAGAGCCCCCAAATAGCAAACAGCCCTCCAACACTAGCATGCAGAATGGCAAAAGCAGTACCAAACAGCCAGCCAACCAAGATGGTCCTCCCACATCAGACTCAACCTTAGACTGGTTGTACAAACAAGAAGCATCCAGTACTTGTCCTCCTGACAAGCTCCCATCCAAGCTGGCCAACCCCTGTGTAGTTCCTGAAGATTCAGGATAGAGATTCAAGATTCCTGTAGTTCCAACATGACTTTCAGAGGTCCCCAGACAGGCTGACCAGGCTGCTCATTAATTCCCTCCCAGAGCCCGTGAGCAATCCCAAGCAGACCGAACTGAAGCTCGCTGAATCTCAAAAAGATGACCTGGAAACAGCAGCAGTAACCTTCTCTTCCCAGTCTACAGAGCTCTGCTGGTGGCACTGGATGTACAGTCTGCTGGTAGCACCTGAAGTCACAATTTCTCTTCTTTGCTCTGTGTCTCAAATGGTGGGAGCCAGCCAGAAACTCAGAAATATCAAGTTTAGGATCATAAAGCCCCATTGATTTTCAAAGACAATTTGTAGTGCATTCACGATGGGAAGCACTTCTCACCAGGAGGACATCGAGGACTGCTGAATTCAGCAAAACAGGTGCAACTATTTCTTCTTCCAAGGGTACAGTCCTGTACTAGCAGTGAAGACTAAACCCACAGACAAGTATAAGCCTTAATTTTGGCTTGACAGCCAGGAACAACTAGCATGCATTTCAAACCCATAATCTTGAAAGGCACAACTAAACCAAGGAGGAACAGAGGAGAGCACAAGTCCCTGACAGGGCTTATTTGAATAATCTTGCTGACAGATCTGTTCTTTTCTCAAAATTTCCAGTCTGCGCAACAGATCACAATATGAAATCAGATATCATCACTGGGTTCTGATAAATGTGAACATAAGGACTAAACACTCCCTTCCCATCTGAATAAATACTCCAATTCGAACTGCACCACTCGTATTGTTCGTGCTGTCACTAAAACCCTGCAGGCGGCATTAGAGCCTAGTAACTGAGCATCACCCATCATTACTCACTTCACGAACAGGTATAGATTTTCAGCTCTCATTTTCTGACGAACATATTCCTGACATTATTATCTCTTCTAAAAGCCTCTGCATGAGTTATGCCTACTGGATCCAAAAGGAAATTTTACTTCTTTGCCTATGAATTAATGACAAGATTTTCAGTGTCTCTGAGACACATAGAAAACAAATTCCCCTTTAATTTTAAAATTGCAAGTAAAGGAGAAGCCACTACACAATTAGGCTATTTTTTGCAATGTTTAAATGACTGCCTGTTAAAAATTTGCAACTCCTTTCCAGTCTGAATTTGCTGAGTTGCAAGTTCCACGTCAGTGGAGCTCATTAGATGTTTTTCTGTTTGATCCAGTAGGCAAAGTTAGTTATGAATTGTGGTTCAACCTTCTTTTCCACGAACTGAACAGGTCAAAGCCCTAGTTATGGTCTTACTAGTATTTAAGGCCAATTGCCAAGGCAGGGGGTTTGCTTTTATATAATTCTTACAGATCTTATTTTCACCCTCTCCATCTTTGCAGTAGTATTGCCCCTTAGGGTGGAATCTAGCCTCATTTGGGGCAGGAATTCAATAGCAAGAGCTGGGTTTGCAATGCTTCTGTCTGCTTCCAGAGCATGCTTCTAGCTAAAAGAGGACACAGGCAATAAAACAATGATTATGCCAGACGCAGAGATTGAGAATTTGATAATCTGAAATAACCCAAAATACAATCCCTGCCTTGCACTTATATGGCTTAATCGTTCTGCTCCGCTGCTCAGGTCAGAAAACCATGGCTGGAAGCCAGCAAACATCCAAGTGGAGTCAGCTCTGGGTGCTGCTTGTAACCAGCAGCAGCAAAGCCAGTTTGTGGTTGTTTTGTGGCCACTGTTTGCTGGCTTCGGTCCCCCCAAAATCAGCTTCAATCACACAGGGATGATTTACTCCTAACGAGCAAGGGCGGTTCTTGGCAAGGAATGGGGGGAAGCCAGATCAAAAGAGGGCTGAGAAAGTGGAGGTGAATACCAGAAACAGTGCAGAGGCATCAAACAGGCTGAGCTGAAGGTGCTGCCTCATGGCTGGGAAATCAGCTGCAAGAAACCTGCTCAGCCATTAACTGCTGAGGGACCCTGACTGTGACCAAACAAGGGTGGGATCAGTTCTCCTGATGCTTCTCACTCACCTACACTGCCATTCCAATGTTGTTTCCCACATGGACCTCAAATATTTTCTGTAGTGCCCCTCAGAGTCGCTACAGCATGGTATTTTGCAGAGATGGACTTCCATCAGCTAAAGAAAAAGGAAAATTTAATGAGGTTTAAAGACAAGAAATGGCTCAAAGGGACATGATCCCTTTATAGAGAACAGGGGGACGGACAAGGGGGTCTGCATATCAAAGGTCTTGGTGAAGGGACAGGGGTTAATTTACAACAGCACATTTAACGCCGCATGTGGTACCAAAGTTGAGACACTGAGTTCCTCGGGAGGTTTAACACAGAACAGTTCAGGGGCATTCAGAGCTTTTGGAAAAGGCCCAGACCCAAAGCACTGTTACTGCAGATAAAACCTGAAGGAGCAGAGGGGTGGCTATTACAATGCCACAGGATCCTTTTATCCCACACAATGTGATTCTAGCTATTTGCTTCGGAAAGGCAGGAGTGGCTAGACAGAGACGGGATGTTACCAAAGGCAGAGTGAGAAGATGATTATCCTCTGCAGGACACAAGGCACAGCAGGTAATTACTGCCTGTGGGACCACAAGGCTTTAGCTTGGGACAGAGAATATGGAAAATTGCAACGTGCCTTAAAAGACCATTTCTGCGGAGTCCATGATTGTTAGTATTCAGTAAAGTTAGAAATTGCAATCCATAACCGTGACTTCCAGAGGTATTTTGTGCTCTGCATTGGGACCAGGACTGAGAGGGTAGAGTTTGTTTTGTGAAGAACCATCCATCTCGTCATGATGGCATGTTTTTGGCCTTAAGAGTCTGCAGGAGCTTGTTGAGGGGCTGGGGTGGTTGCTTGCTTTCACCATACAGTTTCTATAACGTTATTGTCCTGCTGCTTTGGATGAAGTTTATTGCTTTCTTGGGATTGCCTCTTCTGAAAACACGTATGAATTACTCGTCATGATTATGTACCTGGGGACAGTGAGCAGGAACATGCCAGCAACCAGCAATGCAGCAGTAAAACCGCAGCAACCTGTGGTGACCTCTTCCTCTCATCCTCCCTCTGATAAGGTGTTAGAGCTCAAGCTCTGAAGCTTTTAAGCTCAGAGACAAGCTCAAAGGCAGAACATGGGAGAAAGAAGAAATAAGAGTTGGGCAGAGAAAGGAAAACTGTACTTTCAAGTCTGAATATCTTGAGATTCCTAGAATTTGTTGGTTTCCCATTTATCATGGCCAAGCACAGATGAAATCTGCCACAGGGATCATTCACAAGTCACATGTCATCACAGAGAATATCTGCTGCTGGTGAAAAGATCCCCGCCTGAGAAGTTTAAGGCAGGCTGGTATTTTCCTGGAAGAAAGACAGAACTGCCACAATCAGAGAATCACATTTGTGTTCACAGCATTCTGGAGACACCCAGCACTATACAAATATCATAAATATACACAGAGAAGATTAATGGTGTGAGAAGGTGGGTTATATACACAGACAAAGAGTTAGATGACAAGACAACCTTGTGAAACAAGACTAATTTTGCTGGAAGATGAATTGCGGCTACTGTGAAGCACCAGTTTTAAATGTTTCACGGATGTGAGTTTTAGCTCAGGTGGCCCTAACATGAGCAGGTGAATGAGACAGTATTTTTATATCAGAATGTGATTGTACTTAGGATCAGAAGTCACTTATTACTCTGCAGAGGAACTGATGACCAGGCAGTAGTGTGTGTGTATACACATACGCTGGGTAACAAGCTGACACAACATTCATAATATTTAAGCTGTTACCTGATCCCCAGATACTTGGAAAAGCTCCTTCTTTGCAGCAGATAAGGAGAAGAGCTAGGAGAGAAAATTTTGATATTTGCCTGAATGATTAAGATGTCTTCTTCACAGTTTCTAAACAACCCTGTCGTCGCTACTCCTGAACGAACCGCCTAAAAAGACAGCTGCTCTCCAGCTGAGCTACTCCAAACCAGAGTCCGTAAGACAAGACAGATTTTTATCTGGAAGAAAAGGCTTTTAGAAAAGCAGCAGCAGCTAGGGGTAGAGAGATGTCAGAGCCGCTCAGCCCTTCCCACGCGGGCTCCATCCTGGGTGACAGCGGCTGCAGCTGCCGCCCATGCGGGGCCGTGTCTGCTCGGATGAGGAGCGGCTGAGGTTTCATCCCTGTGACTGCACCGCCGGGGGCCGGGGTGGTTGGGAAACGGGGCTGTCAAAGGATGTGACTAAAGGCTTCTGATAAGAAGCAGTCCTTTTTTTTTTTTTTTTTTCTTTCCCCTTTTCTCTACAGAGTAATGCCATAATGAGCTGAGTTTTCTGTCTGTGAGTCACTCTTGAGGCAAGTTTGGAGTCAGCACCGGTGCCTGAAGGAAACCTGAGACAAACCCAAACCCCAGCTGGATTAAATACTGCTGTATGTGATGGTTTACACCTTTGCAAAGCAGACATCATGCCTTGCTGCATGCACATCCTCCTCTCACAGAGGCAGGGCTTTTTAACCATCACTGTAGATGAGAGTAAATAACTCACAAGGCACTGGAAGAGTAAATCTCCCACCTCACAGCACCAAGGAACATGGAGACAGATGAATTTTAACCCCTGTGGAGAGAGATTGTGTTTTCTTTTAACAAGAAAGTGCCTGTAGTGTTTTGGTTATGACATCTTGATGCGTACCTTGCTTTTCCTGGCAAACTCCTCTTCCTGAGTTGTGGTTTACAGCACAGAGGAGCTGAGATCACAACCCTCATCCCCACCCAGCCCTGACAGTGGGATTGCTTCACTCTCAGGTACCAGTCCAGCTACTGCCATACATTTGCAGTGCATAAGAAAGAGTTAACTTTGCTCTACCAAACTTCTAGCTCATAAAGTGCCTCTTGTCTCTTAAAACTTAATAAAGATTTGTAGTTGAGACACATACGTGAGATGACATCAAGCATCCCGAATGATAACCGTGCTTGTGCTTCAACCTCCAGCATTCCATGGATGCTGCAGAAGTTCTGACAACTGTACCACTGAGCAATACCACAGCTGGGCTAGCTGCGCTGATCTGCCCGGCACCACTACCAGGGATGCTCAGCACTCCTAAAAAATCTCCCTCTCCCCTCTGAGTGTGATCGGACGGACAGCCCTTCCAGCACGCAGCAGTGCAGGGAGAAGCGGCTGCGGGCAGGCAGGAGCCGCAGCACCGCGCCGTGGTGGCAGGTCCCTCTGCAAGTCAAGCACGAGGACGCCAGCTTGCTCTTTCTAAATGCACTATTTAAGACCCATGCATCACTTTTTGTTGCACCAAGAAAAGCCTCTCAAGGCTTTGTTCTGCTCCCTTCCCTCCACTTGGCTCTAGTCCCTCTGGAGTCCTAGCTCCCCATTTTTAAATTTCCTGCTCTACTGCACCAGAGTCCACAGCAGTGACACTGGGATGCTTCTTCATAACTCTATGCCTGACTTGAAAACACAGTTAGTTTTGCTTAAGGTCTCAAGTAAAAATAAAAAAAAATCTTGAGGAAAAAAATTATGAAATTTCCTAATAAATTTCTCTTTCTACCTTTATAAACTTCTTCCCTTCCTGACATGTAAATTAGAGAAATATAGGATTACTCCTTACAAAAGATCTGTGACATTAATCAGTTTGTATCTAGGGAACTTATACATCATTAAACATCCCAGAAGTATTAAATTCAACCACAATCACAGCCAGTGCAGGTAGATTCATGTTATAATGATATATCTGTAGCCACAGGAGTCTTTTAAGAAATCTGTGCTATTGATTACATCTTGAAAATCCAAGAGTCCTTATCTAGTACCCCAAGTGGTTACCGCCTGAATCGCTGGTAAGAGTCAACAGAAAGTTGACTTTGTATATGACATGTTCTTGACTGTCAACATGGAACAACTTATAATGAGATATGGAAACATAAACAGCAGGTTATTTTATAAAGCCATATTTGCTACGGTTATATCAAACAAGACTTTGTTATCTTACGGTCATTTCAACATAAGAGCCAGGAGAAGAGTGACAGTGAACCAACCTGTGGACGAGATTTGAGCACTGGCAGTCAACATCTGCAAGTCAAGTGCTCACACACTTGCTAACCAAGAGCATCTCTAGATGGTGGCAAAAAATAGGTGGCAGAATTACATTTTAGCTGTAACTTACCTGAGTGTCTTTGCTGAATTAAAGACACAGTACAGACAGAAATTTTGGCTTAAAAGCCATGAATCCAGCTATCAAAGGACTTGGTCTGCTTCCTGGAGTAGTCACACCAGACGAGGACTGTGTCAGCCCCCAACCCCAACAGCTGCAGAGGCCCAGGGTCACAGTACTGAGGTATGTTTCATCACCCAACCTCCATTTCCTTTTACACACCTAAATAGCTTCTAAGACATCTCTGCAAACTGAAGACAAACTGATGTCTCAAGAAAAGTTTGTTATCAGTGGTTTTCAGCCTGTAAACTGTGGACTCCCCAGGGCTGGAGCTTAATTTTGAGAGTCTGATAAAAATAACAAGAAAAGCCAGTTAAATGTCAGCAGCCTTAAATCTGCTATCTGGGGCCTGCACCTCTGTTGGAGCGTTAGCAAATCAGAAAGAGTTTGAAAATCACTGAGCCGGGATATTAAGAGATCAGCCTGATTCCCTAATTCTCCACCTTATTCCCTAATTCACTCTCGAGATGAGAAGAGACTCCATCTCAAATGATCTCACTGCCGCATCAGCTCCAAGCCAAGCAGATAAATGGCCTTGCAAAAAGCTCGCTCTGTCAGAAACAGTGTGAATTAGGTCAAGGTTGGGATAATGCAGAGATCAGGAAACAGGGCTTCCACGTAAGCCAAAAAGCTAAGTGTTAATGGCCAGGAGAGCAATATATAATGAGTCCTTAAGAAGAACAACATATAACTAAGCCATATATTTCATCACTGGCAGTCAGCTGCATGTTGGGGCTTTAACGAAGTTACAAGGCAGAACACAGGAGTATCTAATCTCCAGAGAACGTTATTAGTGAAGACAAACTACATTTCACAATGCTGGCATTATTTTTGCTAGCATTCCATTAATCATTTAGTGGTCATTACTCATTATTTGTTTAGCCTGGGCAGAGTACTCAGCTATGCAAAAATACTCAGATTCAGGTGGTCCCTGCTCCACAGAGCCAACAGTGCTTTAATTTGTCTCTGCTGCCCCTGACCATCAGGAGTTTGCATAGTATTTGGAGGGAGGAAATACTGCCTATGTCCTCCTTCGTGGGCAGTTGAAATGGAAGGTGACTTCTGCTGTGATAAATTGAAGATGTTGAAAGATTTCCAGGCAGTGAGGGGTAAAATCCTCTGCCAGATTTGCAGAGAAAGAAGGCAATGATGTTGCTCCACTGCCCTCAGATACCAGTGGGAGACTGGTCCCCAAACTTTCTGGAAAAGGTAATAGAAAATAAAGCTCAGTTGCTACCTGCTGGTTTCTCAGGGGTGTCTACCCGTGTGCCCAAGGGTTAGCACCTGAACTACAGAGGAACAAGATGTTGGTCTGCAGCCACTGCTGCTGGTAAAGCTGCTCTGTGGTGTTAATGGCCTTCACTTAAACACAAGATGACACATTTCCTCTAAGCCTTGAAAAAGCATTAACCCTCGTCCTCTGAATAAATGTGGCCAGGTGGAAGGGGTTTTCCAATTCACCAGCTGAGAGGTGCCAAAAAGATAGACGAGACCACAGTCCTCCTGCCATGACCTGGGAGAACGTAGCTGCTGTCACACCACAGGGATGCAGTGTTTCACCAGTGACTTACTCATCCAGTGGAGGGGTCCATGTGGATCCATGCTTACTCCCCTAGAGGGAAACTGAGGTGAGGAACACACATTGATCTGTACCTGCTCCTTGTGGCCATACAGTGCTCATTTTAACCAAGCACCTCATGGAGGTTGCATCCCTGTGTGGCAACTAATGAGCCAAGAAATTAGGAAGGAAGAGGCATTCAGAGCTATATTAATTTCATAGCCATCTCCTGCAGTCTGGGAATGTGCTGGGCTGGTTCTGCGTTCCCAGTTGGTTGCAGGGTAACTCCACGTCTGCCAACAGAGGCACAAAAAGGCGTGAGATGATAACTCAGGCTCCTGTGGTGCTGGTGGGGGGGACCCCACTGCAGCACCCGCTCAGAGAGGGACAGTCACCACTGTGGGGGCAGGTGTCGGAGCTGCTATGCCTCTGCAGATCGATTGCACAGCACCCCATTTTTAACAGGGGAAAATAGGTCTCTTTTTTTTGTGCCTTTGCATCATCTCAGGAACAGCTGACCAACCCATGTAACAGTTTTCTAAAAATATTTTGCCTGAGGCAGACGTTCAGGTCAGAAAAAATTAGGCCCGGGTAATTAAATAATTTGTCAAAGTTATAAACAACTGCAAATGGCTCCTAATGAGGTAACCCATCATCTCCCACACCATGGGCCAGGAGTGCTCCCAATGGATCCCTGCGGGCCCTTCCCCACTGCCAGGACAAGTACTCATGGCAATGGCTATTTCCAGCAGAGCAAGCTGTGAGACGGGTGAAATATCTACTCCTGGACACCAGCTTTCTTGCGGGAAAGAGGGTCCAGTCCCAGAGCAGAAAAGTGGCATCAAAGTGTGACAAAGCAACTCATATCCCCAGCGGCTCACTCATTGGTGGGGTTTGGGGGAGGCCAGGGAGACAGCGGGGATACTGGCACAGCCGCAGTGCTTCTGCCTCCATCCTTCAGGGCCCGACCCAACGGCGAGCGTGGAGCTGGTGGCACAGACCAAGGGCACAGACCCAGACACACTGCGCTGCTGGCTCTCTGCTGCCCACATAAATACATGTGTAAGGGCTTGCTCTGGATACGCACAGCCCACGAAGGCATTCATGCTACTTGCACAGCACCAGTGCTGCTCCAGCATCGCAGGCTCGTGCACAAAACTGACCAAACCGTTCTGCTGAATTTGTCCTATTTTAAACAACCGACTCAAATATTGTGATGAAATCATCCTTGTCCCCAGACCAAGAGGGACTGATGGCTGTGCTGCACCAAAAGGACTATCCCCTGTAAGCTGAGGGTTTTCCGCACCCTCACCCACCACCCTCTCCATCATCCCAGGCAAAAAGCCTACGGCTGCTATTGTACTCCCATAAAGGAGCAGGGAAGGGTGTCCCGCTCTCTCTCCCTGTGTTCTGCACTGCTGAGTCAAAAGCAAAAGTTGTCCAATGTGGACATCAAAAGCTGTGCTGAGGAAGGAGGACGGTGTTCCTCTGAGGGTGGTGCCTGTATCCGACAGCCCCGGAGAGCCGCAGGCAGGCTCGCAGCAGGCTCAGAAGGGTGACTACGCCACCAGGGACACGGGGCAGGTCCCCTTGCTGGAGGAGAGGACATAGATGATTTTAGTCCTTGTTTCCTCTTTGTTTCACCCTAAGAACTGAGTAATCAAATATGCTTAGTTTTGAGAATCATTTTGAACATTTGCCCATATCTAGAAATTTACTTACCTCAAGGGTCCTTTCTCTCTCTCCCCAGGAAGCTCCCAGTGTCTTTTGCCATATATTAAGGAATATTCCCTTTCTTCTATGATTTAACAACTCTGTGTCTCAGCTCTGTGTTACTGGTGAGATCCCAGATCACAACAGAGCGCAGTAATTACCCTGAAGCATCCTTTACAGTCCTCTAACATCCAGGCCAGGCGATTGCATTTGGGAGAAGTAAAATTCCCTTGTAGCTTGTGCTGTCCAGAGGATGCTTCCTTCTCTTTTTACATCTTATTTTCCTGAGCTGTGAGAAACTATTTAGCCTTTACTATGTTTTTGCCCAGGAGACCTGGAAAGGCAAAATGATTTGTCTAAAGTAATTGTTCTGCAGTGAGCACACAACACTTTCTGAACCTGAGTCAGCACATAAACACAAGCCATCAAATGAGAAACTCAATGAGCATTAAAACAGTCGGGAACTGAGACAGGCTGCACCCTGGCTAAAAATCACCTGTGGAGTTCAGCCGGGGGTCCTGGTGCCCTGTAACAGCAAAATGGAGAGGTCCTGATGTCCTATAATGGCAAAAAGGAAACATTAGCTGATTAGCCACGGCGTTTTATTGCTGATGGGTGAACATTAACAGTCATTTCCACTCGCAGGTAAAGGAGAACACAAATATTATGGTTGGTGCAATTGTATGTCATTAAAGTCATTGTGCAAGTAGATCAGAGGAGATGACATCGGGGCCCTGTGAGTCAGTGCATGTCGCACACCCCGCTCTATGTGCCCGTGAGCGACTATAGGTACCCCTGCCCGCTGCTCCCTTTTGGTGCAATCCCATCAAAGCAACCAGCCCTTCAATAGGAGCTGGCGTGGGCAGAAACCTCAGTGCTGGCAGCAAGTCTACTTCGGTGGAGATGGTTCTTCTCTTTTTTTAACAAAATTGGTAAATGTAACACTCTTTTTTTTCCCCCTTTCCTGAATGTGTGTGGAAACCTGATCTGGGAATAAATCTGAAAATGTTTTCAGATGAAAGCTGGGGAGAGGTAAATGGTGTTGAATATGTCAGAAAAAAACCTGAGCTTCTGTGTGTGGCAATGAGCTGTATTTATCTGTAAAATAAACTTTCAAGAGGAAAAGAAAAATATCCTCTGGGATATTTAAAATGAATGGTAGACGATAATCCAGTCCCATGGGACAAATGAGCCAGCTGCTCTGATTGTACCATACTCTCTGATGGGGAGCAAGAAGAAGCCCCAGTGCAAGACCATTGGACATGGATGTAGTTACAGTACAAATGTCCCAGTATATGTGTGATGTATAGCTGAGAGCAGCCTTTCCCCCAAAGTGCCATTCCAGGCTTTGAAAGCGATTGATTCTCACAGCCTCCTGACTGAAGGGTTGGTCCTTTCAGCGCATTTTCATAGGGAAATCTGAGTTCGCGGTGACATGGCGCACAGAGCCAGGTGTGTGCTCCCTGCCTCCCCCAGCACCGGTCAGGGCTGGGGACCTGCTTCACCAAAAAGAAATGGGGTGGCAGCAGTAACACAGATGAGCTCATTTGACTTGCCTGGTTTCTCCTGGCCGATGAATCGCTGAACAGCTCTCAATCAATGGAAAAAACAGCTCACAGGCATCCACTGATGGGTCTCCATTGAGAGTTAGCATCTCCGGGAGGGAAGGACCCAGCACTACCGGAGGCTGTCGCTGGTTGGCACGTGGGGCAGCCCTGAGAATGAAAAACAGGGCAGAAAAAACAGCTGCTGGAGGCTGTATCCATCTGCTCACCTAGGAAAGCTACCAACTGCCCTGGAAGATAAGCACTGGGTGAGAGACCGACCTGTGAAAGCTGTGTGCCAGTGGGGAAGCCCCAGCACAGAGCTTTCCCCCTGCCACAGCAGCTGCCTTCCATCCCTGTCCTCCTGCCCCAACCAACTGCGGGCTGAGCTGCGTCCCCTGCCCCGTGGCAGCAGAAGCGGAGGCGAAGGGAGGCAGGCTGTGCCAGACAGCCCAGGGATTTCCCAGGAGAAGCAACCCTGGCCAAAAGGACACGATGGACCGTGTCCGGATGATCTTCCAGTACTTCCAGTCCAACTCAGAGTCTGTAATGAACGGGATCTGTGGGCTGTTAGCCCTGGCTAGTGTAAAGATGTATACCTCCTTTGACTTCAGCTGCCCCTGTCTGCCCCAGTACAACATGGCATACGGCTTGGGGATCATGTTTGTACCCCCCATCGCCCTCTTCCTCTGCGGCCTCATCCTCAACAGACAGTCCCTGGTGATGCTGGAGGAGTGGCGGCGACCACAGGGGCACAGAAAGAAGGACCTGGCCGTCATCAGGTGAGATTTGCACCCAAGGAGATTGTCCCTCCTTTCACCTCCCACTTAGCTGTCTTGCTTCCATAGCTTTGATCCTCCTGGTAATTAATTTTCTTCTAAGCTCAGCTCCGGAGATCTTTCCCTGTGAGCCTGGAGGGGCAGAGGCATGGTAAATGCATTTACAGCAGCAGAAACGAAGGCAGAGCCTTATCCCATCCCAGCAAAGGAGGGCAGGAATACCTTGACACCAACGGTTGGATTCGTGCTGCCACCCTGGGAAACTGCATTGCTGCCTGCCCTGTCGTGCACACTCAGGGCTTCTCCTGGGGCTTATACATGCAAAAAGATGAGGCATTTCACTTAAATATGCAGAAAGAGTGGCATTTCCGTCACAGTCATTCTTTATCGATAGCCCTGTGGTTTCCCTCCCTTCAGTTCAGTTTTTACTGACTAACATTGGCGGAAGGGACAGGAGAATCACATTTAATCTGTTACGTACAAAGTTTTACCCAGTGCGCAGGTTGGCACAGAATGGGGCAAGAAAGGCTGCAGAGAAAAGTGGTTTTCCAGGTAGAAACTGAGGTGATGAGAAAAGAAAGAGTGAATGAAGAAGACAAGGGAGAGCTAAGAAGGATTTGTGCATGGGAGACATAAATATACAGTTGATGCAAGCATAACATGAGAGGACTGTGCACTGCATTGAATGCAGGCAGCACGCCGAGCACTGCCCCGTACTGGCACAGATTTCACTGGGAGGCAGCACCAGCTTCCCAGAGCAGAAGAGACATTAGCTGGAGCAAGGCTGGGGACAGTCCTGGGAGTCAGCTCCCTGGCTCTGGGACAGCTGCTTGGCATAGGGCAGCCTGCATCCCTCAAGGCTCTGGATGAGGAGAAAGCTCCCAGCATTTATCCACCCACTTCTCTCTCTCCTGTCGCAGGTACATGTGCTCCTCCATCATGCAGCGAGCCATGGTTGCCCCTGTTGTCTGGATCGTAGTCACCCTCCTGGATGGCAAATGCCTGATCTGCGCTTTCAGCAGCTCCGTGGATCCCGAGAAGTTTGTGGGCTTTGCCAACACCAGCCCGGTGCAGGTGCAGCAGCTGCTGGCCAAGGTGCCCTGCAAGGATGACGAGCTCATGAGGAACAACACATCCCGCAAGGCAGTGTCCAGGTACCTGCGCTGCTGGTCCCAGGTAGGTCACTGCTGGCAGAGCCACCCGTGTTGGCAAGGTGCCTGAGCACATGTCATCTGGTCCTGCTTTTCCTTCATTTGTCATAGCTTCACCACGGTCAGGCTGTGAGCAAGACTGTTCTTTGCTTCTTTATGCCCCCCAAATGTTGCCACCCTCAGTGATAATCTCCAGAGTCACTCAGGTAGGGAAAAGGAAGGAAATGAAGGATGGTTTAATTAACAGAACTTTGTTTCTAGAAGAATCAGCAACTTCTAAACTCAGACAATAAAAAGCAGGATAAAAGGAACATAGGTGTCTCCTAAGGCCCTGTCCAGTATCAGTAGACCTTTCTGACTGCTAACCTCACAGGAAGGACATGCTGTTTTAAGAACAGTGCAAGCTGAGACAGACAAAAGCAGCTCACTCGGGAACGACAGAACAGGACACGATGGGGACTGGAGCCCTGGCCAGCCCCTGCTTTCGGTACCGGAGTACCAGGTCAAGCATGAGGACCGGTAGGAGGGCATTGAAAACAAGCTCTTCCTTCTTACCAAAGGGAGCTGCATGTAGTCTGGGTTGTCTTCACCCTGCTGCGGGGTCACTGGGCCCTGGAGCCAGCGTAGGTGGCAGATGAAGATCTCACTGGAGATAAGTGAGCGCCAAAGGAGAGCACTGAAGTCCCCTCCTCCTGGGGCACTCCTGTGCTCAAAGCAAATGCCTGGCTGCTCCAGGCTAACTTTGCAAACAGTAATCCTACTGCATGCACAGATAAATGTCCTATATTCACTGGGAGGAGATTACACCAACCCTCTGAGTGCAGTTTGGGGGTGCTGGACTTTAGGGACAGATAAAGGATGGGAGTCCAGATATGTCACATCTCCCCTGCAGCCATGCAAATTCCCTGTCTCGGTGATACAGGCAAACAGCGCGTGCCTGTCCTTGTGCCTGTCTTGCTCCTGTTCCACTGCTGATTTCTTATCACCCAGGCACTCGGCTGGAGCATTTTGTTGATCCTTATCATAGCAGCTTTTCTCGCCCGCTGGCTCAGACCTTGCTTCAACCAGGCCACCCTCCTGCAGTCACGTCACTGGAGCAACTACATCGACATTGAGCAAAAGATTTTTGAGGAAACCTGCTGTGAGCACAGCCGGCTCTTTGCTCACAAATGCATCCTCCACTTCTTCGAAAGTATGCGGCAAGAAATCAAACTGCACAGCTTCAGCTTGCCTATGAAGGGAGAGGGGGCTGAAGGAGAGGAAGATCTTCTCCGGGGCATCACAGATCAGGACCAGGTGAATAAACTTCTGAAAATGTGGTACTACGAGAAACCTCCCCTGGATGTCAGCCAGGTGACCCAGAGGCATCCCCCAGGGCGAGAGAGATCCCCTCTGACCTGGGCAGACAGCCCCAGCACCTGGTCCGAATTCCCCCAGCACACCGACGTGTAATGGGGTCTTTGTCTTGCAGACACTGAAGGGGCACTGCCATACTGCTGCATAAAGCAAGGACCAGTGGGTAGATGACAGCAGTGCTCACATCTTCCTCCAAAACCCCAATCCCAAAGCCCCGCTCCAGGGCATGCCTAGCAAAACCTCCAAAATAAACTAGCTCTGAAGATCCAAAGGCCCCAGACTCAGTCACTGTTAATGACGTTTCTCAACCACGGGCTCTGCGTAGCACTTTTGTCATATTAAAGAGTTTGCAGCTCCTTACAGCCGTGATAAAACCCTTCTGGCTTGAGGAAGGATTTAACCAAGGCAGCAACATCTGGCTGCGTATGCAAACCAACGGGAGCAGCAGCTTCACAGAGGTGTGAGAAGCTCCTGCCTGTTTCAGTGAAACCTGGTTCAGAGAGTTAGCAGTGCTGACACTGAAATGATTTAATTGGTAACTCTTTTAGTACCACACCAACATGTTTACTCAAAAAGGCACAACTACCTCCTACGTCTTCCCATCTGCTGAGAGCTCTGGCTGCCCCCAGCCCAGCTGCCAAACCGTTCAGCCTCCCTCTAACAACCCGTCAATACTTCCATGCATTTTCAAAACAAAATAGGGCAACACACTGAAATTCATAAATTTAATAGAAGATACCTCTGGATAAGTGTCCCTGGACTGGGTTGGATTTGCAGAAGAAAAGGAGATGGAGGCTTTGCTTAACATATCCAGAGCCATGGGGCTGTGCTGGGATACAGGTGGCTGCTCTAAGCACTGGCATTGGGCCATGGAGAGGACACACTGGCTCTGCCTGAGAAGTCTTAACATAGATTTTAAACACTCCACTGCTAGATTTTAGTACAAACCAATCTATCCAGAGGATCATCCTTGCATCACCCAGCTGGACATTTCCATCCTTAGTTTCAAACTGTTTGAATGTAGCCTTATCTCTGAGCCTCTAATGTTAATTACATTCTAATGCCAATTACTTTCTTCCCTGCCTTTTTCCAGCCCCTGTTGTAGATGGTGCCAACCATGGTGCCAGTTTGACTAATGTTTCTGTCCAGCATTGCTGCTTGGATGCATTAAACTCTTTACTGCAAACTAACCCGGTACAGACACATCTGTTCCTCCAGGCTGATGCTCACACTGATGTCCACTTTGTCCCTGGGAGTGAAGGGTGCAAGGTGGAGGGGTTGTGAGGAGCGGAGGTGAAGAATAAACCTCTCCTTGGCCATGCATGGATAGATGGGGCAAGCAGGGCCTCATGGAGGAAAGAAGAAGGTGGGAAAGCGGCAAAGAAACCTGCCACCACCTTGTGACTAAATCCAAGACAAGGGGTTGAATTGAAAACGTGTATTAATTCCCAAAAATAATTTGTCGAGCTGCTGGGAGGTGGGTCACCTCCTCCCCAGGATGTTTGTGTGTGCAGGGTCAGGGAGGGAGGAGATGCTTGGCAAAAGACAGGGAGGCCAAATAACTCCATGGCCCACCCGTGGGCAGCTGCACTCCTCTGCCAGCTGAGGCCCGGTAGGAGCTGTGGGGTGCAGAGCTTTTCTTATTTGCATAACAAAATCAGCTCTGGCTGCATCCTTGAGCTCCCCTGGATGTGCTTAGAGGGCACAAAGCCAGCTGTGGCCCATGCCGGTTGGGAATAATACTCCTGATGGTCTTCCCATCAGGAGCTGTTTAGGTCCAGGGAGCTTCTGAGTTCTCCTTTGAAACCAGCATTGCACTTTGGATTTCATCTCTGGATTACTTTTATTGGACACATCACAAATCTCAGGCTGAGACTCAGTTTGGACTCACCACTCTACCCTAGTCAAATTGGCTATTTTCCTAACCAGCGCAGAGCAGAGGTCTGCAGCTCCCCTTTGCATGCTGCTTTCCATGTTCTCAGGTTTTAAGTCATCCCAGAGTGACCACAAAATACAAAATGCAAAAAAGGGGAACAGCTTTTTTATCTGTGTCAGGAGGGAGAAAACCCGAGGATTTAAGGGCACCGCCATAGTCTTTTGTAGGTCTACCAAGGCTCACACGCTGCTGGGAGGGTCAGTCATCACAGGGTAGCTCAAGTTGAATGCGGCTGTGGGTGTTCATCCCTCCCAGCCTCCCCGAGTCCTGTGCTGTGTTCCCCTTCGAAGCCAGAGAAGAACTCTTCTCCATAGTGGTAAATGGTATCTGGCATGCCATGACGGGATAAAGGCAACAGGCACAAACCCAAAATGCGGGAAATTCCATTTAAACAGAAGGAAAGACATTTACTTTGAGGGTGATGGAACAGGCTGCCCAGAGAGACTGTGGCACTGATATTCACAACCCAACTAGATGTGTCCATGAGCATGCTTTGAGCACGGAGAGTGGACCAGACAATCTCCAGAGGTCCCTTCCCACTAGCTCTACTAGGAGTGGGCATCCTCCCTTGAGAGTGCGAGCAGAGAGGGTTGTTCACAATCTTCAGCAGCTCTTTGGCTCTCAGGGCTGGTCTGATGTATGACCTACAGACGTGTCTGACATGCTTAGTGATCCTCACCTACCAACAGCCCATAAAACAGCAGGGCTGATGGCAAAGACAACTTCCCCAATCTCTTCCCAAACTCTCCTGATGGGAATTGCGACCATTTTGCTGTCCCTCCTCTCTATATCCTACATTGACTGGGACATGCAAAGCCTGCCTGACTTCCCTGGCTTCATGTCTGTCTTGGCATCCAGGTGCAGGACCCCACACTGGGAGGGACTTGGGCATGTACCATGTCTCCCAGGAGCTGGTTTCCAAAGCATGAGCAGGCAGGACTGTGGGAGGAATCATTCGCTCTGCCTTCTCTTGTGAATCAGTTGGTGTGAACTTTCTGCTGACAATCTCACCAAAACAAGGTCCTCCCTAACAAGGCAACACAGAAAGACAGACCCAGGCATTGGCTTCTGTGGGCTCTGTTTTGAATCCCACTGACTTACTGTTGGCCTCAGTGAGCACTGCCAGTGCTGTACACCAAGCAAGCTCAGACCCCTCATTCATGTTTAATGAAAGGCAGAGTTTTCCCAGAGATCAAAAAGCTCTCTGCTTTTTACAAGGTTGATTCATGCAGGCTTTGATGTCAACTGCCCTTCAAAAAGCCACTCACCAGGTGAACACGGAAGCCGGCCTGAGCTCTTAGCTAGCAATACAATAAGCCTCATCTATATTCATGCAACCAAATCTCTTCCCGTTTGATGAGATCACGCAATTAACCTCTCCACAGCAGGCACAGCTAAGACTGACCAGGTATTACCCACGCGCTTTGTGCTCACACCTGTGGTGGCATCTCATGGTGAACTTGGTATTATCAACTAAGCCCCAGGGCTGGTGTGGGGGGAGACGTCAGAAACCACAGCACTGACTAATGGTCAAAACACCTGGTTTGGTGTCCTACCTCTGTACTGACGCACTGTACTGACCTTGGGGAAAAGTATCTCCCGCATGCCACCCATCTACGTAATGCTTGCCTTGGTGATGTGTCTCACGGCCACCAGTGCAGCCGTGCTGGTGCCCAGGCAGATATATCTTGATACCCACATCAACAGCACGGGTGGTGCCTCGACCAGAGGGACCAAATGCCTTGCAAGTAGTCAATACTGCAACAAGCTCTTTTATGGCCACTTGCCCCAATATTCCCCCATCTTTTGGCTAGCGTCAAAGATGCTTTGTGGACTGGGAATGTAGGTGCAGGAAAGCTCCATCACCACAATCTACTTCTTACAGGTTTGTGCTGTAGGAGCTAAGCCTGGCCCAACCACAGCTATCACATCTCATTAGTGTTTGTCTCAGTTCTGGCAAGCTGGGGAGGAGTCTGTCTGGTCGGCTTTGTGCTGGCAAATGTGCACAGGATCCCTGCACGGGAAAGCCCCCAGGTCTGCAGAGCTGAACTGAGCACCCCAGCATCAACATCCAGGACACATCCACCAGAGACCTGAGCTGGCTCTGCCTGGGCCGCTCCTGGTGCACAAGGAGTGGGAAGGGCAATGCAGGTATTCAGACCCACTTGAGTCCAGATCACTTGGTGTTGCTACTGAGTTAACAAACCAAGGCAAAGTGGCATGGCTAAATCGTCATCAGTCCTATGCTGTATGGACCAGCCAGCCCAGCAGCCGGCCAGCTCAGTCCTCCCTGCACCATGCATGGAAAACGTGCCCTTAGACACCTTAGCCTCAGGTCAAAGCATATGGCCAAATCCCAGACCCAGCCTCTGCAGCTGAATGGATGCACATTGCTGGTTCAGGTAGTCCTTGCTCTGCCCTTCCCAGCAGGATTCGAGTCATCTTCAGAGGAGTGGCAGCCCCATTGCACCCTCAGCCCCCGGGGCTGCAGGTACCTGCGGGCCTGATGGGCCGGAAGGGTTCTTCACGGTCCATGCCTGCAGGCGGTCTGGTACCTCTGGGAAACATGGGCCCTCAGGGGACAGTGGCTGCCCTTGGGCCAGGAAGGTCACTGGCAGGATTTACACATCCTTCTTGTATTGCCAGTTCCTGTGCATCCCAAATTTATCAAGGGGCTGGGATTATAACCGCAAAAGGCAGGTACAAGAAAATCATTCAGCTTCTGTCACTCAGGAAGAGCTACCGTTGAGACAAAGTGCACTCGAGCCCTTCAGAAATGCTCATTAAAAGCAGGTGAAAAAGAAGAAATCTCAGGGAAAAACCTGAATGCCCAGCTCTGCTGGGCAGGGAGTGCTTCCTGAGAGAGTAGAGGCACCCAGGGCTCAGATGCTCTCGGCAGGACCCGCCTGCAAAGCAGGGTACATCCTCTGCGCCCCTGTCCCTGCAGTCTTCTCTTCTTTCTCTGCCTGTTTTTCTCCAGCCCTAAAACCAGGAAAAGCACCATGTGCCTCTGGATGTCACCAGGCTATGCGAGCCGGGGTTTGAAGGACATTTTAGCAAGCCCCAAGGGCACAGGGCTATGATAACCAAGGAGCTACAACTGTCCTCTTGTAAGTCTGGCTGAAAGGAGGACGTTTGCAGGGTGGAGGGGAGCCCATAACAGACCTTGGCGGTACCAGTACAACATCCCAGAGCACCAAGAGCTTTATCCCTCCTTCCTCTGCCTTCCTCTTCCCTTCCCTCTGCAGAGTAAAACAGAGAAAAGGCATTTCCCAGTGAAGCAGAAGCAGGTAGAGGTCAGGGGGCTGGCAGACCCGTGAGGCACTTGCGTTAGATGCTGCTGGGGTGATGCAGGCACGGAGGGAGGGGGGAAGCTCTGGCATCCCGCTTTTCCGTGTGTGCCAACACTGCAGAGGTGGGGCGTCCTGTTTGGTCCTGGGAGGAGCACCCACCTCCTGCATATGCAAACAGGTTGACAGAGGCCGACCAGCCAACTCCCCTTTCTGCCCAGGGCACAGATTGCTCTGGGGAGGGCACAGCCATGATAACACCCGCACCCTCTAGCCAAGGGGACTGGTGACCAGGATACTGCAGAAATGGGGACGCGGAGAAGAACGAAGCCAGGTTTAGCAAAGCAGAAGCAGCCCAGGTCCCTCAGACCGAAAGAGGAGCAGGAGGAAAGAAAATCTGAACTTTTGAAAGCAGCAAAATCGGCAGGAAAAAACGTTTTCTTTTTCTGCTTTAAATATTGGGGCTGTGAGAGTGTGTAACTGAATCAAAGACTTGTTGATGTCCATATTTGAAGAGGGGGGCTGAAAGAATGAAGTAAACCAAGGCCACAGCTTGGACCCCATTGCAGGGGGGAGAAATCACATCAAAGAAAGATGGACAAGTTTCGGATGATCTTCCAGTTCCTCCAGTCCAACCAGGAGTCCTTCATGAATGGCATCTGTGGGATTATGGCCCTCACCAGCGCCCAGATATACTCAGCCTTTGATTTCAACTGCCCCTGCTTGCCGCACTACAACCTGGTCTACGGGCTGGGCATCCTCCTGGTGCCTCCCTTCATCTTGTTCCTGCTGGGCTTTGTGCTGAACAACAACATCTCCATGCTGGCAGAGGAGTGGAGGCGACCCCAGGGCCAGAGAGGGAAGGACCCAGCTGTCCTGCGCTACATGTTCTGCTCCATGGCACAGAGGGCCATGATCGCCCCGGTGGTCTGGGTCTCGGTGACGCTGCTGGATGGCAAGTGCATCACCTGCGCCTTCTGCACCTCGGTGCCTGTGGAGACCCTGGGCAACGCCAGCCATCCCGGTCTCTCCCAAGGGGAGATGAAGCGGGTCCTCGCCCGCATTCCCTGCAAAGAGATCTACGATGGACAGGAGTTCATCGCCAATGAAGTGGCCATCAGGTACCTGCGCTGCATCTCACAGGTAAGAGGCATCATGGCTGTGCCCTCGCTGGTGGCTTGGGGTTAGGCACTGCCAGCCTTAGTTCTTCCCTCAAGGGAATGTCCTTGTTGAAATCAAGCTGCAGGGCAGCAGTACATGGCCAAGCTGTATGCAAAGATTCATTTAGAGAAAGTTCAGAAGGGGCTGATGTGGATGTTACTGCCTGGCTGGTGGGCTGTCACCCCCTCCCGTAACCCAGCGGTTGCCTGCGCTTCCTCTTGCTGCTTATTATAACACGTGCAAGCAATGGGCTGATAACCACCTATGCCACTTGCCTCTGCCGCCTGCGTGGAAATAGTCAGTGTGCACTTATTAACCATCCCAGGGAACCACAAATGAAGAAGTGCCACTAACCGTTTGTCCTGTGCTTAATTCCTCTCAAGCCCTCTGCTTCTGGCCACATTGGAGACAGGATGGCCTGACCCACTCGGGTCACTCATGTCCTCCTGTTTAAAAGCAGCTCGTCTCACTGACCTCCTTAGGACAGACAGGAATTATTATCCGCAGTTTAAGAGAAATGGAGGCACAGGGACTTCTCCAAAGACACAAAGCAGATTTTCCTGGGTAGACCCCGGTTCCCAGCTGCCGGGAAGCACTGGGAGCTGCAAAACAAGAGGTGTCACTTAGATACCCCCCTCCCAGCTGCTGTTTTAGAGGGCTGCATTTACAGTGGGGTTCACCCTCGGGAGCTCTGCCTGCACAGTCCTGGTGGCAGCCTGAGCTGAGACCGATGGTGAATAAGACAGACTGGACCTGGCTCTGCCCTTCCTGTCAGACCCCATTAGCAGGGGAGCCCGTCTCCGCTGCTCACCCGTGGTAGATGTATCGGAGGCAGGACAGAGGGCTGGGTGCAGGATTCAGTCTGGTGTTATTTATGGTCACTGCCTGCTGACGCCATACACGGCGAGAAGCGGAGAGGCGCTGCCTATGTGGGTGCACTGAACAAAATTTCAGCGCAGATGCACTGACATGGTACACCGAGTCTCCTCGTCCAGCTTTGCCATGTAAATGCAGCCAAACGTCAAATGGCCCAAAGTGGAGCCAGGCTCGTTCGCAGCCTGGGGGGCTCCTGCCAGCTGGTGGGAAGTGGTGGGAGCATGCTCTGCCTGCCTGTGACGGGTCCGGTTCCCCCCTCATCCCTGCAGGCTCTGGGCTGGTGCTTTGTGCTGCTGATGACCACACTGGCTTTCTTGGTCAGATCCCTCCGGCCCTGCTTCACCCAAGCCGCCTTCCTGAAGAGCAGGTACTGGTCCCACTACATCGACATCGAGCGCAAGCTGTTCGATGAGACATGTGCAGAGCATGCCAAGAGCTTTGCCAAGGTCTGCATCCAGCAGTTCTTCGAGGGCATGAGCACAGACCTGGCGGCCGCTCACTGCCACCCACCCAGGAAAGCCCCTGCGGATGTGGGAGAAGCCGCTGAGAAGCTCCTGGGCATCACCGACCAGGGCAGCATGAACGTGGCTCTGAAAAGCTGGCACAGATGCAAGCCCCCACTGCACCTCCACCCGCCTAGCCTCCCCAGTGGCAATGGCTGGGCAGGGGAAAAGCAGCCCCCCGCGCACCTCCCTGCGCCCCGAAAGGAGATGGCTGCCTACTACAGCCGGGTGTGAGGGGACGCAGGGCTATGCAGAGGCAGAGCCACATTTTTGGGAGAGGGGCTGCAGAGAGGGCAGGCAGGTGGGCGTCTGACCCAGGTAGAGGCGAGGGCCAGCACCACGGGGGCTGCAAGGGGACAGGCACCCAACGGGCTCGGTGGTGCTGGCGCAGTCCCATCTGCTCCCACATCCAATCCCACAGCATTGGTAATTCAGGCAATGAGTTTGGTACCGAGCGGGATGGCTACTCAAGGTCATGATGGACGAGCCCCAGGGATGTTGAAGGGCACGATGTGGCAGCCGGACAGACGTGCCGTGCGTCCCACACCACCAAGCACCAGGTTTGTGTTGTGGCGGTTGCCGAGGCAGACACTACCGGATCTGCAAAACTTCCTTTCTTTTACCACGTGCTCACCACCAGGCAGCGGGCGAGGGTTTAGGCAGTATTAACAATGCCCTGGTGGGGAAATAAGCTGGGGGTGCCCCTTTCTCACACCAAGCTGTGAAACCCCAAAAGTCTCCCCTTTAACCCCCCCACACTACATCCCCACAGACACACACTGTGAAACCCCAGAAGCCTCCCCATGTTAATGGGGTTACCCACACACACTATACTCTCACAGACACACACAGCTTCCGGGCCAAGAAAACCTTTAAAATAAATTTGACCCAAGCAACGACCTAGTGAAGGGACAACCCATATTGCATTACACGTGACATGAACGCTGTGGTTGGTGTCACAGGTACTGCTCAACAAGGAGCCCACAGAGATGCTCCTTGAAGGAAGTGTCTAGACAAGGAGAGCAGCTATCGCTCAGCAGCACAGAGGGTGGGGGTGAGGCCAACCCTCTGCCACGAATTTGCTGCAGGACAGTTTGTTCTTGCAATTTTACCTGGATTCCTCCCTGGCACAAAGACTGATGTTGAAAAGCTGCCTGGGTGTTTGTTTAAGGAGACAAATAAATAATTCAGGCTTACTGCTGAAGCTCTGTGCTCACGCACAAGGATTTATAAAAGCTATTTACAAAAGCTGTTGGCGTTTCTTTGTTTCAATTGGATGAAAAGGACAGGGGAGGGGGGCCCAGGCCAAGCCCGGGGTGCTGAGGCCACGCGAGTCGGGGTGTTTTGCCGGTGCGTGGTGGCCAGCAGCGAGCCGGCCCTGGCCCTCGGAGGAGAAGCCGGGGAGGCACCGCTGACCCTACGCAATACCAGGTGGCTGCCCATTTCCATAGAAACCGAGGATGACGGGATGCAGGCCCTCGAGGTGACTACGGAAATGGCAGCCCGGAAGAGCGTTCCCTGGTGGCCCTGATTTTATTGCTGATACGCAGAAGCAAAACCCCTTTCCTGTGTCGCATCCCTTTTGAAATGCTCATCCCCTTGAAATTTCTGCTGCCGCGTTCTTGTTCAAACCAACTTATTACAGCTGGCTGGTAACTGAGGTGACTGTCGTTTGCATAAACCTTAATTATCGGTGTGTAACTCCACAGAGGCTGTGGGGAGAGGAGAACAAAGGACCAAAATGACGAGGAAATTCTCCGAGCTGCTGTGAGAGCGCCTTAGCAAGCTCATAGTCAAGGGCAGGCTGAATCTGGCTGACTCCCAGGAGAAAGGAGCGTGACACAGATTTATCATTAATCTTCACACCCCAAACTTTAATTAAGGCACCTGCCCAGAAATTAATAGGCACAAAACCTGATTTACAAAGCAAAGGAGATTGAAAGATAAAGGCGGTTTCCACTCCTGTTATTTGCAGTTCAGCGCTGCTAATGGCTCGCCGAGAAAGGCACGCTCAGAGTCCCCACAAAGGCAAGCGGCGTGCAGGGCTGGTAAGCTCCGCGACAGAGCCATTAAGATACTGAAAAATCAGCGTGCATTTGCAAAGAGAAGCTTTTGCACTTTTAATTTAGATTTTTTTGGATCAGAGCTCTGCCCCCATGCAGCAATTTCAGCAGTCGCAGTGTCCCTGCAAGGCGGGCAGGGTGTCCTCTCTTTCCTGGATTTTGGGGATATCTTTCATTGCCTTTGGGAGGAGACTGCTTACTAGGGAACCCAACACAGCCCCTGAGATTTCAGCCGGGCTGTGGTCCCGGTGCTGAGCCTGGTTAGCAGCAGCCCCCAGCGAGCCCCAGGGCCCCCAGCCCTAAATCTGGGGGTAAGAAGGAGGACTTGGTCCAAAACACCCAGCTGAACTGCCAACGCTGGGCTGAGCTTAGCTTTGCTCAGAGCTGAGGGGAACACGGGTGTTGCTGAAGATTTGCCTGTGCTGAAGACATCCTCTGGGGAGGTCTGAGTCTAAACCCAGGGACACGGCGACGAGGAGGCTGGGGAAGGAGGATGGGGGCCTCCGGCCTCTGCAACAGGCTGGGCGGGAGCTGGAGCCGAGGGACAGACAGTGGAGAGGAGGGAGCAACGTAAGGAGAAAGTGTGGCGTGCTCGGCTGCCTCGCAGGCATCGTTCCGCGGAGGAAGCAGCGAGCGGAAAAGCCGAGCCAGGCAGGAATGCATCGCGCTCGCCAAATCTGGGGCTGTGCCCAGCCCCGCACGCATGGCTTCCCCGGCCCCACTCAGCCCCCACCACCCTCCGCAGCAGCCTCGCTGCTTGGTCCCAGGCAGTGGGAAGCGAATCCTGGTTGCCCGACAGAGCTCATTACAGCAAGTTCCTGTTTCTCCCAAAAACCCAGCCAGGCTGGCATCTGCCCTGCTGGCTCAGCCAGCTCCCATGCACAAAAGCAGCAGTTTCTGCCCCTTCATGTAGGACCGAGGGCTTCTCCCACACTGCCCCTGCCTGCCTAGGGTGGCTCCGGGCTCCTGCGCAGCTTGGGTACCACCCTCAGTTGAGCTGGGTCCCACCAGCATGACTGCATCCCCTGGGGACCACGGGTGCTGCATCCACCCCCCAGGCTGGGGGGCTCCAGCATTTCCCCTTTGCACCCCAGAAAGGCGCTCCATCGCTCCAGTCCTCCAGGCAGACGCTGGGCCGTCCCGGCCAGCCTTTGCACAGCTGCATCGCGGGTCTGAAAAAGGACGATATGCTTTTTCCAGTGACTCATTCTCAGCCTTTCCTTTCCTTTTTTTTTTTTTTTTCTTTTTAAAGGCACAACCTCAGCCTTGCACCCAGCAGAAGCCAAGCGCCTGCTCTTCGCCCCACCCAAGCACAGGGCCCGAGAACAACCTCCTCCCTCCTCCCAAAAGCCAACAGCCCAGGGCACGTTGCAGACTGAAAAAGGAAGCTGCTAAACTCTTAACGCTGTTTTCATCAGCTTTCGCTTTGCCCACCAGCCCGGCCTCAGCCGCATCCCCTCTTCTGCAGAGTCCACGCGCTCTCGGGAACCCCCCACAGCCAGAGCTTGAGCAAAAACCACACGAGGAGCTGAGAAGGCTCCAGAACTGGTTTCAACAGCTTTTGAAGTAAGTGACTTCATTTTTTCTTGCTTTCGTGCATGTTTCAGGGGAAAGCTTTAACAGAAGCTGCTAAAAAATGATCTGCCGCCAAAACCTTTTTCCTCCCCTTCTACCCACCCCTCTCTCCCAGACAGGCACCATAACCCCCAAGCAGAGGAAGGGTAACCCCCCCCAAAATGGCATACTCCCCTTTGCCAGCTCCTCTTATTTTTGCTTTGCTCGTTGCCAAACGCTCTCAGGAAGGTCGCAGGGCCTTGTGTATCAGGGCTATTAACAGGGTTTTGAACCCCATAGACTAGAACAAGCTTGCAGGTTTAGCGTCTGGCTGCAAACGTGGGGTACCCCAAAGCGCGGCAGCCGGAGCGGGGGGCCTGGCTCCCCGTCACATGGCTGCAGTTTTCAGCTGGTCTGTCTCCTTTGTCGAGGGAGTTTTGCATATGGAAAACAGGGGAAGATGCAGGAAGACATTAAGGCCTGCTTGTGTTTGAAGTCAGCAATATCACAGTGTGGCTTTAAAGGGATTGCCACGGATTAGACACAGCGGGGAACCGAGGCCAATTTTCTGCCCCCTTTCCCCTCCACTGCCCCACAGAGGAAGGGGGAAAACCAGGATTTGGTGGGGCAGCAGATGAAGCAAAGCGCAGGAGTGATTTAAAGCATGGTGCATGAGCAAGCCTCGTACAAGAGACCATAAGGATTAAGGTGCCTTTGTCTCCTCTGCATGAATATCCCTGGAGCCTTTTCCCTGCAGCTGGGGCTGGCCCAGGGAAGCCTTCCTCCCAGCTGGGAGATGCCAGCATGGCGGCAGAATTTCGGGCAGCCCTGCTGCGGGTCAGGGCTCCACGGGAGCCCCGGATGTGTGCCGAAGCTGCAAGCTGCCAGGGACGGTTAGTTGGGTGCCCGGGTCCTTCCTGTCTCCAGCAAACCCCAGTGACAGCAGTTCCCCTGAGGCCAGCGGGTTTCGTCACATGGGTGAGGGCTCCTGGAGCTACCAAGGTGCTTGGGGCTTCCCGAGATGAAACCCTGTGGGGATGCAGCGAAGATGGGAAGTCAGGTGATAAATTAATTAAATGCAGGTTGCAAGTGGCATGGGGAAATGGGCATCGCTGCAGAGGGCATGGATACACTCCCCAGTTATTTCTCTGTCCTTCAAAAAGTCAGGGCAAATGCTTGCCCCTGTTTGGTCCTGAGTGCCTGCAGGCCACGCAGCCCAGCAGTGTTGGTGGGGTGGGCATCCCGCTATAACCAGTGTTGTACTGTGAAAAGGTGCTGGAGGAAGCCGCACAGGCGAAGGGCAGTGAAGAGCATCTCTGGCACAGAGGTGTGCTGGTCAAGGGGCTCAATTTCAGGCCAGCGATTAGAGGCTGAGCCAGGACTGCGGGCCAAGACAGTGCGCGTGGTTATGTCAACCAACCGTGGGAGAGCGAGAAATCACCCTGCCACACCTAATCCCAGCAAAAACTCCTACATAATTGCTGACCCAGCTCTACTGGCATTTGGTGTTTGTATCCTGGGTCATCAAGATAAGCTTCGATTTCTCAGAAAGTAACTTCTCTTGCAACAGTCCCTGAGCATCCCCTCCAACTGTCAGCAGAGGCTGCTCCTGCCTGGTCCTCTCCATCTCCCTGCCCCCAAACTTGCTGGGCCATCTCGCAGCACCTCTTGCTGCCTCCCTGACATACCTTTGCCTATTACTAAATATTAACTCATCAGGTCGAAAGAGGGAGGCAAAAGCCACAGCACTTGCAAGGGAGCGCAGCACCAGCATGCACGTGCTGCGTGCGCCTGGGCTAGCGTGAGTCAGCAGCAAGGGCTGGGGACGCATCCCAACACCACCACTACGATCCAGTTTCCCCAATAACACAGCGTCCTCCTTTGTTGCAGGCTTGAGAGATCAGAGTGTCCGGCAGCGACACTGACAGTAATCGCCTCTGCGGGAGGTGACTAAAACCAAAGAGAAGGAAAGGCGACAGGGGCAGAAACAGCTGTCCCATTGGTAATCTGCCCTGCAGAAACACTTTAGGAGGGGTTAGTGGGAAACTGAAATGACTGAGATTTCCCTCGCCGCTTAGCCTGAATTCCTCTTCAGCCCCTTTTGAAGTATCCCTGCCATCAGCAACCAGCTCCAGACTCTGGGACACCAAGCAGGAGGAACGGACAGCAGTGGCAGTCGTGCTCCTACAGCAGCCCCTTGCACATCCTCCGGCCCACGGCCATTTCACCCCCCATCAGCGTGTCTCTCGGCGCTCCGAGGTAGACCAGCACGGCTTCCCACTGCAGTACACGCCTCCTCTCAACCCTGGGACGAGATGGCCGCCCTCATCGCCGAGAACTTCCGCTTCCTCTCCTTGTTCTTCAAGAGCAAAGATGTGATGATCTTCAATGGTTTGGTGGCCCTGGGCACAGTGGGGAGCGAGGAACTCTTCTCAGTCGTTGCCTTCAACTGCCCCTGCTCCCCTGCCCGCAACTACATCTACGGGCTGGCCGCCATCGGCGTCCCAGCCCTGGCCCTCTTCCTCATCGGCGTCATCTGGAACAACCACACCTGGAACCTGGTGGCCGAGTGCCACAAGCGTGGCACAAAGAACTTCTCTGCCGCCGCCACCTTCCTCCTCTTTGGCTCCATCATGGGCCGAGCAGCTGTGGCACCTGTCACCTGGTCGGTCATCTCGCTGCTGCGTGGGGAGGCTTACATTTGCGCCCTCAGCGAGTTTGTCAGGCCATCCTCCCTGGACAAATTCCCAGCTGACTATGGGGCCGAGGTGCTGGCCAGGTTCCCCTGTAAAGATGTGCCAGCGAACCTCACCAAGTTCAGGGACGAGGTGACGCGGAGGCTGAGATATGAGTCCCAGGTAGGCACACTGGGGAGAAAGCCACACAGAGTGGGTAAGACCACCTTGCCGTGTCCTAACGCAGCCTCTCTCTTCTCTCTCAGCTCTTCGGCTGGCTGCTCATCGGCATCGTTGCAGTCCTGGTTTTCCTCACCAAGTGCCTGAAGCACTGCTGCTCGCCACTGAGCTACCGGCAGGAGGCTTACTGGGCCCAGTACCGCTCCAACGAGGACAAGCTCTTCCGACGCACGGCCGAGGTCCACTCCAGGATTCTGGCAGCCAAGAACGTGAAGCACTTCTTTGGCTTCGTGGCACTGGACAAGGAGGAGAAGGAGCTGGTGCAGGAGTTCCCGGTGGAGGGCGTCCAGCCAAGCCCCCAGTGGAATGCCATCACGGGTGTCTACATCTACCGGGAGAACAAAGGCTTTCCTCTCTACAGCCGGCTCCACAAATGGGCCAAAGGGGTGGAAGGAAATGGGCCAAGCCCAGAAGGCCACGAAATGCTCTTTTTGGCTTCCTAAGACAGACAGGTGCTGGCAGCGGTTCCCCAGACTGCCTGGCAGGCCTACCAGTATTGGTACACGGCTGAGGGATTCACTGGGAATATTCCTCCCAGCAGGATTACTTCTCTCAGTGGGTAAACAGGGATCAACAGCCTCAAGGTAGAGGCTGATAAGCAATACACTGAGCTGGGGAACCCCTCCCATGGAGACAACCGTCTTGTTGCTGCTCCCAGAGACACAAGGGGAGCAAAGAGCAGATGCACACCTTACCTCCAGGCTGCCAGTGCACCCTGCCATCTCATGCACCAGCAGAAGCCTTGGGGAGCAAGAGGTGGGCACATTTCTAACCATGACTCCTGCAGTCCCACTTGTCTCCCACACGGGTTAGCCCCAGCCGTCCCGCACACCTGCTTGTTTTATTGACATTGGTATCTTCTTAAGGAGTTGTGCGGTGCCTGTTAAGCAGGCAAGTCCCAGAGCACTTTACAGACTTCACAACGCAGGGAAAAGAGGGAAGCAGTGGGCAAATTCCTGTGGCAAGGGGGATGCAATAGCACCTGGGAAGGAATGGGTCAGTAATACAGCAGCACACCGAGTAACTGAGAGACTAAGGCAGGAGGAATTACCAATATTCCCGGTATTCAGAAAGACACTGTAATTACCAAGTTGGAATTTGGGTAGGACACCAAACTCCCTTTGTTCTTACTGAAGTGCCTGGCAATATTTAATGAGCCTAAACGGTAACAACCATGAGTTTATAAACCCAGAAGATGGCACCACCAGCAGAATAGCTTTTGGGCTCGGTGGAGGCTGAGAGGAAGCAGTACCCGCAGTGAGCCGCACCACTGTCTACAGTTTATCACATTTTTCATCCAACCATCGGATGAGAGTCCTGTTTGTTTGGGTTACAAGTTGCAGCAAGACCTCAGCCAGATTTAGTTTTACATATATGTATATATACACATATATATATACACTATGTAATTGTAGTTAGTTAGCTGTATTAATGGAGCATCTTTCTTCAAGGGAAAGGGGACGAGAAAGTTGCCAGCCAAAAGACCACATTACATGCACCCATCTGCTGCACAGGGACTGCAGCCCTAGTGACGAGGGACAGTATGAACAGGATGAAGGGAGCAGCCCTCTCCCTACCCTTCTACCACTGAATTTTCTTAAACTCTTTCCACTGTCTTAAATGGTCCCTGTAGCAGAAGGTCTCTTTTATGGACTTGGCTATACTCTGAGAAAGCAAAGCCAGCAAAGGTGTAAAATTACTGCCCTCACCAAGACGCTGTGCTGACTATGGCTTCAAGGCTGCTCTTCTGGCACTGCACAGTCCCTTTCTCCCAGGGGTCAGCCCTACGCACCCAACACTGTTTCAAGAGTTGACAGGACAATGAAGTTTGGTTTTCCTACTTGTACTGTTTCTTTATTGGTACAACTTCCTTTTATACTGTGTTGTTTACCGAAAAGCCTTAAGTTGTTCAAAAAACGACTCAAACCCACAGAACTCAGAGGGGCTTACACACAAGGAGATTTGAAATAAATTATTAAATAAGCGTTATTTTTCATTGCTGTCTGAGCTGTGTTTTTTCAGGGGGGCACAAAAGGCATAATTTAACATTCTCTTTGAACTCAAGGACTGGTAACTTATTTTTTCTTTCTATTAAACATTCGGATTCTCTCCTATTGAGATGACCCCAGAATGTGAAGTTTTAAAATATTACACATATTACAAGTTAGTAACACTGCTTTTTAGTTATTCTTGCAGTGAGTACCACTAATCTTGTACATCAGGATACACAATTGCAGCAAAGGATGGAAAACATATTTAGAAACCTTTTTACAGATATGTCCCCTTGCAAGAACAAGCTGGAGGGTATTACTTCATATAAAGAAGCTGGAACACCACTTAATGGGCGAGGACTCCCAGGATCCCTGTTCAGCTTCTCTACAGATTTGCCTTGCATTTGTGGGGAGGCTTGGCTCCCAGCCTCACCATCAACTAATCTGCAGGAATGATCAGATGCAAGTTAAATGAAATTGCATTAACTTGAGATGAAAGAGAGTTCATTTGCATTTCTCCTTACTGGCCCTCGAGTGCGAACACGCAGACACGCACGCCACCCCCGCATGCAGGTCAGCAGATGCAAGGTAACTTGCTGAAACAAAGCAGCGTTCCTCTTACTTCCTTTACTTCCCTTGCCTTCCTCCTTGATAGTCCTAGTTGTTCCTTTGAACCACCTCCACTTCAGTTCCTTCTCCTCCCCTTCCCTCCTTTGAAGGAAAGGGGCAAGACACGTAATGCTTGGGAATGGATTTGGTTATCCTAATAAACCATGAGCACAAACCAGCTTTTGTTCTGTTTACCTCCCTTCTCTTCTCCATTAGCTCCAGCCACTTTCCATGTGCTGGGATGGGCTAGGGGTTTGTCCAGCTTGTCCGTTTTTCCTCCCTCTTGTTGGAGAGGCACATTTGAGTGAACAGCTGACAGTGAGGAGTGGAGCAAGCCACCACACTCAGAAATACTTGTAGGGACTTTTTTTTAACCCCTCTCCTCTGCCGCCCTGAGAATGGCCCTCGCTGAGACAGCCCTGGACTTCTGGCCTTTGTAGCCCATCGGCACCCTCACAAATACCCCTGCTGTCCCTGTCGCTCATCCTCTCCCAGTGACGATGCTGAGGTGAGGGACGTTAACCCACGTGGCTTTACCCACCAGCACAAGCAACCAGGCTAGGCTTCTCACCAAAACGCCAACAGGGAAATCGAGCTGCCTGTCTTCCCGGCATGCCAGATCATGCAAGCTGCGAGCTCACACTCTCTCTGCTTTTCCCCCAGAGGCCGAAAACCACCCCATCGTAGAGCAGCCTACAGGTTGCCAGTTAGGGAACACTTCCCAGCAGCAAGATGGGTTCAAACCAGGCTCCTCCAGTATGGAGAATTACACACAGGTCTTTCATTTTCCCTGCTGACTACTGTAGGGACTATAATAGCCCCAGTAGTCAAGAAGAAATAATACCTCAAAGGGATCTTGGTTTCTATTGCAACACTTATTTACATATTCTATTATATAACTAATTAATCCAAAAGAAAAAGCCACCATCGTTGCAGCTCTGTTCTTAAAGAAAAACAGCAGCTGCTACTGGATGTTGCAAGCAGCCTCTTCCTCTAGAAGAGCATTAAGAAAAAAAATCTGAGTACAGTACCCTGCTCTCCCTTGGGGGCAAGAAGTGAAATGACTTGTTTCTGGATCCCAACGGACTTGGGAATGAATTAAATGCTGAATCATTCAGCCTTGCCAACAGTGGGCATTCACAGAGGCAGAAGAGCTGGGTCCTGCAGAGCTCTGGTTTTGAGTTCAGAAAACCTACAATGAGTAAGACTCTTCAAGTCTGGTATTTCAAAACTGGACACCCACTCGCTAGTGTCTACATTGGATGATCACACCTGCTCGCACACTCTGCTCTTCCTCTTGCCTTCAGTTCTTCATCTGTAAAACATGTGCATGATCACAGCCACATCTTACTGCAATTACAAGAATATGGGTCATAAGGCACCGACACCAGTGACAGAGCCTACGTAAGTACCCAAGACACCTGGCTTTCTCCAAGCAGAAGGTTAGATTGGGATGACGTTTTTTCAGCACAGAAAAAAACCCACTTTTTTCTTTGACTTCACTGATTTCTCTTAAGAGACAACAACTACTGAAAATCACTATTTTTTCTGTCATCAATCCCTGGCAACTTGTTATGACAGATGGTTGCAATCAGGGGATCACAGCAAGTGGATGCTGCGGGCTTTAAAGGCATATGCCCTTTCAGCTGAAGAGGCAAGAGCATCCTGGGCTGCACCAGAAAGAGCATTACCAGCAGGCTGAGGGAGGTCATCCTTCCCCTCTACTCTGCAGTGGTGAGACATTTGGGGTGACGTGTCAAGTACTGGGCTCCCCAGTAGAGATACAGGCTTACTGGAGCGAGTCCAGCAGAGGGACAGGAAAATGATTATGGGACTGGAGCATCCATCATACAAGGAGAGGCTGAGAGAACTGCAGCTGCTCAGCCTGAGGAGAAAGCTCAAGGTGGATCTTATCCACATGTATAAATACCTGATTCAAGGATGTAAAAAAGTGGGACCAGACTCTTCTTAGTGGTGCTCAGTGACAGGAATTCCATTTAAATGTAACGCTCTTTTTACTGTGAACATGGTCAAACACTGGAACAGGTTGCCCAGAGAGGTTGTGGAGTCTCCATCCTTGGAGAAATCAAAACCAAACTGGACATGGTCCTGAGTAACCTAGTCTAGTTTGAACCAGAAGATCTCCAGAGGTCCCTTCCAACCTCAATTATGCCACAATTCTGTGTTGCTCTGCCAACTTCTAGGAGCACAAAGGCACTAGAGATATATCTTTCAAAGTGTTAACTCAGCTGAGAGGCAAGAATCTTCTCTGCCATCTTGACAGAGAGAGAAATCAATTTATAAGACATCACTGTACCTAAAAATAGTGGGTCATGACTGCACCATTTCCACGGGAAAGTAGAACAGGTATGGCTGATGTTTGTGTTGATTATAAAATAGTATATATTTAAAAATGTGTCTTCAAAGTTATCAACAGACTAGGAACATTTTTAACATCCAGACAAAGCTGCAAACATTTATCAAATCTTTTCCTTTGATTGTTTGTTCTTTCCAGTTTGGTTTGGTCATAGACCAATACTCTCCAGAAACTCACTGTCCATGGACACTCACAGCAGAACTCCACACCTGTCAGCTCCCACACTGCATGGAGAGTTGAGTCTCTCGGCTTTTACTTGCGCTGTACTTAGGTGTCAGCAAAGGAACTCTTGGTCTCCACATACTCAAGTGCTGCTCTTTTAACAGCCAGGACACTTTCTGTTGTACCAAATTTCTTCTCATAGTCCAGGTAGCGTTTAAAGAAGAATTTCATCTTTTTTGGTGCCAAGCTCAGATGTATGACCCTCTCAAAGATGTCCCTGCAAGAAACCAAAGTGATTCAGATTGCTGTGTTGGTGACAGCACTCAATACAAGCCCTGTATCCTGCCTTTGAACAAAGAGCAGAAAGTCAGGGGAGACATTCAATCTGCTGTGAAGTGCTGGTACTTGAAGAAAGGGATTCCTGACAACTGGCCAAAACCTCGAAGTAAAAGCCTTCTATTTGCTTGCAGAGCTCTAAGGCTGCTGGTCTACTTAAGCTAAGATCCAGCCACTATATTTGACCCTGCATTCATTAAGTGGATGTGGCTGGATCCATAGTGCGGGAAGCTGGACTTCCTTTTGTCAACTCTCAGAAAAGAAAAACAAAAGAAAAAAGAAAAAAAAGGTTTCTCCATTTTTAAATGTTACAAGATACAGAAGGGCTTGATCTCACCCTTCAGATACAAGGCAATTCCTCCAGAGGGACAGGTGAACCTCAGTGCAAGTCCTCTAGTTTCTGTCATGCAAGCCACTACCTACAAACCAGTTCCCCTCTGCCCTGTGGATCTCCTTGGAGTCTCCTCCATCCTGGCTAGGATAAGCACTTCTGCACACCACAGTTTTCTTTCTCTAGGTGATAAAAATTCTCTTTTGCTCTGCTCTGGGAAGCCCTATACAACTTCGTGCTACTGGGTAGCTCTGCTCTTTTCAGATGTTGCTCCAAGCACTGTACTCTGCCCCTTCCCAGCCTGCTGTAGCGCAACTCACCGTACTTCCTTCTGGCTGCCATGTTTGATCATGATGTCCATGTAGATGGACCAGATGTCTGTTCGCTTGGGATAGCTGCTGAGGGTGCTCTCAAAGAGGGCCTTGGCATGTTCTGGGTCCCCAAAACGGAACTCTAGCTGTGCAAACCTTGAAATGACATCCACATCTGCAACAAGTAATGACATGTTAGGGTATCACAGCAGCTCTCTTCCCTATGAAAAAACACAAGTGATAATTACACAGAACAGAGGCAGGCACAGAGACAGCACCATCTCTAACCGGAGACAAAAGGCTCTACTGTAAAGTGATTCTGGACCAAGGTGGGATTCAGAGGGGGAGAGGGAAGGGTCACAGTTCACTTTCCATTTCAGCTCTCTGCAGGAGACAGAAGTTTATTCTTACATTCAAAATGCATCTTGCAGCATCCACAGGCAGCCCCACAAACCTGGGACTAGACTAACTAAACTTTTCTAGACGGCTGTAAGACTCAAAGTCACCTTTGCTTTGGGTGCTTTGCTTTTGCCCATCACAGCAAATTCTATTACAGGAGGATTTAGGATTGATACCCAGGCTGAAATTTCCCTTCCATTGAGGGTCAAGGGCAGCATGTTCAGCACCAACTGGTTGCACTTTTCACTTGTTACAAACATTGTCACAGGCAGAGATATCAGAGAGCAGTCCATCTACTGGAGACCTGTCAACACATGGTCCACATTAAGGATGGGGAAGAGAGTGCTTACGTTCTTTGGTAGGCAAAGCTTTGAGAGCACGCTCCAAAAGCCTGTGTGTAGCTTCGGTCTGGCCTTGCTTCAGGAGGAAAGAGGCGTATTTCAGCCACACAGATTTCTCCTGACGGAAACGCTTCAGCATTGTGTGGTACAATTCTTCTGCTTTCTGGAAGGGCAGAGTTGGGTTAGATCACACAGACTCAAAATAAAGCCTTCTAGCTTTAAAACTCTTACTCTTGGCCCAGGTATCTCCAAACACTTATGACAGAAAAGCAAGTATCAATAGTTCCTTGTCTGCTGTCAATCATGACTACTAATCCCAGTTAGGAACAGGATACGCCTAACATCTGACCGCTGGAAGCTTATACAGCCAGCATTGGTAGTTTACTGGCATGACTGAATGGGATACGTGCCTGGGACCTGCTTGCACGATCTTACCTTGTACTTCTCAGAATTGGCATAGATGTCACACAGATGCTGGAAGACTTTCAGAGGTTCATTGTATTGAACAGCTCTCTCAAAGACCTTCATCAGTGACTCCTCGGTACCATACATGTTCTCCAAGTTCAGCAAAGCTACCCAGATATTCAGCTTCTCCTGTTCTTCCCTTAAAGCAGATGTTAATAAGAATAGTTAGCCTTTTACCAGTCTTCATCAGCTTTTTGCAAACCACTCTAGAAAGACTCGCTGACCCGTAGCCTCCCTCTGGGACAAAGGAAAGGAGCACACTGCTCACTGAAACACCACTTCTGGAATCGAGCACAGCAGTTGTTTCACACTACAACTTTTGATCACTGTTGTTTGCAATTAAAAAACCACAAGGATGATTCAAGAAAGCATAATGTACTTAACCATATCATAGAAATTATTTAATACGCAAAAGTGCAGCCCTATGAAAAAGCAACAAGTGTTTTATGGTTTGTTTCATGCTTTGATTTAAGGACAACACCACTGACAACATTATGCTCTTCCAAACCCTTCCAACTGCTCAGAAGTATATCCGTGCACTCAGTGATATCTTGGGGAGTTACTGCGCTCATGAGCTGCTGCAAGTCAGCTGCAGGCCAACTGTGGTGACTCAGGCGAGACCGTCAAAGGCCCAGCTAACAATTGCTACCATTTAATACTTTTGAGGTCACTGAAACAGACTCTACCACTCCCCACACACGTGCACACGCTGACAATGCTACCAATGCTCTCCTCCCACCACAACTACCCCACCATGATTTATTCTTTGGGGCAAAGAAAGGCAGAGCCCCATTATTACCTGAAGCAGATTGTTTTAAGTGCTCTCTCTGCTACAGCTCTGGCCTTCTCAATCTCGGTAGCCTGGAGGTGAAAAGCCATGTACTGTAGCCAGAGGATGGAGCTGTTGGGACTGCTCAGCACCAGGCGGTCAAAGTCATCTGCTGACTGGGGCTGTCGATCAGGGTCCATCAGAGCTGCCTCTAATTTGCAGAGCTCCTTCTCCTTCCTCTGCTTCTCTAGTTCCTTCTCCTTCTTTGTTTGTTTCTTCAGCTGAAAGAGCGAAAAAGGAGGACTAGGGAAAGGCAGGCACTTCATGTGGGAATATGCAGGCCCAACTAAAGCACAGCCAGACCGCAGTATGTCCAAGGCTAGCCAGTTTTCACTGGAAGAGATGAGGCCAACTGTTTAAGAGGAGGAAAATGGTACACAGACCCCACCCCTTCACACACAGTTCACACCTCCAAGAAGAGCAGCAGTACACGAAATCTTATTTCTTTTAATGAAATACATTGAGGGACCAAACACTTCGCTAGTCTTGCACCCCTGCTGCAGGATTCACACTTCACCCCTCCCTCTCATTCTTCCATCTTTACCCTCTGGGCCAGTGGTCACCACCTCCCTCCACTCTGTAAAAATCCAGGATACATGGGGAGAAATTGTGCAAGACTGGGGTATGTGGCTGGATCACCAGGGTGACTCAGGTCTAAACTGGGAACTGACAGTGCCATAGTTCTCTGCACAAGGCAGCTATACCTCGGGCAGCAAAGTATCAGCCATGCATGGTCTTTACAGAGGTGAGTTTTGAGGGACAGGGGAAATCCTGAAGAGCAAACATGAAAGCAATTCATGAGCTTGTTTCTGATTTTGCTGAATTGTTCACACTGGAAAACTCTTCTACGAATTTACAGCATAAAAGAATTTTTTTTGGTGTTTTTCTAAATAAGAGGATCGTACTTTGAAAAGGGTTTTTACCTTCAGGTTTTCCTGTAAATTTACAACACTCAGAAAAGTAAAAACAGAGCTGACACCAAATACAAAAATTTTACTTTCATGAAAATGTTTGTTTGACCCTAAATAATGATTTATTTTTTTTTTAGCATGTCAACATGAGAAGCCGTATTTTCACGCAGCCATGCTAAAATAGGGCCTTTTCTCCTCTGCTTCAGAGATATCTGCTGCTAAGCCCAGTGCTTGGAGTAGTTAAGGAAGCTCTGTATTAGCTGTAAGAGATGTTTCCTTGGGTTAAAAGGCTTTGCTATGGGGCAGACAGACAAGCAAATACAGAGACATCACATTACAGCCACTATGTGGTGTCTCCTGTGCAGGCAACACTAGTACACAGTACCTTAGACTTTGGATCCTCCTCCTCCTCGCTTTCTGAGCTCTCTTCCTTCTGATTCGGCACAGACATATCCATTGCATTCATGTCTTCTTCCCAGGTGAAACCCATGGAAACCTGCAGCCTGGGAGCTTCACCAGGTTTCTTTATCTGTTTGAAGGAAGACAGAGAATGCCCTGGGTTTTAATTCGAAGTTTTTACACTGAGATCAGACAACTGCTGTTTGCTTGTGGCTTCGCTCTGGCCAGTACTATTGACTTCTCACACTTGCAAACAGCCCACCAGCAAAAACATTAAACTCTGGTCACCTTTGCTGTAATATAAAATCAATCCATCTAAAGCCATTTTCAGATGACACAAACACCAGTCTGTGTCACTGCTATCTGCAGCAATGACACTTATTGTCACCCAAGTCAAAACTGACACATCTCAATAGGGCTGGAAAGTAATTTCAGGCTCAGGTTCTCCTCCAAACTTCTCACCTTAGATTTCTTTTTAGCTGCCTCTTCCTCCTGGTCATCATCCTCCTCCTCCCGGTAATATACCTCAATTCCACTGTCATTTTCATCTGCTGGGCAGATCTTCTTTCTTTTTGGCTTCGTCTCCTGCAACAAGGGGAAATGAGTGGATGGTGGAGGGCAACAACTGAGAAGAGTCTTAAAGGCAATTCCAATCACAAAATAAAGAGCCTGACATCAGAGAGAAGGTGGTGCCCTGGCACAGCATCCCCCACTATTCTCTCACATAACAGAGACAACAGAGAATAAACCCATGCTCGCCTACATATGGTGCCAAGACCAACAGAACGGGCCACACAGGCAACACAACTGGGCTGCTAATTCAGTTAACTCCTACCCAAATGGAATAGTTTCTGATCTTTGCTAATCTCGAATGCAATTTAATCTTTTTTTTCCTACTCTGTGTAATTCCTCAGTCTGATCCCAGTGGATCTTCCTAGTCCCTTTGATATTGGGGCCAACCAAGTCCTTTAGCATGTTTCGCTCAATCACATGCATACCTGCTCACTTTCAGAGTTTCCTCTTCTCCGTTTTGTCTTCTGCTTAAGCTTTTCTTTCTTTTGCCTATCATTTGCCTCTCTTTTCTCTTCCTCTGCATCATACCGTGGTAGGCCTAGGGATTCAGGTAAGACGCTTGGCATTCCAGTGTCCTCAGGCAGGAGAGAGAGCTCAATGTGTCTTTCTGTTACACTGCGATGAGTTGCAAGGAGTAGCAGGAGAAGATGAGAAAAAAAAAAATTTGAGCATTTACAATGACTGCAAGGATATGAACCTCTTTCAAATATTCCCGGCTTTTATCCTCCCTCTTTCCATTCTCTCCTTTCTAATTCATGGCCCCTTTCAAAGAACGTCGGAACGTACCCAAGCACCTTGGCAGTGAGCAGCTTTCCTCCAGGCAGGTACTTTTCATATAATGAGTGTTTATGCACAAAGTAAGGGGAAACATTCTGGAACAAGATTCGGCCCAGAAGAGAAGCGGACAAGCTGAGAAGAGGAGAAAAACAAAAACATAAGTATTCCATAGCAGGGGTGAGAACCGAAAAAAAAAGGTGCAGTGACTATATCTGTGGTACCACCAGTTCTGTATAGCATCACCCAAACTTTACTTACTGTAATTTCAGAGGCTCAAGAAAGCAGCAATGACATCTTGATTCCCAGGACGAAATTCACTTTGCAACATCACACTACACCACAGACCACCCCCAAACAAGATTCCAGAGTCATACATTCAAAATAAGTTCTCCAAGACCCCTCACTTCCCAGCATAATTTTCTTATGCTACTCACCCAAAGAATACACCTGACGGAGTGATTGATTTGACATAGCCTCTCACTAGCTGGCCTTTTTTAACATCCTTAATATCTGTTATTTCAACATCCTCTACTTTGCTGTTGCTCTTTGGGTTTAGCCTAAACAAAAAGAGAGGTTAGAAGTTAAAGCACTTGTCTGAATAATCCATGTTCTGGTCTGGATATCAAAAAAAGAAATCAGTATTAACAACAGCTAGTACTTTCTGGAAAATGTACCAGATCAGAGACACCCTTCGGTTTATTCAAATGTACTAATGGACTATCTGCATCTCTGACAAGCCATACATAGCATTAGAGAGTAAACATGCTGCTGTAAAAAAAGACAAACAAACCAGATCAGCCTGTCTTCCTCCGACACTAAGACTTTGAGGAGAGTAAAATGGTGTCTGAAGTTTTGCACAGAATTGACTTGGGGTTTTTTCCACTTATTTCTAAGATTCTTCATTCCACATGGTTTACACATTTTTGCTCCACAGAGAAGACAAAGCAAGAGGCTTGGTTTTAAGAGACATTTAGGACTACATCTGCTATTTAATCACAATGTTTAAAATGCAGCTGAACATTGAAAAGTAACATGTTTGTACTGCAAATCCCATGGTGGAACTTTCCCTTTCTTCCCAAATAAATAAAACAAAAAAACTAAGTCAGGTCTAGACTACGATAAACAGAAATTAAACCTGAACCCACTTGATCAGCTCTACATTAAGTGTCAGACACCTCCACGTTTGCCAATACACAGGAAAATCTTTCCAAAGTAGGAACAAGTCTCATCCCTTAAAAAAAAAATGTAGTCCTTGCCCTTTGAACACTTCACACTGATCTGCCCAAACCAACAGTTACTGTATTTCACTATCCTTTTCTTCACTAGTAGGAGATCAACAGTCTGGAGGGAAGACACATACCGGGATTGCCGGAGAGATAACTGGATTTTGCCATTCGCATTGGAGAGGATGTAACACCTGCATGGCAAAGTAAGGGGAGAAAACAGAAAGCTTTTTTACCTGTTAAAAAAAGCCACAGGTAGAAAATAGGTATTTTTACTAGTGGAATGAAGCTCTAGAGGAAACAAGCCACTCTGTCCCTTGGAGCACTTTCTGTCTAACACAAACCAGCACGACACAACAGCTCATGAAACCAGCTAAAGGGCTTTTTGAGACACATCTACTTGCTTTATCCAGTCTCTATTGCTAGTACAAAAGATTGTTACAGTTGAATCACTTGGCCTGTTGCATCCTCCAGCATTCCCAGCAAGTCTGTGAGTAGGGAAACGCAATTACTTGTGCATTACAAATGTAAAGACAACTGACTTGCCAAACAGCCCACAGAACCACGGCAGAGCTGGGATAACTGGCTTCCCTCAGTCCCATCACCACCTTAGCTAAGAGAGTAGCTACTCTCAAAACACAGCCCAAGAAGGCAGCTGAAAAGGGGTTTCTTCACACATGGAAAATTCAAGACTTTCACCCAAACGCATATAATTTCGTAACTCAGCATTACTTCTTAGCTACAGACTGAACCTTACAGGTCTGGCATCATCTTATGGCAGCAAAAAGCCTGTCACCAAAGGATATTTCTAAGCCTTATGGCTTGAGGGAACAAGAAAGACAATTACTGACCTGACAATCTTGCCAACTTTGAAGTCATTCAGAGGATTCTCTGTGTAAGTGTCATTCAGGTGAAAGATGCTGACTTTGCCAGTCTTTCTACCTGGCAGCGCGATGGTCAAACCTACGTGTGGAGTCACCTTTGTTACCACGCCTACGGTGATGGTGTCCTGCTCCAGTGACTGAATTCCTGGAAAAAGTGAAGGAGGGAGAGGGCTTCATAATACTCCAAAAGTATGCAACCAAACAACAGGTGTAACGAGTCAGTGAAGCTGATTTTGGTTGCCTAATCACATATCAAACCCATCAACTTTTGGTAAGGTGCAGCCTATGCACTCTCTCAGTTCACAGCAACATTTGCATTGGTAGCCCTGACAATTTCCCCTAGTTGCACAGTTCCAGGATCCAGGATCCAGAATAACTGACAAATTACGTACCACCTGACATCTGAGGTCAGAAGGGAGTATGTTTATAAGGGCTCAGAGAAGGGCTTTAGTCTGGGATAGTAGAAAAGTGGTTTTTTAGTCTAGAGGTCTGACCTCTCTTGCTTTCCATGCTGCTACATCTGGGTCCGGGTCCCAGGGGTTAGTTGTGTCCTACAGGGAGGTACAGCTTGGCTCCGGAGTGTAACATCTTCACCTGAGGGGTCAGTGCAGGCCCACCTCTGAGTAAAGCATCGTATGTGGTGGGGTCCTGCTGTTAAGATTCCACTATACCTGTGAGTGACAAGCAGAGTTTTGTTTCGGTGACATCTGTTCCAGTCACTGTAGCGGATATTGCCTGGCCATTTTTGAAGCTCTTTTCTGGATGTTTTAAGACCTGAAAGAAAAGACAGATTTCCAGTTACTACCAGAAAAGGAGCTTTGCACAACTCTGACTGGTGTTTCTCCTATGAAGCTTTACACTTTCTACACACATCTTTAATGTGTACACTTGACTGATAGCTCAGCATTGCTTCAACGGCTCTGCCATTCTGAGCCAAACGAGCTACAGGCATAGTACTCGCTTGTCAGTGAGGGGCAGTGATGCCTAAAGGGCAGAGCACTGCATTATGAGTTCACATGGATGTCAGAAGTGTCTGCAGTCATTACTCACAGCCATGCACACGGAAAAAAATGTTGTGTGGCTTATCTGTAATGGCCTCTTACCTTGGTGTTCAGGGACAGCAGCAGATGAGGAACTCTTCCTCGAATGTCAGGGGTGACTTCTACTTCCAGCCAATTTTTGAGGATGTTATACTGAGAAGACACCAAACAACCAGAGAAGAGAGCATGAGACCTTGGGAAAAAAACTTTCCGTAGTGGATTCGCTAATTTTTAAGGCTAGAAAGAACTATTCCAGTCTTGGCTCTTTCACCAAGCAAAAGCCTGGCTTCTACTCTCACAAGCATAACACTGCTGTAGTTCACAGACAAGTGCACACAGGGGATCAGCAGTGAGCGTACTTTGTGCTGGTGGCATACACATTTCTCAAAGGCAATTTTGCTTGGGCGCAGGGTGGGAAGCGTCTGCTGGCAACAAACAGGCATGACAAAGAGGATGAGTCAAGTCGACTCCGTCAAGTACGGAAAACGTGACTTCCTTCTCCTACTCTCCCCGTCAGATGCTGCACTTTGCACGGGCCACTCTCACAGTTAATGAAGACCATAGTCGTGTCAGTTTGAACTAAGGTCCCCTAGGTCACTCCCACTTGCTGCTTCCCCCAGACTTAGGAAAACTCTGATCTCACCTTTTTCACAAAACAGGTGACTGTCTGTCCAACACTGCAGTGTCCAAGTTTCTTGAGGGCACTGTCTTCTTTAAGGTTCAGCATTGCCGTGATTTCCCCTTTTATTTCGCTGTTTGCAAACAAAGAAAGAGGACATCAGTAAGTCAGCTTTGGTCCTAATGATGAAGATAGGAGTTAGAAATCCAAGAGATTATGGTGAGACAGTACTACTGTGACAATGCCTTTGTGACATTCATCCCCATCCCCTCCCCAGCTGCATCCTTCTGCAGGGAACTAATTTTTCCCTGGGCTTAAGAGGGAATCCTTCTGACATGAAGGGACATACCAGAATCCAGACTGGCAGAACCTGAAGCCAAAAGGACATTCAAAGGAAACCATGTGCTAGGAGAGCACTGTGAGGTTCAACACAGCTCCCAGACCGAAGTTAGTACAAAAGAGGGAATAAGAGGCCTTGCCACACTGCATACATGTGGAGCGCCTTGCTTACGGTCAGTTCCTGCACAAATGGGAGGAACAAGAGAGCGAACCTACAAGGATACAAGGTCTGTGAAGCACCTGCAGACAACGCAGAGGCTAACACTTACCTTGGTCGAATGCTGAGCTCTGGAATGGACCGTGTGAAGTGCGGATGGGTGATGGGCAGGTACCTAAAGAACAGGGAAAGGATCGAAGTTTCTCATGATCTCCCAAGGCCCCAGCCACCTGTAATCCCTCTGCATTGGCAAGAAGCAGGTATAAGCCCTCTAAGACTACAAAAGTCTTTGAGTTCCAGATCTTCCCAGTACTATTTTCAATGGTAATTTAGGTAACCAAAACACTGCCAATTTATCCCCTGGGGCCAAATCCTGCTTGCATTTAAGACTTCCACTGGACCTTAAGAATTTAGATATCTTTTTTCCTTGCAATCTATACTCAAGATAAATACAGCAACACAGGTAAAAAGCCAATTCACTGAAACCTGAGCCTCAGATAGAATGCAATAGCAGATTTCCTCAGGCCTCAACTACTCCAGCAAGGATAGCTGTAACAGTATCTGGTGACAGAGGGAGCAGCCTTGGTCATCTGAACTGAGTAACTGTTTCATCCCTTGCACTCCCCAAACAGTAATATTATGAGTATGTTTTCCCACCTGTGGGTATTCACATCTCTGCCTCCAATGACTCGGGCAGTCACCTTCTGTCCAGCTTTCAGAGTATATGTTGGAAAAGAGCCTATGGGCACTTCATCCAGAATCCGGGATGCATGGATTGAACCTGTCAGCCTGTCATCAATAGCAACTGTGACATGGGTTGGTTTGACGGATTTAACAGTACCAGTAACAATGTCCCCCAGGGAAAGTGAGTGTTTCACAGCAGGAAGCACCTCTTCTAACGCCGTCTCAGATTCTTTCCGGACCTTTACGAAAACATTCTTCTTTGCTGGACCTTGTACTGCTAATAAGACTCCATGGTCATTCACCTTCACTACTTTTAAGGTTGCAGAGATTGTTTGTCCCACCTTCAGTTTTTCTGAGTCAAAGCGGAAGGTGTCATTGAAGTGAGAGGCTATGGGGATAGCTGCCAGCTGGCCTGTTTCCAACAAAGACACGATGGCAAACTCTTCTGCTATGTGCTGCACGATGGCAGAGTGCTGGGAATGTTCTGTGAACTGCTAGACAGAAATGGAGATAGTGACTTCTCCTGCTGAGATTTTGATTCCCTCCACTCTACCTCCCACAGTTTTCTAAAGAAGGAAACAGCTCCCCCTCTAAATTCATTAATTGCCTAGAGTTTGCTAGATGAACAGAAACACACAAATCCAAAAACTGAACACATACTTGCTTGGCTCTTTGTTTTAACAGTTCTTCCCGAAGAGAAACATACACCTTGGACGTGAGGGCATCCACATGAAGAACCAGTGCCTTGGTTTTCTCACCAGGAACAATATTTTTGTCTACAAATGAGAATAAGGAGATTATCTCCTGATGACAGTGAAGACTTTTGAGCAACTGAGCTAGTGGCACATGACAGATAGGAAGGCTTGCCTGTGGTTCAGTTTACTTCCTGAAGACCATAGTGACAAAAAGACTGCTTAATTACTAATTGTAATTAAGTTACTGTAACAAAGTCAACTTAGTACCAAATGTACAGTAAGTGTCTTTAAGAAAGGAACAGATTCCTCCAATATTAATGGCAAGGAGGAAAAAAAATGGGGACTTCACTATTTGGAAAAAGTCTGATGCTTTCTTGGAAGAACTAAATTGATTTTATGAAGATGCAACTCTTAAATAATGCAGACAAGGCTGACTAAACACAAATTCAAGGTTTTGAAAAAGGTCTGCTAACATTTGCACAAAACCATCATCAATCTATCTGTTGCTGAGGAAACAAAGAAACTCTTCTGAACACAGAAGCGCTGGGATATTACTCCTGCTGAAGTTAGCCATTTACATTGGTTTCATTGATTTATTCATTATCTCTGAATGTACTTGTTTGGTTCTGCATAATATGGCACTTTTCTGCTTTAATTTTTGAATTGCAAAGTACTGAAATTGCAGTCCTATTTTAAAGTCACAGTGATTTAAAAGAAAAATTAACAGCAATTTCAGATAGAGCATACTCCAAGGAACATATTTCTAAAGTAAGAAGAAAAAAAAAAACAAACCCCAAAGCGACAAAGCTGGAGCTTGTATTAATGCTTTGTCTATATACAGTCTGCTTCAACTAAGGATGCCAGAGCACAAACTAGACCTTACAATATGCCCACAATATGAGGCAGGATTAGGTCCGGTTTACAGATGGGGTAACAGAGGCACAGGTAGATTTAAGTGGTATGTTCCGAATCACGCAAATGGGTTAGCAACACATTAGGAAACTAAACTACTCTTCAAGCCAATCTCTACTTTGATCAGACTCCTCCCATGTTAGTTCCTCATCACCAGAATTCATTTCAGGACAGAGGTTTCAAAGTGGAAGAGTGAAAACCAGAGCAAGCAAAGACAAGACCCTCACCTCCCAAATGGTAGCGAGTGGCTGTTACAGTCAAGCCTGTGACACAGCTGCCACTGAACAGCGCTGAGCCATCCTCCTTCACATCCTGCACCACCAGCTGCAGCTCCTTCCCAGGCACCAACTCACAGAGGCCTCGGGCCATGCTGGGCTCTCCTAAATCAAGGGAAGAGAAAGTGGGAAGCCAGTTTTACCTACGTTGTTTCTTTGCAAAGCAAAGACAGCTTTCACATTTGCTCAAGAGTGCAGGAACAAGCATTTATATCCACCTTTGCAACAGAAAACAAAAATTAGGCTCCTGAATCTGTACAAATACAAAGTAAATTCTAAGATTTAATCAAAGTAGAAAGACTTTTGTGACATTAAGGATCTGATAACTTTGGAGAGAATCTCTTCCAATCTTATAGAAACACTGGCACACAGCATTGCATACAGAAAAAGCTGAAAGCAAAATAGATTAATACTAAAAACACAACTATAGGAAGCAAAACACTAGACGCTACTGGATATAAAAAGAACCTAAAAAAGGCAAAGTTAGAATTGGATAAAAATAAACTGCAATACATCCAGTATTCCTAACACTAGAAAAACAGTACGTGAGAAAACCTTTGCTGGAGGACTCGTTCAGGAAACCTGTAATACAAGTATGCAAATGTATTTGTACAAACTCATCCTCATGTGAATACTAGGTTTGGGTTATCATAAGCACTTGAGTGCCAGCATAATTATCCTTGTATTTTCTAGTTAAGCAAATCCAGGCTAAGGCTCAGGGCGGTTGAAAAAAATCCCTCTGTGATAACCAAGCATCCCATGTACAAATACCAATAATAAAAAAACAACTTGACGATCACAGCACACACAAATGCAGATTTCTGTACCATAAGAATAGCAAGAGCAGTTCTTGACTGCCAGTAAAAAACAATGCGAGTGTCCTTCCGTGCAATAGTTAAAAAAGCACTGTTAGATGAAGGTAATAATAGTAATTTCTCATCAGTTATCAGTTACAAGCAAATATGGTATGCATACAAATAATACATTGTTACTCTTGTCAATGACTGCTCTTTATTTTGATGGACAAAGCTAGTCCTATTTACTTAAACTCAGTAAGGGCACCTGCTACCTGCAGCGCATAACAGGCAAGTAAGAAAATTCTTCTTAAATCAAAGCCTTCTCCGTTATTATTCTAACCCTCCAAAAGCATTGGTCACTTTAAACAGATGCACTATTCTTCAGAAAGCACCAGGAGGAAAAAGACCATGGCTTTACCATCAGACAGCTAACTTGCCCAGCCTTTCTAATGTCACAGCAAGTGACAGTGATGCACTGACGCGGGGCATTTCCAGTTGTCTTCTGTCCTTCCATCACTTTTGAGTACAGAAAACTGACGTGTATTCCGATTCTTACGTGCCTATCACCCTAGTATCCACGCACCAGTGCTGTTTTTCCTAAACTAAGTAATTAGCAGGGGCAAGTGTTAAGTGCCTGTTTCTAACACATGAGTTTACACCCAATGAGAGCCTCCCATTATCACTTATCACCATTCTCTTTTCAGGCATTTGGGGAAATTCAGGTTTGGGCATTGGGTAACCTGTTTTGCTTTACTGGTGCTTTGTGGCAATTCACTCAGGCACACAGAAATAAACTCCTTCTGGACTTCCATGAGTCATTCTTCCACTTAACAAAAAAACAAACAAACCACACCAGGAAAACCATATGCCTACCCCTCTGTTGGCATGTTAGACAGGTTTCACGGCTTGGCCCAGTATCCCTTATGTCTGTAAGCTCTTTGGAGTTTAACATCTGTTTAATGACCAGAAAAATCAGGTCTGCAGACTAAGGCTCTTAAAATACAAGAGCATAGGGTACTAAAAATTAACCATTGCCAGCTTCAAAATAAACAGATAGACAATGCTTCATGTGACACATAATTAAATGGTGAAACTACTGCCACATGTCTCAGTCCATTAAGTTTTAGATTGGTTCAAAAGCAATTACAAATATTCACACCGAAAAAGTGTCTCCAAGGCTGGAGAAAAGCTTTGATCCATAGCCCATCCTATCTCACCTTGGCCTTTCTTACTTCCACCTTCACGAGCCCTTCAAGGAACCCATCCTTTTGTACTACTGTATCTCCCTCCCACTTCTGGTATACAGACCTCACAGTTCATCTATTTATGCCCTTATTTTTAAATCTCTAAGCTTCAACCTGAAATCAATGTAATAGCCCTAGCAGACTTCAGTGAAAAGCGCAGCTTCTTTGGCTTGTTCCAGCTGTAGTTCTAAAAAGCTTTCTTGTCAATGGCAGACACTGCGCACACAACCTTCTTCTAATAAGCTCCTCTTAGAAGCCAAGTCTTTGCTTGATCTGACTTTTCTTTCACTTAAAAGAAAATGGTTTTCTGTTTTTGTTCCTCTGGAGCCCCTTTTTTGTGATAAGATCCCCTTTAGCAGAACATGTGAAATCTTTTACCTCTTCTTCTCAACAAGTTCCTGATTTCTTTCATCTCCTTGAAATATTGATTCAGCAGAGCAAAGCCCTCTGCAGCAGAATCGCCTGAGCTGCACTCTGACACCTTCAGATTGAGGAGCACACGCTGCTTCTCCTCGTCAATGCTCATCACCTTTGCAATCACAGTCTGTCCCACCACAAAGTGGTCCTTGGTGTCCGTCACAAACTTGTCACTCATGCTCTGTGCAAAGGAAACAAAGGGGCAAGGGTTACTGAGCACAGATGCTAACGATCAACCACCTGCAGTGCTGTTCAGAAGAAGGGTTTGAGTCAAGACTTCATGAAAATGTATAAGAGAAATTAACAAAGGCTTAAAAAAAGCCATCCATTAAAATTAATTAGTGAAGTCACATGAAATCCTTGTAGAAGCTTAAGCTCACTTGAATAAAGTCCCTCGTTTCATTTTGGAAATTAATTAAAACACAAACCTAAAAGCAGCTTTTACCCTACTGGAGGAAGCTGTGCAAATGCAGGATTCACAGCCCTACTATTCCCTCCTTGTTATTATTCTTTTGCTAAAAGCCATGTTTCAAGCATGCCTGATTACACACATGCTGTTTATTGAAATGAATGCATTGCTCACCACTTTGGGCGCCAGTCCTGTCACACCAAAAGGGAACTCCACAAACACTCCAAAGGGCATCACTTTCCTCACGTAACCAGTCAACAGCAACCCAGGCTGGATTTCAGAGAAATTTCGCACAACTTGCTCCTCCTGCACAGCAGAAATCACTGCAGACTTTCTGCTCAAGATCTTAACAGCCAGTTAGGAAAAATGAGAAAAGATGAATGAAAGGAGCCTTATGCCAAGCAAATCTCTTGGTGCTGCTAACCATCGGGATAGAGCACTTTTTGCAGGTTAGGCAGTACAGGAGCTCAAAATCCTGCAATTCCAATTTCTGTCTTGATCTCTCTGCACTAAAATTTAGCAACCCATGTCTCTTAAGCTGCTCAGCATTAAAGATACATGCTTCACACTAGCAGAAATGTCAACTCCCTAGTATTTCAGTTCTGATTTTCAGTATAAAAACAACATTTTTGCTAACATGGCGATACGATTAACTGTCCAGAAGCTGGGTGGGAAGATCAGTTAATTCACAACCAAGTCCTCGTTCTGAGGGGATTCTACCAGCAGCCGAGCCTCACTTTTAACACAAGCATGTTATAACGACCCTGAAGCATCACTAGCTTGACAGGCACTTCACTTCAACACACTAACTAGTGTATCTCTTTGTGTTGCAGATACTCTGGATTCCTGACAGATACCTCTTTCCCTCGGCTTTGTTTGACTGGTTGAGGTGGCAAAGGATACGATACGCTCTCCCTTGTCACTTAGGCACATAACTCTGGGCAGGACATCTCCTTCTTGAAGACAGTGCCACAGGAGCTTGCAGTTCCCAACAAAGTCAGAGAGGTGCACTGTGGGAATAGAGGCTATCACGTTGCCTTCATCTTCTAAGACAGAAACCTCTAGCCCGTTATCTTTCTTCTTCAAGACTTTCACATCAACGATCTGAAAAGAGAACAAATACGGTAATACAAAATTCCAAGTGTCTTTGAAGCCATCCCTTTTGATGCATAACGTACCAAATGCTGTGCTGAAGGGGCTCTGACATGGCCTCCCAGCTATATACGAGACAATCTCACATCAACAGGGCTGAGCCTAAAAAGCATGCCAACATTGATAGGAAAATAAAAGTAACTCTCAGCTCCCAGAAAATTCATGAGCATTCTCCTGACTGTGACTTTCTATTTGAAGGGTGAAGGGAATAATTTAAACAAGATTAGAACTGTCCTGTTCCTGCATTAGCAGTATCTGCAGGGTGTTGGAAACTATGTTCATTCCAAAGACAACAGGGAAGCATTTCAAAACATTTCTCTGAAGTTGTCTTTTTCCAGGGAGCAAAAGCAACTGCTTTTGGAGTGGGAACATCAGCAGCATCCAGAAGAAAGAGGACTACACCTAGGAGTAGGAGCAGTAATTGGTGCCTCCAGAAGGACTGTCCTGGGACTCCTTTATGCTGACCTCTGACAACAGAGATCCTGGTTTTAATCCAGGAGGCCAATCACATAATAAGAAATGCACATTTAATGCTAGTTCCTGTCCACCAACAGCTTTTCTTGAAGCAATGTTGTTCAAAGTGATACCAAATAGTTCGGGAAAAAAAGTAGGAAAAGGCAAAAAAGGGAGCAGTCATTGAATTCAGTACCTCTCCTATTTGATATTTCACTTTCTGTTTCTTCTTTGGAGTACATTCCTTTTTGTCCTCTGGGGCAGCCTTGCTTGATAACCTGAAGGACAACAAAAGTCTTTCCTGCCAGGGCTCACATTTTAAGACCACGACTTTAACAACCTGCAGCAAAAAAGATAAAACAAAAGTTTAATTTAGTTGACTCTCCTCCTCAGTGTGCTGCCACCTACTAAATGAGTTGGGGAAATGCCTACACGGTATGCTTTTCTCCCACACCTAAGGATAGCAGGCTAGTGACTGTAACTTAACAGGTTCAACCATAGACAAATGTCCTTCTGATCGTACACATGGAAAATGGAAGTACATAATCATTAAATGACCTGTGTGTGGCAAGTCTGTAGCAGACTTGAGTAAAAAATTCAGACCTCCAGATGTGCAGTCAGAAATCTCGACTAGAAAATTACGCTTCTCCTTAGCCAGCCAACAAAGAGCAGGATTAAAGACCAAAAAAAAGCGCCAGAAAAAATAACAAAGAGGCCTGAGATCTCTATAAACTTACCCACAAAGACCAGAACTTGGGGAACAGCAAGGTTCCCAGAGTGCCCGGTTTAAGATGAGCAGGATTTGAAACAAACAGGAAAATCAGAATAATGCAGAGGCAGGAAACCTCATCCTTCTGATTCTGTAGGTAAGAGTTTTAACTTCCTTAGAAGAAACTGCAGCCTAGAACCCCAAATTTCTCAGTAACTTAACCAAGTGTAGTCCCTATATCACATACTATGGTGTAGAGAGCCTAGAAACAAAGACAGCTCTGTGAAATACTCAAAGAGCTGCCCCTTTCGCAGCCTAATCTGTTTCAATAGAGCATGACTATTACTTAAAATAAAAGGACATGAACATCTCTAGGTGCAGCTGGTTCCTACAATGGAAAGCCCACATTGGAGCCAACTCAATTGCAGATTTCTCTTTTGCATTCAAACACAAAGCACAACATAGGTAAATTAATTACCTGGCCTTCATGGAAGACTTTATCTGGACAAGATATGGGTTCTGAGCTCAGCTCATTCTTGGGTACCAGACCTTTGACGTCATTGTAGAACTTCACAATGCAGCCAAACTCCCTTGCACACACCACAAAACCATGTGTGACCAGACCTGGTTTTGCATCTTCATAACTGGAGAGGATTGGAAGCTTTGATTGGACAAGACTTTTCTTTAGAGTAAGGATCAGCTTCTTTCCTGCAGGATTGCACTCTAGCACCTACAAGAATGGAGTACAAGAAGGTTCAAAAAGCATGTCCGCCATTGTCTGATCAATCCAGCTGCTAAATACTCAGAACAACAGAGTGCAAAAGCAGCTGAAGACCCTGCCTGGCAGCTCTCACCCGACACTTGACTTCATTTCCTACGCTATACTTCTTCTCAGGCTGCTTCAGGAGCACATCAGCAAGATGCATGGATGGTACAAGGCCTTTTATCCCATCAGTCACTTTCACCTGCATCCCAATGGGTTTCAATGCAAATACTTTGCCCTAGGACCCAAAACAGGGAAAAGGATCAGTCAATTCAGCATGAAAACCAGACCGTGCACAGGTAGGAAACAGCCAAGACATCGCACCACCTATTATCACCAAATCTAATCACCCTCCAAAAATTAAAATCTTAGTCCAACCCACACTCCACCCAAACAATTTGACCCATTAACTTTTATACATTACATAAGGTTGTTTTGCAGCCTTTTTTCCTTAAGCATAGGCTACTTCTGCAAAATCCCAGTTGACTCCAGCAAACTGGAAATGTTTCCAGAGATATATCCAATTCAGTCATAACTCCAACATAAGAATGATCGTAACTGAGTAGCTTTCTGCCCATCAGCTGATTGTGATGGTCCATACATGAACTTTTACTTTGAGTGCAAAGCAAGTTTTAGTTTCTTTCACTCAAGTATTTCTAAAAATATATTCCTGGCCACAAGTAAAGGAAAATTTTATTTTCTAAATAAAAAAATGGCTAAAATTTTATTGCCTCAGCAGCATCATGAAAGAAAACCTGAACAAAATGGGGAAAGAAAAGTATCGCATTCCATTAACTGAGTCCTGCGAGGAGAGGTTTTTTTCCTCACTTTCATCTCACTAGTCTGGATTCGAAGTTGAATATACGTGTTAGGCAGAGGAAATGCACGTTAGCTAGAACATTGTCTTAAGTATAACAGCCACACAGTACTGTCAGTCCTTCAGAAGCTCACCTGCACCACATCCCCTGTGTGGATATCTTGGTATTGCAGAAACCGTGCTTCAATAATCTGACTAGGAAAGAGACACAGCATAAAATGACCAATCAGTCAACTTGAAGGAAATCCAGGATCTTTGTCTTGTCCCAAATATTCATTATCCCACACACACTCTCAATGCTGTACAACTTGAGTTCTGTGTTTTACTCCAACTGACCCACCTCCCAGAACAGCTCTCTGGACATAAAGCTCAGGGAGGTTCACCAGGCTCCATTTCAGGTGCCAGCCACACAGTTATGGCCACTAGCCGTGGCTCCATGAAAGGGGAACCCATCATCTGCATTGCTTAAAGCCACATAGATGGAAATACTAAGACGGAGAAGCAAAATGGGCTGAGACTTGGAAGATCAAGGTTCAATTTCCTCTTCTGCCACAGTCTTCTGACATGACCTCGGCAGAAGTAATTTAGCCCCCTTGTGCCTCAGCCCACCAACTATATTAGTAGTGTCCCAATTCACTATAGCACGGGAAGGATATGCGAGATGCCCAGGCAACCCGACGTAAGACAACAGAGACACAAGCCAAAAACCCCAAATGGAGAGTTCCAGTCCAGCAAACCAATGTGGTATTTTCCACTCTCAACCAAACCCTCTAATCCTTCAACCAATTTTCTGGAAGAGTCTATGAAACTTACTACTTCAGAGACACAACACACATCTCATCCATCAGGCTGTAGTCAATGATCCGACATTTATGTTTGCATCCTGACTTAAACGCCCCAGGTTTAAAGGATCTTCTGTTTTTTGAAAGATGTTTCAACTAGAAAAAACAAAGTACAATTTAGTGTTTGGAAAATGGAAGCACTGATCTAGACCTTAGGTTGAAGTGGCAGCATCTGACCAAATTGTTCCTCTAACATACTCACTCTATGCAGCAGGTTTCACCACTTCTTCCTCAACAACCCTCCTACATTCCAACCCAAACAAGGGGAGGTACAATTTGGCAAACACCTTCCACTTTGTCCTAATTTTGTTGTATTTGTCTCACAAAGAACATAAAGGTAGAAAATAAAACCTCCTCCTAGCCTCCTTCCCCAGGAGGCAAAGATAGCTATGGAGGACTTCCCTCACCGCCCTGGTACTTACCCGTGCAAATGCAAGAGTGCCATCATCAAGCTCAAAGACGGCACCAAACTGCTTGTAGAAAGCTTTCACTGTGGACTCTTCCACCACTGCCCCCATGCGATCGTTGGAGAGCTGGTTTGGGGATCCCCCAGGGTGGAGGAAGGCCTGCCGTAGAGTAAGTCGCACCACCTTGGAGGTGGGGTGGATAGAGAGGATGCAAGCTTTCATCTGGGAGAAGGTAATACGCTTGTTAAACACAAGTTTGTAAACAAAAGAGGAGAAAGGCACATTGCTCACGTTTTTAGACATTATGCTTGACAGCTGAACTCTTTGTCCAAGTACAGGCATTTCCCAATATTGCTACTAAGAGATCACTTCATTTCAAACAGTTTCACAGAGAGGGGATTTTTGCTTTTGTTTGTTGCTTATGGGCTAGTCTGGTACATGACCACACAAGAAATTTTCTATCACTAGCAAGTCTGTCGTGCTTCCCAACTAAGTCTTCCATTACCCTAGGAATGGCTTTGCTCTTTACAGCTCTAAAGCAGCCATGAGAGTAATTCAAATAAAAGATGAGAAAGACAGCTATCATCAAGAAGATTTCAGAGATTATTCCACTAAAATGTTGGAGAAGATAGAAGATGTTGCAAGCAACATACCAACTGCAGCCATACTTCAACCTCCTTACCACTTGATCTGGAGAGTAGTTCATGGATTTCTCTGGGTCCACGTGCATGAAATCCACAATGCCGGTGAAGGAAGACAGAAAGCTCACTTTGATCCCGAGTGGGGCCACCTAGAATGGGGAAGGAAAAGGTGCCAAAAGAAAATTTGCATGCAGTTTTCATGCAGCTCAGAAAAAGAGAGCAGTTCACACATTTCACAAAAAGGCACTGTGGATGCTAGTCAACAAGCACATCACAAGAGACTGGAAAACTGCTCACAATTCTGTTTTCTACACCGTTTTGCAAAAATAATCTTTTAGGTTTTTGATAATGCTTTGTTCACTCGGAAGACTACTGCCAACCTGTGGAATACTTTTCCCACGCAAAGGCCAGAGAAGCACAAAATGGATTCTGTTCTGCTTCAAGCTTCATCACCAACTCCAGGCTGAAGCCTTTATACTCAATGGTAACACAACCAGGACAGAGATCAAACCTTAGGTGAATGAAGTGGAGGAAGTGTACAGCAGATAATAGTGTTTGCTAATGTAAAGTAATTGAGCCCAAGCACAAAATTTTCCAGGGCATAAACTTCCATCTCTACTTCACCTGTCTCCCAACCTTCAGCAAGGCTCAAAAAAAAACCCAAAAACCCCAAAACCCCAACCCAGAGCTTACCTTCTGCACTCGAGCTTTCACCACCAGCCCTGGTAATAAATTAGAGAGGGTCCAGTTCTGTCGCTCTGTTGCAAGGGATGCAGCAACCTCTGATCGATCAATGGACAAGCGGACCACTCTTCCCTCGTTCTTCACGTCCACAATGACACAGTTCAGGTTCTGGCCTATTTTCAAGTCAGGCCCTATAAAGACAAGTCACAACATAAAACCTCCACCAGGAACATTCAGGGATTCCCTTCCGCTCTTTCCAAAGCTTTTTCAGAATTCCCTCTATTTCAGGAAGTTAGAACTCCTCTCAATCTAAGTGAATTCTACTGCCAGGAGGGATGGATGGGCTTGGAACAGTAACATAGCCTGCCAGAAAACAGGCTGAAACCCAAAAGCTTGTTGCAGACTAGCCACAAAACTGCTGTTTTCAGCAACTCGCAAAGACCCCGCCTTGGCCCAATCTCATTGAGGTTCACTAACATGATAGATATCCCACGCTTTAATTTCTGTCATTGTCCACCTCCATTTTAACCCCAGCAGCTCCTCCTGCACCACTACTTACCTCTGTTGACTGCTTTGATGTAATTTTGGGCTTTCTGACGAGGCAGGAAAGCATGAGTCCCACTGACTCCAATATCGATGAGGTAGCCATGGTCTTCCACACTAGACACAAAGCCAGAGAGCAGCTGTTGGGAGGGAAGCACTGCAATTCAGTAATGTGATGAAACAGCTGGGTCTTCAAAGAATCCACATCTGGTAAGAGATTCCCCACCCAAACACTCAATTGTTTCATGAAGACAGAGAGCTGAGTTTTCTAGAGCAGCAAAAAGAACGCTACACTTTTTCTTATTACAGAGCTCATCTGGTAGTGGGGTCTCAACTCTATGCTTATCCAACTACGCACATATGGAGTTCACAAACCAGTACGGAAAAAAAATGGGATGCTCAAAAAGCAGGTGCTCTAATTGTAGACACACGCCTGCAACCATACAGCTGGAAACATAAAACGGAAACAACTAAGCACCTCTGCAAAGCAGGTTAAATATTATTCTCTGCATAAATAACACAGAAACCTACTCAGAAATAAGTTGTCTAATAACTTGCCCATATTGAAACAGAATCAGGTGAATGATTTCAGGAGTAAGAACCTGCAACCAAGACCCAATAACGCCTTCTACTCCCAGGTCTCTTCCATGGTGGCAGCAGCTCCACATTCTGCTCTGATCCCATGCAAGGGCAAAGTGAAACGTTGCCCCACACACTGTGCAAGAGGCACCTCCAAAGCCCGGAGAGGCTGTGACAGACTCAGAACACGTACCATGCCTGATGTTAGTGCTGAAGCGTTCAGACCCTTATTGACCTTCTTGGGGTCAATTGATAATTTGATACTCCGACGTCCGTCAGCACTTTTCTCAACGCTGGTCACAATGCACCTGACCAGTGTCCCTGGAGAATACATGTCCGAGAGCGAATTCAAGTCCTGCCCAACAAGATGATCAAGAGAGAAACACACAAAATTTACAATAATAAATAATATAAGAAGGCCAGAATTTGTTGCTGAAGTAGCTTTTGAAATCAAAATCCCAGAGGAAAGTCCTGTTTCTCTCTCAGCACTACCATAAAAGACAGAAAATGCCACAAACACCAGCGTCTCAATATGAGGCAGGGATGACATTACACAACGTTAGCAAGTCTAGAAGGCTTTGCTTAAAAAGGAATACTGTGTGGGCTGCAGTGAGGAGGTTGCAGCTGAGAAAACACATCTGCAGAGCCAAGAGTGATCCTAACCTCACCTTCATCTTTAGCAGGGAAAACCAATACCACCAAAAGGCTAGCGCACCTGGCAGATACCACATCCCACACCACCTCGGAAAAATTTGTGGAGCACTGACACCAGAGAGACAGGATAACAGATTACTCCATCCTTGCTCTTTCTAGCAATCATCATTATCACAGGAAATCACACTTTGCTTGAAAGAGCCAGTTCCAAGCCAAGGTCAGTCTCTCTTAGCACTACACACCAGCACATTGCATGAGGCAACACACAATGAAATTGCAAGGACCACGTTAATTCCCATGCCTTTATCTTCCAACCACTTCCCTAACTTCCTCCCATCATTGCCTACAGCCAGGGATCAGTATTTAGCTTCAGCAGCAGACGGGCAACACACATCTCGTCATGTTCAACACTGTCTAGGAAGTTCAAGGATTATTTAGCCAAGGCTAAAGCACTGCAGGCAATCAAATTGAAGTCAGTTGTGAGACACCAGAAACCAGGCCCCTAAGCAAGACCTCGGGCTTGGTTCCAAGGTATTAACAACATTCCCGAGCTCCCAGGCACAAATCACGGCTCCAGTCCAAGGTCTCACCTCCAGAAGTTCTCCTTGGGCCACCTCCTTGCTCAGCATTTTGCTGTAGGCATCACTGATCTGTGTGACCGGCACAAATCCTGAAAGTCCATTGGGCAAGCTGACGACTAGCTCGTAGTCACTGACCTCTTTCACACAACCAAGGAGCAGCATCCCCTCACAGAGCGCCTGGGAAAGCAGGAAGAATAGCATGCGGTAGATATCTTGGCAAGTCAGTGATAACAGGGTGGTAAACACACTTTTGTCCTGAATCACTGATATATTTTACAGGGTTAGTGATGCAGAACATGCCATTTTTACATAGCCCAGAAGAAAGATGCACACAAAATCAAACATTTATCCACAAACCTGAATTGTGAGTGGTTCAATATTCACATTGTCTTTAGCAGCAGCTATTTTGTCTGCCTTGAACTTTTTCTGCCTTCCTTGATCACTTTGGCTCCTTTTTCTTTTCTGGGATTGTTCTTCATGGTGAACCTAGAGCAGGTTATAAGCAGAGAAGGGGAAAAAATAAAAGTGGATAAAGAGATGAACTTTGCACTAAGGCAGAACTCTGCTGCCAGGAATAAGATTAGAAGAATACTAAGATCGGAGGAAAAAAAGAGAACCTTGCTAACTGTTACACATCTACATACAAGTCTTCCAAAATATCTCCTTTGGGCTGAGGCTGATCATTTATAAAACCGTGAATCTAGGGAATGGAAAAGAGTGGTGCAAGGAGGTTTGTGTCTGATAGTGCAGAAAAAGAAAGACCAAACTTAGCCCATATCCACTAACAGCAGCCTCACTACGCAAGCACCCTGGGACAAGAAGCTTGTGGAAAGTTTAAAAGCTAAAGCCTGATTGATAATTTTGATTGAACTTTTTCTGTCGCCACATTCAACATGCATCAGACATCAGGGATCTTTAAGAGATCACGAGAAAGGTGGATGTCAGCAGTTAACTCTTTCTGGAAGTTCCTACCATACAAGTAAGGGATAGGAAGGATTGCAGGTCACATTCTGACAGTGGAAAAGCTCTTGAGAAGAGTTAATCAAGAACATACAAACAACATACATCAAACAAATTGTCCCGCTCTAATTTTGGGTTGGGTGTTCTTCCCTCTGTGGGTTTTTTCTGGATGCCCCCTCGAGGAAAGTTTTCTTCCATGGATGCCATGCTTGCACTTCTATAGGACAAAAGACAAAACAGAGATTACACGTGCAGTTGCTACGCTTGTTACTCACAAGCACTGAAGAGCTATAAGAGTAAACAACCCCCAAACCAAGAAAGAATTCAGATCGCTACTTTACAGTTAGTCAGTGACAAAACAGAAACTCACGTTTCTGTTTGACTACTCTGAAGTGCTGCGACACTCCATCTAAATAGGTGCATCCCTAACACTTTTTACTATTGCCCAATTGTACTAAAGTATTAATTTTTTAAGGCAGATAGATGCACCGCATAGATATTCATAAAACTGCTTTAGCCGTAAGTTTCCTGAGCAGATCTTTATTGCATTCAGTGGGCAAGCTGAAATTACCAGCTTCAGGCATCAGGCAGAAAGCTGCGACTGAAACGCGGAGTAAGCTTGGTCTGCAGTTTTACTTTCTGAATACCACCCTTAAAGGTTAACATAATTTGATACATCTTTGTGTCATCTATGTACGTATATATTTAATAGATATGCTTAACCTTACTGTGCTTCAACCAAGTAAACAACACCCTATTAATAAGGTTACAATTCGCATTCTATTTATTAATTTGGTCGACAGTGCTCCTACAGAAATTAGCACTGAAACACTATTTTGTCAAATTTAAAGTAGCCTGTTCGGCACACAAAACCACTTTAAACGTGAAAGCACATAATAAAATTAAAGTTCTTCAACGTCACGCGCCACCAAAAGGCTCGCTAAGCAACAGATACACCTTCCACAGCCGGTAACGGCGCCGGCTGCACCGGCCACGCCGCGCAGCGGGACCCAGCGGGGCTGGAGCTCTGCCCGCAGGGGCCTTACCTCCCCGGCGGCCGCTCTGGCCCCCGCAGCCCCTCGCTCGCTCGCTATCGCCGGCGCCGTGCCGGGGGGGGGGGGAGCCCGGGAAGGGGAGCGGGACCACGATCCGCACGCGGGCAGCACGGCTCGTCAACCGGAAGCAGTACCGGGGGCAAAGGGGAAAGGGCGAGCGGAAGTGGCGAAGCCACTTCTCAGCCAACCAGAAGGAAGGGGGCGGGGAGAAGGCGGTCGCTGGGGGGGTGCAGCCAATCGGCGCGGACTGCGCTGCCTGCGCGCGGCTGTCGGCGGCTGCCATCTTGTGGGAGGGCGCTGGCGAAGGGCAGAGCGCAGCGGCGGGACGGCGGCTGAGGTACTGCGGGGGCGCCGCGGAGGAGGGTGCAGGCCCCGGTCACAGGCCTCTGCCCGCGCCTCCTCCTGTGGGGCTGTGCCGCCGGGCGGGAGCGCGGCTCTTCGCGGCGTCGAGCCGCGGCTGTTCCCCGGGGCGCTCGCGACCTTCAGCCGCGGCGTCGCTCCCCTGCGAGTACCAGGCGCCGCTGCGTTCCTTCCCCGGGCCCGACGCGAGCTGAGGCGAGGGAGCGCCGGGGTCGCGGCTGTCTGCGCCAGCGGGCTGGGCCTGGCTTCTCTGTGGGGCTGGGGCGAGCGTGGCGGCCGGTGTCGGGGCAGCTGGTGGGGCGGGCCGCGCCTGGCAAGGGCACCGGGCTTTTCCGGAAAGGAAAAGCTGTGTCGTGGTGTCTGGGCTCTGAGCCGTCCTCGGAAGGACGCAGTGACTCTTCTCCGGGCTTTTGTATCGGTCAGGCATAAGAAAAGATGACCTTGGCTTGCCAAGTCGTGTACGGCAGATGTTTAGGGGGGTTATTTCGTTAAAATTTTTAGCTGTTGCATAGTTAATCCAGTTACAGGCATGCTTACCTGATTATACACGAGATACATTAATGGACTGGGTTGGCATAAGAACTGTGTTAATGAGCATAGCACCTGCTGTAGTGGTTTCTTGTATCCGTGTTCTGGGGTACTGGTGGCTACAGCATCTGCCCAGTTTGGTAGGTAACCGTGTGGTATGTGTGCTTCTTTTGAGGTGAGTTACAAGAAAATCTTTGTCCTAAACATAAAACATCCTTAAACGTTACAAAAAAAATATTTTTAAACATTAAAAAGAAAAACCATCTTATTGTAAGGGTGATTAAGCACTGGAACAGGTTCCCCAGAGCAGTTGTGGAGTCTCCATCTCTGAAGATATTAAAAACCTGACTGGGCATGGTCCTGAGTGACCTGCTGTAGCTGCCCCTGCTTTGAGCAGGTTAGGGTTAAACTACGTGATCTCCAGAGGTGCCAACCTCAAGCATTCAGTGAACCTGCAAGTTTGTTACCTTAGCCATGCCAGGCTTTTGTGTTAATGAACTTCTTACAGTACACCTGAAGCTTTGGTCCAGACACAGACAAAATACAGAATTGTGCGCTCATGTACTTAGTGTTTTTGTTGTTCCTGTGAAAGCACCTCCGAGGCTTTGTAGCTGGCTCAAGTAACTTGCTGATCTAGCTGAAAACTAACTAGAAAAAAAACATATGGATATTTTTATCCAAATCTGTGAATACTAGGGTGGGCAAGTAGATGCAATACAAATGTGCAACTGAGAGCAGGCCAGTTCTTGTTAACAACACTTGCACTCTAATATTGTGTAAAAGTTGTAAAGCGACATTTTGAATCACAAAACAGAGTAGTGGTCTAGTCTGAATCATGGCACCAAGCTTTTGGGTATGTAATTGAAGCTGTTTCTTAGCTGAACTAGTGAAGATTTATCTTAATTAGGTATTGCAGATTCCTGAACAATTGGTAGAAATTTGCATGTGTTGAATGTGTGCGTAGGCAGGACTGGCAGGTCTCTTCTTTATAAGTGCTTTGAGGAATTCATCATCATACTGACTTGTTATTTTTTCTCATGTTTAAACTTGGTTGAATGAACTTTGAAAATCATAAATCAGAACCCCTCATTTGCTTATCTGCTCTTGTGTCACCTGTTTTGTACCATAAGCAGACTCTGAATCTGCCTGATCCCTATGTGTATTCACTGTCTGTTGAATGTCCTGAACGCAGATTTAATAGCTGACAATGGAATTATTAAGCTCAGTACAGAGATTACTTTGATTTTCCTATTGATCCTGTCCAACTGACTTTAAATTTGTTAACTGTCCTTTATTGCTTGTTAGGACAAGCAGCCATGGCTGGCCATGACTCAGGATCTCAACACCAGTTCACTGGATTTCAGAAGTACTTCAATTCTTATACCATCACAGGCAGGAGGAATGTATGTATTATGTATTTAAACTTTTGTAGTCTAGTATAATGGGATTTTGGGGGTTTTAGACTGAAACTAAACTTAACTTTTATGTTTTCCAGTATGTAATAGCAACATACACAGGTGTTGCAATGCTCATCTTGTATTTCAAGCTTAGACCTAAAAAGAAAACTCCTGCTGTGGCAGATAAGTAAATGGTAAGTGACTGGTGTTCTTCCAGGACCAAAATGCTTCAATGCCAGCCCAGGAAGATAGAGTGACAAAGGACAAGTTGCTAATAATACAATATAATCAGAGAAACACAGGCATGTGAACTTCGTATTTATCATTTTAAACCTCAACTAAACTATAGCATCAGCTTATTAGGGGGCATTCTGAATGAAGTAGGTTGTTAAAGGGGGATGCAGAAAGTACGGGATACCAGTATTCTTTTTTGTCCCATGGTAAGTGGACTAGGGACAGCATGCAGGGAGGAAGAGTAAGCAAGGAAGGAGAAATGGAAAGATGTTGCAGCTAGGTGTATCAGGCTTTGCCTGCAACTATTAGGTGCCTCTGGTCTGCCCTTTTGCTGTAAAATAGGGATAATTGTTGCTTTGTAGGTTATTGAAGTAACAAGGTAGTACTTTAGGACTTGTCTACTTGTAATTCTCTGATACAATTAAGAAACATTAATGCAGTCTGTTAAAACCTTACTTTGAACAGAGTAAAGGAGCACCACACAATGGAACTGTATATATTGGCACACCTGATAATGCAATGCCTGTATACAAATGATTGGACTTGTTCTTGTATAGCAACAACCAAGTGTCACAAAATTCTAGAGTCACTTTCAAATACAAAATTTCCACTGAGATGGCATTTTGGAGAAAAACCCTATGGGCTGTCTTCATAGTCTGCAAAAAGGGGTAGAAAATATCGGAGAGGGTGTCATTGTTGTATGTTAAAGGGACATCAGTCATTTCTTCCTTGGTGTGCTGAAATTTGCCTGCTCGTAACTAAAATTGTTTGGGTTTGGGTAAGGGGGATGCTCAGTTACTAGTACCACTGTGCAAGACTTACTATGTTTGATCTCTCTTCTCTTGGCAGGTTGCTGGCATGTCTGAACCTCCAATCTGTGTCAGTGTAATGAAAGCTGATGACCTGTTATGGCTAATAAAATAATTACTTGTTTTATTTGAAATACGAAATGGTGCAAAAAAGCATAAATGTGGCACTTTTTTTTTTCCCCTTAGTTATTTGTAGTGGAGATGGAGTAGCTGATTCCTGTCATTACTATCTTAAATAAAGTCTTCTGCTATTATAACACATCCTAAATGGTTCTGAGCAGCTAGTAGCAACCTAGGAAAGACCTCAGCAGCGTGACCATAATACCAGCACAGAGTTTACAGCTGATCAATACATCTCTGCGCTTCCATGCCATAGCGGATACCAGTAAGCTTAAATGGTTTGCAGTTACCTGGTTGCTCCCGTTTTTTGCATTCTAAGCTAGTAGCTTACATGGAAACCATGACTTCTTCACTGTTACTAATACAATGCAGATTACAACTTCTGCCTCAGTTGTCTGTATTTTGCATAGAACCTGTTTGGTTTTGATGTAAAACCTCCCAACATAGACTGATCAAATTATGGTATTTGAGTTTTTTCAGTTACTGGCCTGTCTTGCAGAGGTAACTGCCAGAAAGAAAGTGGCTTACTTCACTGATGTTAAGCTCTTGTAACTGCATGTTCATAAACAGTGGCTTAAGTAGTTCAGTGCTTATTCTTGCTGGATGTAGCCTCTTAATAAGTGAGGTGTTCCTACCACAGGTAGTTACGTACAGCTCCCTCCCTGCCCAACACTAAAACTTTTCTATCCCATTCTCCCACAGCATCTTTCTGTATCTCAATGAAAACTCAGTACCTTTCTTAAATGTCACCCTAGTTCTGATGTGTGAGTGATTATATGGCGCTGTGCTTTGTGGAAGGGCGCCGGCAGCAGGGGTTCAGCCTGGGACTTCTGATGCTAAAGCATGCAAATACACTTCCCAAAGAGGCACCAGGAAGTAGGCATGGTTGGTGGAGGAAAAAAAGAGAGAGAAATTACAGAGTCTTTGTGCGCTCTCACTCTAGTTCATGTATTCTTAAAGCTATTTGTAGGTGCTGGGCCTTCTGAATAAATGTAGTCATCTTCCTCCCCTCTGAGTTTGTTTGCATAAATGGCCTCTGCTGTCTACAACTTTCCAGATGAGTAACAGTTGCTGTAACAGTGTAATACATCTAATTAGCTACAACCCATCACCTACCATTGGAACATGATTTACATGAAATGGCTAGTCATCAACTTAACCATTTCTGAATTACTTTGTTTTGCATAGCAGATTGCTCACAGTTACAAGCATTGCTCTTGCTTCCACTGCAGCCGTCACGGGAAGAAAATAACTTCTTGTAACATACAGACACAAACTATGTGGTTTTAGTATTTATTATAATATCAAAAGTATAAAACTGTACACAATACAAAGGCAGAATGTGGCAGTGTTTTCTTTAAGCTGTCAAAACTGTACATGCTTTGTTGTAGGCAACTTGTTTGATTCACCATAACTGTACTTAAATCCAACTGAGCAAATAAATTTTGTTGAGGTACCATTACACAAAAAAAAAAAAAAAACAACCAACCAAACACCTATAATAATTTAGTTTTAACCTTTTTTTCTTTAAAGAAAAGTTCCAGGTGATCTTCCTACTGATTTTTCCACCCTCTATTTTGATGTATAATGCCTGTAATATATCTTTACTCCAAGAGTTAGAGTCAGAGAAGGGATGAGACCAGAGGTAGTTCTCTATTTGCTTTACCTTAGAAATGTCAAGTCTTGTTTTTATTTTCACTAGCAAGCCAGCAGACTGTTCAAGTGTCCAAGCCCTTACTGGAAAGTAATGAGGAACACAAAACAGATTTCCCTATATACAGCTTGTAAGAGATTTAAAAAAAAAAAAAAAAAAAAGGCCACAAACCCACACCAACCTGGGCCTGTCCTTTGGTGGTGGTGGTTTCTGTTCAAAGACCCAGAAAAAAGTTAAAAGTTATACTTCCCAGTGCTTTGCATGTCTTTCTCTTCCTCAGAAATAATCGCTGAGCTTTATTGGTTGTCCAGGAGGACTTTCTGGGGCATAATGGTTTTGTGGGTGGAAATTGTCACTTCAGCAGGCAAGCTGGCCTTTCAAAAGAAAACTGGTAACGCACTTAGGACTGATTACCTTTTACTCTGTGATAATGTTTCAATTTCTTGGCTACATTTTGATATATTATGCAGGTTTTTAAAGTTCTTTCAGATCTAATACAATGTAAAAGGGTTAAAGTCCACTTTTTTAATAATAGATACTTCAGTTGTGCCTCAGTCCTTCCCCCCTTTTTTTTTTCTTCATACAATAAAAGTATGAAAGTCAATAAAGTTCACGTTGCACTTCTGGTTGCTTACCACGCTTACAGTATTGGCTACCTGTGAAAACAGAATAACAAGATCTGCCTTCCTGATACCTCAAAAGACCACAGGAGTTTGAAACTTTGCAGGACTTAGTATTTGGATGGATAAAACCCACACATGAAACTTCACGGCAGTTCCCCACAAGCCTCTGCCTGTGGGACCTGCTCTTCCAATACCCTATTTGTTGCTGCGATACTCTCACCATGCCTGCTGCCCGGCCCAGGCTATAGTGAATTAAACTACATTCTTCTTTTCTGAAACTGAACAGTTTTTGCTTGTGTCTGAGACTGATTAAATATTTGCTAACCATAAATTAAGTGCTTTAAAAAAAAATTGTTTGAGAACACATACCAAGGCTGTTAACTTTCCACAAGTTTCGACAGAGCTCAATACCATCTCTGAGAGGAGACAGCCATTTTCATATACATATACATATTTTATCAAAAGCACCATGAACAATTCCTTCCTTTTACAGCCACGATGTCTTGTCAATCTCCAGCATTTTCAAACTGTGGATAAATGTGAAATAGCAGAACTGAGAAGACACTGCTTGCATTAGTTTACATAGTTTTGTTTTTCCTGCAACAGACTAGTGGGGTCCACCTGCACATGACGTTCCTCCTCGTCTCCCACCCTGAGGTCACTACTGCAATGGCTTGGCACAGGCAGTCTCACGGCTTCCCGATTCACTGTGAGCTGTAGGCTCCCGCAGCCAGCAGCAAGTTTCTGCGTGTAAAATGGAGGTGTACAACCGGGGTTGATTTGGTCATGTATGTACCTAGTAACAAGTCCTGGGAGTTTTCAGGCAAGTTTATATGTCCCGTGGCAGTAGTAAAGTCATCGGTTTCTAAATCTTCAAATGCTTTCACAGCATCCCACAGACGAACCGTGTTATCCATTGAACCTAAAAAGCAAAAAAGAACACCAGTCTTAAGCCCTTTTATTAATAAAAAAGGTACATAAAAAAGTTACTGGGGAGCAACTTAACAGAAATTAAAGCTCAAAAAGCAGGTTTGCTCCTAACTGTAGACTTACGCCCTCATCCTGCAAGGAAACAGACTTTAGCAAGCCTCTACCATACTGAATGCACACATAAAAGCTACCAGGATTTCAGCTTTCCTGTAATCCAACCTGAATGCCCTGGGGATAAAGCACAAAGAACTACTCTCTCAAAACATTTTGCTTTGGATTCTATCCCCTAGCATTGAAAAAGCAGGACATCCTGTGGGCTAGATGCCAATTTCAGGAAACATTTATGATTTCAAGTCACATGATAACAGTTTGTTTGTTTGATACAGGGAAATCAGCAGAATCTTGCAGGCCCAGCGGCCCGTGCTTTCACTGTAGTGTTGGTAGATAAATGGAAGTAACCACCCTGCACGCTGGATCAAAGCTGTACCCTGTCTGTTAGCTTTCACTCCTGCAGTAGTGGTTCACTGAGGATTCTCACTGCACTGGACGTAGGAACATACTGCTAAATAAATCTGGAACATTCCTAGCCTGGTTTCATGAGGAAATTACCCTGATGTAATTACAGTGTCTGTCCATTGTTTCTTCTGTCAGTAACTTGAACTTGTTGGGTAATTTCAACCAGTTGAGAGAACAGAACAAGTTTCAAATTCATTTAAATTCCTATACGTTTTAAGAAAACAGTTAACTAATCATGGAGAGACAAAACTTTGTGCCTCCATGAAGGGAAAACTGGCAAAGGAGCTCTGCTACATTAGACACCAGAGGATCCACGTGGACAGGCAGGAAAAACAAGCAGACTCCACGAGTTCTGCTCATAGACCTGATTGTTAATATTACACACACATCTCTATATAAAAAGATCTACCATGAAGAAATAGTAAGGGTCTGGATAATTCATCCTCCTCTCTATCCTTTCCTCTCTCTCCTTTTTAGTCCTGCTGCATGCCCCACTCCCATTCCAGTATCCTGTGCCTCTCTGGCCCAGCCTCTTCTTGTCTGCCCTGGAGTTATTTCTAACTTCAGATTCCACCCCCAACACTGTACGCAAATCCCAACCTTCGCTATCGTCTAACTGCATTAACACCTTTCCTTCAGTTCCTGCAATAGCGAGGGGTCGTACCGCGCAGTCCAGTGAAGTACTCGCCTTGTACGAGCAGTTGTAAGTTGCTGCTTGTGCTAAGCAAGTGATTCTACTTTGTCTTCCTCAATTTAAGGAACCAATTATTTCACTCCTCTTCAGACTTGTGGAACACAACAGCAACTTCACTGTTTACAGTGAATTTTACCTGATGCTAAAATCTCCCCATCTCTACTGAATCTGAGTGCGTAGATAGTGTCAGTGTGCCCTTTCAATTCTCCAACCATCAAGCCATGTCCAATATCCCACAGCAGAACTCTTCCATCTGTTGCTCCAGTAGCCAGGAATCGTCCATTGGGAGAAAATGCCAATGAATGAATTGGTCCCTAAAACAGACAGGGGGGGGGACACGACACAAACAGTTAGGTCTAGTCACATTCAGTCAGTCAAGCTGTATTTGTTCTGGATACTGCTCTTCAGGAGCTCATCACAGAAAGAGAATGACTTTCACGCTGTGAGTGATATGCCTTTACCTTATGTCCAGTGAATATTCTTACACAATTCCCATTCAAAACATCCCAGAGCCGTACAGTCCTGTCTGCTGAGCCCGTGGCAATATAGTTAGAGTTTGGATGAAATCGGGTACACGTCACATCAGCAAGATGGCCAGCAAATATCCGTAAAGGCTGGTAGTGATCTGTTGCCCACAGACTGAAAATAAAAGCTTTATTAATGAAAAGAACCCTAATGAAGTTCAGTATCTGTTGTACAATGACAGATAAAATGAATTAACTACGCAGTGGTTTCTTACTGGTCAGTTTATTGAATTAGCAGGATCTGTTTTGGAAAAGTATGCTTTTCTGAAGGGACAAATAAAGAATATTTTGTCAAGTTCTTAAACAACTGGAAAAGAATACTTATAATCAGATGGTCATGTAAGAAAACACTATCTCTTTAGTCATCAGATAATCTGAAGTGTGTTGAAAAGAAAAAAAAAAAACAAACCCTGACATTAAAACATTTGTTCAGTATTTTAATTGACATGAAATAGATTTCCAGTAATAGGTTAGGCTAGAGTATATGAGCTAATCACTTTCAGGGTTAATCCACCACAAACTGACCCAGACAAGTAAAAAAGCCATCCAGTTTCTTACCGAGCCACTCTGTCATGTCCCCCTGACACAAAGTAATAACCATAAGGAGAGAACTGTGTATCCCATACTGGGTAGTTGTGTCCTTTATAGCCCACCAAACATGTGAATGTTTGGAGACTCCACAGTCTGACAGTGCCATCCTCAGAACAGGACAACAGATAGTTCCTGTCACAGAAGAAAGTGTAGCATATTACATACCAAACTTACACACGGACTGTATAACCACTACGTAAATGCTGAGAGATGTCTATCATAAGAAAAACTGTCCACTGAACAGCATCTGTTCAGTATGTCACATATAAATCAGCATTTTGGTGGGTTAAGCAACAATAACCAATTCAAGCAGAATCCAGTCCTCAGCCCTTACGCAAAAAAGAGAGACATTTGGACGTTGAGGACTAATTCTGATGACAATCAGAGGGGAGGGAAAGAAAAAACAGAACAAAACCAAAACACACCCCTCACACCCCTGAAAAAAACAAACAGAGCTGGTCTTTACTCAGGAATTCCAGTCATAAGAAAAAATGACTAGTAAACTGCTATATTATGTTACTTAAAAAATAAAAAAAATCTTTTAGTATAACTCTAAACAAAATTCCAGTATTCCCTGAAAGAGAATTCATCTCATGTTCACATTCTCAATTCATAATTATAGACTCTATATTCATGTTATACACAAAGTTTACTTCTCAGTTGCGTTTCTGTGCTGGTTGTTTCCTGACTAGACACATGCAAAAGCAAAACTTTAGACATTTAAACCTCCTTTCTACTCTTCACACTCTCATAATTACATAATTGTTTTAAATCTCTTTTTTTAAAGATACTATTCCATGCATTTTGAAAATAAAGTCTCAATAGAATATGAGAAATGCAACCATAAGCTCCTCAGTCTGGTTTTATGGTTTGCAATAGCATAAGTGCAACCAGTGCTGCAGTATTCTTCCTCCCACAATTCAGTTAGTTAAAAGCCGACTTAAAATACAATTTGCAAAATGATGGTCTATTTTGCCATCTAAGTCTTGAACCTCAAAACCATTGTTGGCATCCTCAGCTCCGGTTGATTTCAGTAATAGCTGACAGTGCCCAACATCCTGAGCATAATGAGCACTTATGCTCACACACAGTTTCGTATAAGCTGCATAAAGAATTGCTTTAACGTTCTGGAAAAAGCTGCATTAAGAACATGTTTGCATTCAGTGGTATACAATTAAAACTCAAGACAAGCAAGCTATTTAGCTTGTAAACTTATTTTACCTATCAGGACTGAAGCTGGTGCCATAGACCGGTCCACTGTGACCATATAAAATCTTCAACTCACTTGCTGTTTTCTCATCCATGATCCTCTCCAAGACATCATCTGATTCTTTGTCAATGAGACTGAGGTCTGCAATATTTCAAAGTTCATGTATAACTGTCAGAAGTTCAAAGATAAATGCTATGAGCAGGAAAACAAATAATATTCTCTCTAAAAGAGGCCAGTATGATGTGAACATGACAGAGTACCTGGGAATTGGTAAGTCCAAAATATCCAATGGCATTTAAAATATTTTTTACCATTGTAAAAGGTGAAAATAATGCTTTACCTAAATAATCGCTCTTTCTTAAGTCTTCACTAAGAGCTAAAATAAATTAATCCTGACGTGTGTTATTTTTCATGCATAATTGTTCAGCCTCCAAACACAACATCTTCTTGATACAGATGCCAAATTTTCACGCCTTTTCCCACAAAGCTAATATGCCATGAAGATGCTTTTCAGACATGTTTTGACAGCTGCACACTACACACAACTTAAAATAACTTTTAGTCTGTAGGCTACCATTCACTGAACATCATGACCACATCTCAGTTAAATATTCAGATTAAGAAAGGTTTGCATAGTGTCTACCTTCAACAGCAACACACTGTAACATAAACAGCAGAATTAAAGCAGCCTAGTTTCCATGAACTTGTGTAGGTGTTGAGCTACAGGACATTTTCCACCATCCTTCTCAGAGTTCCCTCCCATAATTTCCCCCAGGGTACCTCTAAGTCTCTCCCTAGATCACTTAAACCCAACTGCCTACTACACCCTATAGTTACCATCCAGTTAAGAAGCAAGATGGCTAGTTCCACGCTAGTTATGGCTAGTTCCACGCTAGTTATGGCTAGTTCCACGCTCCGTGCACTGACCACCTCACACCAAGTGTACACAACCAGATTTCTCATTCCTTTAAAAATGTTTCTATTGGTAGTACATAAGATGCAATCATACATCTGTGCACATACTGTTTCTTCAGAGTGAAAGCTTTTAACTGCTGAAGACAACTCTCCTGCCACAGGCATCTTTCTCTGTTCACACAAAACGCAGCTGTCACAAATAATGTGTGCGCGTATTAAGCATCACTGTCTTAATTACCTGCTGCTGTTTTCACACTACGTAGCTTTTTCGGAGTCACGGACCAGACTCTGACAGTAGAGTCAGCAAAGCCTCCTACAATCATGCTAGAGTCATCTGTAATATCCACTGCAGTCAGACCCTATACAGAAAATATCCGTTTATATTGTTTTTATCTTTCATGATGCATTTCAAACATTACAAAATCCTAAGTACAAATAAGAAAATTAACTTATTTACAAAAATAAGGGGTACTTATTCTAGGATAGACATAAACACATACATTTTTGCACCATTAAAAATAAAGTTATATGAACGAAGCACAGTCAATAGTGACAAACCAGTACTGTTTTCCAGGGCTTTGGTGCAAAACATCTACTGTATTCTGTAGAATGCATTTAGTGGCCCACAGGAAAAGCAAAAGAAGGAATTATGAAAAAATCAGAGCAAAACCAAGGACCATGGAAATCAAATAGTTTAAGGAATCTTTAGCCAGAATTTTGAAGCTTTTGGAACATAAACTTTGCAACACAACTTTTCAAATGTTCCAATAACCCTCACCAACTCTGTTAAGTCTTCTTTCTCTAGTAAGAGGGATGTTTAGAATTTTGATTCCTTTTTCCATATTACCCAAACTCTTCTTTTACCAACCTGGTAAGCGTTAAGGAACGTGTAGAAACAGATGGAGGGCAGGCACTCTGGGCCAAGACGCACGCGCCTTGCGGCTTCCTTCATATTCATTACTTTATCCAGCTTGTCAGAGTCTTTCAGTTCAGGCAGAGGAATTCTACAAGAAGGATACATTTTTACAAACTAAAAGCACCTTACATATTGTTAATCTAAACAGAGAAAGCGAAACCTTTGCTTGCAACCCTACACCTCAATATTCAAATACGAAGGAAGAATTAGAAAAAATGAAAGATTATGTAAAAGATTAACTGATGAGGATAAGAGCCAGTAACTTTAAGTATTTCAGACAGGCAATGGAACACGATAAACAATTGAGTATGACCTGAAAAGATTAGTGGGTAACTGAGTGAAATTTTATCAAGGGAAATCTAGATTGTCTTGAAGGGCAAAGACAAAAGGTTATACGCTGAGCTTTCCATTACCTCCCTTAGAAGTCTTATGGCTAAACTGTGTACAGCTGAAATGGCCAAAGAGCTAAAAATGTCATGTGAACAGTGATGCAGATTTGGCATGACAAGACTGGATTTAACAAGACTTCTCTACATTCCCTTGGTACCTGTTTTGGGGAGGAGCATTAGGGTCTTGTTTTTTACTTTTTGATCCTACACTATCTTTTTTAGGTTTTTTCTTCTTTGGCTTTCCTTCCTCATTTTCTCCTTCTTCATCTTCATCATCCAAAGGCACATCAAACTCTGGTTCTTTCAATAAGCCAAAGAAAACCTGCAAGCCAGTAAAACACACGAGACAAAATAGTAATTGCGGTTCTTACTGAAAACTAATTTTTTTTAATGGAAACTTTTCAATGTAGTGGTCCACACAACAGAAGTGCCCCTTTAAAACTGCTATGTTTATATTACTGCATACATTACTGCTCAGCCCATAACAAATGTAGTACATGTTCTGCTGTTTTACCCAGCAACTGATCCGGACAACTGTAAGTTCCCCCACCATTTCTTAGCACTTACTTAAAGAAGAATCCCTACAGCTGACACAGTTTGTCCATATGGTACTGTGGTACTACGCTGTCAAGATCTACACAAACAGCCCTTGCAGTAACAACTGGCAGTAAGTAAGAAATACATCTGTTGTACAAGACAGGAAGCCAAATTGTCAGGTGCCCATTTTAAAACCACAGAGTACTTCAGGAGTCAGTTTACATTTAGTTCAGTGGGCTGAATGCAAGGTTCTCTCAAAGGGGTTCAACGCTTTCTTCTACCAGACAGTGACACATCTTGATCTCTCTGCTCCTGCCAACAACTACTTGTACAGTTCTCTTCCTTTGTTCTGTTCATGCTGCCTTTTAATATCTCAAGTGACATATGTCAGTCTATACTAAGGTATCTTCCTGAACAACTAGGGAGAATTGTTCAATTATAAGCATGCAAGAATCTTTCCCTCCTACCTTTGCTTTATTAGCCTCTCGTTTTGCCTCCCCAGCCAAGCTTCCAACCATAGCATCTATCTGTTGTTTACTGCGAGGCATTCCGTCAAAGATATCAATGTAAAGATGTTCCTGAACAATGTTCCAGATCTGATTGTTCTGCTTTTCCTGAAGATGCCTCTTCAAGAGTTGATAAGAGTCACGGGAAATACGCAGCACAAACTTGCTTGTTCGGAAATCCAGCATGGTCTCGTTACCTTTCATATGTTCTTTTTTGGTTAAGCTAGATAATACACGCAGGTCATCCTGGTAATAGCACTCCTGATCCCCATGAAATCTATTGGAACAATTTAAGACGTGATAAAAGATCTATTACAAAAACATTATCTCTTAAGTGCACGCTTATTTACATTACTTTAACATGGAACATATATGTTAGGACCTTTTGGAAGGTACTGACTACATATGGGATTATTTTTCTGCTGAAATAAATTTCCCCCTGAGGGGAATACAGTGACTTACTGTATACAACAAGAACATTCAACAGTTAAAAACCAAGATGAAGAGAACACCCAAATGGAACCTCACAGAATTTCATACACCCAAAGGGTTCTTGCCTGAAGTAAATAGTTACACTAACATGCTTATTTACAGAAATTAAACTCTAATTTGTGGTATCATAAAGTACAGGGCATTTTTTACTACGCAAGACTACTGGATGTATTTATATCTGATTCATTATATGAATATGCACATTTCACAGTGAATATGTTTCTCACTCTCCACATGCATTATATAATAGCTAACATATGTCTAGAGTTTTCCATTTTTACTGAAACCATGTTATAAAATAGTTGTGGCAGGGAACATTTTAACTATTTACAGAACCGTTTTTGCTAACCATATGGGAGGGAGACAAAGTTATCCTTTTGGATTGAAATATTTCATAATTGGTCTGAATCCAGAAAACAAATGAAATTTAGTTTTCTTAAGTAATAAAGAAATTAAGCATAGTAAGAGCACAGAAAATTGTAGGTTAGCCATAAATTAATTCCTTTAATTTTATGTGAAGAATTTCAGTATACATAGAATCACAGAATGGTTTAGGTCAGAAGGGACCTTAAAGATCATCTAGTTCCAATGCCCCTGCCATGGGCAGGGACACCTTCCACTAGACCAGGTTGCTCAAAGCCCCATCAAACCTGGCCATACATGCTATGATATTAGCAAATACTTATAGCGTATGTTACTTTGGCATCTCCCTGCAATTTTCCAGTGCTAAAAAAAAAAAAAATCCCTCTCTAAAGCAGCAGCATCTCTTCATTGATACCTCGCAGCAAGGAGCTGACCAGCTAACCATATTGTTCAAAATCTGCACGTGGATAGTCCAAAAGCATAGTTTGCACATCTTTAACACAAGAGATTGGAGAAGGATTTAAGAACAGTTTCTGTAATCCATGGCACCATTACTTCAGATTCCAAATCCCTTCAACATTAGAGAAGAAAAATAATATGTATGTGTGTGTGTATATATAAGCCTATGCTATTATAGCTTACAGATTTAACCAAAGTAGCAAATACAAAATAATGCAAACGCACAAATGAAAATAAATTACCTTTCAAAAAATGACTTTGCTTCACTCTCATGTTGATTGTAGACCAGTTCCAAGTACATGTGCACAAATAGAGGATAAAAGAGCTGAGATAATTCCGCTCGATGACAGTCCAGGGAACACTCAATGAAGTGTTTCAATCCACTGTAGTATTCCTCGTACAATGTTGGGTCTCCCTGCTGATTGTAGGCAGACAATACTGCGCTCACATCTGGCTGATCTTCCACAACAACACCTCCTCCAACTGCAAAAGCAATAGCACATACCAAGAGCTTGTAAGACAGCCTGAAAGAGCCAGCAAATATACAGCAGCTAACAACTCTCCTGGTAAGGTGAGGCACTCTGAGCAAAACATGGCACTAAGTCTTGTGCTTGTTCAGCGCTAAGTTTAAACTATACAAGTGAGGTGATAATTGCACACTACAGTCCAGCAGCCAATTCTCCTTGCACCTTCAGCCATCTTTTGTGCTATCCCTGCCAACAGTTGCCTATAAGGTATTTAACATAGTGCCTAATTCAGCTAGGACTTTAAGTGTAAAGGAAGAAGCCATTATCTTCAACGTAAGTTATCTTTACTGCTAAGGTTAGAAATTATAAAATTAGGAGCAGAATCTTTCAAAGCCTTTAAGATATACCCACTATATTTTGCTGATATTAAGTTCATCAGGTGAACAATTCACCAAGACCACTACACAACCATTATAGGGCAGTGACTTCTTGTCACTTGCTATTGCTCTGAGAGCTCTGTTCTCTGTAGTAGTCATTAAACATTTTCATTGTTTCGTTTTCTATGCAAAAACAATCACATCAGGTGACACCAGGAACAAGCTAACTTTATACTACACATTTCCTAAAACTCAGACATATCCGTTCCTGAAATTTCATGATACTGTTCCACAAAGCTCCCCCACAGAACACCTCGATTAAAAATACTTAGACTCCCATTATCCAAAGGACATCTCAAGTACCCAGCAACTCAATCCAGAAACGTGTAAAGCCTCCTTTACAAGTATACTACGGCTCTTTCTTCAAAATGCAGCCTGTTCATCAGACCTCTCTTCTCATCCCTGCAGCTGCATCTTGGACCATCACCTCTACCTACAAAGGAAACCTTCAGCCTCCTGTCAGACTGTTAGTCAAGATGTGACACAAAGACAAGGGGAAGTACTTCTCTCTTTGACAGTGCTTCCTGCAAATACGACAGATAGCCCATCCTTGGCCCCTCGCTCCAGGGAGGGCACTCCCAGGAGATCCCAGTCTCTTCCCGAGTTGTATGGGGAAATGACACACTCAAACCCCTCCCCCCCCCCGCCCCGTCCCGAACGCCGGGGTGGACTCCCGCCTCGCCCCCCAGGGAGGGCCGCCCCATAGGAAGCACGACCTGACACCGACCCTTGTGTCCCAGCATCACGGAGAGCCCCCGAGGCTGCAGGAGGCACAGGAGCCCCCCCACCCCCCAGTCCCCAGGGGTCCCGCCGGGAGGGGGCGGCCTCCCGCCCCGGCAGCGACCCCGCAGTCCCCGCGCAGGGCCCACCTTTCCCCGGCGGCACGGCGGCGACCGCCGCCACCCCGGGGCTGGAAGAGGCGACAGAAGCGGCGCTGCTTCCTATCGCGATAGTGGCAGCGGCGGTGACCCGGCTGAGCAGCGCCTCGCCACCGGAGGATTCCGCATCGCCGCCCGGGGTTCCCAGAAGCCCGGTGCCGGCGGGGCTGAGGGCAGCAGCGCTGAGGTCGTCGCCGAGCAGGCGGGCTTCGCGGCGCAGGATCTCCTCGGACTCGCGGAGGTTGCTGCGCCGCAGGAACTGCAGCACGGCCACGAGCGTCTGCCGGTCCAGTGCCGCCGGGGAGGCGGCCGGGCCCGGTGCCGCAGGCTTAGCGGAGACCGCCTCCGCACCGCTCCCCGCCGCCTCCCCCTCCGCCGCCACAGCCGGGGGAGGGGCGGGAGCGGCGGCTGCGGCTGGAGGCGCAGCAGGGGGCTGCGGCGGCGTCCCTGCATCAGGGTCCGGCTTTACCACCACCACCTCCGCCGGCTCCTCAGGTAGTGCCGCCATCTTGCATCGCCCCCCATTCGCCGGCAGCGGGCGGCCGCCGTCAGGCGCGGACGCTCTTGCGACAGTCAGAGTAAAGAGCGGACGGCGCGGCCGCTAGTTTCCTAGGTGCTCGCGGCCTCATTTTGCGACGCCGGCAGAAGCGCTTTATGGCAGCGGGTGTGGCACGAGTGGAGCGGTTGCGGGGCGGCCGCTGCGCTGCGGGCCTCCTGGCGCTAAATAAGCGTAATTTGGGGTGGTGGCTGTGCGGGTGTGAGCCGCGGAGCACAGCGGTGCCTGCCGTGTGCGAGAAACCTCATCCAGAAATTGATTGATTTGGTATTAATAAGCCACTACGGGTGTCCTCCGTGGAGTAGACAGAGGATGGCCGCGGGACTCTGTGCCCTTACGGGCCTTGCTCGGAATTAAATTAATTACGGGTGGGTTACATGGTTTTCCAGGCATTTCTAATATTGCTTCTTTTATGCGAGTTTGGTAAATACAGATTCGTTGATACTACAGAATTAATACCGTTTATTTTGAACGAAACTGATATCTTGTGATGGATGAGCTTTCGCGATAAGCTAAACGTTTGCTAGCGCTTCATTAGCGACTCACTTAATTGTTAGCTGGCGTGTAAAAAGACCGTAAGAAAAGCAAGCTGCAGGCTATCAAAATCGGCGGCCGGTTGAGTCTCGGCTCAGGCGCAGTGGGGCGGCCCCGCGTCCGGTAAAACTACAGTTCCCAGCATGCCCCGCGGCGCTGCTGCGCGAGCGCCCCACGGGCGGACTACCGCTCCCGCCGTCCCCCGCGGGCGGCCAGCAGCCGGTCCCGCGGCTGCCCCAGTCCCCGCCCCGAGCCATGGACATGGAGGTGGACGTTGGCTCTGTGGTCTCGGGGCTGTCGGGCGGGGATGGAGCAGGCGCGGGCCCGGCCGATGAGGACCAGGAGATGGAGGGGGCTCCCAGCTGTTCGGGGTCGCGCTCCCTCCCCTTCGAGTTCGAGCGGAGCCGGTCAGAGTCCAGCGGCGATGAGGACGACGACGAAGACGACGAGGAAGAGGAGCTGGAGGAAGAGGAGATGGAGGGGGACCCCGGGGCTCGGTTCGGGACGGACGACGGGGAGCTCGACTCGGACGACGACCGGGAGGTACGGGGGCGCCGGTGGGGGGACGCCCTCTGAGGTGAGGGCGCGCACCACCCGCCAGCGGCGCGACGACTCCGTCGCGCGCCAGGCCCCGCTCCCGGCGTGCCCCGCGCCGCCGGGGGGCGCGTGTGGCTCGAGGTGGGGGCGCGCGCTCCCTGCCGCCGCCATGGCGGGGCCGCCCGGGGCCTGTGGAGGGGCCGGGATGGTGGGGGGGGGGACCCCGACCGGAGCAGGGCAGCCGCGGGGGCGGCCTGTGAGGAGAGGGCGGGGGTGTGAGCCTGAGGAGGGCGGGAGGCGGCGGGGAGGCTGCCGGGTGCGAAACGTGATGTCTGCGTGTGAGGCCTGGAGTCTGCACAAGTCCGCGGTTTTCAGGCAGGTCCTGTAAGCGGTGGACTTCGACTTACGTGCTTTAGGGGACTTCTGAAAACTTCCAGGTGCATATTTGGACCCCCGCTTAGGCGACGTAAGCCGTATGGTAATGGGCTTTTTAGCGTTACGCACGTTCACTTTATCTGTCTCATTTAAATGAAGCCCTTACAAACTTTTGGCGTAGCTGAGAGGGTGGTACACGGTGGCATGTGGGCGAAATGAATGCAGTCATTGAGGGAAAGAAAGCCCCTTAGTCTGGCTGTGAGGCTAGAGGAAATGAAACGTAAAAATGTAATGTATTACCTCTTTCAGACAGATCTTAGATCAGTGCTATAGAAGAAGCTTCTTCTTTTTTGAAATAGAAGTCTGACTGCAAAGTAGTTGTAAAACTGCGTGTATGCATTCCTGATAAGTACTTCACAACCAGAATTCAGAGCAGTGAAATTTCAGTCTTTGCTTCCGAATGTATTTGTATAATCCCTAATTGCATGTAGAAACAAGAGACAGCACTAGTTATTAATCAAGCCCACTTGATTGGGGGCCCCAACACTCTTACTGAGTATTTTTCAAATGATGATATTATTTGCTACTAGTATCCCCTTCAAGCCTGTGGATTATGTGATACTCTGTTAATGAGTTTATCCAAAAGAACTTTTCCTAAAAGGGTTGTTTTTCGTTTGCTTTTCAGATACAAAATTCATGAAACAAATTGGATTTCCATTCACAAAAAGGTCAATTTAGAAGACTAGATGAAAGTCTTTAGAAAAGAGCTGTATATGAGGAATAATTGACCTCTTAGGAAAACCCATTTCTATAGCACATTGATCCAGATTTTTTTCTTGGTTTAAGGCTGTGATATTTTGGAAGCTGCGATCAGGAAATTTCACAGCTTAGCCTGTGTATTCAAACTCTTACAAACTGTCTTTGTTTGTAGCGTATGATAAACCTCGCAGAGTTAACCCCTTACATCCTGTGTTCCATCTGCAAAGGTTACTTTATTGATGCTACAACCATCACAGAATGTCTGCACACCTGTAAGTATCAGTAGTGTAATTCTAACAGTTTGGTTGCAAATTCAAACAAAAACCAGCTGTTGAGATGTTCTGGCTTCACAAAGATAATTCTCTGTTTGACATGAATGTGTGTTGCATTTATTCTGTTCTTTAAGGAAAATATATTTGTGGATATTTTAAGCATCAGAAAATCATTAAATCAGTCGTGAAGTCAGCTTAGTTTCCCAGGTTAAGAGGGAAGAAGACGTAGGGAGTAAAACAAAACTAGAGCTACTACATACTTTTTATTGTTGTTGTTGTTGTTTTTTTTTTTTTTATGTAGGCTCTAGGAATTTAAGTATGTAACTGAGAAAAGAAAGTTGGGTGGCCCTGCTAGTAATGGACTTGAGAGTTTCCTAAACAGATGGATAATAAAAAACTGATTTCAGTGTTCTTGTCTTGTTATTTTTCCCCTCAGTCCTTGTGTTGTGTTAACAGTTTTTCCGTTGCTAACAGAACTATTTTCTCTCAAAGCTAATAAAACACTTTTTTGTGTTTATTTACGTATGATCTGTGAAGTTGACTTCCAGCCACACCCATATTCCCACCTGAATCCAAGAATCTCTGCTTCCTAGTGCTTCTAGCCAGTAACAATACATAGAGGGAAAACGCTTTTTTTTTCCCCTCTCCTCTTTTCCCACCCCCTCTCTTTCCTCCTCTCTTGTAAAATACAATGAAAATGGGAGAATTATAGTTTCTTACCTTGAATCTTCTACTGAAACTGTTTGTAGGGAACTTTTTTTAGCATATCTTCTATCTGCAGCAGTCAGTATTCTGTTGCCTTAGCTCTACTTTTGTTCTGGGTAACACAATTATGATATTGAACACCTACCATTGCATCAGTCGGGTTATTAATTATTATTACTTGATTAATCAATTATTAGTTGAATATTCAGGAGTGTTGTATCCTGTACAGGCAAAGAGCTGTTGTTTACTTGAGTTTGAGAGTTGAAAGACTTGCTTCATTTTATCTCTGACAAATTTTATTTGAGAAGTCTGGGTGTAATTGCACCTCTTGCTTAAACAGGTGGTATTATATAATGGACATGTGACTTTCATGAGGTTTCTTTTCTTTACAGTTTGTAAAAGCTGCATAGTGAGACACTTCTACTATAGCAACAGATGTCCAAAATGCAATATTGTTGTACATCAGACACAGCCCCTTTATAATATCAGGTAATAAGTTCATGCCATTTTCATAGATATAATTTTTTTTCAAGTTTTGCTTCTTGCTTTTAAATGTTTTGTTTTACAGACTCATAGGGCTTTTTTATTTCAAATGAAGGAACAGTTACAAGGAATGCATTGTGTTCTTTGTTTATGTAAGTTTCATTTCAATAGTGAAGATAAAAATACTCAATTTCTTGTTTTATCTAGTTTGTATCCTTTTCTAGGGTTTGTTACCCCCCCACCCTGAGTACTTTTATGCATTTGCTCAGTGTTATAGGTGATACGAGGTCCTAACTATTTGCTTTGATTTCCTTTTAGACAAAGCTTTGTTGGCATGGCATACTTATTAACTCTGAAAACTTGAGTTTTAGTTTCTTGAACTGTTCATGAATTCTCGAAGGGTGGTGCTTTTAACTTTATATGGCTTCTTCTGGTGGAGCTCTGCTGTCAGGACATGAATTTAGACAGATACGGAGTTGCTGTTCTGCCAGTCTTTATGTACGTCATATTTCAGTGATGTATTTGGCATCTTTGTTACAGTTTAATGAAAACCATTCTGTATTGCACCAAAGACACTTTCTTTTTTTTTTTTCTTTTTAATAGACTGGACCGGCAACTGCAAGACATAGTCTATAAATTAGTTGTCAATTTGGAGGAAAGTACGTACCTTTCTTTATTTTATTACCATCCAGAGACTGAAAAGACTGAATAGAAAACAGTAATTCAAAGCCCCGTTTCTCCTTGGACTCTTTAAAATAGTTTTGTAACGTTTGGTTATAAATCTTAATGAATTAGCTGTGACAACTGGCATCTTTCTGGCTGCTAAATGCTGTTATGAATAGCGGTGTGTACCCTGTCTCATGAAACACAGGTGTCACTGTGTCCAGATAAACATCCAGATAATACTTTGTAGTCATGCCTCATGTTTTTGTATAAGTACAGAAAATATCATTGCATCTAATAAGTTTACCTTGCTCAGTTGAAAAAAAGTTGCTAAGACTGATTCTCTCAAATGCTTTTATTTTTTTCTTCACTGCCACATTTATTTTTCTGATTTTTAGATGTGTTCACTGTCTCATGTCATTTACATTAAACTTCAGGAGCCAATGAATCTGCAAAGTCCACCTGGGTAGACTGAGTGAAATATACACATCTAGTGGATATATATGGACTATAGGTGTTATAAAGGTAGTCATGACAGCCTATAGATTGTATAAAAATAGCAATGGCAGCCAGAAGGATACTAGTTTTTGCAGCTATTACAGTATGATTTATGGCCAGTTTCTCTGATTTCTTTCCATTTTTTGCTAACAAACTCTTAGTCTGGGTATCTTAAATGTCAACCTCATATGAAATATTAGTGATGGGGAAGGTCTGTAGGAACTTGCAAAGTTTTTACTGCTCTGACTATTGGGAACCATATGGATATACTCAGCATCTGAAATAACATTCCAATTTGTTTTGTGTTGTGATGGTGGTGGGTTGTTTTTTTTTCAGGAGAGAAAAAACAAATGCATGACTTCTATAAAGAAAGAGGATTAGAAGTGCCCAAACCAGGTGAGCTGTAATCACTTCACTGTTAAGGAAATATTTACTATACCATTTATTCTTAAGGGCTTTCCTTGAAATATTAGCTCACAATTGAAGAAGATATGTAGTATTGGAAATGTGGGATTCTTGGTTGTCTGAGTAGTGTAACTTGTCACAGTTCTCGGATTACAAAATTAGATGGAACTGGCAGCACTAAAACCAAAATTGTGGTTGGATTTTCTTAAACAAATTATATTTTGCCTACAACCAGGAAATATGTATAAAATATGCCTTAATTTTATTTTGTGGTGCGTAATAAGTAATAGATGTTCCAAAGGAGTAAAAATAAGAACCTCAAAGTCTTTTGACAGATGAGGGATTATTCTAATTATTTTTTGTCTTACTATCAAATAAACAGCTCTTTGGACAAGTGCCATACTGAAAGCTAATAACATTCTGGTTCAGATACACAGCATGAAATGTATAAAGAGCTGATTTAGTTATAAAAAAATAGGATGAATTGCGTGCGGTCTTCTTCCTTATGAGTTCATCTGTTTTGCTTAGTGCATGTTAGTGTCTTGGGCTGCTTTTATTTCAAATTGCGTTTGCATTTTGACTATTTGAATATTTCAGCTGTCCCACAGCCAGTTCCAGTGAGCAGAGGAAGACCTCGAAAAGTTCTGGGCTCCGTGTTCCGGATCCCACCAGAACTTGACATCTCCATACTTCTGGAGTTCATTGGGTGAGTTGTGGGCAAATGTAAGAGCGAGTGGCTGACATGAGGGTGCTGCTTGTGTGTGTTGGACCGTTACTGGCTCTTAGTGGTCATCAAATGTGCATTTCCTCCATGTCGAATAACAGATGGGGTACTGGTTTTAACTTACAGTGCAATAGTGATAGCCAGCTATGCATAGCTGGATGATGCAGATAATTAAATGTGTAAGATGTCCTCCTGTGAAAATAGCTTCCTAAAAAGTGTAGTTTTAAAACGCAGATGTTTTTATTTCATTTTTAACAAAGTAGTGTAGTCTCAGTAAACTGAATGATGAAATACAACAAAACTCACAGTTCCTTAGTCCCTGTAGGTGGCAGTACCATTAATGCTGACTATGTTAGGATTTGCTCATGTAACTCAGGGACTGCAACTACAACCTGGGCAGCAAGAGCAGTGTTCCTGTAAATGCTATAGGTGGGGATAATAAAGTGATCTACTATTAAGTTTGACTGACAGTTTCCCAGACTTTAATGAATTATGCTGAAGCTTTTGTATCAAGAGTTGCTTTTTAGCAATGGATTGTGAGGGGGAGGTACAGCCCAAACACTTGAGTTGTTTTCAGGAATACAGGAAGGAGAAATTGTATTGCTTTGGCCATATGCAGATTTATATGTTCATGATTGAGAGGGGGTAATTGAGAAAGGATTGAAAGCTGTAACTACTCTGATAGCACCACACAGTGCAGAACCTCAGTTGAGGGAGGGGGAGTCAGCTTGGCTTTTGCAAATCTTACCGCTCTACCCAGACTGTGCCTGCTTTTGGCCTGACTTTGCCTGAATACAGTGTTCAGAGAACTCCAATATGTAACCACAGCAAACTTAAACAAATGATGTAAAGTCAAGCTATGAGAAATTGAGAAATTCTAGCAGCAAAGCATACCATCTTGATTCAGCCTCACTCTTTGTAGACATCATGTCCTAGTCTTTTCATACGTTATGTCCAGTGTTTCCACTGTGTCTTACTTTATTCAGAATACAGAACAAATTTCCTCCATGGGTAAAATTTGGCCAGGTAGGTGGTGGTGTGTGTTGTTTTTTTTTTTGTTGGCTTTTTTAAGTGTTGCCTATCACATGGCTGCTTTATTTCTTTAAATGGATGAGAAGTGGGATTGCAGGAAGAAAAGAGAAGGTCTTTGAGCTAAACCTTTAGGGAACAATCTCTGACTGTTCTGTAGAATGACCTTGATAATCCACATACCTGACTTAATTTCAGTGTTCATTTTCTGTATGCCTGACTTGCAGAAGTGCTGAATTACTAACAAGCGCAGCTGAAAGTAGTGGGAGTCATCACTAAAACTGTAGTATTGGCAAATCCAATCTTGGATGTCCCAAATTGGGCACTTGCAGTTCTTACCTTTCAACACAGTCTGTCTTAGGTTCCTCTTTTTTAAACACTGCCATTCTGCTGAGTAGAATGGTATGGAAACACATTAATGTGTTGAAGAAATGAGACTGAGGAAATTAATGCTTTTCATTAAGAGCAGGTTTGCCATAAGTAAAGCCAAGAGCCATGTGTTGAGCAGGAGAGGAAAGCAAAGACATTATATAGCTGTTCAGCCTGTGACCATTGTGTATTGTACACTCAAAACTTAATTTAAATATAATTTTTAATTGTCCGTATAAAGGCTTTTTTTCCTTTAACGAATGTGGTATAAAACACGTGATGGGTCCCAGTGACCTGGTGCTCAGGCATGCTTTTTACCCCATTGAGAGAAATGTGATTAAATGGATAAATACAGACATAAGGTAAAATGCTTTGACTAAAATCTAGGTAGAAAAGAGTGAATCTAATGGTGTTCACCCTACATTTAGGTTGGGTTAGGAATGTGTAAGTTGTTATTTTATTGCCTTGGTTGTGACTATATCTTATTAAGTTAACATCTAGATATGAGTTTGAGGGATGCCCGTTCTGGGAGCTGTGATGGGTACTGGCCACTGCTGTGCTGGCCCTGCAGGTGGCAGAGGGAACATATGGAATTAAGGGGCATAGGAGCATGCTTTTGTACCAACAGCCCTGTATCTTCCTCGATAATTTCTCTGTAAAATGACTTTAAAAACAAGAATAAGGTTTTAGTTCCAAGGATGTCCCTTTTCAGGTTGGAACACTTGGTGACTTTATAGGAAAGCTTCCTTAGATTTTCTTGGCTGCAGGATTAGATACAGTTTGAACTCATTGTAGTGAAAGTACTTTGGTTTACATCTCCACAGTGAAAGTCCCCTGGTTACTTTCACCTCCCCCTCTCCCCCATTATTCTCAGCAGCTACATTTTTCTTTTTTCAGAGCAAAAGGAAGATGTTAGGCAACTTAGACCTCAAAACTAGTAAATGTTTATCTGCCTGTCTGTGAAACACAGTGACGCTTGAATCTGTGTTGTTGTATTTGTTTTTCTGGTAGTTATATTTCAAGCTTCCATTCCAGTGTTGGCAGCAAAACAGGTAATACTGTGCAAATACCATCTATACTATGTGAGACTGTCTGCTGTGTTTTTGTTATGTATATGGAGGGAAGCACAGAATGTTTCTAACAAAAAAAGGATGATACCTTAATGGCATCTACTTTGCAATTTATTTTAGTGACTTTTTCAACCTTTGGTCTTCTTTCATACTTTATATATTTTAGGGTTAATGTATTTTCCTCTTCAAAAGTCAAAATCAAAGAGCTTGTCTTGGTGATGAGAGTTTATGCAAGCTCTTTGACTAAAGAAAACTTGGAATAGATTGTACTAGCCAGCAGAAATTGTTACTTTGAAAGTTTGACTGTCTATATTGTGTTTTTAGAGAGTGTGCCTGTGGAACTGTATCAAGGAAAATTACAACTGTAGTGGAAAAGCTTTTCTGTGTCTGCTTGTTAGTAACTTTAAATTTCATTTCAGTGGCACAATTTTATGATAGTTTTACTTAACTCTAACTGGTACATAGCTAGAGGTGAAGGTACTCAGTTACAGTAACTTGAAGTACCATGCTAATGTGTGGTCTGCACAAGTGTTACAAAGAAATTTGTTTGCTATATCGAATGGTGGGTAGAAGTGTAGTCAATTTGTAGCGGTTTGATTTTTGCCCTCTTCAGTGCCATGAAATACTGCGCTTTTTTTTTATTTTTCCTTTCTCATATGTACACACTTGCTGATGCAATGCAAGAATAGTAAAATGTGATGAATTGGGCTTACTTCATTGAGAAATTTATACATTGCACTACAAGATGGAGGTGGGGAGTATAGATATCAATTGTGGATCACTTGTTCAGACTGGGCAACTAATGAAACTCTTTTGAGGCCAGCTGGGAGTTTGGTCATTTGCCACCTTTGTGTGTATTTCACCTTCCAGAGAAACACCTGCTGCTTTCCTGAGTTCCTAGATAGCATTAGCATTAATCCTGTGCTATAAATAGTCTGGAAGGCCAACAACTGGCCCAGATAGCCTCTTTGGTGGTTGGGCATGTTCTGTCAGCAACTTCTTAGGTACTGTCTGTTAAAGTTCCAAATATCAAGGATGATGAATTATGGATGTTTAAGCAGCATTAATGTTACAACCTATTCCTATGAAAATTAATGTTATGTTGTATATAAAATTGGCTTTAGGCTGTGTTGTTTTTTCTATTTAATGTAGGCAAATCTTAAATAGCTGAATTCACAAGAAAAATGGAGTACCAAATAAAGGGTAGGAGAAGAAGATAATTCAGTCTGATATTACTTCATGTATTAAAGTTCAATGAAAGGAACAGCCTGATTAGAAAAGTAAGCTTGATATGCCAGACTACTAAATCAATAAGTCACTATTATAATAGAGCTTTAGGGTGTTAATAACTGTTAACCATAGCAATATTGACTGTGTTTACTCTTCTCTTGTTTTTCAGAGCTAACGAAGGCACAGGGAATTTTAAGGTGCAGATGTGATTTGAATTTTTCTCTTATGATTTACTTCAGAAATATGTATAACCTGAATGTATTTAATTTAGTTTGTTTTTCTTACACTGAGTATAGCCTGAACTTTCCTCAACATAGTAATAACCAACCTTGGATTTCAGTGTACTCTCACACCTATTATTGCATAGCATCACAGAATAGGAAAAGAATGCTTCTGAGGCTACATAAAGTCTTGATAGGAGAATGGGAGTGATACTGATGAAATTTCACCTAAGTGATTCTAGCTTGTTATTCTTGCATCTGTCTCCAAAAGGTGCACTACTGTGGCTTTTATTGGAACCCTGAACAGAGGTGTAGACATTGTCTGAAATACTGGTTTTTGAAGAAGATTATCGAATTGGAGTGGAAAGCTTGCATAAGTTATTCAGAGGAAGCGTAGCCTGAGGTATAACAGTAGTATAATAAATTGCGATGTGCTGAAACAACCAAAAAAAATATACAGATTGTTTGGATGGCACAGTACACTTCCTTAGTCTGCAGAAAGCTTATTCTTTTCTCTATCCCTTCACTAACAACATTTGTTGTCTGAACAGTGACTGTTCTGCTAAACAGGAAATAGCGTTCCCAATCCTTGCTAAAGAATATGGTGGTTCTTCCAATACAAATCTTCTTACTGAGCTACTTTTGTACAAATTCATAGAGGAACTACATGTTGTTTGCTTCCTTTGTGGTTTCAGATGCTGTAGTTAGAGATGCTCAGAGTGTGTTATTCCACTATTTTGGCTAAACATTTAGAAAATAAGACTCTTCAAGGGCAAGAAGGAGATGCAATTTAAAATTACTCAAGATATATTGCATTTAATCTTTCATTGTATTGGAATTGTACACTCAAAAGATGGAATGGCACAGAATAACAATGTAAGAGACAGCTAACTGATACAGTTAGCAGGAAAATTTTATTGTTGAAGAATTTGAGAAAAAGGCATGTTAGTAACTTAAATATGGGTTGTCCTGATTGTACCATTTTACTAGTTTCTGTCATGTTTTCAGCTGAGTTGCTTTCTAATCGATATATTTTTGGGCACAAATCTGAACAGTTTGATTTGATTGCAGTTATTCATACTATTTTTAATGGTAATTACGTTTGTTATGACGGAGTTTAAGAGGCAATTTCAAACTTTCAAATACAGGTTCATAACGAGTTGAAAAGTAAGTATAGTTTCCTCAAACAAAATTAATCTGTAGAAGGGGGACAATGTCCTGAAAATGTCTACAGTCAGTTTTCTTCATCTCTTACACCCCCACAACTACCCAGCGTTTCAGGAAAAGGATTTTTGTGTGTAAGTGGTTTTGGGGGTTTTTTTCCCCCTTTTAAGCCATGAATATTCCTTCTCACGTGAACTGTAGTGTTCTGAGGATGTTGAAGATGAAGGACTGCCCACCAGTACTCGCAATGGATAGTTCTGTGCTGCAAATAATCCTACTATTCATAGACTAAATTGCCACTCAGTTTACATGCATATTTAGACTTCTTTGTCATCTATGTGAGTTTTAAGAAATACCACATCTTTTAACTGGTATTTTTCTGCAGCATTTTCAAATTCCTTGCTGTGTGTTAACCCTCTGTTTCACTCTCTCTTCTTTCTTTCTAGCCTTATTTTCTTCACTACACTTCATATCTTCATGCTTTTTTATTCTACCCCATGACCAAGAGGTTTACTCGTCAACCTTCCAAATCGTATTTTGTATCCATTTCTCACAAAACACACCCTGATCCATTTTTGGTGTTGCTCTGTTCTCAATTATTTCTCTGTCTTATTTTTCTGAACTAGATGTTGAACTTCATATATGAAGGGTTTTGAACCTCTTTTTTTTTCCCAAGTAGGGATAGGGGGAGGAGAGAACAGGTTACAAGGTCTGTGGCTTTGTAAATGTAAAATGTAAATCTGTGATTTGTAAATGCAGCACGCATAAATTCAGCATCATCAAGCGTGCAGCAGCATGGTTCCTTGATCAGGTCTGACTGGTATTTCTAGCTCTTGTATGTGAATAAATCAAACTATTGTTCCAAAACCACAGTTATCATGGATACATATTTAAATTCATGATTGAATTCAAGGGTAGTCCATGACACTCTGACCCTTCCTTCAAATTGAAAGAATATGATGAACCTGGATAGTAAATCACAGCTGTTCAGAAGTCAACATAAAAATCCAATTAATTGACACAAAAGATAATCCATTTATCACACTGAATGCAGTCATCTGTTCTGCCTTTGTGCCTCTTCACTTAGCTGCCCATATCTCTAGTCAGCTGTTTAAAATTTTATCCGTAGAAGAGAAACCTATTAAATTTTTGAAGCTGGCATAACAAATGTCATGTCATTGGTGTCCTTGCTGTAAAAGTATTTAAAAATTATACAAAAAGATTTCAGACCAGTCTTGCCCTTGTGTTCTGCATAATAGTATACTTCAATTGATTCTGGAATTTCATGGACTATTAAGTTGATTTCAGCCTGAGTCATAATATAGAAATACTTCAGAATGGACTTAAGCTCCTCGCGTTATAAAATGCAGCATGGTTTAATTATCTGAATCGTGTTTGGTACACAAGCCTGATTTGGGGAAAATAAGGAAACTTTAGGAAATAGTTCATGTGCTTCTGATGAGCAAATGCTTGTGGGGGAAGAAGTTGCTAGAATGCTGTGTAATACTAATTTCTATGCAGAATTAATGGCAAATATCATTCTCCAGTACATCAGTAGTGAAATAGGACTGAAGTCGGTAGTTAGTTATTTTTAAATGTTGTTTTAAACAGCAGGAAATTTGAACCTGGAGTCTTAATACATATTTAGTCCTTTCTCTATGAGGTAATCTAGAAGTAGATCAGAAAAGAGTCCAAAAATTTAAGCTGTCTCCCTCTGTTATTGGGCTTCCACTTAGGTTTGGGGTTTATGAGGGATGATGGCTGAAAATGTACATTGTCTTAAAATCTCACATTTATTCTTTGCAGCCTTTGGAAAAGAAGTTTGTGCGTGTTTCGGGGGAGGCAACAATTGGACATGTGGAGAAATTCCTCAGAAGAAAAATGGATCTGGATCCTACTTGTCAGGTATGCCACTTGTAGTGGCACTTACAAGTTCACTGGGGTCAATGTGGTGCCTGTGCTTCAGACAGAATGTTTCCATTGTTCATTAGAGTCTAGAAATAATACTAGGTTTTTTTAATGTAGTAAGGATTAAAAAATGAAACGTTTGAAATGTTGTGATCTGCAAGGAAAACCTCTGAACTCATTTGTAACATGTTTAAGTTTTCATTATAATGCTTTATTATTTGCAGGGAGTTTCTAAAGTTCCACATAAGATTTCAGCAGATTCAAATTCAAAACGAAAAGATACTGCTGTTTCAAGGATAAAACTGAGTATATAGACAGGAAAGTGTGTGAGTGTGGGAGGACATGAAGGCAGAGACAGGCAGGAGCTGAGTGTCAGTAAAATTTAACTGAGTGTTGAAGAAGCAAACTAGGGCTAAAAAAGAGTGATACTGTGGATGGATGTGTTGAAATGAAAGGTATGAATGCAAGTGTATACATGTGCCTCCAAATAAGAATTTGAAGGAGCAGAATACGATACAAAAGAATTTAGCTTTGTATTTCTCAACCATTTTGATAAGAATTGCATGTCAAAACCAGTTTTCAATTCTTCAGTATATTTCAGCAGCCATTCAGTTGAGAAGGTGCAGGAGTTCTGTTATGTGTAACCAGTTAAAGCTGTCAATTATTGGTAAATCAAGCCGATACTAATGTGGATAGGCAAATGATGGAAGTTAAGTGCTGCCTTTGGAGTTAAGTTTGTGTTTTCATACAGCAGTAACTGTCTGAGGCGATACAGCATGACTGTGTGCCTCAGTAATGAGTATTTATTCATGCAGCTTACCTTTTCAGTGGTCACAAAGCAAATCAGATATAAATTATTCATCATTCTGAGGAAGTAATGTATTTTCATTTGCTGGTTTCCTCTCAGTGAGAGTCTTTGTAGCTTTCAGGTGGTGGTGACTTGATATTCTAAACAAATAAAAGTATGCTCAAAATGAAGCTAGAGAAACTTCTTGCATTAATTAAGCTGTTGTTGATTTGAGGGGAAGGAATTGTTTTGTTTGTTTGGTTTTTCTTAAGTAGTACACCAGAATTTCAATTCTGAGGAACGCTGAACATCTGTAATGGAAACTGCAGTTACACATTTCAAAATCAAGCTGGGCCTGTGTGTTGGATGTCTTTCAGGTTTTACAATCTTGCAGTCATCTAATAGAGATAACTTGAGAATTTTTCCCCAACTGGTTACTTTTTGCTTGGACTTCCTGGACAGGATATGATCCACTGTTAGTGGGTAAATGTTACTGTGTCTCAAAAGCTGATGATTTCATAGATTTCCTTTCTCAAGATGTTGCTTGATGCTGACGCAGGCACTTTTATCACTGCTAGTATCTAGTGTGTCATTCTGGAGTAAGGCGCAATCATTGGCTGGTTCTAATCTCTTGGTCTCTTCTGTGCAAGCCCTGCGTGGAGGAAATGTTAAATCTGCTTTCTTCTACAGTCAGATCCTTTGGCTGCTTCTCCCCCTGCTTCACCCCCCTTCCCCTCCCCACCCCCTTAACTGATAGGCTCCCACTTTTTTTCAGTGAGTATTTTTTTGGTCTCTAGAAACCTGTAGTTGGTTTTCATGCCACAAATCATGACGGATTTCTTGAAGATATTCAGGCTAATTTTAAAAATTTTAGAAAGACTAGGGAATTAGGGAAATGAAGCAAGAAGTAATTTCCTATCCTGATTGGTAATTTCTTTGTCATGTGGGGACTTAAGGTTAAAGGAGTGTATGTACTGAGCTGTCGCCTTCCCATTGTAGTATGCAGAACTGAAGCTGATGGTTTGTTGGTAAACATGCAGAAAGTGAAAGAGATGTCAGATACGTCATTGAAGATTAATAAGCCTAATGAATCATGTCTTACTACAAATTCCCGGGTTGGCTAATAAAACAGAAACTATAAAATTAAATTAGGAAGAACCTGAATATAAATGAGCACAGGTAGAAGAATTTAGGGAAGTAAGTTGTAAACCATATATGCAACTAATATAAATGTAGAGGGTGCTTGGCTGCTTTTTTAAAAGTTTGCTGTGGAAATTTGAAGAGCGAAGGTTCATCATTTCCTGTAGGCTTTCCCAAAGTATGTTAAAGAAGAACTAGATACTAACTTAGGACAACAAGCTTTTATTTTTAATATTGTTCAGTCTTGATTTCTAACTCTCTCCAGTTCTTCATTACCTTTTAGGTAATTAATTTTTACATAAAATGTCATGAGTTTGGTGCATTTAACTTGGGACTAGAGTCCAAGAACTAGATTCCCTTGGGCACCTAGGAAATTTCTTTCAGAAATGCACATTTCAGGCACTATTGAGCTAAAATGCACCGCGTTTGCAGTATTTTTTCCTATATTTATCTACAGAAACCTTACTGCCATAGTGTTTAATTATGCCTTACCTGGGACTTGAAAGATTTGATTGTAAGGAGGGCACAGAATCTTTCCTCCTTCCTCTCCTCTCCTCAGTGTATCAATTGCATTCTTGGTTTCATTGTTGAAACTTCTAGTAAGGACACTAGGCGTGGTTATTTTGTGAATGCAAGGAGTTCCTACTGAGTATCAGCTTAGTTTGACAGTCTGCAAAATTATTATTTGAGAATGTTACAGCTGATTCAGTGACCAAGTGATAGAAAGTATGTTACCCATTCTTCTGAACTACTGACTGTACTTGGACCTCTTTGACTTAATTTGTTTGTGTAGAATATTAGATAATATTTGCCCTTCTTCATTAACCTGCACAAATGGGTTGGATTGAGGTTAATGAAAATGTGAAATAAGCCATCTGACTGGTGTGTGACAGTATATATAAAAGTCTAAAAAGCAGGTTTGAAGCCACTGCCTTTTTTCCTAAGTCTCAGGCCTCAAATTATTTTCAGACTACTGTATTTGAGTTTGCAAAAGGATTATGATTCAAATTTCGTAGTTTATCTGAAAGGTTAAGGCTTCATTTATTTTTATCTACCACTTCAACTGACAGGCTGTAGCTTATTCTTTCTGGTGCTTTGGACAGTGATTAATTTTCTGTATGTTTTTATATATATTTCTAATTACAAGGTCTCTCCTGAATATTTTTGCTGGAATTTGTTGTGGGGTTTTGTGAAATAATTTTTGAGCAACTGGAATTGCTAGTAATAGCTAAGTAGTTAACATTTAATTTGAGCTAAATACAGGCTGTGGTGTATAGAATCCATTCGGTATTTGACTTCGACATCTGATTCACGTCTGTATAGTTTGTGTTCTGCTGAAGAGTGGGGAGAGAATGAGAAGTTTTCTTTAAGGTGTTATTTCCTTTGAGGTCATCCTGCAGCAGAATTATCTCTTCTTGCCGTTCATTCTGAAAGGACAAGAGAGAGACTGCTGAAAGACTTGTGACTTGGCTAGTCTGAATGCATTAAGGTAGCTTATGGAACAGAAATATTCTGTAATCAGATGCGCATTCCTGAGAGTGTGTGTGTGTGAACTGCAGTTTGGGGAAAGGTTGGAAGAAAGTCTGTGCTCATGCAGCGTAGTTGTTGGTGCAGTTTGTGCTGGTTTTAGACCCTGGAATAGAAATATCTGGTACCTTTGAAAAGTAAATAGCAACTAGTGGAAATGGAAAGCTTTGCCAGCTTTTTGAATAACTAACCCAAATAGTCATGTCAGTCCTTGAAACTGTGTTTTCCTGGTCCTTCCCTGGATAGTATGGGTTGGCATAGAAACTATTGATTGAGGTCTACTGCTTTCTGGGCCAGATTCCCCTTTGGGATGAATCTTGCATGGGATGTCCCTTTCATGAAAGTTTTCCATTTTTATCTCTGTCTTACTTGGTGAGTATTAATCTATAATTGTCTGTTATCGTGGCTTTTAGAGAAATAGCTCTAATAGCAAACCTGCCACCTAACGAAATTAAATGGCATAACGCAAAGGCTATTTTAATAAGAATTTTAACAGAAGTGACTGAGTATTCAGCAGGTACATCTTCATGTTTCCTTTCACCAAAAGGTCAAACTATATTTACTGCAGTCTCGCTAGCTATCAGTACTAGTTGGCTTCAATTTTACCAGTCAGTTGAAATTGTAGTAAATTCACAGCACTTCTGTTGCTGGTGCCTCTTTTGTAATGGAATATATTAATTCCTGTATGGCACAAGGATTCCTCTGAGATATGTTTCGCAACTGATTTTTCACCCTGAACTGGAATTTTTTTCACTGTGTCTTTTATTCTCTTGTCCTTATAGAATAAATCCTAGCATACCAATTAGCAGCCAGAAATTGAGGCTTTGGTACTGGAATGAGGAGATTAGGCATTTGGTATTCAGAGCACTCTAACACGGTAAATGTGAAAAACTCTTCCCAATTTTTTAGAAGCCACTGGATCTTTAATGACTAGCATTTGAAACTGGAGCAGCGGGATCAACAGTGGGATATTTTCAGTCAAGCATTCTGATTCTACTTTGAAAGATTGTCAGCAGTTGTCACTGTGTCTGTTTGCATTCTGTATTGGCCAAATAGATTAGATTTTTCTATTTCTGTAGAATATATAAAATGTGCATGTATATGTATAAAATGTGGGTGTTTCAGTGGGTTTAAGTGTTTCAGGTTTCAGTGTTTAAGGTTTCAGGGGGATTAAGTGTTCAGTGCCTTATGGCATAAAAATTATAAAAGTAAGCTTATAAAGCAAAAGTAATTAAACTCATATATCGCTGGAAAGCAAGCAGATGTCTGTCTTCCTGCAGTAATAACTGTAGAGGCTAGAATGCATGGGAAGCAATAGAAATAACTGTAACCAGCTTTAAAAAAAGAAAAAGAAATATATTTCTTTCAGGTTCTGTGTTAAATACATCTAATGTTGATGTTAAATATACACACGTGTGTATACATGGATCAATATCTAATCAGCATTTAATGTTGTGTCCAGATTAGTTTTTACTTGCTGGTTTCCTCCTAGAAGCTAAAAGCAGAAGTAATACTCAGCAGTTTACATAACTTGAATGATGTAGAACACTCCATTCTCATGCTATACAGCCCATTTTGAACCTCTAAGGAGTAGAATTCCTGTGTTCTGGTTCCCAGAACAACATGGTTTACCAGCATTATGCATAAATCTTCCTAAATCTTTTCACAAAGATTGAGAGAGAGAGTGGGTCAGCATGCAGAAGAACATAAATCCAGGGGAACTGAATAGCTGAAGCACAGAGTGCATCCTATAGTGGAAAGTGACCATATAAGAGAATACATAATGATACTGCAGTATGCTCCCCGAGTACGGCAGTGGCAGAGCTTAGATGTTTTCCTTGCAGAAAGCTGTGGGACAGCTCATTGTCAATGCTCTTAATTTTAATTTTCAGGTTTTGTCATTGTAATTCACAGATGAGAGCCCTATCATTTCCGTATCTAGAAATTGCTCATAAGGAAACTGTAACCAAGCTGCAGTTGAGAGAGAAACAGTGCTGCGTTAGCTGCTCTGATTTGGAATGTTAGAGACTAGATTTACGTTATGCACAGCAAATTCATAGTAACTGTATAAAGAAGCTTATTTTTCGTAATAGTCAAGGCGGGGAATTTAAAATACCTCATTATGATTTCTTATTTTCCCCAAAATTACTGGTTTTGTGGGCAGTTACTTAACAAAAGTGCCTCCTCCAGAATTGCAGACATCATTGACATAGTTTAGCTGCAGTAGAGGACATTGCTTAGAATTGCTGAGTATGCCCTTCACTTGCAGCACGGAGGTATTGATTGCATTTTGAAAGGCTGTGTGAAGTAATGGCTCACAGTGGCATACAGTGAGTTGTTCGTTCCTATTAAAACACATCTTCCAGTCATATTAAGCAAACTTATTCACATATTTTCTAACTCAAGGTAAGAATGAGAGTAACAATTGCTCATTTTCTGTCAGTGACACAAACAACTTGCCCTCTTTTTCAACTGATGAACAACTCTGGGTGTTTGTGGGATCATTTTAATACATGATCTAAATTCCTATTAAATTCATCACAGCTACTACTACTAAACAGCTATTTTCTGTGGACGCACCAAACCGGGAGTGAAACGATAAAACTGTCCTCTCTGTTCCAGAAGTGAGGGGCATGGGGTGGGAGGCGTTAGGGCCATGCAGTAGTGCGGTGCTGTGCATGCTAAATACATTTGGATAACAAAAGTAAAGATGGCTTTAGAGCTTAGCGTGCTAGAATTGAACTCTTCTAATCAAATTCAGAGGGCTTAGGTACTGTTTTGCTCGTCCAAAGGTAGGTTGAACTTGATCATGTTTGTGTTCTTTCACAGGTAGACATAATATGTGGTGATCACCTGCTAGAACACTACCAGACACTGAGGGAAATTCGTCAAGCCTTAGGAGAGAGTGCAGTACAGGTATGTGTGGCAGCTGGAGCTTTGTTCCTGGTTTTCTATTTTAAAATAGATGACTTCTTTCTTAAGCTATCAGGTAGCACCAACTTGTCTGAAGAAGTCACTTAGAAAATCTCTCCAGCTTATGCAAAATGATTTTTATATTGTAAGTAGAGTTGAGAAGTACACCATGTGCTAAGAGTGTTCTTGATGGTTTGATGTTCTGGATATGAGGTTTTTGTGTTCAGTTGTTGGGGGTTGTTTTTTTTTCAACTCCGAAACAAGTTGCTGTTTTATTAGTGATAAATTATACTAGCCTTTCTTTCAGTTAACATTCCTTGTTTTCTTCCCTGGAGATTGCATCTCTGCAAGAAATCAAAGCACTGAAGCATCCCAAATAAGGCTAGCCTTTTGATCGGGTCAGGGGAATAAACTTGCTCATAAAAGCACAAGCCAAAGATACAGAGTAATGAATGCAATTAATATGCTTAATGCATATTATACGAGTCCTGGTCACAGCATGAGTGTATAGCCAACTATTTCTTGTTGATTACTTACTGTATTAAGTGCTGCTGGCTCTGCAAATAAGAAAGCTTTTTTTATTTTCTTGGGAATCTTTTCAAGCATCTTTATAATGGGAAGAGTGACACCATTTTAGAAGGGCAGCAAAACCAACGAAATAGTCTGCCCAGTGCATAATAAGATATAGATGTAAAATCGTGATGTAAGGTAAACTGTATATTAATCTAAACTTGGAAGTCTGAAAAGTTATGTTTAATCTAATACAGTGGGAAGAAATAGGATTTAGATTTGTATTTTATTTTGAAAACAATCTAAGCAGATGGCAGGGGGCTAAAATAGTAGCAAATTCAGTTTTCTTGACTTCTTTGTGCACACACATGCACAATCTTTTACATTTAAATTTCCTCTGAGCCCTCTCATGCTACAAGAGGTCTTCTGTGTCAGGGACAAGAAGTGGAAAGCTGATTTAGAGGTATCTTGGACACTGCATCAGCTGTACCTGATTTGAGTACTAGGAGGGAATACACAGCCAGTATCCTAACCTGCTTTGGGAAGCAGGGGGTAGAAACCGGGAGGAAGCTGGCACAAACTTCAACTCATTACGTTAGAAGCATTGTAAGTAAATACAGCAATCAACACATAGTGATGATGGAAGTGCCCTCTACTAAAAGCTTCAGTAAATAGCAGGGGGATGATTTATTTCTCAGTCCAGAGGAATAGTCAAATGTACATTCACCTTAGCACGAAAGCTTTTCACCTATGAAAAATGCTCTTGGGGAAGCACTTCAAGGAAAACTGCATCAGTTTTATTTCTTGTCAGAAATGGATCTGCCTAGTTGAAGTTTACTGTCTTTCATTTCTTGTCAGAATTGGGTCTGCCTGATTGATGTTTAGTGGCTAAGTACCAGTCAGCAGCTACACAAAGAGAACAGTTGTCTCAGGATACATTCTCCAGTGATGTGTCAAGTCTCATTATTACAAAATCAGTATGCTAGTGATGAATTCTAGCAAGCTTGCTCTCTTGGGCAAACAAACAGAAAAAGATCTTTGCTTTATGTGAAGTCTTGTGCTTTCATAGTCACTTTTTCCAGGAAATTTGGAAGATCATGTTCATCCTTAATTTTTCTTCATTTTGTTATGAAACCTCTTAGGAATGCCAAATAGTTACAGTAGGAATGTTGCAAGTAAACTGCAGTTGCCTCTTTTTCGATATTGAAATAATTGTGACATATTTTCATGTTTTATAGTCTTACATTATATTATTTTGCAGAAATCAAGAGTATGCATTTCTAGGATTAAAATACCTTGGAAAATGTTTTTAGATAATTATCCAGAAAAGAAATTAATAGTGGATAGGTCAAGTCTAAAAATGGTAAGGGTTATTTCTCTTTCGCCAAGACCTGAAATTCAATGAGGGACGTGATTGTCCTGGCCCAGTGAGACTACAACTACACAGGAACATTTGATGGATTTTTACATTAAGTTCCAAGGGCATCTTGTGCCATCATAACCTTCCAGACTTTCCAAACCAGTGTTGGAGCTTGGAATGCCCCTAAGAGCTCTCACTAGGATGCTGAAACACTCTTCAACACTGCCATTGTCATTTACCAGTTTCTGAGGTTCCTTGTAGATGCTTCATGCTAAGAAAATAGGTTCAGTAGCTACGTATGCAATACAAAGTCATTTGAAGGAATAAACATTAGAATTTTTTATTTAGATGAGGACACTCACTGTTAAAGGAGAAAAATAACTGCTCTTCTGAATCCCATTTTTCGCTTGCAAGTTCATTCATGTCAGCAGTTATTCTTTTTGCTGAGAAAAGTGATTTAAAAACTGCAGATAAGTTTCTCTTTGCCAAAGGCATTAATTTTAACATGCATTCTTTGGCAGCATTCACATTGGAATTTTCTTCCAATGCGATGCAGCATGATATACGTTGTGGGGGATTTATTTTTCTGGGCCATAATCACTGTAAATTTCTAGGAGCTTTTGCTCCTCCTGAATGGTCTTTAAATGCTCAAGGTTGTTTTGTGAAGATTTTGGTTGTTAGAGGGGTTTTATCCTACCAAGTAACAATGTGTAGCAATGCCTTAGAGCCTCAGTAAGGTAAAGGCTCCTATAGGAGCAAGCTAGCAGGGTTTTAGCTGTTCTGAATAACTACGTGCCTTTCGAACAAGCGTGGGAAGATCAGTGCCTGATTCTGACCTCATATTAACCTGTTTGGGTTGTTTTAATTGGAGTAAATAGGCAACTTATTTTAGTGGTTGAATGTAAACAACATGTTGGTTTGTGTAGTTGATAGAAGGCAAAAAAAAAATTGAGGAATAAATCTTGTTTAATCTTGTAGATCTCAAGATATTTTAACATTTTTGAAATTGGGTGGTTAGTTGAATCTTTCTAATTAGCCTGAAATAGGATTTCTTGCTCTGTTTGGGGCAAAAACATTAAAAATTTGCTGCACACAGTTTATATAAAAAGAAGCAAGTTGGCTTAATTTTTAAAACAGTGTAGAACTGGTGGAATTTGCTGCAAGGAGAGATCAAAGACACTGATAGAAATTTTTAAAAAGCTCAGTTTTGTTACCAAGCATTGAGATTGTCTGTCTGTAATTCAGAGTTTGATCAAGTAGCTGAGGAAGGAAGCTTGTTGTTAATTATATGGGAATACAATTTCTTCCCTGTATTGCCTTCCTCCCCTCTGCTGCACAAATGCAACATGATCCAAGCTGCTAGTTATTTTCACTTGTCTGGAACTGGCCTTCTCGGAGCTCTGCATCACTGATGGGTATAATGAGCTCACACATGGGAAAAGCTAAAAAGAGGAGCTTCCTTTATGTCCCTGGCCCTTGGCACAGAGGTCTTGTAGATTATAATGCTCCCTTTATAACTCTCACCTTTTTGTAACCCGATGCCATTGTATTTTTTTTGTCTCTCCTGAGCTAGGCAGTAAAAGCTGTGATCTAATTTAATTACTGTGACCCTCTAGTACACATCTGCTATGGAAGCGTTTTACTCTTTGCTGCGGGGATATTGAAGTTGGAAAATGCGGTGGGTTTTGTTGCTGCTGCTCTTACAACATCAAAAGATGTATATGCTATGTTTCTGTCAGTTCCACTCTAAAGTTAATAGTTCGGTGTAACAGGTGGGATCCTTTCCACTTTCTTTTAGATCAGGTTCACAAATGCGTGGCAAAGAACAGCGAAGAGTTTTGCTGTAGAAGCAATCATGCTTAGTTTTGCTTTTCTTTTGGGCATGTCTGAGTTAGCCTGATTTGAGATTTGTAATAAGCAGTGAGAGCTCAGTCTCTGCTTGGATTTAGATACTTGGAACAGTATCTAGAGAAAGCAGATGAACATATATAGAAATGTATAGTACTTAAAAAGTGAATAATTACAGAGTAAGCAGTGCCAGTACTGAGTTAATTCTCAGCTTCTCTTTGTACAGAAGGAATTGCAGTGGTTTTGGCCTTTGGTTTTATAGGGATATTTCCTGTGTAGGCAGATAATTCATTTAAATGCCCTACTGACAAAGGTACCGTTTGAAAACTCATTCACCAAAGATTACGTTGTAGCATTTTCTTCTTATGTAAATACTTTTTTCCTTTAAGAAACTCTGCCACAGAAGAAAAACTGGTTTCGACCACAGATCTCCAAAAGAGGAAGCTTGAATGTTCTCTATTGAATTTTCTTTATTGAAATAACTAACAGGCACAAGGAGTAAGTATACCTTCACAAAGGTATAACAGCATAGTATGTGCCAAGAGGTTCGTAAGTAACTTGACAGTACCTGTTCTACCTAAACAAGAAGTGAGGACAGTCAGGATCCTGTCTTCATATTGCAACACGGTCATCCCACTCTGTGGTAGGCACTGAGTAAATGAGTTAAAGCTTCTGCCTCCTTCTGTATCCTTTTAGGAGTTAGCAATGGATTTCTGGTTATTAGCAGGATGAGCAGATGAAGGAATGTTGGTGAGCTGGCACCAATAACACAGGAATAAAATAGGGGTGTTTTTTATGCAAACCACTTTGATTTCATTTCCTTTAGATTGGGATGCTAGAAGTTTGTAGAGTCAAAAGTGACAGACCAAGCTTATAGAAGAAAAGTCATCAGGAGACTCTAATACAAAGCTACTTTGACTTAGGGCTCAGGAGCTTCCTGAGAAAGGCATTTGAAATTGGAAAATTATGTAGGGGAGGTAACGTACTTGCCCTCTTTGTGTATTTTTATCTAGGCTTTCACCATGGGGCTAGGTAGCCCTTTGGTCTGTCCTGGTATGGCCATTCTTAGGACCTTACATTTTTAATTTTATTTTTTTTAATTGGCTCCTTTTTTGGTGCCCTCTTTTCCTGACTTAGAATATTAATCTTCTCTTCTAAGGAAATGACAAAATCTGTAGCCAGAAGCAGAGTTTCAGGTCTTAATAAATGAGCACATTTTCTCCTTCATTATGAATCTGTTTTCTTTCACCATCACATCTGAAAACTCCAATAGTGCTTCCACTTTTCTTTTTCCCTTGAAACTGGCATATTGCACTTTTTTTTTCTGCTCCCATACAGTAGCTTTGTGTCCAGTGGCACCATTTAGTTGCCAGACAAAGTTAAAGAAACTAATGGTAGAAGAGAGAGTAAAATAATTATACACAGCAGCAATTAGGGTGGTTTTCTGCTGAAAGAGCTTTGTGGCACTAGAGGAAAAACAAGGCTATTTTTCTAATAACAGGTCATCTCCCAGACAGAACATAGATGTGTTGATAGGCACTGTCTGGAAAAAATTCTGAAGGGAAGAAAAAGAGTATGCCACGGAGACATGCATGGAAAAACACATTCTGTCCTCTTAAGAAATCAATTTCAAAAAGACTCAATCTTAAATTTCATCCAATGCGAAATGGCTCAAAGATATTTTTTTTAATGAGCAGTTGAGGCTACACCAACCAGTCAAAAGCATTTTTACATAGATGACAACATAAATTGTTTAAAAATATTACATATAGTCTTCCAAAACACTTTTTAGACTAATAAAGTTGTTTCAACTGTTACTGTATTATAATACAGAACCTGTAAAGTGGCAACAGTCTTGTTACTATATTTTTTTGTAATTAACCTTTTAATTAAAAATTTTTTTAAATTTTTTTATGTGCTGGTACACCCCCTCACACAGAACTGTGTAACTTTTCTGGAACATATGTTATCTTGTATGTTACATACATAACATATGTATGTTAATAGACAAAAACATCAGAAGCAAAATATGGTAGAAGTTCTAACATGTCAGTTGTGATTAATGCAGTTCTGTCTTCAAAAGAAAACTTTTATTAAGGCCTGTCCATATAAATAGGTCTAATGCAACAAGTCAGATTCTGAGTGGATCAGTGGCGGAAGCAGACTAAGGGCTAGACCTTTCACCAGCTGTGCGTGAATGAAGTGACGTAAATAAGACTAATGAGTCAGGAAGTATCCTGTTTCACGGGTGAAAGGGTTGTTTTATTATGTGGAGCAGTCTCAGAAGAGGAGAAACATGACTTAATAAAGTAATAGATTTTTATTTTTTCTTTATCACTTGTAGTCCTTACTTAATAAATGTGTAGTAGTAGTCTGGGCTCTTTCAGTACAGCTTTTGGCAGCATCTTCTAGAACTACCTAATTGATTACTTTTTTTTTTCTGCCCCACAGTATTATGTGGAAAGCAGCATGAGTTGTAAATGAGAGCCTATGGTATGAAGATGAGATAATGCCATTATAACTTTAAAATAAAAGCAAAGTACCAGATTTACGTCCCTCCACCCCCCACCCCCTTCTCCATCTCAAAGAGGAGAGGGAAAGACAATTACTTGCCTTGATATTTTAAAATTTGCATTCACCATAGCGAAGGGACATGATTTAAAATGGTGAGTGAGATTGAACCTGGTGTTCTGCCATGCAGTGATTGTCATACAAGGCAGTGACAGAAATGCCTCACGGAGAAGGTATGATTGAGAACTGTATGATGACACAGTTTATTTTTCTTCTCTCTAGGATGGTTTACTTGTACTGCACTATGGCCTGGTAGTATCTCCACTAACTGTAACTTAAAGATTGCTAGAATATCAGAAGGCAAAAGAATCCGAAGTCATCAAGCTCCTTCACTGCGGTTTTTCACCAAAGAAGGCCATCGTATTGCCTGTGACAGGAAGCAAGTAAAAGGAACCACCACCAACTGCTGTATGCTTGTAATTTAACGTCTGATTTTACCACTGTAAAAAAATTACAGCATCTGTAAGTACAGCTATAGATGTTGCTATGCTTTGTGTTACAAATTACTGTCTTCAAATTTCACTCAGCTCAGGGAATTTAAATGCTCAGAGTAGCTGCATTTTTTTTACTTTCTGAAACCACGAGATCTCATGGGGTGAACAGCCTTTTTTTCCCTCTTAGATATGAGATATTGCTTACTTCCTAAGTGTCTAGCTAGAACAGTGCTCTCAGGGATGATCTTCAGTGGGCAGTATAATTTGCTCTGGCGAGGAGACAGTAATTTGCCTAAAAAAATAGTCGTGTACTGTGATCATCTGTCTTCGGATATGATTTGGGGAGAGGAAGGGAACTTTATAAATGCAGACCAAAATAGGTAGAAAATGACGCATCATAAGCATTGTTTTTTGAGAAATAGCATTAACTTTAGTTGTTTTTCTTAAAGAAAGACAATTTTGTTTGCACTGGAAATATTTTTGCTGGTAGTTTGGCTTATACCAAATGGTGGATCATGCATCTCTAGTCTTAACAGAGATGAGCTAGCTGTAAGCTGGTTAAACTATGCATGAAAAAAAAAAGTAGCACCTCTTTCTACCTGCTTGCTGTATGTAAAATAATCACTGTCAGCCTGATTCTGCTGTCATGTAAAATCTGTCAACCGACTTGACTGGCAGGAGCATAAATCTTTAACATATCTTTAGCAGCAGTGAAAATGGTAGCTTTTTTCACTCTTCTAATGTGTATTAGTGCATTGTAGTGGAGACCGGGTTGAGTAATGTAATACTTGCCTGTTACTGCCAGATTCACATTAGGTAACTTTAACATACTAAAATACTAGGTTTTGTGACAACTGTAATACTTCAAATTCTATTCTGTTTAAGATTTCCGTGGTCTCTTGCACAGCATTAAGGACCAGAGCTTTGTATGTTATGGTCTTACTGCATAGTAGGTCATTAACGTGGGGATTCATGAAAGCTACTGTTATGCCCCAAGCTCTCTCCCTTCCCTATAGTCAGCTTAGGGAAGGGGAGGAGATTCCTTTGTAAGGTGTTTCAGAGCACCTAAGTTAGCTTAAATGCACTTGCTCACTGGCATCCTTTGTCTAAAGAAAGCTTTCATGAATGCTTCCTCAGGTCTTTACAATAAACTTTTAGTTTTGTCTGTGAAGGTGACACCATAAGGAAAAAAAAAAGAGTCTTGTTTGAAGTAATTCTTGTGATGCTTCTAAAAATGTAACAAAAGCATTTCTAGCTACAAATTCCTATTTTACCTTTAAAGTTTGTATAAAAGTAGTGTTTAAAATGGAGCAGAAAATATTATTTTGTAAACACTTTGTGCGTTGTGTTGATAAGAGATTATATATTGTAACAGTAAAATAAATTTTATTTTAGCCAATTTAAAATTGAGCTCTGATATTTCCATGCCATGTTCCCTATGTCAGCCTCAATTATAGCAGTTGATATTGAAACTGCTGGATGTGCTCAGGGGTAATTAGAATGACAAATTTCAATTAGGGTGTTGAATGGTGAAGGGTGGTTTAATACCAGACTCTCCACTGGAGCGAACTGCAGTATTGTGAGCTGGAGTAACATGGAATTTCTGGGACTCTTGTTTTAATGAGGAATTCAATAAGAAATAGCTCAGTAAAGATGTCAAGATGATTTTTCAACACAGATACCAGAGAAATAATCCTGTGTAGTTACAGGACCCTTTTCTTCCTCAATATGTGCATCTTTTTGTCAAACCCACCTCTAGATTTTTTTTCATTCATGTTTCTGGCTGTTATCAAGTCCCCTGTGAACCAGATCTTCCCCTGCAGCTCTGATCATCCTGGTTTTACACGAGGCAACTGGCTCGTATACTTCCTGCTGCCACTTCCTGTTTTATTATCGCTCATGGTTTTGGTTTGTACGTGTAGCTCTATGCTTAAAAAAGAAAAAAAAAAAATAATTAGCATTACAGACAGATTTTACATTGCAAATTCTCCCCTAATCCAGGCTTGAACTTCATGTCTACAGAAGGGCTTATTTGCAAAGTTTAGCAGCTATATAGAAGCTGATAGTTAATTCAAATTAATGTCGTTCTCGGATACTGCTGGCTCAAATAGCCTCAAGATGACTGTACTGCCCCTGGCTCTGATGTCAGTGTCATTTTCTGTTTTGTTGGTTTTGTTTTTATTTTAAAAAAAAGGGGCTTCTGAAGATCTCTAAAGATAGATTTTCTGTAGGGTAAGTCACATGCCAGCTAAAATGCAGAAGGCCAAGACTTCCTGCTTCATTCTTTCAGGTGCTTAATGAGGAGGATTGAAGATCTGTTGCCTGTGATATTTTGGTAGGAATGCTTAGTGACCTCTGATATCCCATTTGTCCTCTTCTCTTTTTATTTCTTCCTCACCTGCCTTCAGAAAGCATATTCTTAGCTTAGTTTTCCTGGCTGAACATCCTGCTTTCTTTCACCTTAAAGCATACCCTGAAGGCACTGACGTTTTACCTGTTCCCAGCGCCTGCAGTACCCCCTGGGGCTCTGCTTGGCACGTCAGCGTGCGGCGGGGGTGACCTTTGGCTGTTGCCAAGGCTGATCTGTGGGCTGTGCAGTTCCCTGCACAAAAGATAATCAGTCTGCTTGCTTTAAAATGTGCCAATCTTCTTTCGACTCTCCTGCTGCTGTTTTATATCTTTTGGTCTCCTTTTAACCTTGGCTTTCCTCCAGTTGTGTTTGGTCCTGATGATAGCAGAGCTTCTGTAACAACAGGCGGGCTATGGGATGGCATCTCTGCCCGCACGGGAAAAGAGCCAGCTTCGTGCTCTGGAAGTGAGGGAAGGTGTGCTTGGACTTGTTCATATTGCAGGCACTATTGTTTCTTCACTTGATGAAATAATTCTGGTTTTATTTCCTGGTAGCCTACTTAGAAATGCCATGGCTAATACAGATCCTAATTAAACACTACTTGTACTGCAGCATAATTCTGAGTTGCTTTACAGATCTGCTAATTCCCAGCGAGAGGAGATAGTGAGCCCTAATGTCAGGAGTTCTTATAAATAGAGAATCAAGATACAGTCGTGCCATGAACATTGAGTCATGTGGTTATGGTCTGCCTGCTTTCTTTGTGTTTAATGCAGATTTAGTGTGATAAGCAGATATGGTTCAAGAGACTAGCAAAACGTGCAGCTGAGCCCTCTAGATGGAGGGGCATTGCAATGGCAATTGTAACTATCGTTTATGTTCTGAATGCTGATATTGCACCCAGCCTTGATCTGCATTGCCACCAGATTGTGGCACACGTGAGCCAGGAGAACCCTTAACACTTATTTCCATGTGAAAGACCCAATGAGTGTACTGAAAAGTCATTCAAGCTTGTCTAATACTAGTCTGTGTTGAATTTCTTTTCAAGGAATCATCAGGCATTTATGTGCAATGATTTATGTTAATGCATGTTAACAGTCACTAACAAATTAAAATTACATCCCTGGCATTTCTGTTTTCACTTTTCTTCGGTGTGGAGTATCATTATTATGAAATTTGTGCTCCATACAAATGGGGGAGCGGGGGGAGGGATTCACTGCAGCAGTTGAGGGAGCCTATTAACAGAGATGTAGGAGTCTTTATGTATTACATCTCTTTCTTTTGAAAGGGAGATGGCCAGGTTGTCCACAGGAATCTTCTAATATGTTGCCTTCTCAACGGAGTGTAGCAGGTGCCAGCCTGAATGTTTAGGTACTTTAAAATATACTTGTTCTGCTGTGAATAGGTACTTGCTGAGAGGTGGAGAGAATGTTGCAAATGGTGCAGTCTCATCACTTTTGCTTTTTGTTTTTTCTACCTCACTTTTTTTCTGTAACCCTGACTAGTTCAGCACAAAGAAAAGCAGCAAGGTGATAGTAAGTTGAATTTTACTCATGTTGTCTTTAAGAGACCCTTGCTGAATGAGCCAAGGGATATTTATATTTGCTGAGGTTTCAGACAGTTGCCATAGATACAGGTTTAATCACTGAACAGGTCAAATTTTACTGTTTTTGAGAGATAAATGGTAATCCCATCTGAGGTGAAATGCAGTATTGATTGGCTGCCCTGTAGCTGCAAAATTCTTGCTGGAGCTGTATCACCATCTTTACTGGGTTTTGTTTTAGTATAACAATATATTTGTGTCAAAGCAGCAGTGATCTGCAAAAGAAATATTTCCTAAAGTGGAAAAGAGAGCTTGTATTTTCTAATTGTGTGGTAAAATAGTCTATTTGGAAATGAAATCTTAAAATGTCTGTTTTCTCGCAAGGGAAATGTTAGCAGTAGAAAAGTGGGTGGTGGAGAATTGGCAAAGATTGAGAAAAATAGTGTGTTCCTGGGGGAGCTGCTTTGGAGCCCTTTTCATGTGGTACTGGGAGGCAACCGATCATTCCAAGATACCATGACGTGCTCAGGGCACACTGCTTGCAGCATGCTTTTCTGTAGTTTGTGGTGACAGAAGTGGTTAAGTGATGGAGCAGTGGATCATTTCTTGCGTATACCTGGGACTGAAAGGTAAGAACTCATCAGGTGAGAAGCCCAACACCCTTCACAAGAACCTGCAATCTCCTTTTTTCTTCCGTGTGGGACATGGGAGAACATTGCACCTATTGGTGGCAATAAAATAGCAGATTATTTGTATGCCACAACGTAAAGAACAGAAGTGATGGTGGTCTTTCTCTGCATGAGCGGGTAGGCTGAACGCAGGGGCGCCTGCATTCTTTTCAGCTCTGTCCTCGACTTGCTGTATGACCTTGAGCAGAGTTCTTCGCTTCTCGGCTCTGTGTAATAATTTCTGTTAAATGCTGTGTGTGTAACCTCCACGCTACTGCTGGGTGTGTGAGGGCAGGCAGTTAACAGAGTACTGTTGAGATCCCCCTCATGAATGCAGGTATAACAGGACTGGTAACAGTATCTGTTAGCAAAGCAACTGAGTGTGTTTCTTTTGAAGACTTGGCTTGTTTAAAATTTTGCCAAGTGATAAACATCTGGGCTGAATTAGTTGTATTGCAGGTTGCCCCAGCTGCAAGCGGATTGATGCAGTTATCTATGGAGTTCAACCAAAAACATTCAGCTGGTTTTAAGAAACCGGTTTAAAAAAAAAAAAAGCTTGTTTCATTCTGGGGAGGTGTTTGGTTGTTGGTTTTATTTATTTATTTATTTTATAGCTTTGTCTTTTGGTTGCAAATGAGTTCACAGTGAAGCTTGCCTTGGTGTTGAGGCCTTTATAACTTCTGCCCTCTGAATGGGTTTTCTGGTGTCTAGTAAGGGAAGCTCGGCTTTTCAATCAGTGAGTGTATTTCACCTATGATGTACCTGCTTGCGTGAAACTTGGGGGGGTTTGGTATCTTTGAGACCTTCAACTCCCTCAAGTGTGGCTGAAGTAAAGCTGATGAGCATAAAAAAATGACTGGGGAAGGGTTTAGGGGGCAAAGGAGACATTGTCACAGTATGATCCTATAATCCTTGCTTCCTTAAGAATCTAGCCTGAATATTTTGGCTTGCTGAAACATTTTAGCTTGCTTCAGGCATTGCCAAGCATTCTTATTCGTACAGCTCTCAGGCCTCTTTGCTAGACTAGGAATTTGCTAATGAGGTGCCCTGTGTCTGGGGCTCGGGGGTTTTTTTGCATTTCCATTGAAAACTTGCTTAAACTTAATGATGTTCTAAGCCTCAGTGCGAACTGCATTTTTCGGTCTGACCTCAGCTTTTCCGAATGACATCTCCAAACAGCTTGTTCTTAGAGACTGCACTCAGGTCTGTGCGTGTACGCCATCTCGGAGAATGGCTACGTGTGTGTCAGAGCATTTACAAGGCTGCTCTGGGCGTAGGGGAGGCAGGAGCTGTGTCTCCTGTGCTCTCTGGGATGCAGGCAGCCAGCAGCTGCCTCTCTGTTCAAAGGCAAAGGAGCTGAGCTGGCCCTGCAGCGATAGGGACGGACTCTGGTGCCTCTGTCATTTCAGCACTGATGCTCACAGCACCCCAAGAGCTTTGCTCCCAACTATGAGCAGCAAGGAGACCTGTGCCTGCGGCTCTGGAATTGCATTCGAAAATTTTCTGGGTATTTCCCTTCCAACTGAGCAGGGGTATCTGTGTTTAGTGTGAACACTGCTCCTGCTTCATGTTATGGTGGACATGGCTGAGCTCCAACAGAGTGGTCAGTTGTGGGCAGCAGAGTGTCTGCAGTACATCCTGCTTTTACAAGGATATAATTGTCGCAGAGTTGCAGGTTCCTCTCTGGTTTAGCTGGGTTTTGGATGAAGACCGCTGCACACGCTGTAGGAGTGCACCCCCCTCGTCCCCATAATTGCAGACCCCAGCTCTGCAGCCCTTCTGGTTCAGCTGGAATCTGCTGGGACAGAACAGGATCGATGAGCGTTCTCTCACCCCACCCCACGCAGTGCCCTGTTTGTGTGTTACGCTGCATTTGCCAAGTGACACTTACTCCCATATGCCTGCGAAGACTTGCATGAATGAGCTTGCATTGCTCATGCTGTTTTGATACAAACTTTGCTTTAAAGTGTCAGACCCCACCAATGTTTTATCATTCAGATGCATCTGTTCAGCTGCTGGCGTTAGGGCTCTGCATGGGTCACTCGCTGGGGGAAGAAGCTCTTCTGGAGGAGGTCTGCATGCTAAGAGCTGGCAAGGAGAGAACTCAACGGATTCAGCCAAAGGTGCTGGAAGAGACTTTGCTCTGAATTACCTATTGATTGCTTCTTGCTGAATGACAGGGTTCTTCCCTGGTCTGGAAAAGGAGATGTTTGCATTCCTGCCAAAGGAAGATGTTTGGTTTGGTTTTTTTTTTCTTTCCTTTGGCTGCCTTTTGTTTGGCTTACTCTTTAATGTAGACCAGCATCTGGACAAGCGTCATCAGCAAAACTGATCTGTGTGCAGTGACTCCCTCTGGTTTTTAAGGAGCTGTACATCTCAGCATAGGCAGTTGTTGGCAGGAACCTCCAGTGGAGCTGTAAGTTCCAGGATCGTGATGGGAACAAGGCTCTTCATACATGACAACGAAACGAGCAGAGCCAGGTAGCCCCAAAGCACAGCTGCATGGTGCATGGGCCAGCATCTCCATCCAGGGAAAAAAAAAAACAACTGTCTGTGTTGGGAGTTGGGAACTCCCTGTGGTGGGAGTTCGTACCCCTGTGTGGAGGCTGGAGTTCTCCCCAGCATAAAGATGAAGGCAATGGAGCATCATGGAGAAAGGGCCGCGCTCTGCTTCCTCCCGAGCTGATGGTGCAGCCTGTGTCCGCAGCTGCCTTTTATCTGAGAGGTCGAGGTTCTGCAGAGGTATAAATCTTTAAGCATCTGCAGTGTGACTCACTCCTTTCCTCTGGCAGCCTTGGTGTTTAACCCGGTAAGAAAGATAGGACCACAAAGGAGGATTTATTGCCTTGTTCTGGCTTAGTGCTCCACTGTAGAAGCCTTCTGGTGTGTGTAAGCAGGCAGGTGAAAGGAGTCACCCTGAAGAAGATAGCAATAGAAAAGGAGGCCTGGATGGAGATAGCAGGAGGTCAGTGTTGGTAACGTGCTGAGATGGGCCTGTCCCTCTGCTGTCATTGTTCCCCTCCTAAAGATGAGGAGAGTGTGGCATGGGCCTCCCTTGGGGTAAGATGGGGCCACACGTCACCAGGCATTCGATGGGGAGCTCAGCCTTCTCACCCAACAGCAGCAGCCCCCTGGGGCCCGCAGGACTCGGGCAGATGGGGCTCAGTGTGCCTGCTGGGCGTTAAGCAGTCCCTTCTCTGATCCTGCAGCCAAAACGGGCTGAGCCCCAGGAAATGCCCGGAGCTGCGCAGGGGCTGCGTCCGCACTGGGGTGCCGGGGTCCCACAGCAGAGGCATTGCGGCCGGAGGCTGGACACGGGGAGCTGAGAGGCTGCTGCAGAGCCGGGGGCAGCCCTGACACCCCCCTTGGGAGCTCTTCCCTTGCTGCACAGCACCTGTGGTTGCCTCCTGTCCTTCAGGAAAGCAGTGTGTCCCCCTCCTGCAAGGGCTCTCGTTCACCCTCAGTCCTGGGAGAGTGTTTGTGGGGTTGGTCGATCCCTTGCTGCTCTCAGGGTAATTAAAGCTTGACACCTCGCATCCTGTAAGATCACAGGGGCAGAGCCCAGCAGAGGGGCTGTCAAAACCATAAGGTAATCTAAAATCCAGCCTGGTCCTTTCTGGTGCATCCTGAATATACCAGAGGCAGGTCCTTTCCCTGCATGCTGCCTCTCTACCGCCTAACACCGTGAGACAGCACCAAAATGCTGCAGAGCTCCAGAAATGCAGGAAATGTCTGGAGCTGGCCCTTGCAAAGCAGCCGTTTTCCAAAACAGCACCTCGTCGTGTCCCCCCCCCCCCCCCCGGCTCCTTTACCCTCCTTCACCGCTGCAGCCCCTCCGTGTTGGTACCACCAAAGTAAAATTCCCAGCTTTGTTGTTAGCATCCAGCCAGCTGAGCAAGCAGGAATCCCGACAGAGGGAATAAAGGACAGGTGAGGCTGCTTATGCTCGAGGGACAGAAACAAAGCGGTGCCGGAGGGTATTTGAGGTTTGGAATATATCACATTAGCTGCACAGTCACATCTGCCTCTTATTCCCCTTATGGTTTGGGAGAAATGCATTTCCTAACTGACAGCTGAGCCAGGAGATATTTGGAGGTTGGATCATCCTTGCTTTATGTGCCAGTGCCCCGGACTTAACTCTGCGGGTGCTTAACTCTGCCTGGGCGCCCCAAGTTGCTCTGCGCTGTTTTGCTGGGGGCTGCTGGTGGGATGCTGTGCCCTGAGCCCCCTCCCCTGCTGCCGAAAGGTGCCCCTTGCTTCGCCCGCCTGCACCACCCCACAGCGAGCAGCCTGGCCAGGGCATCGTCCCTGAGGTTACTGGCATGGCAGGGTCAAGGGAGGTGGCTGTGCTGCTCCTGGTCCGCAGCACTTGCGGAGAAGCCTGTGACTGTCACACCGTGTCCCCGGGGCTCTGGGGCAGATTGCCATGAGAAGGCAGGAACGGGAAGGCAATAGGACAGCGTGCTGTGGGCAGGATCACCCAGAGGGAAGCCAGCCCACGCTCTTTCCGTGTCCTACTGCCCTCCCATGTGGCCCTCCACAGGCACATCTCGGGCAGAGCGTGGGCATCTTCCAAATATAAGCCAGTGCTGGTCACGCCAGCTCTGTGGGCACCTTTGACTGCTGGCTTTACTTGAAAGGAGAATGCACCCACCTCCCTTCCATCTGCTATTGTGTAAATCACTGTATCTTCACTTATGAAGGCAAACAAAGAGGCTATTTTTAACCGCTGAGCGTGCAGGCAGGGTGGAAGAGAAATGGCGAGTACCTTGGGACCGAACTGTCAGGGCTGTGATGCAAATCAAAGCCTCATAGTCTGTTTTCTGGGCAAAGGAGGGGGTGCTCGGCCATGGGAGACCTTGTTCTCTCGGCCAGCTGGCCAGGAATTCTACAGAGCAGGGCCACCGTGACAGGCAGCTGGGCATAAGACCCAGATGTGCCGCAGTGCCATCAGTGGGACCACCCTTGCCTCGCAGCCCCACCAGCAGAGTTTGGCAGCTGGACCCCAACACCAAACTCTTTGCCGGGGACCGCGGGGGCTGCTGGGGACTGAAGCGGCTGAGGGCCAGACACTGAAGTGTGCTCCCGGAGTTGAAGCAGCAGCAAAGAAGACAGAACAGCTTGGTTTGATCCACATAACTATTTCTTTCTTTTTAATTATTAACTTGTGCCTTACAATAGAAGAGAAAAGAGTGCGAGCAAACGATTTGCTGGTTCCAGGAACTACTCTGGCACCACCGTGAGGGCAGTAAGGTCTTGTGATGATAACCTTGCCAGGGCATTGACACGCAACACGCACACGCGGAGTCTCCGGCTCTTGCAAAAGCGATCGCTGGCAATTTTAAGGCATTGAAGGAAACCTATGGTTGTAAATCCTATATCAAATTTGGCACACGTTGGAACAGTTAGAGCGGAGACGAGGATGCTTTGCGGGCTGGTGTTCGGGAGTCCTGCAGCTTCCCAGCCCCAGCTGGGGCACGATGCTAAAGTGAGCATGGGGTTTTTATGTGACGACTGTGCAACCAAACAAGGGGCCCTGCAGACCCCGACACTTTGGAGCCAGCGACACCAGATGAGGTGCTGCGCCCCGTGGCGTGATGGTGCCTTCACCTCCCATGCACTGGTTCCCTGCCCTGCGCCTGCCCGGACTAACGCTGCCGAAAACCAGACAGAGTTGTCAGGACAAAAAGAAAAAAAAGAACATTCCTTGTAATTTAAAACATAAGTGGCTCATAGACCAGATGTCAGGTGTGGTTACAGTCCAGTATGGCTATTTCTGTGCTTCTGCGATTAAAAGTGGATGGCTACGGCTTGAGAAGTGTGGAAGAGTTTAGCTATATGTGGATTTGGGTAGTTGGTGAAGGTCTATAGCCTTGAAACTAGGTATAGTTGAACTCTTTCCCTCACCCCCCCCTTCCCTGGCCAGCAGTCCCAGCCAGCTCCCCCTCGCCTGCCGAGGGACGGAGGGAGGGAGGGAGGGGTGGTGGGTGCTACGAGTCCACTGTGCCACCACAACAACAACCAACATGCATCTAGCTACCTGCCCAGGCCCCCACCCCATTTAAAAGGGAGCAATGTGCCAACCTCGGCCTCTGCGTGGCAGGGCCCGCGAGGAAGCCAGCCCCGGGTCGGTGTCCCTGGGGGGTTACATGTTTCTAAGGGGGGGCTTCCTGCGAGCCCAGCGCAGCTTCGTGCCCAGAGGGGCAATTTAAAGGCCGAGTGGAGACTGTTCCCCCTCAAATGCAAAACGGACAGGGTCCTGACGGTTACATTTTTGCATTCGCAATGATTCCTTCATGCAGATTTAATCTCCCTCTTTTCTTGGCAGAGGTTATGGTCCCCTCAATCATCTCAGCCCGGCTGGATGATATTTTAGAGGTCACTTTAATAACCTCTCCTTGCTCCTCCTCCTTGAAGGACAGAGTAGAGGAACTAAAGCCTCTTGGCTGGAAGGAGTAAGTGGGGTTGGGGAGGGGATTGAGCGCTGAAAGGCCGACGCTTCCCGTGCTGAAGAGGGTCTCCTCTCCCTCCAGCAGCTTCCTGCAAGCACATCACAAGGGAAGAGGTTAGTCTGGGGACCTGAAATACCTGCAAAGCCTAAGGGCGTGCTGTGACCAAGTCCGAGCGCTCCAGGCTGTCACCCCAGCCTGCAGTGGACACAGGCTTAGGTCACGCTGCACCATGAACCTGCTTCAAAAATCATATGCTTTGGTCAGTCATTTGTGGAGCACTTGCAATATGGGATACGTGAGGCCAGCTCCCTCCTCCTCCTCCAGAAATCCCAGGGAAATAAAACCCTGAACCAGAGGGACTCTGACTTTTGCATCTACCTTGACTTTGCAAGAGAGACAAGTTTCCAAGCGCAACTGTCCCCCATTACAATCCACTGCTGCTGGGAAGGCTGGGGGACACAGATCGTGGCTGCTAGATGGAGGCATGACATGGAGCCATGGCTCCTCCTCGGGCAGGAGCATGGCAGGCACAGGCAGGGGAGAGGAGCAACATAGTCATGTGTACCCAGATATTTTCCAGGCCCTTGAAAACATCCCAGCCTGGTGGGGTCAGGGGATTGGGCTTGGGGGGTGGCCAGGCAGAGCAGGGTCAGAGCAGCCTTACCTGTAGGCAGCTATCTCAATATCAAGTGCCATCTTGACATTAAGCAGGTCTTGGTACTCCCTCAAGTGCCGAGCCATCTCGTTTTTGGTGTTTCGCAGGTCATCCTCCAGCTGCCCGATGGTGTCCTGCAAAGGCAAGGGCACTCAGTGCCGTGTTTCAGAGCAGGGACCTTTCCCGTGGGTCTTCCACTCCGCCCATTGCGGAGCCAGGGAAGCTGCAATGGGCAGTTGGTCCACGACGGCACATCCCACCAGCAGTCTGGGATCATGAAATCTTACGCTAACGGATGGAGAAGCTGGCAGAGCACCAGGCATGGATTGTGAGGGTGTGCACGGAAGGAGGAGACTTTAAACATCGATGGATTTATGTAATTTCCCATCTGCAGCAGGGTCTGTGAGATGGGGGAGGGCAAACAGCACACAATGGTGGAGCCCCCAGTCCTGCAGGGGATGAGGCAGGCTGCTGCAGAGGGGAAGGAAGAGCTGCTGGGGTGGAACAGGAAGTTTTGGGCTTAAACATCGTCAAAGCAGGGGCGGTGGCTCAGCGGGACAAGCGAGAGCACCCACCACTGCAGCAGCACAGGGCTGGAGCAGGTGTCTGGAGAAGGGCTGCAGTCTGCGTCTGGTGGGGCTTCAGAAGAGTTGGGACGTGCATCCGGGGTGGTGGAAGGAGAAGGAGGAGGGAAGAACTGGCTCCAGGAGGGGAAGGCTGACACCTTCCTCGGAAAGTGCCTCGGAGAGCTGGGGGTCTCTGAACGCAGGGATCTGGGGAGGGTTACAGAGTCAGGGCCCTGCCCTGTGACAGCCAGGGTGCTCAGCTGGATGATGACATCCTTCTAGCACCCTTCCCACCAGCTTCACCCTGCCAAGGCTGCTACATCCAGTTCTGCCTGCAATGTGGAGGAGTCTGAGGCCAGATCTCCTTGCTAACAAAGGGGACTAACCTTTTTTCTATTTTTTTGGTCACAAAACAAGCAGCCCAGTTTTCTCCCGCATGCACCCAGGTATCTAAGCAGCAGCCTGAAAGCAGTGAAACCCGCTCCTACAGGGACCTTCCCAATCAGATGGTTTCCCGCTGCCAGCCGCCCCACTGTGCCACCAGAGGAGCGTGATTCAGAGCAGGAATGAGTAAGCAGTTTGCGTTTAAGTGACGGTGCAGCCCTGCCTGCAAAGCCCTGCAATGGCCATTGTCAACGCCTGCTCTCCCGCAACCCCTCCTACAGCCAGGCCTTGGCAAGTGCTTTCAGCTCCTCTATTCCAGCAAACAAGCTTTGTCCGGCCACACCGTCTCCATCCTGTCCCTGTCCCCATCCCCATCCTGTCTTCTTTGTGTCCTGCATAACCCCCGCTGTGCGTAGCACAGAGACAGCCACGAGCTGTGGAGCTGCCCGAGGAGCAGGGAGCTGCGGTGAGCCTGACACAATGACGCCAGTCTGAGCAGAGACCCTCGGAGAAGCAGTGCCAGCTCATCCTGAATGTGGTTTGGGGCACCTCATAGTCAAGTTAGCTGGACACATCCCGCCTCCTGGAACATTTACAGGGCCATCCTTGGGGTCTCTGCCTTGAGCTGTGGTGCCCTGACCGTCTCCCGCAGCAAGAGCTGCATGGAGCTGTGCCTCTGTGGTGGGACTGGGCAATGGGAAGGGCTTCAAGGAGACCATTGGGACAGCAACTGCAAAGCCCCAGGGCGCGCATGGATGCTGCTGCAGTACAGACTAAAATCTCCGCTGTGATGCAGCCAGACTGCTGCTGCACTGAGCCATGACAGGAGGGAGGGACCTGGGGTGACCTAACCCTGAGACAGCCCTGCTCTTGCTGCTCAGACCCTCTGTGCCTACAGCCCCCTTCCCTCTGCCTGCAGCCTGCATGAAAAAAACACTCTTTAAAAATGGGTTATCCTTGTTATCTTGTCTGTACCGCCCTTCTACACCCCAGCTCTACCTGCTGGTTGCATAAATCCCCCTCCCCACACCATTGCAAACCTGTCTCCTAACGGAAAGTTCTCACAAATGGGTTCAGATTTGACTGGATAGCCTATATAAAGACACGTTCCCTGCTTTAGCGATCTATAGGAACATTTTAAAAGCTCGAACAATAGGAATATTCCTTTTAAGACAGACTCTGATCCTTTTCCACTGGTTGCAGCCACGGAAATTATTTAGCTGCTACACATGTACATTGTTCAAAGGATGCCTAAGTATTACCACACTTAAAGCAGATCCTGAGGGTCATGCATTAAAAAGCTGCTGTGCTGTAGCTAAAGCAATTTCAATTATGATGCTGTTTAATCCAGTTGCATTTTTTTTTCCAATTGATAGGTTGTTCCCAGAATCCCTATTTTCACATGGCATCACGACTATTTAAGAAGATTACTCTGTGTAATCCTTTCACCCACTGTAGAAAATATTGTATATTACCTATTTCCACAATATTTGTTGAAGAAGACCTCAACTATTCAGGAAGATTGCAAGCAGCTTGGAGCTACAATCCTGAATTCTAGGGAGCCTGGCAAAATTTGGCCTTGAAAATGACAAGGCATTACTTGGGTGTGAAACATCCTTCAGGTATGACGTAAGGCAGTTGCTTCAGTATCTAGAAGGAAACGGCTTGATTTAGAAACCACGGATCATTTAATCGCCATGTAATAGAACAATCTCAGGATTTCTTTGCTTATAAATCATGAACATTTCCCTGTAGCAAGAAAATGCGGTAGCACTGTAGTAATGGAATAAGAGATATGTAGTGCTCAGTGTCTGCCCCATGTGAGTCTTTCCACAGACACAGGAGATGCTGGGATCTGGCTGCAGATTCAGCCTTAACGTTTGCAGAGCTCCAATTTCTGCAGTGCAGGTGCCAAGAGCCAGGCCACAGGGCGAGGGGCCAATCCTGGGCAGACGGCTTCGAGGAATTACCCACAACGATGGCGAATGTGTGGACAATTTTGGAGGGGACCCTTAAGGGACAGGGCAAGGATGGGGTGATACCCCAAACAGCTCTGCCATTAGCAGGGATGTCCCCAGTGGGAAAGGGGTTTTGGAGGGAGTGTCCCGGCCCTGCTTGTCCCCCCAAAACCTGCCATGTGGGGTTCTGCCTATGGATAAAGGGTGAAGGCGGCAGGCAATGCCCTGGTGAAGCAGGATCTGTTATGGAGGGCAGAGAGGCCCTCTGCCAGGGTGGGGGGAAGGCTGCAGGGATGCCTGGGGCTGCACAGTGCTGCGGGGGCACTGGCCCTGCGTGGGTGGGCACTGCACAAGGCAGAGGGGGTTGGTGCTGTGTAGGGTGGTGGCTGGAGGGTAGAGGGGGCGTTGCATGGGGTGCAGCACAGCACGGGGTATGGGTGCTGTACGGTGCGGGGGGGCACCGCATGGGGCTGGAGTGTCCAGCGCTGCACAGAACTGCGGGGGAGAGGGGCTGCTGCAGAGGATGCAGCTGCGCTGCGGCATTTTTGCATGCAGCGGAGATGCTCAGCGCTGCACAGGACCGGGGGAGGGGGAGTGCCGGAGGTCGGAGGTGGTGGTGCTGCGGGGCGGGGAGGCGCCGGGGGGGGGGGGAACTGCGTGGGGTGAAGACGCCGCCCGGTGCTGCACAGCGCTGGGGGAGGTTGCCGGGACGGAGGTGCCGAGCGCCGGGGCGGATGATGGCACGGGAGGAGGATGCTCGGCGCCGCACAGCACCGAGCGCCAGGGGCGGAGCTGCTCGGTGGCGGGGAAGGGACGAGGACGGGGACGGTTCCCGGCTCGCTCACCTGCAGGCCGGCGGCCTCGGCGCTGTGCCGCTCCTCCAGCTCCTGCAGCTGCCTCTCCAGGGACTGGTGGGCGCCGCGCAGGCTCTCCATCTCCGCCAGGCGGGCCTGGAGCTGGCGGCGGCACTCGCCGGCCTCCCGCCGGCTGGCGCGGACGGCCTCCTGGCTGCGGGCCGCCCGTTCGTGGAGGCGGGCGCAGCGGGCGCGGTACCAGTCCTCGGCCGCCTGCAGGTTGCGGGCCGCCAGCGCCTCGTACTGGGCGCGGAGCTCCCGCAGCGCCGCCGCCAGGTCGGGCCGCCCCGTCGGGGCCGGCGGCGGAGGGGCGGCGGCGCGGAGCGCGGCTCCCAGCTGGGCCAGCTGCTCGGCGTGGGCGCTGCGCAGGGCCGACAGCTCCTCCCGCAGCGCCGCCGCCCGCCGCTCCAGGTCGGCGCGGGCGCGGGGCGGCCCCTTCGGCCGCTTGCTGCCGGGAGCGCAGCGCCTGCTCCGCCTCGGCCCGGCCCCGCGCCTCCTCCTCGCAGCGCGCCCGCAGCCGCTGCGTCTCCTCGGCCAGGCGCGCCCGCTCCAGCGCCGCCTGCGCCCGCTCCCCGTGCGCCTCCTCCAGGCGGGCGCGCAGGGCCCGCAGCTCCCCGCCCAGCAGCTGGCCCAGCCGGCGCGGCTCGTCCGACCGCTGCCGCAGCGCCGCCAGCTCCGCCGCCAGCGCCCGGTTCCGCTCCTCCAGCGCCCGCACCCTATCGATGTAGCCGGCGAAGCGCTCGTTGAGGCCCTGCAGCTGCTCCTTCTCGCTGCCCCGCGCCCGCCCCGGCTCCGCCGCCCGCCGGCCCGCCGCCGCCGCCCCCACCTCGGGGCGCCGCGGGGTCTCGGCGAAGAGGTGGCGGTAGGAGGCGGCCAGCGCCGCCGGCTCCGCGCTGTAGCTCATGGCGGCGGAGCAGGAGCAGCGGCGGCGGCGGTGGCGGCGCTTATGTACGGCGGGGCGGGGCGCGGGGCGGCGCGCTGCGGTGCGGTGCGGTGCGGCGGGGAGGGGGCGCGGTGCGGTGCGCGGTGCGGTGCGCGGTGCGGTGCGCGGTGCGCGGAGCGCCCCCGGGGCCGGCGCGGTAGGAGGCGGCGGGAGCTGTCCCTGCGGCGCGGTGCTGAAGGGCTGCGGCGGCGGGCGGGGGAGAGGGAGGGACAGACGGATGTGTGTGTGTCGGGATGGATGGACGGACGCGCGGACGCAGAGCACACGGGCAGATGGACAAGGTCACACACACACAAAGAGACAGAGGGACGCGCAGGCACACGCGAAAAGGGACAGGCGCACTCACAGTAAGGCGCACACATATGCATGCTGAGAGCCAGACAGACAAAGGGACAAGCAGACATGCAGAGAGACACACGCAGATGCACACACAGATGCACAGGCAAGGAGAGGCAGAAACACAGAAGGGAGCAGGCAGAAATGGGCAGATGGAGAGACAGTCAGACAGACACACAGACAGTCAGGCAGTCACACAGGTGCACACACACACAAGTCACTCCTGCTGGGGTAACCTGGGCCGTCCCCACCGATGCTCGAGGGAACCCGTGCTGTGCACCTGTGCCTGGGGTGAAGGTGTCCCGGGGGGGGGGTTGGTCCCAGCCCCTCTCCTCAGTGGGGACCAGGGTGCCTACGGCAGTGCGGTGTCTCTGCAGGATGGGGCCGCGGGCAGTTAGGGTGCAGGGGGCTGCAGAGGTGCAGATGTGCCTGGAGGAGGGGATGCCCAGGACAGAGACTCATCACCGGTCCAGCCATGCTGCAAGGGATGGACCACGGAAGGATTTTGCCTCCAGGTTGTTTGCCAGGGACGGAAAGAGCCACTTCTGTCCTGTCCACGCAAACAGGCTGGACAGGGGTTTGCTGGGAGTACCCAGGGCTGCAGAGCTGATGAGAAGGGACACACCCCCACACACACTTCCAGGCCAAGTGCCCTGCCCGGGAACACAGCACAGCAGGGCAGAACCTGCCAAGAGACCAGTGGGAAGTGTCTGATCTCTGGGAGCAGCAGCACAAAATGAAGCTGTGAGATGGAAAAACAGCTTAAAATATCTCTGATCCAGGTGTGAGGAACATGGTGAAATCTGCAACCAAATCCTGTCTCCTGCTGTACATCTCTGTGCCACTGAGCTCCGCACTGACGCCCAGTTCCTCTTCTCTGCTTGTCCCCTTTTGTCCCCACAGGTGACCAGGGAACAGCATGAGGGAGGTCCAGCAGATGAGCAGGGAGGACGAGCAAACCAGGGCTGGCCCTGAAGAGAGCTGTGACTTCCAAAGGAGCTGTTGCTGTTTCAAAAGGACCAGTCATATAGGGCTAGATGGTGCTGGGATTCACATCTCCTTGGGATCAGCAGTTAATCATAACAGTAGCTACAGAGGAGGCCCTGCAAGCATGGAAGCAACCCTGGCTGGAGTGCACAGGAGCCCACCTCCCTGCAGCCGTGGTTAGAAGGACATTGCCTGGGGCAGAAACCCCATGGGGAAAACATCCCTTTCACTTGGGAGTGAGGTGAGCCCAGCCCAAGGCGTAGCACTGTCCCACCATAGGAGCAGGCTGGTCCTAGGTGTGCAGTCAGGGATTGGCAACAGGATCAGCACACACACGTACATACCTCACCTTAGTCATAGAATCACAGAATTACAGAATCACAGAATCCCAGGTTGGAAGGGACCTCATGGATTGTCTGGTCCAAACTTTCTTGGCAAAAGCACGGTCTAGACAAGATGGCCCACCACCCTGTCCAGCTGAATCTTTAAAGTGTCTAATGTTGGGGAATCCACCACTTCCCTGGGGACACTATTCCAATGGCTGATTGTTCTCATTGTGAAAAAACTTCCTCTTGTGTCCAATCGGAATGTCCCCAGGAGTAACTTGTACCCATTACCTCTCGTCTTTTATAGTCCTGTGTATCTGTCCCACAGGGCATAGGAGGAATGAGGAGTGTCAGTCAGTGGAGACAGGAACTATGCACACGCTTGGGTGAGAGACCTGGCTTGTGCCCTGTTTTTCCAGGACTCAAATCTGCTCACAAGTAGTTTTCCTGGAAGGACTCAGTTTTCCTGAAGCCCATTTTAGGTCAGTGATGGTAAGGCTACGTACAACGCTTGGATCGTCTGAGTAGCTTAGATTTTAGTGGCAGAGCAGGCCAGGCAGACAGTCTCAGCCCCCACTGTGCGCTGCCCGCCGTCCTGGCCCTGGAGCGCGACGCCTGGCCTGGGCTGCCCGGCTCACACTGCTTGTGCAGAAATCCTCTCCTTCATCTGGGTTTGTTTTCAGGTCTTTCACATACTCCTCACACACAGTGTGTTTTACCACTTCCTCGACAACTGTTGCTTTGCATTACAATATTCTACGTCAGGTTTCTTCCACTGGCAATAACTGATCAGATAACTGAGAAGTTACCAGCTCTGCATAGTTATGTGTGTGGCATTGTTTTGATGACTTTGCTCTGATGCTTATTACTGAAGGTGAAGGCTGTTGCAGTTCTCTTTCATCTTGGAAAAGTGTAGTACAGCCTGTCCTCACCTCCCCACTTGTGCTGCTTTAGCACTGCCATACACATGTAGCCTAAGAGCAGAGGTAGGAGTGTCGCAGTCTCCTCCAGCAGAAGAACTGCAAGGGTCTCTGCAGGGACTGCTGACGTCCATGGGTAAAGCCCCTGGACTGAATCCCTTTGCCTCCCAATAGGTTGAGGTGTTCTGGAGTCTTTCTACACAGAGGGAAGGAGACTGGATGAAACAGGTAGGACCTGAGCCAGTTGCTGGTGCGACTGCTGGGACCTTGTAGCTGAACGAGCACAAAGAGTTGGAGTCAGTAAATCATAGTAAGCGGTGCTGTCCTGCAGAACAAGGATATGGCTCCAGCTCACTGGAAGGATGCTTCTTTCAGAGGAGCAAAGGGTGGCCAAGACCTTGGGATCCACCTCAGCATGAGCTACCGGTTCTGGGGGTGCTCCCGTGTTCCAGGCAGCTGAAGCAGGACCCCCATCCCAGGTGGTTGGCACCCAAATGCAATTCCCTTGTGAGCCCCTTGAGCCCCTGACCCAGCTCTTGGGGACTCACTTGGCCAACAAACCTGCACAGCCCTCCCAGTGAGAGGGAGAACTGCAGCGTGGCCACGTCCTGGAGAAGGAGCCATGTCGCAGCAGACTGGAAGGAAGCCCTTGAAAGGCCCAGACCCAAATTCCCCCAAATTAATTCTATTCTATTCTATTCTATTCTATTCTATTCTATTCTATTCTATTCTATTCTATTCTATTCTATTCTATTCTATTCTATTCTATTCTATTCCACTCCATTCCATGGCCAGAGGCCAGAAACAAGCTGAATACCAGTGTGTCAGACCTGAAAAGAGATGGCAAGCTGGAAGTGGGCACAAACAGGGTTCTGTTCGGCCTCAGGAAACTTTGATGCCTGAGTAAATACATGGATCTCTGTTGGGACGCACACACAAAGGGGGACCTTTATCAGACCAGAAAACAGGCAGAAAAACAAAGAAAATACAGTCCCATAGCTAAGAATTGCACTACTGAAACCCAGTGGATTGCCCAGAACCTTCCCATACCTGTCAGTTCCTTCAAAAACCAATGCCTGTGAGACAGCAGGAGGAGTCCTTAAACCTCCGTGATCCTCTCTGTCACAGCAGCCGCCTGCTGATGGGGCTCGTTAAACATTTTATCTCCCGAGCTGTAATCTGCCTGGGCTTGTGATTCAGAGGACAAAGCTGTCCTCTGAGCTGTGCGCACACATCAATGGGACGCACACCTTCTGGCTGGTTTCCAGCACAGTCCATTAAACTAACGCTCTGGGTAGGTGTTTCGCCACCCGGCTTCACCGCGCCGGCCACCTGAGAAGGAAATGCTTCCCGGTGGTGGGAAAAAGGCAAATCCAAATGTGTCCTGGGAGACTGCTGCCAGATGTCCCGCAGCACAGGCGGATCTGACCCCCTGAGGGAGGGAGAGCTCTGTGGGTAAGGGCAGCAAAATAAGGGAGAAAACATATAGAAGTGATACTCATACATAAGAAAGAAGGATGTATTCTCTGAATTGCACACGCACAAAACCACTAATAAAAATAGGAAAATGGCTGTACTGGGTCCCCCTAACTCAGGAGTTTGTTTCTGACAGGGGCAGATTTATGCTTCCCTGGTATAACTTCTCTGGTTCTGGCTGTCTGCAGCTCTGGGGCTCCCTGGGCAGCAGTCACATCCCTATGTTTGCTGGCCCTTATCTAATCAGTGCAAGTTCACGTCCTGGATGCCACCGGGCTCTGTAATCCACAGTTTGATAATGCGCTGTATGAAAAAAACATCATCTTTGTTTGTGCTTCAGAGTCACTGCCAGCTAATTTCATTCCGTGCCCCTGGCTTGTGGGACACAGTGGAAGAGCTGGGACACGGTTCCTTCCCACCCACCTCCCCGTGCAGCATTTTGCAGACCTCGGCCTTACCCCCCTCGGTGTCTTTAGTAGGCTGAAAGATTTTTGTCTGTTTAATTTTCCTTCATAGAAAAGGCCATTTCCCACTTTTAGTCATCCTTGTTATCTTCAGTGCATCTTCTGGGGTTATGTGTTGGAATGATGCGCAGACAGACAGACAGACACTCCAGGATGGGCCATGAGGACAGAATGATAGAATCATAGAATGGTTTAGGTTGGAAGGGACCTTGAAGATGATCTCATTCCAACCCCCCTGCCCTGGGCAGGGACACCTTCCACCAGACCAGGTTGCTCAAAGTCCCATCCAGCCTGGCCTTGAACACTTCTGGGGATGGGGCCTCCACAATTTCACTGGGCAAACTGTTCCAGTGTCTCGCCACCTTCAGAGTAAAAAATGTCTTCCTAATATCTAATCTAAAGTTTAAAACTCTTACCCCTCATCCTATCGCTACACTCCCTGATAGAGGGTCCCTCCCCGTATGGATGGATGCATGGAAATGAGCTCCCAAATACAGGTGGATGCATCTCCAAATGAAATCCCTTGCTTGGGTGCCCGGCGCAGGTGCCGTGAGGTGTCCCAGGGCATCAGGAGGTGCAGGATGAGCTTCCCAGGTGGGTGACACCACCCCGCCATGGGCTTGGCGCCGAAAAAAGGCTTTGCTTTAGCCAGAACTAACGGCATGTGTTAAAGGCTGGTGCCGTTGTGCGCTTCCCCTTGGCGAGGAGATGGAGAGCCCCGAGTCACGATGGGCCAAGTGTGTCCCCGTGCCACGGAGGGTGGTGGCAGTGCCTTATCGCCCGGAGCAGAGGGTGGTAGGGAAAACCGAGGGAAGCGTCCTTGGGGAGATAAATGAAGCACCACAGCGGCAGGGATGCAAAAGCAAGTGCCAGGGGAGGGGAGGCATTCCCGGCCTCCGGCCACCACCGAGGCACAGGAAGGGAGACCAGACCCGGGTGCCAAAGGTTTGGCAGAGCTGCCTGGGCCCGGGGTGAGCTGGGGCAGGGGGACAGCTGCCGTCACCCTTGTCCCTGGCGGGGACCACCGCGGCGAGACCAGGTCCCTGCTGGGGCTGCGGCCACCTGGGAACGGAGCGATGGATAATTTTTGCTCTGCACAACCATCCCCTGAGCCTTTCCACTCCGGAGCGCCGTGCCCGCAGGTGTGACGGGCGCAGGCCCGTGCTGGCTGGTGGCAGCGGACCTTTGCTGGGGACGGGCAGGCAGGACTCCCCCTCCTCCCGCCGCCATGGCCAGTGTCCCTCAGGCCCCCGGCCATCACCCCCGTGCCACCCGCAGCCGCTCCCCGCGGCCTCCTCGCCATCCCTCCCATGGCGGATGGGGCGCAGCCCGGCCCCCCTTGCCCCAGCCCGCGCTGCAGACGCGCTCCCCCCAAAAAATCAATAATTAATTGCGTTGTTTTAACCAAAGCTCTGGCTCTTTCAGCCAGCGTGGGGTGCGGCGGCGCGGAGTCCGGCTGACAGAACTGTGGGGGCTCAGGCAGGGCCGCGGGGGTGCAGCCCCAGGGATTTTGGCCGGAGCGATGCCGGGCCCTGGGAGGGGGGGTGGGGGCTGTTTAGGGGGGGGGGGGAGCCGGGGGTGTCTGTGCGGCCGTTCCGTGGGTTGGCACATTGCCGCCGCTCCCTGCCGCCGCTGCTCTGCGGCTGAGCGCCGGGCTCGCACACTCTCCCCGGTCCCTGCCGCCGGGAGGGGGCGGGGCGCGGGCCGCGCCTGCGCAATGCGGCCGCCTGGGCGCTGCGGCAGTTGTGCGGGCGAGTTCTTCCGAGCGCGGCGGGAGGTGAGAGCGGCCCGGGCGCGCGGGGGCAGTGCGCGCGTGCGGGTGCGCGTGCGCGCGCCGGGCGCGTGGCGGGGACCGTTGGCGGGGACCGTTGGGGGGTGTGGAGGGGGAGGGGGGAGCGCCCCCTCCCCGGCTTCCCTCAGGCGCACACCCCGGGAAGGGGGTGTGTGTGGGGGGGGGGGTGTCTTTCCGCCGTCGCGGCCGGGTCTGAGGAGGGGAGGGGCGGTGAGTGGAGCCCGGGTGCCCGGCGGCGGCACTTCCCCTTCTGCCGGTGAGGGGATCCCCTCGGAGGCACCGCCCGCCGGCTCCGCCGCTTCCCCGGGGCCCGGCTGGCCCCCTCCCCTGCCCGGCCGCTGTGCCCCGGGAGCCCCTGTTGCCTCTCCGCTCCGTCCCAAGCGGGGCGGCTCCCCGGTTGCCTCGGCCCATCCCGCACGGGCCCCCTCTGAGAGGCAGCCTGAGGAGAAGGAGCCCTCGGGAAGGCGTTTCGGAGGTTTGGGGCCAGCACCCGGTATGTTCGTTTCCGCCTTCCGTCCCACGTGGACCGGAGGGGTCCCGGCGGCACTTTCCAGCTCACAGCTTCCCCCCGGGGTAGCTGCCACCCCGGCTGGGGACGTGGGTAGGGGCGATTCTCTTCCCTGAGGAAATAAAGCCTGATCCCGGCGCTGGGCAGAACGCTTCCCGGACAGCCTTGCGTCAGGGCGAGGGTTCATTGTCACTGCTCTGTTTCGTTTGAGTTGCTCTTGGCATTCCGCTATATCAGGCTTGAGCTGATAACCTAAAGACAGCAGCGAGGCACCAAATGGAAAAAAAAAAAAAAAAACCAACGCAAAACTGCTTTGCTCACTGCTTATGCTTGCTTTTTTTTTTTTTTTTTTTAATCCCTACTTTTGTGCCAAAAATAATGTTGCAAAATGTGTGGAGGAAACAAACCTACATTGGTTTCTGATAGACTAGATGACTTAATAGGGCAGTACTGTTTCTTGTAGCACAGGCAGTTTTAAAAATTCCTGGAACCACTGAGATTATGAAACTCTCAAGTTTATTCCCTTGCTAGTGTTTCTAAAGCCTGCCAAGCTGGATACTAAGGATGCTCTCTGGCGTGGTCTTGAGAACATTCTTCCTAAGGCATAATCACTTATGTTTGAAAAGATTTTGGTTTTTTTTTTTTAGCTCTGGAAGATTGACCATTTAAACCTCAAAGATTGCAAAATGCTTTCTAAGTAGTCACTTAGAAACGTCCCCCTCTTACCTATCCAAATGGTCCCATGTCTGTTTAGAATAACGTCTTGTCACCGACTGAAATGTATTGTATTGATCCATATGCCCATTTGTCGCTAGTGAATACATCGAAAATATAAAGATTTTCAGGTATTATGTGGTTTTATTGAAAACCAGAAACAAAACTCAAAACTACATTCAGCATGGTTCACGTGCTGATTTGTAGTTCTGGCAGTGAGGAAAAGTCCTGGTGTTTTACTTGCAAACCAGTCAGCTCAGCTCTGGAAGTCTGTCGCAGTCCCTGTCAACCTAAACATATTTTGGAGTAGAACTACTATTTAAAATAATCTATTGCCATTAGTCTAGAGTCCAAAAGATCATTCAGGAGCTTGCTGGTTTGATTAACAGCAGTTGGAGTTTGTTCAAGCATAGATGTAGTTTCATTATATAGTACAATACAACCTTTACTCTGTATAGCGTCATTCAAACAAATTGTATGGCAAAATGCACCACTGAATTACATTTAAAATGCTCCATTGAATTAAGTACAATTGCAGAGATAAATGGGGAGAAAAATTGTAAGAATGGGAGAAATGTTTTCAGCTGAGGTTTGAAATTAACAGCCTGTTAGTATATTTGCATTGGTAGCATTAGTGTTATACGCTGTTTCTAGGATATACGCTAGCAAAAATCAGATGTAAGCCAAAATTTTTGCAGGCAAATTTCCAGTTTGTAGGCAATTTTTAATAATAATAATGACAGTAAACCCCCCTCCTTGTCATGTTTGATTCCTAATATAGCTTGAATTGAAAGTTAATAGACCCCTTCTAAAATCACTAGAAATATTTATTCTAGGCTGTTTTTCAACTTCCAGGGGAATGTTTGTTTTTGAAAAAACAGAAACTTTAGTGTGGTGTTTACTGGTAAACACTGCGGTATTGTACTCTTTGGGAAACATTGACAGGAGTGGTTTATTTCCTTTAAAAATATATATTATTTTTGCATCTGAAGTAAAAGGGAAGCAAGTGGTTAAAATACAATGTTTTAAGCACAAACTGGTGCTTACTGAAAAAGCAGAGAGGTTTATTTTCTCACATCATACCTGTTACTTGCAGTTCAGCTTAATAAAATAATTCCTTAGTTAAAAACTGATAGATGGGTGGTTAGCTTGCAGTGTTAGCTGTTATCTGGGGATGGCCCCAGGCTGGCTGCAGAATAGGTGCTCCGGGACAAACTAAGGTGATCTGCAACCTTTGAATCCTACCGACACTGTAGATACCGACTCGCAAGGAGGTGCAGGAAGAAGGGCTGACTGCAGCTCTGCCCTCGAAATCTTGGGCAAGAGACAAAAGTGGGGTCACTCAGTCGCACCCAGCGAACCCGTTCTTTTGTAGGAATTTGAAATTAAGAGTGCTGTGGGATCTGGGTGGTTCAGTGCCATGCAATCTGCCGTTGCTCGGCCACTGGTGAAAATCCTACAGAGGTCTGTAATGTCCCAAAGTAACGAAAATCCTACAGAGGTCTGTAATGTCCCAAAGTAACATTACCACATAGAAGCTGCTTGGCCTGGGGAAGGTGAATTAATGGTCTGCAGCCAGGCTGCAGTGGAAAGTTGTCATAGGAACTGGCTTGCTGTTTGGCAGGGCCGTGCCTTGTCTTCACTCCTTTGAAAGAACACCTCAGTAACTAATCACCTCAGGGTAAGAAATACTCGTAATGCCATCCAGCATAAACCCATGAAGAGAGCAAGGCACTTCAGCTCTGCCCCAAGGGAAACTGAGGACAGTGCTACATGTCAGCAGAGGACAGCCCGAGTGATGTACCTTGGGATGAGTTCACAGTGCTTGCTCTATGCCGTGTCCTTGCCTCGGGGTGGCTCACGAACGCTGGGTGTCCTGATATAAAACAGCTGTGGCTTTTTTAGCAGTGAGGATAATAGGACGGAAAACTGAACAGAATGTGCCCGGGAGTGGAAGCCTTGTCTCGCTCTTCGGGATGTGTTTGGGATAAGATATGTTACCAATTCAGCACATGGGAATTCTTCACTTATTGTCTGTACTGCATCTACTTTTTAATTTTTATTTATAGTGTCAGCAGCACAAATACCATTTGAAATTATATTCGAAATGGCCACGATCTGAGTCTCCAAAGGTTGGCTATTCTTTGCTGAAGCATATATTATTCTTTGAGCATCTCCAAAGTGCACATTCATATAAATATTTCCTTTTGTAAAATGTCTGTTTTGTGCTACTAAAGAAATTATTATTATGTGTCATGGTTATGATGCTCATAGCAATGAGCTATATTTTGCTTTTTAATCATTATGACTCCTTAACTGGAATGGTTCCTAAAACCTTGGACTGCGTACTCTCCATAGAGACCACGTATAACACGAGTCTGCTTTCTTAACACGACTACAGGGAGAATCCAGCATGTACAATAAATAGAACTTAATGTACAGTAAATAGACCTTAAGCAACATCTGGAAAAAAAATGTGTAGGTGTTTAAGGTAGCCACTGTAAGCAGTTGGTAATCTAAACCCACCTACATCAGTCTCATGCATGTGTTTGCAGGGCTAAAAAGATGCTTGGGACACCTGCCTGTATGAAGCCATATTAGGAGGAATACATTTTTTATATGACAGCACAAGGTCAAGAAGGGAGCCTGAGTAATTCAGCCTAAAAAAACCCCACAAGCAGTCTGTGTCAAATCTTACTGCTACCTAAATGTGTAACAGCGCGTGCACCTTACTGTAAGGTCAAAAGCAGATTTGCTCTTACTTCCCGGACAGTTGGGTCTCCAAATGTGGGAGCAGTGAATGGCTGTGTGCCAGCCCTCTCAGTCCTGCCACTTTTTCAACTCAAGGATGGTAGAGGCTAAACTTGTTGCTTGCTGGTGACCTCAGCTTATCGTCCTCTGGGCACGAATACCTGCTGCGGGATTTACCAGCACAGCCAGCCTTTTTTTGGTAGTTTCATTAGAGATAAAGTTCTGACTTTATCAGGACTTTGGAAACCCCGCTGTGATTATCTGCATGTTACCTTCTCTTAACATGTAAGCAGCAAAACAAGTGGGTTCTTACCCTGTGCATCATGCCAGCTAAAACTGCTTTCAAATCTGCAAAGGTGTGAGTTCATTAAATGTGGAGAGCAGGAGTCACAGTAATTAGATACCTATAGAAATGGTGCTGGGACGTGAGCAACCTGTTGGTTTCTCTTTTGAAATTAAAGGATGTGTGGGCACAGCTTCTGTAGGTGGATGGGAGAAGAAAAGGAGGCCCAAGGAGATACGATTCTTTTGAGATTTGAAGGTGGCTCCAAAGTGAAGTAAGTTAGTAGAAACAGATGTGTGGGAACAACGTACTCTACTACTGCTTGTGTTGTACCCATCCTGTTAATAAGAAGACCATTTCGGTCTCCAAAACTACAATTCCGGCTCTTTTCACCACAACTGATTTATTTAAAAACAAAGGTTCCTTGAAGTCATTATGTGGTCCAAACTTAGCTTAATTTAGTTACAGACTATTCACAGCTCCCAGCTGCCTTCCAGGTATTTTCAAACAAAGACTTACTATTTTGCATATATGCTTGCTACAAGATTATCATTTAACCTTACTTGGCACATTTGGTTCAGAGGAAAGGGTAAAACAGAGATTTCCTGTACGAGTTTCTGCAGGAGGCTCTGAAGTAGAGTGGTTTTCCACTGTTTACTTAAGAACAGCCCTTTGGATTAGCTGGCTTTGACCCAGGCCTTGTAGTTCTCCCTGTTAACATTGGCATAATACATAAACCACTTAAGATATGTTCTTGCTACATTTTCAGGAAGCAAGTTCTCGCTGAACCCTCCAGGAAGGTACACTTCCCCAAAATGTGTTCCAGCTGGGGTGGTCCAGCTTTGGCAGTTGTGGTGGCCAGATCTGGACTGTGGGACCTTCTAGGTGGGTTGCCCCTTTCTTGTGTGAGTTGCTGCCTTTCCCCTGGCAGCAGCTGCTGCCTGCACTGCTGCGGTAGCAACATCTGCATCCCAGCTGTGTATGCTGGGTTCAGGAGGAAACATTTAGCTGTTCAGGCAGTGTTTGCTGCTAAAATCAGTATTCCTTATCTCCTCTGGAGAATGGTAGCTGTGGGTGGGAATCAACTCATATTTTACTACTTGGACCGTGCTCCTCTTGGCATTTGCATCAAATATAGTCCATCTGGCCACAGTGTATAACAAGAGAAACTTTCTAATCGGCTTCTAAAATAACCTAGGGAGGAAGGTAAATTCAAAAGAGAGAAGACTGATGCTTTAGCATAAAGCATACTAAAATCTCTAGACCAGCTGAATTCAGCTGGTGTTTGGGTTGATTCAGTTGGTGATGAGCTGCACATAGGCATGCACGGCGAATAATTGGGAACATGGGGTGAGAGAAGAGCATGTGAATGTTCTGCCCACAGAAACCCAAAGAGGTGCTGAGTGAGATTTATGCCAGTGCTTACAAGATGTTACTTAACAATAATAACATCTAAGAGTAAGTGCTAGTAGATGTCAGGCTGCTTAGGTAGTTTTGGAAGTCAATAAGTAGAACCAGTGCAATTAAAAAGAAATAATGTTTTTAGATGTTGATTTCCTTTGCTTTCTCCATCAGAGATACCTTTTTTTTCCCCAAAAAAGAAGAGCTGTACATGTTGGCAAAGGTATTTCCAATGGTTCTTTCTGATCTTTTCAAGTCACCTTTTTGGATAGTACAAAGCAATTCAATTTCAAGACTGTGCAAAGACGTATGTGTCCTTTGAAGTCACAAGAAAGGGCTGCAAGATTTGGTCCCGAGTGTCCTGGTTAAATTATGTTGTTTCTGACATACTATGCGGTATTCACTCAGACCTTTTAAGAACAGATACCCATAATAGCTGCATAGTTGTTTCTTTTTCATTGCTTGTCAGTTCCACTTTTATAATGTTATTCTATGTGTATGCTTTTAGGTCAGGATGAGTTCATCCTTTTTCTAAAGAAAAAACTGATCACTTGAACATAAATTGCAGGTGCTTTGAGCACCAGTGAGCTTGAGGCTGACCCTGGAAACTACTCTTCCAGTTCAGTTCCTGTAGCTTTCCCATCATTGAATACAAGTGGCTGAGTGAAGCTGGAAAGAGGAATTTAACATAGAAGCAAGCCAGACTGGTAAATCATCTGTTAGTTCTGCTGTCTGGAAACTGAGGCAGGAGTCAGATTTCATTTTCCGCTTCGTGTTGCAAGCATCAGTCAGTTGGTGCACCAGTGATGAAGGGCAGGTCAGCAAGGCAGTGCCTGTTTTGAGTCTTTTGGTGTTTTGGGATGCTGCATTTCCGCATTGTTTTCCTTTGTTAAAAGAAGGAAAATAAAACATTGCCCAAAGAGAAGTACAGACCCGTGAACAGGGTCTCTCTGAAGGGAGAAGTGGTCAGCAGACCTTTTCCACCTGTAATCAAAAGCAGGGCTGCAGCTGACAGGGCTGGATAGAGCTCTGCTAGGGAAAAATGACAAAAATGAACATTTGCTACCTAAAGCTGTGAGTGCTTTGAGTGAGTCGACACAAACCCCCTCTTCTGTATTCTTCAAAATGCTTGCTCTATCCAAAAGCATTGGTGCTAAGCAGTGACTAGCATACCAGACGATCTTCTGCTAAGTCCTTTTTAGTTAATAATATGAGTTTAGCCTCTAGAAGGCATTAGCTTGCTTGTACCATTAACCACTTAGTGACTGCAGACATCCTGAGCAGAATGTCTCACACATGTTCTGGCATTTATTGGTATCCTCCTGACAGTGGTGTTGAAATGCGATGATTTTATAGAGAGTATGTTAAAAAATGTCAGTGCTGGAATCATCATCAGGTGTGTGTGGTATTTTATGAGCAAATTTTATACAAATTGGAAAGAGCTTTACTTGCTGTGGTCTGAGATGAAATACCCATCTATAGCCTTCAATAATTTGGGGACTTTTGTCACTTCTGATCCAGGGAAATAACACTGTGGCCTTTCTAAGAGTTTGTTAAAAACACATTTGTAATCTAACCTTTCCTATTTTTTTTCACATGATATTAGGTTAGGTAGGTTCTTAACCTCTTCTTTTACATGTATTGTAACTTCTCTTGCAGTAATGCACTGGCAGTTTTATGAGCCAAGGCCAAAAAACCCTGCTTGCTAAACTTTAGCAATCAGGAGGGAACAGATGATGAAAAACTAACAATGTTTTACTCATCTACCACTCATTTTTCTTCACAGACATGTAGTGAGTAGATATTAACAAAGACAGTAATAAAAAGCACTTTCAGTCCTCGAAAATCGATGTGTGCTGGGGGAGTCAAGAGCAAATATTGGAAAGGTTAGGACATGTAGAGAACTGTCTTCCCGTGTTGTGACGCTCAGAGCCAGGCTGGAATTTTTTTCAATTGCTGTTTTGAAAGCAGATAGAAGGAGGCATTTCTGTGGCTGCACAGGAGGCTTTGTGCTGGCTGGGCGCGTGGTCAGCTTTTTTTCTACAAGCTACCGTAGGTCAGGTAACATGCTGAAAAAGAAGTCCTTCTCAGTGTATCAGGGCTTGTCATACTACTCTGCTTTGGACAGACATTTTTAAAGGTGTCTCAGGACCCAGGAGGTTCAAGCTGTTCTCTCATCTGCAGCAGGAGCACAAGACTGCTGTTGAACGAGTCTTCAAGTGTACACTGACAAGATGCCTGAGGTTCCCTGAAGAGTGAAGTCCCGGCCAGGGGGAAGGTTCACTGTCAGGAACTCTTGGCACTGGTTTTGGGATAACAGGGACCTGCTGACGATGCCTTCTTAGTTGTTTGTTAATGTTGTCTCACCCTTCAGGCTGACAGGTTTTTTCCAGGTCACAGCTGATGGGGTAGGTCTGTCACTTCATCCGTGTTCCCTCTGAGCACCCTCTATGCTGAGACAAGTACAGAAAGAGCACTATGTGTGTCCTCAGCTCCTGCCAGAGAGCAGTCTCCTATGTCAGTGGGATTGATTTAACCTGTTAAAAATGGTGGGCTGAAAGGACCATGGAAAGATGACTTTGTTTTCCTCAAATGAACTCGGTGGTTTGTGTTTTGCTTGGACAGGGTAGTAAAAAGTTTCCGAAGAAAAGAAGTTGATACAGTTGGAAAACAGTATAATGTAGGCCTTTGGTATCACTTGATAAACCCGAGACAGTTAGGTTATCAAAGAGAAGCCAGAGACTTAGCAAAAGCTCAGAGTCATCATAGATGTTCAGTTATTTTACTGATGAATTAAGTTACATAGGTTGCCTCAGAAATGCTGTATGAATTAGCAGTCTTTTGGAAGAGCATGGGAATACTGCAGAGAAAGTTATTTGTAAAATTAATTTACTTGTAGAGTTTCCTGCAGTTGTGCCTTGGTACTACACATCTGTCAAGATTAAATGGGATTTAGGGGCTGATAACACCTAGGTGGGGACACTATTGTGCCCTAAGGACAGACTTGTAATTTCATTTGTAATCAGGCAGACTATAATTACTATGTTTGCCTCTGATTAAAAAAACAGGTCAGAAATGGAATGAATTGTGCTCTGTATGTGGAGGGGAACTTCACACCGTAAGAGCACTTCCAAACACCCATAAACTTCACGTTCCCTCTTTTTTTCATCTTTGTGCTTGCTCAGTTGGTAGGTGCGTGTGGCTTGCTTCTCATCGGCAAGGAGCTGCTGAGTGGAACTGCTTGCTAAGAACAGAGTGCAGGGAAGGTTTTGGGTATGTGCCTTTCTGATCTCCATGGTGTGTGATAAGTACACGTTTGGGGAGAAAGATGCTTTCTGTGTGGCTCAGGTGAGGGGTACCTGTGATTACTGAACTAGGAGGAACATAAAGGAGGAGGGAGTTGTACTTCTGGTCTTTGTGAGCGTTTCAGGAGAGTGTTAGAGCCAGCCCAGAAGTGATTCTGATGAGCTGAGCCTGGATGCAGAAGACTCTTGCTGTTCTAAAATGAAAGGCTAGATCAGCTTCAGGGAAGGCTTCTTGGAAGAGAGATGGGTACCCATTATTAAGGACAAAAGTAGGAAGCCTGTGCAGTCTGTAGTAGGCTGGTATGCGTCTGGAGCCCTATATGTTAGGATAACTGAGAATCAAGATCCTCTTTAGTAAATGATTTCTGTGTTTGTCTTCACAGTGCCCCGATAGCTGAGAAATATCATTATTTTATCTTGTTTGTGTTTTGTGGACAAACAGCAACTTGAAAACTGGCCGAGTTTTGCATATGAAATCTGTAGTCTTGCTGGGTATTAAGGCGTTCTCTCCTGTGTGAGGCTTAGTTCCCCAGTCCTCAGCTCATCCTTCTTCTTTTGGAAAGATGGGTTTATTTGTCAATCATCTGCCTCTTATTGGTGGATAAGATCTCAAAAGAAAGAGAGACCAAGTTAGTATATGAGCATTTGCTAAACTTTTTCCTTAAAGAAGATGGGAGGAGAAGGGAGTGGCGCTGGGAAAGAAAACTCTTAGCAGGAAAAAAAAAGTTCTCACTGGTTTTGACAGAGCAGCTCTCAGAATTACCGGATCGTCTTCAGCTGTTGATCTCAGTGTTTATTTTCAGTAACTTTTTTTATGAAGGAGGAGCCAGTGTTCCCCAGTTCAAGTATGCCAGCTTCTTTACTCAGCAGCACGTCCCTTGGCAAGTGTTGTGTCCAGAGCCCTGGGACTCAGCTGGCTGTCTGCACCTGGGCTGAACAGGGACCACTTTCAGCCAAGGCTGGAGGGAGATGTGAAGTCGTGTTTCCAGCCTTCAGAGATGGTTCCGATGCTGATTCTGCTGTCACGTCTGTTTATCTAGCCCATAAACATCTAGAGAGGGCCCATCCAGCATGGAAGAGGGTTCAAGTGTCTTTTAAAAAACATCCTTATTCTTCCTTTTACTTTCAAAGATTAGAAAAAAGCCAGAATAAGCTTTCAGTATCTTTGCTTTTTCTATAAAATATTAATGAAGCAGGGACCGTGATCTTCAGAGACAAGAGGGTTTTGTTACCAGTAGGCATAGTCAGTAAGGAAAGCCAATAAAAATGTCCTCCCTCACCTTCAGTGTTTAGAAGATAAAGAGGACTTTTGGCTGTTGGCGTTATCCAAGCTGACCCGGTTGCATGCTTTCAGAATGACTGGACTACTGATCAGAGTTGTGCATCTCAAATACTTTGTCGGTTGCTACTGTGCTTTGGGAAAGGCCCATTAAGTCTGTATTTGCTTCCTGAAACACTGTGGAATCTAATGAAAAGCGTCATTGTTTTGAAACACCATGATCTGCTGCCAAAAGAGCTACTGTTGTATAATCCTTAATAGCAGGTTAGAGTGGCAGTTATGCCTTGGTTTGAAATCGGTATGTGGAAGGATGGCTTTCCAGTTCTCTCTCTGGGGATGGCACGTCTCATCTTGTTCTCTCTCTTTGGGAACTGTAGCTCACCCAGAGGTGCTCAGCTGTCCAGAGTTGGTAATAGGTCCTCGCATAGGTTTCAAAACCAGGAGTGTTACTCAGACGTAACAAGCTGAAGGGGACAAAAGAAACCGTCAGTCTCCTTTGAGAAGGGGGAGCAATGCTCTGGCTGCTGAGTAGCCAGGGTTTATATTTGTCAATTCTTGCCAGAAAGTTTATTTGTTACTAAGGATGCTCCAGATTGTTTTGATGTAAAAGAACAGAGTTGGAATAGAAAAGTGTGTCTTAACTTTCCTCTCTGATTTGCAGAATTTAGTGTGTTCACTTCCATGCTGACGTTTCTGCCTTTCGTGCTGTTTATGTTAACCTGCAGCTCGGCTAGCGCGCTGTCATACTTCATCTTTTTAGCAATGATATTGGTATTTGCAGATATTGGTCAAACATTGAATTCCTGTTGTGGTGGGCATTTGCATCAAAGCTTACCTCACAAATTTCAGCTAAAGCAAATACATAGGAACTCTTAAGTATTTTCTTTAGTGTAGACTGCATTACAGCAGAGGGATCAAGTTAATCTCTAGATTTTAATCTTTCAGGACCCTGTGCAACCAGAGCAATTGCTTACCAGAAAACAGGGTGAGTAAAATATTTGAATTATCTTACGGGTTTCTTACTGGAATTTAACAGCTGGAAATAAAAAGCAGTGAGAACAACATCATCTTAGCCAGGCCCATGCTTGCTATTGGCAGGCGCTCAGTTGGACAGCAGTTTGGGAACCTCCGCAGCAGAGGTTGCTGCAGGCTGCTGAAGACCTTTTCCCAAGGAAGCCAGTTTCCCAGGGCCGTTAGGGTGCACAGTTCATGCTGGTGTTGGCTCAGAAAAGCCTTTGTTTGTCCATTCACCTTCTCTCCAGGTGAAACCTCTGTCCGGAGATTTCTCTCCAATTTTGCTTGTGCCTCAGCCTCTTACTCACTGATACATTGATTTATAAGGTGAGGAAGAGTCACCTGAGGCGTGATACTCAGTTTGACTGACCCACTGTATAGCTCAGGCTGTTTAACTTTTCTGCATTAATTCTTGACTCTGTGAAAAAAGGCTGATTTAAACATCACCTCATTCCCCTTCATTTAGAGCCCTCTGGTGATGGAAAAGCTACTTCGGAGATTTGTTGTTTTGTAATTAACTGTCCTTTCTGTTAATATTTTTTGTGTGGATTTATTTAATTTCCAGTCATGGGCTTGTGTTCTTTCACTGATAGACTGAGAGCCCTCTACAGTTACGCTGCTTTCCTGTGCGTAAATGCTTCTAGACTATTTTCAAATCACCTGCAGAGCTGCTCTCTGTAAATTGGCAATCTTCCACCCCAGCCTTACTCTCTTTCACACCTTTATTCCTTCCTCAGTATAATCAGTATCATTCTTGAATGGGGACAGCTGGCTGAAGAGAGTTTTCCAGCCGTGCTTGCAGCAGTGACAGATAGGCACATGGAGTCCTGCTTGGTAGCCTTGTAGATCCAAGGATCATATTTGACCTGCAGTTGCAGCATTTCTTTGAGAGCTCATGTTTGCTGATTCTTCTCTGTGGCATAGCTCTTGCTCTTCTGGATCAAGTCTCACATTCCTTAAGGCCCTCCTTTTTTTCTAGCGGTGGGACGATACAGGACACACTAGACTTAGTGAAGTGGAGAACTAGCATTACCTCTAACAAACCGTTTGTGTAAGAAGCAGTATGTTGGAGACAACGTAACTAAAACGGTAATTCTGCAGGAAGTATTGAGAAGCGTGAGCTATATGGAAGCTAGAAAATATGCTAATTAGCTCACTGGAGAATTTGTGATTCCCGTTTCAAGGCAGCCAACTCAGTTAGATATAAATGAGGAGAATGGATGGTCTCATGGTACTCACAGAGGGTCAGATTTGAGGTTTGCTCCTCATAGAGTTACACTGTGGATTTCATAGTTTTCCAAATTCCTTTCTAACCACACACAAAATTGATGATAATTAAATAATGCTTAAAATATTTGAAATAACTAGTGCTCCTTGGAGTTCCTGAATGAATAGAACTCCTTGGATAGAAATAGATGGTCACCCGAAGAAACTCCAAATTTACCTGTCTGTTTTTTAGTGCGACTAATACATTTGGGTCCTGGATTATTACTGGAGCTCTAGGCACTGTGCAGCAACCCTGTGGGTATGGTTGTCAGTGGAAATAGTCTGATAAAAAAAATCCATGTAAAATAAGCAGGGTTTTGTTAAACATATTTTACAGTGTATTTGATATATAGCCATTACTTTAACATCTGGTTTCCGACAGAGATAAAATTCAGCCTGAAATTAAATCAAATCCTATAATAAGCCACATGAGTAGCATTCTCCCTTCTTATACCTTACCTGTTGAGAAATAACCCATGAGTTACTGTCATCTGTCAGTCAAACCATAGTCAAATAAGTGTGTGACTGGGAATGCTTTACCAATTTCACTAAAAGCATGGTCTGGGAAAAAGCAGCTTCATTGATGTCAGATCTGCGGTGGTGCTCGAGAGAACAGCTATCCCCTTCCTGTGGGAGGACTCAAAGCCAGCATCGGGGATTGCAAGCTTGGAGATGGGAGGGTTAGTGCAATCTATGGAGCCAGGAGAGCGTTATCAATCTAATGTAATCCAGTGGGTCTTTGTATACTGCCAGTGGGGTCTACTGTGAACTCAATGCATGTGTCTGTGGTTAACCTTAACAGGTTCTTGACAGCAGATCTCTGCCTCCTTAATACCCTGCAATGGGCATGCAGAACTATCCTGCTTAAAGCCAACCTCAAGTATTGATTGTTATGAGTATGCTTTGAAGTGTCTCTTGGAAGTAATTTAATATTCAGATAGTAAGAGTGTATTTTGTCCTTCATACCATCATGAACCTGAAGCCTTGCTGTCAGAGAGGTGGCCACCCAGAAGTGGAAGTTCTTCAAGTGAGGAACTTAACTTTGGTTACAAGAAGAAAAAAAAAGTCAGTTTTCTGGTTTAAGTAATTTTCAAGCTTCACTGCTTATATTTGGAAACTGTGGGCTTTCCAGTGTTGCCAGAGATCTCAAGTCATGGACATACTAATTTTCCAAAAGCATCACTAATTGAAAACACCTTTTGGAAACAATTTGCTATTGGCTATCAAGCAGAAGCGTTGGCAATAAAACACAAAGTGGTTTGAATTGTCATCCCAGAGCTGTGGGGGAGAGGAGAGGAACTGTGCAAACCAACAGTTAGAGCTGATGTGTAAGGTTGCAATTCAGAATAAGATCGGAGCATCATTTGGCATCCATGCAATCCCTGTGGCTTGGAGCAAGTCAGAAGCCTACTGCTTTGGGGCTTGTGTCATGTGTAAGCACAGGTGGTTCTCAGTCTTCAAGAATTTGTAGACACGATCTAGATACCTAGTGTAACTGATAACCTTGACCAAGACTGATTATATTTTTGCCTTCTAATTCTTCATTAATTGAATCCAGTGTTGTCATTTTTGATGCATTTCCTGGGTTTGCCATCAGGTAAACCTGGCGTAGCCTAAAATATATTAAGCTATTTAGTTTAGGATTCCTGGGGAGACTTTATCAGACTGGCTGGTTAAACATGTTCATTTCTGACATGTATTCTGTAGCATTCTCTTTGGTTGCAAATTGCATGGGATGTACTTTGTTATCATACTTTCTTTTTCCAATGCAAACTACAAATATTTCTTGAATAATTCTACCCATTCTGCATTATTCATCATCTCTGTTCAGTAATGCCTCTGCTCCCTTGCTAGGATTTCTCTTGTTCCTACCATACTTAAAAAACCCTCCTTTTTATTGTCCTTAGCTCTGCAAAAGTGGGAGCTCCACCAACTTTGGCGAGTTGGTTTATCACAAGACTTTTTTTCTTTTTATGTTGCACTGATATGAACTAAAGGAGTAGTTTGTCCTGTTTTCCAGTGTGTTTTGATGGTACTCCTGGATTCTGTGATCATACTGACTTCTGTACATCTGGGACCTGTAGTTCTGAGTTATCAGGAACATTAAAATGTGGACTGGGGAGTCCCTCACCCATTCTCTCTGCATTGTTCTTCCCAAGCAGAGCGTGAGCAGAGATTTCAGTATTTAGCTCACATGAATAGTTCTGGGTTTCAGAAATGCCACTTAACAGACTTTTTTTCTCATGAGTTGGCATTTTTAGTTTTAGAAAGTCTATGTTACCTTGCTTTCTGACAGCCCTAAGATGTCTGATCTTTGTCTCTTGTCTGTGACATCCATTCAGTGAGTTTGGGACATGCAAAATTGGCATTTGTGGAGTGTTTGAGGGCTCTTCCCTCCTGGACACTAGCTGAATTGAGTCACCCCTTGGTTGAGATGGGAGCCTGCACAGAAAGGACTGTTCCAGGGAGGCAGCTGTCAAAGGGCCAGCATCTTAAGGGAAGAGGAGTGGTGTTTATATGTGAACTGATTAATTGCCTTTGCAGAGACCTTCAGTGTGGGCATGGCAGGTGAGATCAAGCCAGTGCCTGAGTGGCGATGTTGAAGAGGAGACTGCAATAGTTGTGCAGCAAACAAAGAAATAGTTTGGGAGTGTGGCTGCAACATGGGAGAGTCAGGGGTCAATGCAGGGTTTGAACAGGGAGCAGAAGTCAGGTGTGCTGATGAACGTGTAGAGATTTGAGCTTGCTAAGGGTGCATCAGTCTAGGTATTATTCCTACCGGGCAGTTTAAAGTAGGGCATATATATCAGGGTATGCTTATATTTACGAAGCTGGCAATGTTACACATGAAATCATATTTAATACACTTTTTAGCTGATGTCTCAGTGTCTGCCAATTGATGCTAAGTATTGAAATTTGAATTAGTGTTAAAGTATACTGTGCAAGGAAGATGCATTGTTACCTCTGTGATTCATCCTGACAGCACTAGGAACTCAGCCTGGTTTTTAGCACAGAGCCTGAGGAATTAGGACTTCTGCATTTGATTCCCCCTTGTTCTGTGTTATTACCTGCTCTGTGCCCCGCTATCCTTACCGGACAAAATGGGGACAGCAACTTTTGCTGCCCCTAAATGTATTATGTGAATGAGAGTTTATGAAGTGCTTCGGGATTGCAGGCGTAAGAACTGCCCTGCTGGGTGAGGCCAGAAACCTGCCCAGCCCCTGATCGCACTGTGGCAGCAGGAGATGCTGCTGAGGGGGACGGCACAGTCCTGGCCACTTTCTGCAGTCCATCCCAGGATGTCAGAGGATATGATGGTAACCTGAGTGGGTTTCACCTTCTGAGATGCTAGCTGTCCCAAGTGTCTAGCTTAAACTAGATGCAATCTACTTCTGTCCTTGGTGGAGGGACAGTGACTCACTTTTCTTAACCAGCCTTGCATGGACAGTCCTCTCAGCTGTAGAAAAACCCCCACTTTTCCCCTTCCTGTTTGTGAGACCATGTCATGACCTGGGCCAAAAATTTGATCCGAGTTTTGAACAAACCAGCCCCAATCCTGCTCCCCTTCCTTCTTCCCTTTCTCAGGATTTTAACGTGGTTCATTCTTCTCTTGCTGAGACGCCACAAAGCCACCTGCAGTGGAGCAGCGTTGCAGTGGGGAGCCAGGTACCACTCTAGGCTGGGCAAGGACACCACGAGACTTGTCTGTACGTCCACAGCCTCTGACTGGATGCAAAGCTTTTAAGTAGCTAATGTTAGGTGTGATGGTTTTTCTCTCTGTTTGCTTTCCACTGTGCACGTACATGCGTGGGTCGTACTGACAAGGTATTAAGGACTCTTGAAGCAGAATGTGTAAGAAGAGGCAGATGTAGTGCATGGCAAATTAGCGTGAGTACGCTGTAACGTTGGAATTGGTTAGTGATGCTTTTGTTTTCTGCTATATAAGCTCTCAGAGAATATCCTGGAAAAAGTAGGATTGTCACTGCTATATTGTTCATCTCTACATTTTAGTGTGTGTGCCTCTGATTTGGCATTGCATTATCAAAGTGTTAAAACAAACTCAGAAAAAAATACAGGCAGTGCATTTAACCTGAACACATCAAGTATTATCAGGTGCGGAAATTTCTGACTATTTGTTGGGCAAAAAAGGTAAGAAAAATAATAGTAAAACTTGAAGGGGAATGCTTCTGGACATGTTATTTTATATGTATGAGTGCTTGAAAAAAATACACTATGGATAATACTTGAAATCAGCCAAAACCTGACAAAAGAAGCAAATGGGCTTATTTCAAAATTTGTGCTAAAAATCTCATGCTCTTTTGGACCAAAGCATATGTGCTGGATAGTAGCTCTGTATCAAAGCTTTGAAGTTGAGATTTTAAATACTTTTTCAAAATCAACCCTGTAGATAAATGCTATCAGATGCTTAATTAAGACTGTACGAGCAAGGAGCATGTTTGCAATAAATTATGGGGAGCTGTTCTGACATGCTTTATCTATGTAAAGATTTCTATTTTTATGTGAAGCTATTTACAGATTATTGATTTCAAAAATAGATTTGTAACTAAAGAGAGATGCATCGTATTTCAGTTGCTCAGAGTTGAGAATCTTGCCTGGCTGGCTGCCCGCTCTCTTAGATGTTTATTCCAGTGGCGTACAAGTGTATGGAGTGATTCAGCCCTTCTTATTTTTCTCTCTCTATTTGGAAGAAGGAATTTGTATTCAGGGATCAGGTCCCATATCTCTTACCCATGCAGGTAGGCTGATTTTTACACCTCTGAAGCATCAGAACAATTTCATTGAAGTCCATGAGACTTTTTGTGTAGGACTTTTGGGTGGGGAACATCCATCACAATATCTACATCCATCAGAATATCTTTTGTCGGTTGTTACTGTTTTATTTCAGAGCAGTAAGCGCTTGTCACAGTGCCAGCGGAGCCTGCTAAGCTGTAAGAGTGCCTTTGAGTTCACGTAATACAAAACTTCAGCGTAAGATTTTTTTTATTTTATGCTGTGTGAACATTAAAAGAAAGATTTTAATAAATAAATCAGGGCAAAGCCTGAAGGTAGAGGTAATATCTTCTATTAGAGCAACTGATAGAGTTTGAAAACTTAGACAAGCTTGTGTGCCCAAGAGTTTGTCTATTTTTTCCAGCCATACCAGTTTGGTCTAATAAAAGATATTGCCTCTGTCTACAAACCTTGTCCTGCCTATGAACTCTGTTCATCACAGCTACAGCAAAATACTGCTGGAACATTAAAATAATTTAGACCTTTCTCGCTTAATTACGGAAACTCAGATTTTTGTGGTTTCCTCAAGTCTCAGCTTTTTGAATCCCAGCACAAACAGAATGATGCAGTCTGGTTTATCCTACTGTAGGAGAAAGTTTATCATGTAGCAGCTCAAACTGCTTTGCTGATTCGTCATTTTAGAAAGGATGCTATTAAAGATAACCTGCTAAAGTTCTTCTGCCATTTGGATTTTAGGATATTTTGTAGGATACTATTGGTTAACAATCAGATGTCTGGCATGGATGGCTGTTGGGAGCAGTCCTATCCTAGTAGCTGTGTCAGCATATCTGATGTGGTGTGATGGTGACAGGAAGCAGATCAAGTGGGAGGAAGAGACTGGCAGAACGGAAGATCTCTGGCTTTGGCTGTGGGTGTAAATCTTCAAATCTTGCTATGTGTCTGGCTGGGTAAGCAGAAAGGTGTAGCTATTCTAAATGGAAGGAGGCTTGGATTTGGACTTGTTTCAGCTGGAAGACCTAGACCTGGACCTGTCTAAGAGTCATAATACCAGCCATGAAACAGTTTTTTCAGAGCTAGTTAACTTGCCTTTTAGAGGCCTTAAATGTATATGTCTTTTGGCTCTGAAGCTGTAGCTCTAGGTTAGTAGCTTTAAAATAGCTCCAGGTAAGACCAAGGTGGTGATGATCTGGACCATCTTGAAATGTCTGTGGGGTAGATGATTTTCCACCCTCTGGGGACACAAGCCCTTTCTGTAGTTTGCAGTCTTGGGGTCGTACCAGATCCCTCACTGTGCTGCATGTCTGTCTGCTGTCCTGGAGTCTGTCGCTCTTGCATGGGTGGTGCTCCTCTCCCAAGGCTCCTCTCCTCCATCAGGACTGCTGCAGCCGTTGCTGCCTGTAAGGAGCGTTCCTGCAGGCAGTGCCCTACCTTTGAAGTGGAACTGGTTGATGCTTTTGGGCTGTTTAGTTCTGTGCCCTGTGCCGCCTTCCATCTGCCTTTGGGCATGGCTTAAATAGCTGGTAATTACTTATAAGCCCTTGGTGGCTGGGGCCTGGGCTATTTTAGAAGCTGCTTCTCCCTGCATGCCCTGTTGTGGAAGTTGTGGCTGGCTGGAACGGCCCGTCGCCCTCTCACTGCAGTGACCTCCTCTCCTGGGTGTGTTGCAGGGAATTCGGGGGGGAGAGCTCTCAGCTCTGGCATGCGGTCCCTTGGGCTGCCTGCCAGGGCCTAAATTTGGTGACCTTTAGGATGTGGCAGAAGATGCATTTGTAAACCTTGATTATAGTAACTGGGAGACAAGCAGAGAATGCTGGGGGAGGGAGGAACGTATTTTTTATACACAAGCTGTTTGCCGTCTGTTTGATTTTTATGACCAGCAACTAGTAGGTAAATAGACTAACAAATGCTGTGATGATTGCAACTGTTGCTCTTTAATCAAATTTAAAACTGAAAAATTATACAGATTTCCTCTAGGAGAGCAAGCACGCATGTGATCGCTGAAAGTGCCATGACTTCTGACACTGGTTTGGACACTCACTCTACTCTCTACTTTGCCGGAATCACCTAGTTTCTCTTCTGTAAAATGAGGGCAGTCATATTTTAAAGGTGTCTAGAAATGGTTGCTGTATCATTACCCATGTAGCTTGTGGGTGGTTTTGTTTCTTTTAAGGAAGAGCAAACAAGCCAACCCCTGTGGTCCAGCAGTTGTGTGGGTTACACAAGAATGGTTTTGTGTTATACCTAATATGGTATAACTGTGGGATGCATCTCCCGCCCCATTCTTCGCACCGGCTCTAATGATAGCATTGTGGCGGGTTGAGCTGGGTTCAGCCTGCTGACCAGTGGCGAACTACCAAGGTTTTGTTTGCTTTTGGTCAGTTAGTTTTGATGGGTGAGGACTTGGACTGGTGATCTGAACTGACTCACCATGGAGCTGCTTCATCATCCACCCTGGTGCCAGGGATGCAGCAGGGCATGTGTCTGGCTGGAGGAGGGGGTGAGCAGGATTGCCTCAGTGTGCTAATAACACATTTGGGAAAGGTACCCCTGTTTCCTCACTGCAGGGCCTTCCTGACGAGAATGACTGTCCGGTGGTTTGGTTTTGACCAGTGCTTGTGAAGGGGTGCAGATGTTTGTGAAGATCTGCTGGTGAATATTGGCATTGCTAGTGTCACAGGTTTGCAGTGTGTTCTCGCTCTGTCTGAATGTGGCTGACCTGCAGAGGACAAGAGATCATCTTTCTACTTTCCTTCCAATTGTTTCTGCTAATTTAGCATCGGTTTGAAGCTTTGTCTTTGCTTAGAGATCAAATGAGAAACAAAGCCAGAGACAAGGCTCTCTATTTTTAGCACGTGGTAAAAGTGGCAAGGTCAATCCCACTGGGGTTTGTGGGGTTTGCCCTGCCTAATTTATCTGATGTATAAAGGGTGGGTTTTCTATCACTTACAGCTAATGCATATTAGTAACTCTAAGGTGAAAAATACCCCTTTTCAGCAATGTCAACTGTTTCTAACTGCATTTTCACCACAATGGATAGGAATGTCTTTGCAGTTCCAGCCGTGTGGAAGAGCCTTCTTGGCTCTCTGTTTTGACTCCCTATCACCAAACATCTCAGAGGAAAGCATCTTGCTTGACATGCAAACTCAGATCTTTCCACCGGCTACTTTGCAAAACTTCCTGAGTGGCATTGCATCTCTTTGTACCAGGAAACAGTCTACTTTCTGGTGAAACAAACCCTGAACTTAAGCAAGCTTTTCTCTTCTGCCTCTTTCAGAAATAAATAAGCATTTGAAGATGACAACCTCATGGAGCGACCGACTCCAGAATGCAGCAGATCTCCCTGCAAACATGGATGGGCACGCTCTGAAAAAGTACCGCCGCGAAGCCTATCACCGGTAAGTCATTCACTTAAGGCCACAACTAAAGTGCTGAGACAGAGGGAAATAAACTTAGCATAAAACCCACATTTCTTGGGTTTTGCTTGTTGGTAAAACAGGAAGGTCGTTCTCACCTTCCTTGCAGAAGTGTAAGTAGAAGATAACAGAAGATAGCACAGCATTGGCCTGCAGGCATTTACAGAGATAGAGTTGAGATACATGTACTAGAGCGAGTGAGGGTATGCTTTCTTAATGCAGTTGAAAGATTAATCAAAGTTAGATTTTGGAATAGAAGCTTTCAAGTCGAGAAATACTCTGGCAGAAGTGTTACAGTAATTATTGCAGTGCGCACTGGGAGAGCATAGCCATAGACACTGGAATGCACAAATACAAATGAGGAGGAAATCAAATGGGAGCAGAAATTAAGTGCTTGAGAATTATATCTAGTATGGTTAATTGTGTACACCACAGGAGCATGTAGAAGCACTAGACGAGATCTCAGCCTCCTTTTCTGTGGTAGGCACGCCTAAAACCATCCTTGCTGTAAAACAATTACAGTCTAAATAAACAAGATAGAGTAAGGAATAAAAGAAATGTTATCACACTAATTTTACAGTTTAAGAATCACAGTACAGATACTAGATTGTTTTCACAAGATCACATTGGAGATTTGATTGAGCCAAGAATTTAGCCTGCAGCTCCCAAGGTTCCAGGCATAGAGCATAAAAGATGGGTGCAGTATCCTGTGGATGGAAACTGTATCCTTATCAGATGTCTGGACTGTTACAGAGTTAAAAGCAACAGCATCTAGTAATTGTCAGTATTCTGTTTGTGGGAGGTGTTTCTTCAAAGTTTAGCTTTTTTAAATTGAGAAGTCATGCAGTATGATGATCAGAGTATATTCATAAGGAGTTGTGGAGACATATGTCTGCTATAGAAACAGAAAAAGAAGTCAAGTTTCCCAACGTTATGCTTAAATGCCATGTTGCATTTGTGATTCATATATGGTGGTATTTCTGAGGAAGTGTTTTGGAAGTGTTAGGTATCTTTTGATTCTCCAAATGGAATCTAATTACAGAAGAACGCCTTAGCATCATATGATTGGCCAGGTTGTGCAAGTTGCAACGTCTAAGATTAAGTAATGGATCCTGTGATGCATTTCTGAAGCTTTCGAATTTCCAGTGAATGTGTTTGGGCACATGTCTTAAGTGGTAGTATTATTTGAGTCTCTCTGTGTCAGCTGGTTTCTCAGATCTAATCAAACGTCTAATGAAAGTAACTATATATAGCACGTAAAAAGAGAGGGATTTTATACCATTCCCTGGCAAAAAATCTTCACAGTGTTGAAGTCATTGACAGGTTTACCTTTGTGTCGTAATTTATCTATGACTTTAGTTGTGTTATTCCTGATTTACACTGATGGAAATGAAGTAGGAGTAAGGCCTTTTTTTTTTTTTCTAAGTATTTCTTCAACATTTGTTATGGTAAGGTGCTTACAGTCTGCTAAGTGTTGTACAAGATCCAAAGGAAGCAGTACTTGTCCTTAACAGCTTACACATTCAAGTCCTCATCATGTTTCTCCTTACTCATGTAAGAAATCTTTACTTTCAGAAAGAATTTCCTTATGGAAGATGAGAGTGCACTCATACAAAGGAGAGTTTCCCACTTGGAGCTGGGATCTGGTATTCCAAAATTAGTCTGTGGTATAGTTTAAGTACCCATTTTTAGAATCTAGAAATGTCTTATTCAAAACGTATTGAGCAGAAATGTTGCTAGCACGTCAGATTTTCATGGAAAGCACCACACTGGAAATACATTAAGGGAAGGCACTTTTTTAAAAATTACTGTCCTCTTTTAAAAAGAGAGAGAGGGGGAGAGAGGGGATGAGAGAGAGGGAGGGAACAGGAGAGAATGAGAGAACCTGATGCCAAGACTGTAGTATAAATCTGTGCTATTAATGGCTTTGGTGTACCAGTTTCATGAGAGTTATTTTGATAATCCAGTATTGTAAGAATCTGAAACAACCTCATTCCAGAGGTAGTGTTGTCAGATTTCTATTTCTGGTATTTTTTGTGATCTTAGTGTTAACAGTTGTGATGTTGCTTAAAAGATAAGTGCAAACTTAACATGATCGACTAGGACTGAAGTTATTTCCCTGTGTTGTTTTAGACGATATTTTTTAGTATTTTAATAATTGTTCAGATATAGAATATGTGTGCTGGTCACAGCCATCAGTTCTAGGATAGAAATTTGTTTCGGTGAGGTCCAAGTATGCTCTAACTCTTGGATGAAGCACTGACAGTTTTATGAAAAAGAGATATAAAAGACAAGGCATTCACTGTCAAGATTCTTTTCTTTCTCTTCCTTCCTTTCTCTTTGTTTTTCTTTCAGTCTCTCTCTTTTTTTCTCTTTTTTTTTTCTTACTCTGGCAGCTAAAGAAAAAAAACTTGAAAACATGAATCTAAAGTGACTTAGAAACAAAAACAATGAAGAAGAACATTGAATTTAAAACTAGTACATTTTTTTACCTTAAAGCTGGTCCCAGCAGTATTGTGGGCCCAATCTGGAAAGCTGGAGGAGCTTGGCAGCTGGGCCACATTTGCAGATGAGCACAACTGGGGCTAGCTTTTGATACCAACATCAGAAGCGCAGTTGGGCTCAAAGTCATTCAGTGGGATTTTCTAAATGCTGCTAGTAACACTTGGTTTTCTGAAGTGTGAGAGTTTAAAAACTTGTTTCACTGTTTGTTTGCTTCATGCTTACTTAAATACCAGTGGAAATACCTAAACCAATTGATTTAACTTTCTGGTTCTAATGGACTATGCGAGATTTGATATGCTTGAATTGTAAATGTTGAAGCAGCATAAAATAAGGGGAAAAGTTTCCAATCCAAACAAATAATGTACCTTAAGAATAATGTTCTTGTGGGCATGAAACTTTTTAAAAACTTTCTGAAAAAATTAGCTCTGAAGATACGACTTTAATGGTCATATTTTACAGTAGTCGTTCATAGTAGGAATGTGTTTTTTCAGGTGTTGCACTTCTTATTGTATCATACTTGATGGATGGATGTTCAACACATAACATTGTTGGCAGAAATCCCAGTTGAGACTGGTTTAACTGGTGTAGTGCATACTGACTCGGAGTATGATGACTATATCATAATCATGTCTGAGTGCCACAGGCAAGAATGTTCAAATATTTATAGCTGTTTTCCTCCTATAGCTGTCTTCCTCCCAGAATTCTTGCTTGGTGTTTAAATCAGTTTGTATAACTGCTTAAGAAATTAGAGTATTGAGTTTATTGATGAAGTAAGCAAAGCTCGAGATTTTGAACACGTATGCTATGCTGTAGAGTTCAAGGGCCGTAAAAGCAACATCAAGAATTAGAAGAAATCTGTAGGGGAGGAGAAGTGATCGGGTTTTATCTTCAGGGTATTTCTGGTGACTTTAACTAAGACTTTTGGTTAGCTAGTGTTACTATCAGCCACAACCTCGTTATACAACATTGTTGGCGCCTGTTGGAGGTGAGGTCTAAAGATGAATTAATATACAAGCTAGATGTTATTCATTCTCTAGCAGAGGTCACTGGTAAGAGGATACTGCATTACTCTGCTGTTGGCAACATACATTTTAATTCGGAAATAAAATGGATGTGTAGCTGTTAGGTGGCTTTTCCTTAGTGTGTGTGGTTGTGAGGCCACCTCCCTCGTGCACTGCTTGTTGACTTTTCCGGGTAGAGGATAATGACTAGGTCATTTGTTCTGGAGGAGTACTGTCATTTAATGTGATTGTAATTAGGCAAGAACTAGGTTGACTCTGAGCCACCAAATTGCCCTAGTGTCTATTTTTTAACTTGGAGTGAGTACTTCTAGGCACCCTCTGGATTATCTCACATAGCTCTTTAGGGTTTAAATAGCAACCACATCTAGTTAAAGCAAATAATGGAAAAAGTTGGTGTTCCATCCACTCTTGTTACTGACAGTTACCAAGATCCAGGAAACAGGTATTTGCATTTACTTTTATTCTGTGGTTTTGGCTTAACAGGGCAGTAAGGCTGAGATGGCCTTTTTGTTAGTCATACAGACTTTGGGATGGTTTTAACATTTTGCATCAGAGTAATTTGAGACTCCTCATCCTGAACGTGGGGTTTCTGTTGTTGTTTTAGTTTTATTTTCTTGCTCTGTTGTTTACTGACTAGCACAGGGGATGTAGCATCGTGATTCCTAATCCTAATTCTCCTGCTGACCGCTCATAGAGTACTGAATATGTTGCTTCATAGTTTTGTGCTTTCACTTTTGTGCTCAAATTTGCTTTCAAAGCATCTTATGGTGGTGATATGAGTTAAGTGATTTAAGCTGTTAATGTATGCTGAGATCCTGCTAAAAAAAATGATACGTACGTTAATAATGACAAAGTAAAAGGATTACCAGTTGGTTGTTTTGATCTCTGGGGTTAAAGATGTATTTTTGTTTGTTCAAATTTATAAAGGGCTATTCACTGCTAACCTTGTTTCTTCATTTTATTGATACGGGAACATCAGTGATTGCAAACAGGTGGAACTGTTATATAAACTAGGCTATGAGGCTTGAAACTGATTATCTATTTGGGTAGCTATATATAAAGTCTCTTTAAAATGATCAGTTCGTTGAGGTGGCAGATGAGAAAAAAGTCTTTATCAGTCTGAATGCTCCTTTCATCAGACATGTTTGGATAGGCGATGTGTGGTATTTTCATGTAACTGTAAATGAGGTAGCTCTGTAGGCACTGCTGGCTATGGTCTGTCCTCATATGTCTTTGTGCAGCCTCCGTGGACTTGTGCGATGGCATGTGTGTAGCGGAGGGCAGCATGTGGCTCTTCGTATTTATTTTGCTTTAGTGCTTCGGACATTGGAGAGAGGAGGGAGAGGGAGTGTTAAGGCGGCAGAATGGGCGAGCTTATGAGAAAGCAGAACACTTGCCAAATTAATAATAAAGAAATTACATTAAAAATGTCCCATGATCCCTAGCTTTAATAGTTTCACATAGCAGACGGGTGTTATTTTGGGATGGAATCCATATGTGAGCTTCTTGGCAATTTGCTGTTGCCTGGGAAGAAAACCCAAACAATGGAAACAGAAATGGCCAAGGCTATCTCCTTCCATCTGATTCCTGCTGAATTTCAGAGGGAAGTGCTCATAGTCGTGTTTCTGGATACAACCTCATCAGACTTGTAAGTTCCAGTCATAACCTGATTTTCCAGTTTTATGTCACTATAATTGTGCAGGGACAGTTAGTATTGTGAAATTGCAGGGCACTATGTGGGAAATGTTACTAGAAGTGGCCAGGAAATTTTTATGCCTTTCTTCTGCCTCCCCTATCTGATACTGTTTCATCTGTTTAAAGTCATCTTGAGCCCAAGCACTATCTCTGAATATGATTACAAACATACTGACCTGTCAGAATATTCCTCTTTGGTTGAAGAAGTAATAAAGTGGAACTCTGAAAATTTAACATTGTAAAAAAAAGACCAAAATAGTATGATAAATAATAATGGTCATTACCTGCCAAAAGAGGGAAGATTCAGCAAAAGAATGATTACATTGGTTTTAGTAGTTTAAAGCAGTGTATTTCATATCCCCTCTAAGACAGGTACCAGCACCCAAAGACAAGACATTTTGATATATGTTAGTATTTTCTTGAGGTTGCTCACATGATTTGTGCCAGATACGTAAGGTCAGTGAGGGATTCATCTGAGTTCACTGCTGGTGGTAGAAGTCACCTATATGAACTATAATGTCATGTAGTGAGACATCTCCCCCAACCACACAGCATCTGGGGACTAGAAAGTAATACTGAGAGCATCCAGTTGTCATGGAAGTAGTAGGATTTTTTTTTGTTATTTGCACTTTCAAAGAGGCTGTAGGGAACTTGGACATGGGAGGCTATTAAAAGCTAATCCATTTTGTTCCCTCTTATTTCTTTTTAACTCTTCTAGCTTATGAAAACATGGAAGTTGTCCATAAAGTGAAGATTAACCAAAGTGCCTAAACTTTGAGGAAGCAGGAATCTGAGCCTTCTGGCTAGTCAGTCCCTGTTTCATGGCTGGCTCGAGCCCAACTGTCCACCAGGGTCTTTTTTAAACACACATGTAGGTCATGCTTAGCCAGCTCCCACTGTATTTGCTGTTCTACTCAGCACTGTTGCAAGTTTCTTTGTGTTTATTTAATTTCTGGTGAAACATACTGTCCTGACAAAGAATGCTTCTTGCTGCAAGGTATTTCTAGACACATTTGGAAAATCGTTATAAAAGTGCTCCGTTCCAGAAACCTCGCCTCACATTGTTCATTTTAATTTTCTCGCTATGAGGAATTGTGAGCCATGTGCCAAGTTCCTCCTTAGTTGTATAAATCTGTGCATTTTGTTTATTTTGTTGGGCCAATTACAATAATATTATACGTGCAAATTTCATTTAGGGCACAGAATGCTTTTGAGATTTTGCACAAATAAAATAATAGCATTTCTCCCTCTCTGCATTCGCTCCTGTCCTGTGTTAATTGAGAAGAGTTGGGATTTAGATTCCTGCCTTGGAATTGATTGACAAGAACAGTAACAAAACCAAGATCAGTTCTCTTGTAAAAATATAAAGGACTCTGAATTGCAGTGTTGAGGATATCAGGGCTCTCTGTGACTGCCTTTATGCATGTTCAGCAGTTCCTTCTTCCTTGTAATACAACACATTTTTCTCTTATCCAGCACAATTCGTAGAGCTCAAAAGAAAATAAATACTGTCATCACTGAGAGCCAAGCTGCAGGGTTTAATCTTTGAGGAAGAAATCACTGGGGAGGAAATGTGCTTCATGGTTTCCCTTAAACAGCTCCTCAAGTCCATTTTTCTAAAGGTGTGGATCTGTGCCAGGCTAAGCCGGCCCAAGTCCAGGCTGCTGCCTCCCCACTCCCAGCTGTGCCGCCTGCTGGCTCAGGGAGCCGATGGGGCTGGATATGGTCCCTCAACCGGCTTCCCCACAAGCACTGGCACCTTGGACTGCTCCAGCCACACTGCACAGGCAGTGCAAAACCATGGGAGATTCACAGGGATATTCCTCAGAGCAGAAATACAAAGCTTGGTTTTTCATCAGGAAGGAAAGAGGAAGGCGGGAGAAAGGCAATGTCCTATTTAAGGAGGTGCTCTGGTTGCAGACAGGTGTGGAGCTGGGGAGTTGGGTTTAGGCAGCACCCACCTCTGCCTCTCAGCACAAGGAATGGAGAGGGTGTTCTCATGCTATGCCTGCAATTTGATTTGTCTTACTGCCCGGTGCTATTAAATTTTTAGATCAGCTTAATTTTTAACTTCAGTGCTCCTAGTTAGAATGATTATTTTCTGAATGGAAAAAAAACAAAATCAGGGGAAGGGAAAGAGTGATTTCTTGTGATTCTGGCAAGTGGAAAAATTATTCTAGATTAAAAATTCCTTGCCTAAAAATATTGGGTGATTTTAGTTTTTCTCTTATTCTGACTTTATCTCGACTGTTTGTAATCTAGAAGCTTTTTTGATTTTTGTTTATCTAGATGAGCTGTAAAAAACTTGTCGTGTCGTCTTTTCCTTTAGACACCAGAAGATCTTTTCTCTCAGGTGGTTAAGGTTCTTAGGGTCTTAGTGTTGGTTTTGCTTTATAGTCATTAAAAACAACTCTTGTCATTTCTCTATACCGTGTCTTTTGTGGAGACGTTACATTTTCGTAGCCAACGAACACATTTGACCAGTGTTCTTGGAATCAGGCTGAATGTACCTTCGATTAGGATCTAAGCGCAGCTTTGAAACGGGCTAAGTCTGCAGCTTCTGAGAAGCACCTGGCTCTTCCCAGAAACTGTCATGGTGATTTAATCTCAACTTTTATCTTTAGTTTCTGGGATACTGCAGATATTTACTACCTGGAGTAAACCCCTTGAATTAAGCTGGCAGCATCTGGGAGTAAATAATTTTTAAGTATCCACTTAGCCCCTTGTGTCTAGGGGGGCACTGTGCATGGGAGGTGTCTTCCTTTATCAGGATTTAAAGTTGAGGTCCTGATTGCCTACAAAATAACCCAATATCTGGCTGGGCCTTCACAAGAGGAGTGAAATTGGTTCAATATTCTTTTGCCACTGTTTAGTCTGCCATTTAATCTGCCAAGGCATATCCAAGTTTAAATTGATTAAAGTGTTCTCATTTCCTGTCCTGAACATGTTGTGTAATAACCTTCTTTAGCTTTTTTAAATATTTGCTCTGTTTCACTCCAGCACTGATGGGTGAAGTAATTACCACGTCAAATCAGTCGGTAGGATGCCTTGAAATCTGCCAGGTCCTGTGCACTGTTGGGGCATGATTAGACCCTGCCACGTATGGTTTCTAGGTCATAGGCAATATTTACGAGTTGATGGAGAAAGAGAGATCTTCACCAGCTGTTACCAAGAGGGGGCTGGTATAGTAATTTTCATGTTTTAGTCATAAGACTTACTTTGGAACAAAAATATGCTAATAGATGTTGTTCGTTTCATTGCCTTCAGTAAACTTTTCCAGATCTTCAGTATCAACGCGTGCTGGTTTGTTTTTTTTAGTCTCAGGGTTCAGCTTGTAAATACTCTGAAAGCAAGGGATGAAAAAAATGTCAGAGGCTTAGAGATCTTTCCACGGTTTTTGGTCAGTTTGGTGTCGTCATCATCTAAACATAGGCAGGCTGGACTGGAAGAGATCTCTTGGGTCACAGCTCCCTTGTTTTCGCCTTTCACAGGCACTGTCGTATTACCCTTTTTATAAGTGCATTCAGCTCTGTCTTAGTGCTTGGTTTTTGTCTGTTCCCAAATGTTGCAATTCTGAAATGCTCTTCTGAGCTTCTTTAAATTTCCCTTCGCATTCCTGTCCTGTTCAGAAGGATGGAAAACTAAGCTCCGGGGGCTAAGCCTAAAGGCAAGGACAAAATTGGGTTCCGCAGGTTGGACAAAAAAGGTTACTAGTGTCTCCCAGGGGTATGTTATTCCTTCTTAAAGCTCTCCACTTTCAGAAACAAACGGCACAAACACAAGATCAGAAATCGTATGCTTGAATTAGCTAATAAATGATGCTTCTTGGCATTAGCAACGACAGAACATAATCATCTTCATTGTACAAAGTATGAGACTGTCTTTAGTACTAAATAGCATTTCGTATTGGCTTCTTGAAAATCAGAGATATCTCGATGTTAGAAGACAAACACAGATTTGAACTGCAGATTTGGATAGTTTGCTTCACCTATTCAAAAGCCAGCTATTTCAGGAGTGAATTTTAGTGATTTACAATCCCATCTCATATTTCCAAAAGGCTTTTCTTTACCAGTTTCCAGTTTTTTTCTCATCACTTTGTCTTGTTTAGGTAATACATAAATCTATCAGAAAAGACCGTCATCTAGAACCTCTGAGGCCCCTTAGTGACAAGCCCCATTGTCAAAGGCAGGCACTTTGCCAGGAAACTGTGACTCCCAGAGAGAGTGTGCAAGGTTAGGGGGAAAGTATACTATTGCCAGAGAAACTGTATTCCAAGTGGATTTGTGTGGAACAACAACAATATCCAGTGACTGGTTAAATTAGCCACAGATGTGTTTTCTAGAACACTGTCCAAGAAGATATACAGTACTTTAAGGCTTGGTTCAGACATAATGATCTTCTGAAGTCAAATCAGATCCAAGCAAAATTGCATTGGTACTAGGGAAGCTTTAAAGGAATTGTGTAATATGATTCAGACAAGTAGATGAATCAGACTGCTGCGAACTAAACAAGGAGCACATCGGTGAGAGATGAGGTAAGACGACTTGCATAGAAGTGTGATAGCTTGATGTTAGCAGTTTGCTGTTAAAATTCGAGCTGTAGCGGGTTAACACGGACAGTTAAACAGACATGTTATGCCGGCCACCTGCCCAGAACGTGCATGCGGAGGAGAATCTCCCAGTGGTTTCTTTCAGCTTTTCAGAACGTACGAGTGCTTGGTTTTGCACTTGCCGTCTCCATTGCTGTATTGCTGTCCCTGCGCCACTCCTCCTACACAGCAGTGCTGCCGATTTCAGTTTTTAAGAGGATAATTACTCTGCTAAGGGCAATGCACTTATTAAATATTTGGAGAATTTTCACATACTCAAATCAGAATGCAGGTGAAGGCTCTGGGACTTTTCTCATACAGGGGAATCGGCATCACAGCTCGAGCAGTACGTGGGATTTCTGTCTGAGATCAGTGTTGAGAGCTCAGCTTCCATCCCACAGCTGAGTTTTAACTCTTATTCTTAAAGTTCAGATAAGACAGACGGTGGAGAGAAGTCCTGCTGAATTCCAGATTTGCGATATGGTTTAAAGTTCTGGGGAAACATAAGCAGCTTAGTTGCTGTAGTAGTTGGAACAGGAAGCAAGACAAGCTTTTGTTGTATTCTCTGACCTATTTCTTTACAATGTTATTTACTTGAACTGAATTGAATATGGTGTATTAAAATGTTGTAATTGAAAAGGGCCTGGAAGTATTCAGCTTAGATTCTCATTGCAATAAGCATTCATAGTAAAAGTGGAATTTAAAAAATAGCAGTTGTGTAGAGGAGTTGCAGGGGGAGTTAAAAAGAAAAATTTTCAAAATAGAAATAGTATATTCTTGTGGATGAAACTTTTTCTCAGTTGCTTTTTTTCAGAGCTTTATTAAATGCTTTTAACACTATTGATGTAAGTGTGGAAACAGATCTGTTTACATTTGCTTTGAATTTCCAGATACAGTTCCAGAGAGGGCTCAAATGCTGAAAGCATTTATTCACAGAAATGTGTTTTTCTTTTCCTTTCCTTGTTACCTCTTTGTAATAACTTGTTTTAATCAAGCAATTTGTATTGCTTCTGATCCTCTGCTTCTAGTTTCCTCTTACTTGAGCTCTGAATTCTGCTTCAGGAGATTTTGCACTTCTATTCTTAGGAATTTTTGCAGGTCACATGCAAAGCCGTGTGTGTGTGCATGCATGCGTGTATGTCTTTAGACAGCATACCAATAATTAGAATAACCCTGCAAAGTCATGGCTTTGCTTCAGGAGAACTCATGGCAAAAAATGAAACATGCCTCTGCTTTCAGGTATATTTTTTTATTTTGACATAAGAGGGCCAGACATCCTGACAGCTGGCAGAATGTGTTTGTGATTATTTTGAAAATGCTCATACCTATGGCTTTATTTCTTCTCTCTTTACAGGGTCTTTGTAAACAGAAGTTTAGCCATGGAGAAGATAAAGTGCTTTGGTTTTGATATGGATTATACACTTGCTGGTGAGTATCTCCTTAATTTTTTTTTGTCATTGACTTAGTTTGGAATATTGCTTCTTGTTGAGCAAAAACCAGTTACTGGTTGGGCTACTCCAGTTAGCAGGTGCTTCTTCTATTAGCAAATGTATCATTCACTATTTATTGCACTTTCATTTTAGGTGTTTCCCTTAAATTTTTTATCTGCAAGCTGTATTTGGTCACAAGCTGTGTTGCTGTAGTCCAGTTTCAAGTGATTATGAGTGTCAAGGAAACCAAAGCTTAATAAGTCTAATTGCTTCCTTAGATTCCACTATATTTTGACGTTGCCCCCAGTACAAGCTCGGCCTTGAATAACGAGGTGATTTCTTTTATCCTTGGTGCCCATGGTGGGCTACACCTTTAGCCAGCAGGTACTTCTGTGTCCTGGGAGTGTCATTTTTGAATAGGGTTTCTTCTTTCCCACTCCTTGGTTGGCCACATCAGTGACTCATTTTGAGAAGAGGCAAGGCAGGGGGAGTGTCTTGTGTCAGCTGAACAAGTTAATTTAGAAAGCTTTGCCCATTCTTTGTGGCAGATAGGCTTTGGGAGGTTGCATAAGACCTTTTAGTTTCATAAAATTTTTTGCATGACTTCTTCATCTTTCAAATACTCGACAAGCAAGTTCTCTGAGACTCCTGGGGGGGGGGTGGGGGGTGTGAAGTTACTGTTTTCTGCATAATCAGACTTGTCTGATGTTAGGTATTTTAAGGAAGGAAGAGATAAAAAGCCCACTTCCACTTTCCTAGGTTATAGTATCACCCAGGCTGTAACTGAGGATGTCATGTAAAATCCTGCTTTCTTTCCTGTTACCACTTCCAAGGTTGTGTATAAAAAGTTCCTATCACCCTTGATATTTCAATTTAGAATTGTTGTGAATATAAACTGAGAAAATGGGAGGTAGAACATCAGGGTCACCTAATAGTAGGTTAATGCAGTATGTCAACTATGGTCATCCAGTTACTGTGTCTACTGAGAAGGAATGAGAGATGAGTAATGTGGCTAAGGACAGTGTGAGGGTCACAGGAGCCGGGGTCAGTGTCTAAGCCAAGGGAAGGGAGGTTTCCATGTGCTCACCGTTCAACACAATGCTGCAAGGAGCAGTTTTGGAGGCTGTGGCAGGTAGTTACAGTTTATGTTTAGATCACTTGCTTTTGTTCTTTTAAGCAGTTATCCATGAGGCAGTACTTATATATAAAAGGTTTGGTTGTTCAACACCTTATTTATACATCTGTTTAAAGTTCTTGCCACTGCAGGATCTGACTGCAGGCGCGTGCTTTTGGTGTTTGCGTTTCCCAGCTGTGACAGCCTTGTGGCAGTGCCTTTAAGGAGCTCAAATCAGTTGTTCAAAAACAAATGCTTTAAATAAAAAAAAAAGAGTAGTGGGTTTCACTTCCGTAATGGCAAAACAACTTCTGTGCCTTTTGCAAGCTGGCAGCATTTCCCAAGGACTCAGATGATCCCAGTGGGGCTGGCGTGGAGCATGAAGCGTGTTGGTAACTTTCATTCTGACAGAAGGAGAGATTCAGCACTATCCTCACTTCTTCGACTGCTCATTTTACTCAAGTGTTGCTTGTTCCTGTAAACACTGAGCAAATGTGATGTTATCCACAAAACGATGCTTGGTTTGATGAGAGGAAAAAATGTGAATGTTTCAAGCGTCATAAAACAGTACCCAGGGACATGGAAACCTGGGGCTTCCAAGGCTGGAAGATTACAGTGCTACAGTTAAGCAGGCAAAGTTGGTGCGTTCAGGGGAGTTGAGTGACAGGGTACGGTGCAGAAAAAGAAATGGGATGTGGTCTGAGCAGAAAACTGGAAATCTGGACAGCTCTGGAGTAGGCTGCTGTCCTATGTCTTCTTCCATGGTATAACAGAGATAATAGTTGCAGGTTATTTTACAAGGAGTTGTGAGAATGTAATTAGGTTGGAAAGCCTTTTGCAGATGAAAAGCATTATGCCTGGTAAGTACTCTTTCCCTTTTTTTCACTTGACTGGAAAATTAACAAAATTACCTGTTTTTCTTACGTCTCAGAGTCATCCTTTCTTCTCCATGTGGGCTTTTGTTATCTGACCGTTATTTGCTATATATAACTGTCACACACAAGAAAAATTACTTACTCATTGCAGGGGCTTTAAAGATTGTAGTGTGAGAATGTGATTATAATTAATTAATTGGAAATGATAATGAAGAAGTGGGGCAAGTGAAGTATTACATTAGTATGTTGTAGTGCATTCGTTATACCCTGTCGTGTTTTCTGTCTGGGCACGTTATCACTTACACACTCTTTCACATGGACGTGCTACTGTCTAGATTAAAAAAAAACCCATGTAAAAAGCTAGTTTAACATCTGTAAAGGGTATCTGCATACCAGATGGTGCATGCTCAGCAGAAGCCTTTTGGATGCCATTCAAGACATGTAAATAGACCAAGGAAGAAGAACGGAACCATCTTCAGTGTCATCAGCTCCTCATCTAGTTTTCTGCATTTGTACTTTCAGATATTGCTAAGTCACTTTTCTGTAAAGTTGTTTAAAAATATACCAAGCACAATTTTCACATGTAATGATTGAAGATCCGTTGACCCTGCCAAAAACTATATGCCGTGGTCCTTTCCCCTCTCTCTGTCATGAACTTTCACATCAGAAATAAACTGATGATGTTCATGCCATGCTGACAGTCACACATTTTGACATCTCAGAAGAAAAATGATGATTTTGGAACACCCTGAATTACCTATCATGTGAAGAGTAGGCTGTGGTGTCAGTAAAAGAAAACACATTGTCACTCTTCTGTCTTTCTTCTTCCCAAATCAGTGGCCACTGGTAGCACCAAAAGTCTTACTTAGGAGGTGGTTCAGTACCAGAGAAGTCAGAATCACTTTACTTGTTTTGAACTTTAGAAGCTTGAGACAGTTTTGTTCTTTATGAGTTTAAGGACATAAACCTATTTACAATAACCCTGTTTTCTGTCTAGAATAATCTAATTTTCGTAGGGAAGTGGCATTTCCATTTTGAAGTATATTGTAACAGCAATTACACATATGCTGCAGTGATCATGTGTTCTACTAGTAGGATGATTGAGAATGTCAGCTTGCCAACTGACAGCAGTTTTAGTATCATCATGTTACATTGCACATAAAATACGATTTTATGCGTTGTTTATAGGGTAATATTTCTTGACCTTATTAAATTAAAGGACCACTTAACTCAGAATTGAAAAAATTCAAGGCTGTCTGATACAGCATTGCCACAGTGATTTTGTTTGCTTTCATGTCAAAATTAGGTTAAACTTTGAATTCTTGTTAATAACTTCTACGTTCTCTCATTGTGTTTGTCTCTTTCCTTGCATAGGGCTGAGAAATACTGTTAATGGGTGGATTGGGCAAAGTCTTTTTGTCTTGAGAAAAAAGCCTGAAGGTTTTAGCCTTCTTTTCTGAGAAATTATGGACATTAAATTGCTGAATTTGTAGCCACTGTGATTACAGCTTGAATTAGTTTGACTGCTGGCAGCTCAAAATAAAACAAAAGCAAACTGAAATAACTCTTCACAGGTTTTAGATTCCTTGCTTTCCCATCAAGGATTGCTGTTGCATCCTCATGGGGTAAGATCTCCTACGTGTACGGAAACTCCCAAGTCTCCCTAGGTCTAATACTACACTAATACTAGAGACTCAGAAATCTGTGTTGTATATGAAGCTGACTGTCCCCTTCCTATTCAGTCTGTTTGGTTTGCTTGTTTTAGTGAATCACATTTAGTACATAAAAGAATGTTTCCTTTCAGCTAGGTGTTGTTGGGATGAAAGTCAAACGAGCAGGAAGAACAGCAATAGCAGGGTTTGACTGTGGTTTGTGTGCATAGTTAAATAGTTGCTGCTTAAAATCTTGGAAGGCTTGATGCAAGCAAGAGTCATCAGCTATTTCAGCCCTTGCTGTTAGCGGATGTTAAGACACGTTTCTGTGATGTTACGCAGCCGTCACCCCAGCAGCCCTTCGTTCTCTGCCACTGCTGACCTCACTGCCTGCCTTCCTGTTTAAATCCTTAAGTTAGAGGGATTTGAAGGTCCTTTTGCAGTGCATTTTTGTTTGCTAAATAGTAGTTTCTTTTATTATCCAAATGATTCATCTCTGCTTATTCATCCTGACTGGCTAGAAGACCAGTAGTCAGTAACAATTCTGGTCTGCCTTCCTGTTTTGCTAGTACTGTCAAAACTGCCCATGCTTTGGTAAAGGAAGATATTGCGTGTAATCCAAAAGATTGACAGCCTTCTCTGTTTGGCGTTTTCTGCAGATTGCAGGAAGAAAGATAAATGTATGTCAGTAGAGAGTCTTCACTGCAACACTTACCTGAGACTAGGAGTTGGTGAGGCCCGTTGGAAATGCAGCAGAGAGAGATTGGTTTCACACAGCATTTTATTTGGCTGCTTACTTCTCAGTGTGAGCTACACTTGTAATTAGTAGGTCTGGGTCCAAGTAATGCAGGAGGCCTTGGCATTATTAGGTCTTAAATGGGACAGGTTGCACAATGAGGTGATGGATAGATGTCCCTTGACAGGAGCAGAGCTAAAGCAGTGGGGTTCTCAAGCTGGCTGTAATTTCACACCGGGCCATTGGCAGATGGAGAGGGAATTAGTAAGAATTACAAACTCAATTGTGCTTGAAAAGATTCCTCTGTGACTGCTCTCCTTCTCCAAAAGTTATGGCCTTGTTGAAAGTTTTATCTTCTGTCTCTGAAGTAGATAAGATGTAATATCAGTAGGCAGGATGCTTTCATTTGGAATGCTTTTCCTGTACTTAAATCACAGCTGCTTCCATGTTTTCCAGAAATCAATAATAAAATTATCATTGGCTGCTAAAAACGGTTTCAATAAAAAAGAATGGGAAATGAGGCTTGAAAAAAACCTGTTTTTATTATGTGCAAATACGATTAATGCAGCATAATCTGATTGGAATATAGCTTGTGTCCTGGAAACATTGCCAACTTAATGCCAAGATTTGGTGAACGGCAAAGATTTTATTGCAAAATTGCTTATGCTTTCAGCTGTAGCATTTCCCTTCTCATCACATGGGAAAAGACATGGGAAGGACGGCTTTAGTCTTTCCCAACTTACTGCAAAGTGCGACATGCGTAAACAGGTTTTGCCCCTTCCTCAAGTAGGCGTTTGTGTCTAAGCAATCCTTGCAGTTTGGAGGAGCGGAAAGTTTTTCACACCCACATCTTATTTTTGAAATGTTTTTCTTTACCTGTTGACTCCGGAAAAGATACACTCAACCAGAAGGTAGGATTGGCTTGTTACTGTGTGTGATCTGGGGAAAAAGGTGACAGCTGAATTGAGAACTGGTTCTTCAATCGATCTAGTATTTTTACAGTAAGCTGAGTTGTGTCAGTTTTCTGTGTTTCGGTTTCCACAACTGAGAAATGAAACTAATGAATTTGTACCTTGTATAAAAAAATTCTGGATTGCACAGATGAAAAACAAAGTATAAACGTGGGAGTTTTATACATGAAAGATTGAAGTGAATACTTTAAAAAGCTGCTGAGCTTGTCATGTAAGCAACTACAAAGAAATATTTATTCTCCTGTTCAGATACTGTTATTGTCTGTTTATTGGTACTGGACTCCAATACAAGTGTTCTAAGGAGGCTCTCCTGCTTAGGTTAAAGGTTTGTGTTTAGTTTCATCATGATGTAAGGACTACAGGCTTTGAGACTCTTTTGTGGAGACACTAAGCAGTTTTGCTTCTTTCCCAGTTCTCTGGATAATACAATTCTTTGTGTCATACAGAAATGGTATGGTGGCTAGAGAAAGGAATGGGTAGATGTGACAACAGTAGCCTTCAAACTGTCCTAGCAAAAAATGAGACATGTCTTGACTATCGCACATCTGCTGTCTGCATTTTCACATTTCCAGTTTAACAGGTGCAGATTTTGCAGATTTCAGAGGCTGGTTTAGCCATTAGTGTTTCAAAGCTAAAGGCAGATGGAGAAGCTAAATTGTTCTAGTATTCTTTGAGCTGGATGTTTTTTCAAATACCAGTGCAGTGCTCGAGTGGCTATTGTCCCTGCTCTCTTTGTGTTGCTGCTCTTTGGAGTTTGGCCGTTTAAAGCTGTATAATGAGCAAACCCAGGTCTGGAGCTGTGGGATCTCACATGCTGGCGTTGGAAACAAGGAGCAGAGAAAGCATGTGTTTCTTGCTCCATCCCAGTAAATCACCGACTGACAAACTGCTAATCTGCTGTCTGTGGATTCTTGAAGAATCAGAGTGTTAGGCAGAAGCTGCTGAAAGATCAAGTCTTCACAGTGTAAGGAAAGTTTCAAAAGCTGCTATATTCTGCTTTCATGCTCTTAAAAACATGAGAATAACACCAAGCTGGGTCAGCAGGCTGTTAGTATACCAATGGCCAGTTCTTGTCTTTGCCAGACAGATGGAAATATGACGGTATTTTTCACTCTAATAGAGCCCCTTATCTAGTCATCTTAATACCACAACAGAAGTACTATTAAGTTGCAAATACCCTTGTGATGACACGAACAGCTTACTCTGTAGGAGGAACCGAAGCTGAGAGTACAGAAGGCTTTAACTCTGAGATCACGTGTGCTATTGCTTTGAGAACGCCTTATTTTAGCACACTACAGAAAAACTTATGTATGTGGCTTACTGACAGTATGGGCACTTGTGCTACATATAAGCCCAGGTGCACACTGTTAAACAAATGTGGAGCTTTTGAGTCTCACTCTCTTAAGTGAATATGGAGAGAAATAAGAAGCAGGATTGTTTGGAGACACTGATACACCTGAATAATGCCTTAGATACAGTGTATAAATGGCTACTATACCTTTAAGTCATTTTCTTTTCATTTCTAGATGCTAGCAAATTAAGTTTGAACATGAAGCCCATGCAACAGTTTCTTCCCTGTTCAGAAGTCTTCATTGAAGAACTAAGCCCATATTTTGGCACAGTGGTTTGTTTCCATGGAAATGCAGGGATATTTCCAGTATGGGATTTTGACTCCCAGTGGGCTGTATCTGAGAGGTAAATTGTGAAGGCTACTTGTTAGGCACAAAAAAAGATTCTCTTGTGTCAGGGAAACCATAAAAAATTCCCATAAAAGAACAGGTGACTGTGTAGTCATCTTTAAAATATTATTCCAGTGCAAAGGAATGTTATGCCAGCTACTAAAATAGACAAACTGAAGTTTCCTTGAAATGCAGAGTCCGTCTGAATTGCTTCTCTCAACATGCAAAATGTGACCTCAGTGCTGCTGTTGTTACCTCGAGCCATGCATTTTTATTCAGCAGAAGAAATCTTTCCAACACTAAGCTCTGTTTTGCCAGCCTCTGAGGCGTATCCAAACAGCCCAAATCTTTGTTACATTGAAGGCAAACAAAGCACAGCAGCAGCAAGCTAAAAATATCTGGAATTTACCAATGAGAGCACTAATAAGCCTGCTTTGGGAAGTTAAAGCTGATGATACTTGACAACAATTTTGTTTTTAAAACAAGTAGAAGCGCAGCACTAAAAACAACCTGAAGTGTAGACCCAGCAATTCAGAGCCAAGCTGAACATACAGTACTGTGTCAGTCCTTGAAGCAACAACAAATCCTGTCTTTACAGATTCTTTTAGCATGCAGGGTGTGAGAATAGGAGCTGATACAGTTCCAGGTTAGAGGTTTTAGAGCTGAAAGCTGTGCTGTGCACTTGGGAATGTTTGCGGGAGCGTTAGAGGTAAGGAATTTTCCATTGCTCTTAGGCTGCAGAATGGGTGCGTAGCTGCTTTATGGGCAGTGCTGCAGTTTGGGACTGCAGAGCCTTTGTGCTTCTCTA